>JAGFBZ010002294.1:980000-1580000 GCA_018398805.1 Hirundichthys speculiger | reverse complement strand
CACATCAAAGGCCCTGATGCAACCCATACCATCAGAGAGGCAGGCTTCTGAACTTCCCGCTTATAACTAACTGGATGGTCCCTCTCCTCTTTAGTCAGCAATACTAAATGTTGATGATGATGTTTATGGTTTCCAAAAGAAACTTACATTTTTGATTCATTTGACCACTTTTCCATTTAGCTTCAGACCATTTTAGATGAGCTTTGATCCAAAGAAGATGGTGCCGTTTCTGGACCGTGTTCACATACGACCTCTTCTTTACATTATGTAGCTTTAACCTACATTCACAGTTCACAGATGTGAGGTGTTCCTGAGCCCATGCAGTGATGTCCAGTAGAGAATTATGCCTGTTTTTAATGCCGTGCTGCCCGAGGGTCTGAAGATCACATGTATCCAGTTTTGACCTTCGGCCTTGTCCCTTGCGCACAAACGCTCCTGCTGATTCTCTGAATCTTTTGATGATATTCTGTACTGTAGATGATGGAGATCTTCAAAGTCTTTGCAATTTCACATTAAGGCATGTTTTTTCTGAAGTTTCTCCACAATTTATAGATGCTCTTTGTGTGAGTTTTATTGATTTGCTTCAATTACAGTTCCAACCTTTTGTTGACCCTGTTCTAACCTTTTTGAGAAGTGTTTCTGCCATTAAAGTCAAAATGAGACAATATTTTCCATGAAATGGGAAAATGTCCCAGTTTCAACATCTGATATGTTCTTTATGTTCTACTGGGAATAAAATGTGGGTTTATGAGATGTGCAAATCATTTCATTCTGTTTTCATTTGCATTTTACACAGCGTCCCAACTTTTGTGGAATTGGCATTAGAACCTCAGGGTCCTCCTTCATAGAACAGCCCTAATACAAAAGACACATAGATGTTATACTTTCCAAGGACAATGAAGAAGAAGAATCTGGAAGAAATCAGTGATGGTGTTGCCAAGTCTCATTGAAAGCAACTGAGCTCCAATTGTTGGTCGCTGGTTTTTTGAGCCTCTCATTAAATTGTAGTTCCTTACTTAGGCCATTTACGAATCAGCATTTTGAATATATAACCAGCATAAATTGGATAGTTTGTCCTTCTGTAGCAGCATCTCACCATTTTCCTTTTCTACAGACAGGTGAAGGTGAGTCTAATTAAAATAACGCAGTTGTCTCTGTCTGCAAACTAGTTGCTTCTTATGTTTTTGTTAAAAGATCTGGGAACACAAGATCATGAGTTGTTGGTATATCTTGAACATGGCTTTATGTCTGTCCATACAGCACATTACATCATATTCCTTTGAAAACTCAAAGATCAAAATATTTATTTGAAAAAAAATAAACTCCAATTTGAGTTGAGTAGTAGCATGACATAATTTTAATATTTCCCTCGCCTATAATTTTCAACCACCTCTCTACTTGCTGGGTGAAATGTTTCTGCTCCACCTCGATCTTAAGCAGCTAGATTCTGACCAATGAGTATTTCCTACATTTCAGGACCACAGTGTACTGATGGGAGAGGAGAGAGACATCAATGTTGCTCTGCTAAACGCTAGAGGAAAACATGTTTGAAACATTTTGAATAGCATTTGTTTTTTTGTTCTTTTTTTTAATCAATGCACCAATGAAAATAAGCTGAGCATCTGCCCAGGGAAGAGAAGTGGTGAAAAGGTCAAGCTGGTTTTCTTTGAACATCTTGTCTTTGGAAGGTCTCATCAGATATGATTTATCAAGCCTTCTAAATGCTTCAAAGAATATAAATGAGCCAACGCTGAAACTGGGTCTTCTGTCTGCTCTTTGAAAAAACATGTAAGTACACTTGCACCCAAAAAACATGCACTGGTCAAGATATACATACAGAAATGGACCTTTTGAAATTTCCGTGTGAAAGTAGTTTTCTGAAATCTGAGTTCATTAGTCCCATGTTATAACTTTTTTCTTTTTTTTACATGTTCGTATAAGTTGCTGCTGTGAATTAAAATGATTTCTAAAGGAAAAACCTTGCAAGAAGAATTGATGTGTGTCCAGGTCAGGACTGAATATTTCAGTGGAGTTATTAAAGTGACATTTCTATACTTTCGTGATTTGCTTTTAATGGCCTCAGTCAGATGTGGTCAGAAATATTATTTATGAGGTCAGAAATATCATTTATGGGTAGAACCACTTTTGATTTCCAAAGTACCAAACTTATCTTTCCAGCTCACCCGTCTGTAGAAATCTTTAGTCATTATATCTCCTCTCATCTTCCAGCTTTCAAAAAGAACGGCCTTTTGGACCTGGAAAGAGGACTGAATCACAGTCTGGAATCTTCTCCAAACTGCGAAAGCTTGTGAAACTTTTTCTAGCATGAGGAAACAAAAGCTCCATGAAATGGAAAAGTCTATCGAGTTGAGTCTAAGTGTCTGTTTCTGCCACTGAGTTTTTAACTTCTCATGAATGCCTCAGAGTGGATGTTCTGTTACTGCCCTGCTAAATGCCTCATTGATACCAGGTTCAAGGATTGTGATAAGTCTCTATCAGCTAAGAAAAAAAATCATTTGACATCTCTTGCAAAGATTGCATTTACTTTTTTCAATATTTTATATTCAGATACAGCATATGTCTTTTTGGGTGACTATCTGACCCTTCATGCAGTGGAGAGTAAAAAAAAAACTTCAGGATCTAAATCTATGAAGTGGGATATAACAAGCAGACACTTGGCTTAGAATTTTCAAATAACTTGATTCAGAGACATCCTCTCCTTTTATTCTGACAGGCTTCACTTCATCTGCTTTCCCAGAGACTCATTTAGGAGTGCTCTCAATGACCCTCGAAGCTGATCTGTGGTTGCATCACACATTTTCTCAGATAAAAAATGAAGGCGTATGTCTGGGCACTTTTTTTGCTGCATTTTTAAAATTTTATTTTAATGTTTTAATTTTTTTTTTTTTTTCAAGAAGGTTCAAGCCCTGTAGCATGAAAAACATGAAAATGAGCAGTGCTTCAGATGTGAATGCACCTTTGGTCTCTATAGGTGGTGCATCACCTTATTGTCCTAACTGGATACTTGAGGATTCACGGTAAATTTCTCAGGTCGAACAATCTGGATTCTGGGAAAACAAGTGTGGAAGTCTGAGGTATTTTGGAGGATCGACTGTCAATGACTTTTATTCTTTACCTCTAATTACATTTTGTGAAAACACTGACTGAAAGATCTCAGACCAACTTAAGTGAATTGTGCAAGGGGGGGAAAGCAGAGCTGGTTTGGTTTTATTTATTTTTTTATCGGCTCTTCTCAAAATCAGTCCACATTGTGTTGTTCACATGGTGTGTGTAACTCCAGTCAGTGCTGTGCAGTCCCTGTGCAGCCTGGTACGAAGACTGTAAATTTGTCCTTTAATCTACAGAGCCTAAATCTGATTTTCTGAGCTGGAGTATAGCCCTGTGGTGCATTTCAGTTTTTGTCTTCATAAAATTAATTCAATTATTCTTCCTTTCATTATTTTGCTACACTTTAAAGTACATATTCAAATTCATGCATCTCCATAATGAAGGTATAACAGTTACATCAGATGCTCTGATAAAGAGCATCGTTGGCTCATCTGAGGCTAAATGCCTTCTATTGGGCTTGTGTGTGTGTGTGTGTTGCATTACTTCGTTAGCGGGGGGAAGGTGGACCTTTTGCTTGCATTACCTTCCCTGCTTTGGTGCCCTAATTGGCAGGAAAAGCAGGAAAAGCATAATTTCATACCCACTCTTGAAATTCTGAGCAGAAAACTGAGGATAGGACTGTTTAAAAGTCTAATTCCACAATTAGGTGAAAATTGGATTTCTCTGTCTTTTATTGAGTTTTAAGAATTGTGTATGTTATTCATGTAACATGTTTCTATCCAAAACTCTGAACGGCTCATTCTGAATTTAAAAGCAGCCACATCAACTAACACAACATAAAGCTCCTAGAATGACTGTCACAGTCATCTGGCTTGAATATCATTACAAAGCTGCAGGCTGATCTTGTAGATGCTGTGCAGACAGTATACATGCAGTATCTCAAAACCTGAAGACTGAAGACTGCAAGAAATAGAAAAGGAAAATTCTAGAATCAAGAAAAACACTCTGTTAACAGCACCAAGTGTTTGTAAGCACACGACTGAATTTATGGAGTGAAAACAGCAACACCCATGCAGCCAAAATGACAGAACACAGTGACATTTGATCATGGCTGCACAAAAACAGGCCCTACATGCAAGATCTAGAGGCCGGGGTGTACCACACCAGACAGAACCCTAGATCCAGGCAGAGCACATCACAGCAGGGTGTAAGATGCTGGCAGGAAAAGCATACATGGAGCGCCACAACCAGGCAGCAGGCATAGTATGGACTGGAGGTCCCAGGGTCAAGATGGGAGACACCTTCAAAGGTGATTGAGAATGAGAGAGTCAAGATCCTATCGGACTTTCCAGATTCCAGATAAACGAGTGATGGCTAATCAGCCCGACACAGCGGTGGTGGATAAACATCAGAGGACAGCAGTGGTGGTGGATGCGGCCATCCCCAAGAAATAGCAACATCAGAAAGAAGGAACACGAGAAGCTCAAGAAACATGACGGGCTGAAGGAAGAACTGGAAAAAATGTGGGCTGTGAGGGCAGCAGTGGTGCCAATAGTGATCGGGGCACTGCGAGCTGTGACCCGATTACCTCACCAAGCTGGATGGACTGATGGCTCCAGCAGATACCAGGAAAAACACAAAACTTTCCCTCTGTACATGTCCAAACCATCTCATCATGGTGTGACTCGTATGATTAGTTTGCCATAAGTTTTAGTTTGGCTGCTCTTCCTGACGCAACCCTCTGCATTTATTGGGACCGGCTCAAAAGGTCACTGGCTTGTAACCCCCTGAGGCTACAATACTGCATCATTTCCAGTAATAGTTTTGTAAGTGACGTACGGTTCCCAACCAGGTTTAACGCAATGGTTTGTGCTTTTTGGGTGTGACACTCTGAGGATTATTACTGAATCATTTTTCAAGCTGTTATGAATTCGTTTGTAATTTGATTTTAAGGTTATGCATAGGAGTGGAGGCTGTACTTCATCTTTGGAGTGAAATCTGTTTGTTTGCCTTTAACAAACTGCAAAATAGTCTTCTTGTGACACACTGATATCACACCCTTGCTTGTTAAGAAGAGTCCAATTATTTCTGTTGTGTAATCTAAAAGGTGACGCTCACAAATAGAGAAAAAGTGTAGGTTGCATTACAAAAAATAAAACACATTAACTCCTCGTATTGGGAACAAATTTCTAGTTTCTTGGAAACAGTGTCCAAAACACGCACACACGCACACAAAACGTACTTTTATCTGCAGCCACTGGTTGAATCAGTGGCTGCAGATAAAAGTACATGTACACTTATTGTGGGCTTTTTGCCCAGTTGTTCCCAAGCCTCTTGCATCAGTGCCTTAAAATTTTATGACCACTTTTATATGTTAAATTCCTTCAGTTGCAAGATGTATGAGGGTGTTCTTGCATGATCTGTCTTTTTCTAATTGCCTTCTCTATATTTTAATGGGATTCAGATGTGTGCTTTGACATGGCCATACCATACCCTCCATTTTCATTTTGAGCCCTTCCTTTGTGACTTGTGTTTTTTTTCTGTTGAAAGAATCACTTCAAGCTCAACTGTCTCCCTTTTATAGTTTAATCAATGACTGCAAGTGACCTAGTTTGTGGCATCATGCAACCCTAAATTGCAATGTTTCCATCAGCATGCTTCATAGCTGGTATGATGATCTTTGCCTGAAGAGATACCCTGGCTTTGCAATCATAAGCTACTTTTACTGGGGTGTTAAACATCTGCAAGGCGCAAAAGTTTGGTGAGGTCCGCGTGATGTTACTTTTGTCAGCGTGTTAACGGCAATTTGATGTGGCTGTACTGATTCGCCTCCTGTCTTGGAGTCCATGCAAAGAATACCTCTTAAAGAGGCAGCCAAAGCAGCCATGGTCCCAAAGTATCTGCAGTTTTCCGTAATCACACATAAACAGGCGCTTATGCTTTTGTTTCCACAAATTCTGCTGTAAATTTTGGATTGACTATGTTGTGGGTAGAGCACTTTTTTTCCCCCAAACAACACTGAACCCCACATGGCTTCCAATGCATTCATCAGTGTGTGTATGACAGGAAAAAAGCACTTTGTAGACTCAATAGAAAAGAGATCTGTATGTACTAAGAGAGCTGTATGAACGTGAGTGGATGGATAAATGTGGTTAGTGGTGTAAAGCTCTTTGAGTCGTCAACAAAACTAGAAAAATATAATATAAATACAGCACATTTACTATTTTCCTGGCCCGCATCCCACACAAGCAAAAATGAGGACAAACTTTCTCTGATTGTAGTCACTTGAACTTTGGCACCAACAGGTGTAAGTTTCCATCAGATATACTTATTTTTCTATAGAAATGTAACTATCTATCTATCCATCATCTATGCCCGCTTAATCCTATGCAGGGTCACGGGGATCTGCTGGAGCCTATCCCAGCTCTCTTCAGGCGAAATATATCAACTAACATGCCAAGCTATTTCTCATACCTTTCACATCCATTCATTGAAAAAATATGTAAAGAGGAGCAGTCCAGTCAAACCTACTTTTGATACTGATAAATGAACAAGGTAGGCTGCATCCAGTTAAACACAAATACATAGAATTTCCTTTCCTGATATGCTTTTTTTCAGTTGATACCTTAAATTGGTAATTTAAAAAAAGGGATTTCTGAATGTTTAAATAGAGTTCCAATCTATAAAAACAAGAACAAGGAACCATTGTCAGGACTTTCCAGCGTTAAGCATCTCTCATCTTTCTAACACCCTGCTCCGTATTTAAGTTATGACTGTTGAGTGCAAATGAGCTCCAGCTGAGTTGAGCTGAGCTGAATTTTTTTCCTCATCAGTTTTCAGCGTATCGGCTGAAGCTTCACAGACCTTGGGCCTTTACATTAAAGCCTGTCTGCTGAATGAAAGGTATTTCTGGATGCATCCCATGTGTGGATATGAGCAGGGGGTCCTGGTTCTGTGTACTGGACTGAAAGCTGTGACAAACTTGGGATTATGAGGCTGGCTTTCATTTGAACACACCAAAAAACAGGCACAAATGAGCTAAGTCAGTCACACTTCACATTGCAGTAGGCAAAGGAGCCTCCACTTCTGATTCCCCCTCCCAGTCCCTCCCTTTCTTTCTTTTTTACTTACTTTCATCCACTTTTATTGTGCAAAACTTTGATACTGAACATCCTATTTCGCATGTTCTGGTCGGTTGGCTTTACATGCAGATGGGCTGGTAATTTGCATAGACTCAAAGGTCTCCCTTCCCTCCTGATGCTTTCTGACAACGGAGGGCCTATTCATCCTCTATGTTAAGCACAGGTCCTAGGACATCGCCTGAATTGCTGTCTCATGGTGCTTCAAGTCTCATTTTACATTGCAGGAACTGCAGAGGAATTGGATTAAGAACACATTCCTTTAAAGAAAAGCTTCACAGTCAGTCACATCTGATGGATAGTTGACTGCGATATCAAAGCTTGTCACATGTTTTTGCACAAAGTCATGCCAAGTGTGATTTTAAGTCATGCTGAGTGCAAATCACACACGCTGTTAGCTCTGTGCATTCTCTTACAAGTCCCACCTGGGAGATATGCGGAGAAACACTGAAGTGTATTGAAAGAGCAGCAAGATTAGTTTCTTATCCTCATATCACCCTAAGTGGCTGCTCTTACCTCTCTTCCACTAGCCGACCTAAAGTCTGTCTTTGGAGAACCATTTAAGTTTAAATATGCACAGGATGAAAAAAATAAGACTGCCCATCCAAAGATACTTTTATTCTCCTTGCAGTCATAACCTATATCCTCCCACTATATCACCCAAGGTGTTTTTCTCAGTCAGCCTTCCTGGACAAAATGTAATCAGGGAAAATTGTTCTTAAAGTTTAAAGAATTGTTAAGACCTTTCAAGAAATACATAAAAAAATGAAAAATTAAAAAAAATGAGTGCCATTGAGGAAAAACAATATTTTCATCAAAAGCCTTGCTCAGATCACCATACATCCAAAGCGTACGTTGATTTGTTGATAAAATGACAAGTATTTTACCTAAGCAGCTCATTGACACAGACATTTGCATTTGAGCGATGAGTAAGGATTTTACAGGTGACACCTTGTTTGTTAGATTTTATTTATTTATTGTGAAATGCTCTTGTGCCTTGTTTGGGAAATGTTAAGGATGAATGAAGAAATGAACCAAAATGGCAGACAACAACTCAAGAGAAGACTTCTACTTGTCATTCATTGATCTTTTTTGTGAATTATTTGGTAATTCAATTGCACTCAGGCTCATTAGAACTAAAATATTTTCAGTAAAGAAACGGATCATTTGTCATACGACTTTTAGACATTAAACATGTTTCAGTGAGAGGAGTCAGAGGGCAAAAGAGAAGCTTAAAATGTGTCAAATTTAGCTTTTTATTGGTCTTTCTGGTACAGAGCATCTTTATTTGAAAATGCAACATTTAATGAATTAAACAGAAGTAAGCTTTTTGGGATGTATGGGATGTTTCTTTTACACCAACAGTTGATCAAGACAGCAACCTTGTAGGCCTGTGTCATCAAGGTTGGAGGCTGAGTAAATAGATCCAATATGAAACTGAATTTTACTGAAAATCAGCTAATTTGAACTTTGAGATATGCATAAGGTAACAAGAAATGACTAGGCCTAACCTTTAGCAGGCAACATTTTAGACATAAGCTATTGCAATTACCAGCTACTGTGTCACAACCCACATTCATTAATTCATTAATTCATGTTATACACTACTTCCTGATTCGATTTGTACCCTTATGTGTTAACGCAACCTATTTAAAGTTAGAAATGCTCCCACATCTTATTCATATACATATATATATATACAGTCATGGAAAAAATTATTAGACCACCCTTGTTTTCTTCAGTTTCTTGTTCATTTTAATGCCTGGTACAACTAAAGGTACATTTGTTTGGACAAACATAACGATAACCACAAAGATTGCTCATAAGAGTTTTATTTAAGAGCTGATATCTTACCATTTTCCATGGTTTTCTTGATTATAACCTAAATCACTTAAGTTTTTACATCAATAGCTATAGTGTTGTATACTGCCAAAAACACTGCTTTTATGCATTCAGTGTTTTCTTTTCTGTCTGTTTTAGTCACATGATGACGTTTAGTGGTACCATGTATTAAAATGAACAAGAAAGTGAAGAAAAAATGGTGGTCTAATAATTTTTTCCATGACTGTATATATATATATATATTTTTTTTTTTTTTGGTGGTGGTGTCTGTGTGTGTGTGTGTGTGTGTGGGGGGGGGGGGGGGGGGGGTGGGGGGGGGGGGGGGGGTAGTCAGGAGTGAGAAACTCATTGTAAATCTGTAACATCAGTTTCTCCCACACAAATGTGATTTCAGACAACGCAGCCTACCAGAGTTTGCCGCACCAGCAAAAGCACACACCGTTACATTTGTGTTGTGATTATGAAGCCTCTGTTCATTGCCTCTTTTATTACTGTTATTATTAATAAATCAAGCAAGCCGTGGAAGCAGGGCAGATAAGTTAAGGGGGGGTTGGCTAGAAGTGGTAATTGCTGGTGTAACAGTGTGTGCAGCCCCGCGGTGGCCTCGTAAGTGGCCCGCTTTATTAGATCGGCCGGTATCGATCCTCGCTGCGCCGCGTTGACTAATCTCCAGGCGGGGTGGAGGGGGCGGGGGTGGGAAGCGCGCGGATCGATGAGCCTGGATTCAATCATGTCTCGAAACAGAGAAGGTAATTTAATGTAATCACGGCCGCTAAATGGAAAACGTGAGGACAACGCGCCCGTGAGGTCCGCCAGGAGAACTACAACATGTGAGGGACAGAGCAGCGCAGACGCCCTGAAGCGCGCCGCTGCACTGATGTGAGCCTGCTGGGTGACCTTCAGCACTCTGCTCACACTGGGCTCACCAGGTTTCTTTTTACACCTTGACAAAAACCTTTTACATGATTTACTAATGCATTTTGATGGCATGCGTCTCCCAGAGTAGATTATTTGATTTAGAAACAAGACAAATGGATCCATGAATAAAACAAGCCAGGAGCTGCACTGAATACCCCACGGACTGCCATCAGTACGAAGAGCCCTCTTAAAGTTACATGACAATAGCAAAAAGAAAAGAAAAAAAAAAACAGAGGGATGTTTTATTCAACAGCACAGCAGAAACACAAATAACAAACACACTTTCCATGCAGTCTCATCTGCTGTCTGACACGGTGACTTCTGCAAATACTCAATAGAGTATTGAGGAATCTGACATCTTAAAAAAAAAAAAAGCAATGGGTCCATAAGTAACAGGTGTGATAAAAACAGGTCATATCAGTCCCGGGAGTTTCGCTCTGCTTCTTCATCCTCCAGGAGGTAGGCTGGCTTGTATCGTGTCACACCTTTGTCATCCACCACCTTTAGGGCTGAGTTGCGGTAGGTGTTGTCCATGTTACCAAGTGAAGTATATCTGCAAGTCGACAGAAATGTTAAGCCAAAAAGGTTTCAGTTATGTTGTTCATGTCTAATGAAAACAAAAAGCGGCAAAAGCATGGAAATATTCTTACCCTTTATCGTACAGGATGCAGTAGGGCACATGTAACGTTCTCAAGAATGACCAGATATCATGATAACTCCAGTCCTGTAGGGTTTAAGAAAACATCAGATTTAAATGGCCTGCAAACCACTTGTAGCACAGCTTTTATTCAAAAAGTTTTTCAAAAACATGAATACTTGCTAAAACAATGCAACTGCCACCAGTAGCTAGCGTGTTCACCCTCAGTGTTCTGTATAACGGTGCCGTGAGGGACGTTATTCTGAAATAGCATTCACACACACATATACACACAAGTGTATGTGAATGATTAAATTTCCAGTTATATGTATAAGAGCAGTTCACATGTATGTGTACAAGCTTTCACTTGTGTGTGTGTGTAAGATTTCACCTTTATGTGTGTAAGGTTTTCAGTATAGTATGTGAGAGAGTTCGACTTCATATGTGTGTGTGTGAATGTTATTGCAGAATAATGTCCCTCATGGCACCTCATAGTTCTGAAGGCAACAATGAACAATGAAGCTATGTCAGTGAACTACTCCTGTCTTCCAGGGTACGAGCCTGCAAACTACAAGGTAAAGGGGTGGCCTTACACTGAATCCTGCAGACTGTAGTGGATACGTTTCCAGTAAGCAAGACTTTCTGAGACATGTATGCTGATACTTATTATATTGATTATAATTTTTTTACTAGATCACAGAAGTCAGTCAACACAGTGGAATTGATTGATTTTTCGCATACTGCAATACAGCTGAGACTCTCAATCAGCCTCGTCTCTGTTTTGTCTGTGAGTTGTTGCAGTCAGTCTCAGAGCATCCACATGACATATTACATTCAGCAAATGTGCGTTCATTTAGAGAAAAACAAGCTGTGCTCATTCTTGCACCCCTGAACACAGCAGCCTCATGGAAAATTAGCACGGGCACCTGGGTATTGTGTTCCCATCAATGCCGATCGGAGCTGATTACAATTAATGTCTGGAACTACTGCAGAGTCATTTGATGCAGGACTGAATCCAGATTAAACACTTTCCTATAGCACTCAAAGGCCAAATGTTAGTAGATTTTCTCGACCAGTGGGGAAAAGTGCAGTTCCAGCTAGAGCAAGTCATCCTCTGTGCATTCATTTCAGATGCACTTGTCACGTAGAATGAATGACTAATACGCAGATTCAGGTTGCTAGAGTAGCAAATACTGAATATTGTAAAGAGTGAATAAGACATTTCCTACTGCTGCAAAAATATATGATGTACTTACCACATGAATACTAAAAGGCTACTTGCTGTGCTGTTATAACTGCCTGCAGTTTCTCTTGAAAAAATATTAGGGGAGATTAGCACCAAATTCTACCTGCTGATACAGTGCAATGTTGTATATTTTACTTGATTTGTAGTTTTCCTACTCCTTTACTTTGATAGGTAACAGTATTAATAAATAAATAATGACAGAGAAAAAAAAAGTTCTGTGACAAGAGATTAAATGCTAGACATTGTACGAAGCTTATTAAGTACAACATCCCTCTAAAGAGAACTGGTTATGTTGATGTTAAAGTTGTTTTTTTTTTTCAAGTCCAAGTTGATGCTTTTACACCTTCTCTCGTGTGACTTTGCATAGCTCCATAATTATGAGGAAAAAAAAACTAAACATAAACACTGTGACATAAAATGGCAATCTGCCTGCACAGCTGGTCTGTCAGTCTCACCAGTAATGGGTTGACTCTCATGTATTCTGGCCAGCCAGGATCCGTCTTACATATGGATGTGAGGGTGTGTGAATATGGATCACTCCTCCTGGTCCCCATCAGGACAGCTTTCAGTTCTGGCCTCCGTTCCTGTACCTCATTCAGTGCCTGCTTAATACTGCCCTCCACAGAGATCAGCTCCAACTGATACCTATAAGAGGCATATGACACGGTTATGAGTTATGCTGTCGTTAAACAGAGAAGGAAGCCTTTTTAAAACAGACATTAATACACAGGGTAAACCAAACATGTATCATTAATATATAAATAGGCATCAACTGAAATGTTTTCTTTTTTCCAGTTAAGTGTTTATTGCCTGGAACAGGTTAGAATAAACTGATGCCGCACCTTTTGTTTGTGTCTTGCAGGAATCTCTCCATTTCTGGGAATGGAGAGACCATACGGATATACAGAGCTTTGAGCTTGTCTTTCCCATCAGGATAGCGCCTGAGAATGTCAGGAAGAGAGTAAATGGACATTAAAAGATACACAACAGGGGCGGAGAAAGAGATTAGATAAGAGAATTTGTCCAATACAGTCACAAAAGTCCAAAAACCATTTACACTGTCAAAGATTTTTCTTTCTAGTTGTTAATGTCTAACTACTTTTCTTTCTCACTTGTATTTAGTGAGATATGTCACACTCCACTGCCCTCATGTGTTATTACTATGTAGTTGATTTCAATGTCCCCATTTCATCTCTCGTTGCTCAAGACATTTATATAACCCCCATTCAACAAATGACTGTCTTCTCCCCTCCTGTTACCGTTTCAGTGCAGCGTAGTAGAGGTGGTAGTAGCGCTGTGCAGTCTTTGCCTCCATTAAAGCCAACACAGACTTGGTCTGTTGAATACTGATCAAGCGCAGCCTCTATTGTTTTCAGTGTAGACTTAACTTTCTCAGCCAGTGCTGTGCCTGTGGGAAGAGACCTTTAGTGAAAGGGTGGTTTACAGTAAATGGAGTCAAATACTTATATGCATAGTTTAAGTATTCCCTAATTTCTAGGTTTAATTTTGAGTTTAAAAAAAAATAAGAGGTTAGTGATGAGTCAGCGTCTTCCCTATATAGTGTCAAAACAGCTATATTCTTTTCTTTTTTTTTTTATACAGGTCACCGTGATTTCAAAACTATAATCAGTTCCTGAGTTAAGTGTGAAAGTTTTCAGTGATGTCACTCCACTCTCCCTCTCCTCCTCACCACTGTTGGCCAGTTTGTACACCTCCGCAGTGGCGATGGACACCGGATCTCTGACTATAGTCACAACGCTACCCTTGGGCAGCTCATCCACCAGCTGCGTGCGTGCTTTGTCCACCTCTTCCTGGCTGTCTGAGTCCAGGACCAGCCTGACTTTACTATAGTTGCTCAACCAGTCAGGGTAGGAGCCAAGAGACACCCTTTTACCCCAACTGGCCTGCAGTTTGGTCAGCACAGGCGCAATCTCTGTTTCCTCTGCATCCACAAACACCTGGCAAAACGACATCTGGTTAGCTCAGCGGCGATGTTAAAATGCATTATTCAGATGTGTGACTGGCAGGTACGGTTGATGGTGTTACCTCACGAGAGTGAAAAGTGGTTCCTGAACCAGCAAAGAGGTTTTCAAGCCCTGTGAAGGACCTCTCCATTAAAGCAGGGATCCCAGGAAATACAAACACGTTACGCACACTGACCTATGAAAATGGAGACAATTGAGGAAACAAAAGACAGTGAATATAAGCGCAAAGTTCCATATCCAATATCTATATCTACAGGAAAATGTAGTTTCAAGATGTAGTTATTCAGCATGTTCTGTGTTTAAACCTGCATTATAGATTTTTCCTTCAGTTGCACTGATTAAAATGTGTTGACGAGTAATCAAACTTCTTCACACAGTGATACTACTATCAAATCTAAAAGAAAATTTCAAGGAAAATAATTTCAAACATGGTGACTTTTAAGCTTACGAAGGTTCTCTTTATTTGGCTTTATTATTAGATAGAGAGTAAAGTACAACTTTGGAAAGCTGACAGTGAGAAAAGAGTAGTGGTGTGATAATATAAACACAATAAAAACATTAAAACACAAGGGCAAATTCAGTTTTCACATATCTTTGTAATAATACCCCAGGTCAGGTCATAAGGTTAAAATTTCAGGTTGTGATTTTTTTTTTTTTTGAGACATGTAAATAGTGTTTATGTGGTTTGAGTGAGTTGTGACAGAAAAATTAATTGTTTTGCCAACATGGCCGTGGATCATATTGACAGCATGAGGAGTTTTGAAAAAGTGATTTTACCCATAACTGGTACTTGCAAGCAATTGGAGGCAAAAATAAAAAACAATATCTGTTACCCCTTTTAAAACAAAAAAAAAAAAATCTATTTGAAAATAAAATATCTCCTTAAATGACACTGACTGCAGCAAAAAAAAAATCTGACACAAAACACCTCCTTAAAACCATGATAATAACTCTATGGACCTTTAATATATAAAATAGGATATAATATATTAATTTGCAAGATTATGAGTTAGTGTAAGGCTGCTTTTGCCTAAAATAACTGCTGCTGGCTGGAACTGCTTCCCTCTCATGAATGAGGACTGTACTGATGTTCCCATCCAGCAAGAAACAGAAAGGGCTCATGTAAGTGTTGCTCCTTCAGTGATGGGAAAATGTTGCATTGTGCATTTTAAATGGAAGCATATTCAGAGAGAAACAGGGATGTTGACCAGACAGCATACTACAGTATTTCTTACAGAAAAAAATGATGTTATGATGTTAATCCTCTTTATACTGAGTGCACTTACCACTGGGTAGCGCTGTGGTTGGCCAGTCTGAGGGTCTGTCCCGTAGTTGAGTTTGGCTGACCGAGGCACCATGGCCAGCTTCATAGCTGGACTATCCTTGTCTGTCACACCAAAGAATTCTTCAACCAGCTGGGCAAGTTCAGGGTGGGGATACAGCTCTTCTTGGAACGCCATGGCAATACTCTCCAAGGTGACATCATCGTGAGTGGGGCCAATGCCCCCAGAGGTGAAGAGGTGAGTGTACTGAGAGGAGAGGAGGCCCACCTCTTTGGCTATGACCTCTTGTATATCTGGTACGACGGTTATACGCTGCACCGACACACCGAGCCTCCTAAGTGCTCGTTAGAAAGGTGCTGTTGGTGTCCACTGTGTAACCCTGAAAGAGATGCAGTTTTATTCCAGAGTTTCCACCCTGACTTAAACATCAAATTCAAGGACTTTGAAAAATTCCAGAGTCCCACAGGATGAAATTCAAGGAGTAACAGTTGGCATATTTTGAGGGCGGATAAGACATGACATTGGACAAAATCAAAGACTTCATGTTTAAATCATGATCACGTCAAGTCAAGAAATAATGGTGAACTTGTCATTTAAAAACCAAGCATCACTGCCACATCAAATAACCATCACCAGGCATATGTGAATCCAAGAGTGGATAAGAAGTCCTAAGAGTCAAGGTCTACTGATGAGGGTGTATAATTTAATAATATCAAATACATTAAGGCCCATAAACTCAATGGGAGGTAAAATTCCATAACCTTTCTAGGAGTAAGGTTTTGTCAGTCACATTGAAATTAAAAGTCAAACAAAGCTCAGATTTCTCTCAACATAAAGCCACCTTGAGTATCTCATCTCCAATAATGAGAATGGCTGCAGTCGAAGCATTTCCACTGGCTGCAGAGGATGAACTGGAGCCCTGGTTGCCGGTGGACATGGTTGCTGTGCTAAGTTGTGCTGCCAGTCTCCTCACACGCACCGCTGCTCTACTCAGACTGGGTAAAGAAAGGCCGGGAATAACAGAATAAAGTCATGAAGCACCATTTACTCAACATTTTCACATTTTGTTCCTCTCAGAACTTTAAATGTCTTTAAAATGATCAGCATTCAACAAAGTTAAAAAATAGCTCTCGCCATCAAATATTATTCAGCACATGATTTAAGCATAAAATACAACGTATGTTAAACTGTTAACATACATTTTTATGCTCTCTGTATTGTGTTTGATATTTTTGGAATCACATGATGTTCCCATGTGGACAGACAGAGATGCTTACACCAACATGGATCCACATGGACCATCCAAAAATGTTTCAATGCAGCTCAGGCTCTCTTGTCCTTCATAATTTATCTCCTATCAAGGAGTATCTTGGAAGAGACACATGAAAGAGCACAGTAGAGACAGAAAGAAAGGGGGAAAAGGGGAGAAACTGTGAAAAGCTTGTGCATTTCAGCTGCGCACAGCATAGATAGTGTCACACATCTACTTTTATGGCTTGGAGAATTTGATATATCGCCATTTAGATTACAGTTGGTTCGTCTCTGTAAGGTACAGCAAACAGCTGAAACCATTGCTTAATTGAACAAGAATGAGTTACAAATAACTGTTTTAAGAGTCTTTTAATATACTAGTTTTATGGAAAAAAAATAAGAATAAGAAAAAATGAAAGTTTTTAAATTGCTTTACTTTAAATCATGCTTTATTATTTTTTCACAATTATTATTATTTTAAATCACAAAGCTATGGTGACTGAATGGAGAAACAGTTCTCAAACTGTTTTACAAACAAAACAATCATTTGAGGAAATCAATAGAGCTAATAATTTACAGTCTGGTGTTTATATTTTTGCATGTATAATGACCATGTTATAGGAGTCACTTGAGCTGTTCTTCTTTTCTACATCAGGCAAGTTTACTTCTAGCACATTATGTAAAGTTTCCTAATGAATCTTGTATTAGTTTATTAAAGCCAGACTTTAACTGCACAAATCTGAGGTAAAATATAGTTATTTTTATGTTTTCATTTATGCTATTGCAGTGTCTCTCCTTAATTAAAACTACTCAATATGTCACCCACCAACACTGTAATTAAATAGTTTGGGTATGTGAGGAACTGAAGAAATGTGACCAAACAAGGGTCCAGCGTTCAAGTGGTAACCACATATATGACGTTAAATCTGAATCCTATGTCCATACTTTTTGCGACCGCGTGATACAGTGACCGTCAGTTCACGTACAGAGTTTGGATATTAGAAACTAAATATGACGAAATGAAGACGAACAAGTCTACATTCGTTTACCTTCAAACAGCAAACTGGGAAGTCAATCGCAGGGGATGAAACCGTCCACATCAATATGAGCCAACTGTGATAAGTTCCTTGTTAGTCTACTTCACCCTTCAGGAGGAGAACCGACAGTAACCAAGAAGTACATTTGTCAGAAACTACACCACTCATTTGCATTTTTTCTTCGTTATGGATTTACCACAACTGACATATGTCGTGAAAACTCACACAGCGTAATGTCATTCATGAATTAAAATCTAAACTCGTATTTATTCATGTAAGACCGGGAGAACTTACTGCTGTGCCGCATATGCCCTCGTTACGTATCAATGATCGTGACGTTATGTCAGATCCAATCAGGAGACGGAGAAACTCGCCCAGGGATGTTTGACAACCAGTCATATTAACGGAGGCGGGCTTTAACAATCAGCATGTTTATATCCGTGGAAAGCCCATATTGCTTCGGATTTGTACCAGCGAATGGATGCAAGTTGATCTGATAAATTAAAAACACTAAAATATCTGGCAAATATTTGGTTTAGAAATCCCTCACTCGAAGACCTGTCAGTTTAAGCCGTACCAAAAGGAGCTGCGGATGCTAAAGGCTGCACGGGAACAAGCTACTCTGCTTGAATTGGTAAAGATAAAAGTAACTCGCGCGCCCCTGCTGGCCGGAGGATCAAATCTGTCATGACCCTTGTTGTCCGGGGCGGTGAGGTTTTTAGCGGTTATCACTGCCTCTGCCTGCCGGTGGAGCACTTTCACTTGCATCAAAAGTTCACATATAAACCGCATATCTGGAGCTTCTTTGAATATTAACATTTTCCAAAAGTAATGGTCTTTTTTAAAAATCAAAAATCGTTATTCGTTTGGAAACACACTGTTAGTTTTATAGATGAAAAGCGAGTACACGTTTTAACATTTAAAACCAAGAAACTGAGATAAACAGATAAACATATCAAAAGTTTTGTCTGGTAATGTCATTATGATTCACATGATTTATTTACCAGTGTTATGTTTCAATTTTTTGTTTTGTCATTGTATCACTGAATGAGTTAATGGTATGTTCAGAGTCAGTTTTGTTCGCCAAGTACATGAACACACACCAGGAATTCTTTGCCGACAGTTTTTGTATCTCTAGTTAACGAGGTGTAATAAATATATAATAAACAATCAGGAAAATAAAAATAAAGTTTATATGTGAAAAACATTTTGTTGTATAGATCATAAAACTCACAAACTAAAAAGAAATATATTTGGAGCCTATAAGAAAAAAAAATTTATAGTGGTATATTTTTAATGATACGCATAAAAGTATGTGGCGAGTGATCACAAATAATAGATTTAATCGTTTTAACTTATCAAATGATACAAAATATATCAACTAATGTCAGAAAACAAAAGTTCTGTCTTCTCATCTGCAGTAAACTACTAGTGAACCGCAGACTCCTGGCTTGCAATCAGGGATTTCTATTTTTGCACAATCTGCACTGACTGGTCCAGGTGCAAAACACGGGCCAAACGAGCGCGCGAGGGTCTGGGGCCAGATGACGTTGCTCGCGGAAGTGGCTTCTGTCGTGACTGTGAAGGGGGGAGGAGGAGGAGGAGGAGGAGGAAGGGAAGGAGAAGCATAGGGAAGAAGAAGTTATAGCTCACCTTTGAAGCTTAACCTGCAAATATTCGGGTGAACAAAAGCGTCGACGCCTCGACTTGTTTACATGTTACTAAACTGAAGTTTGTACAGCGACGGCTCGCGGGGCAGGAGGGCCAGAGAAGAGAAAGGGAGGAAGTGAGCTGGTAAGTTTCTCGGTAAAGTTGACTAACCACACTTTTTGGGGTATGGTGTGCGTGCGGGGCGTCAGATACATTTATGGCACGCATGGTAACTTTTGATGACACAGAACAGTGTTTATTGCTTGGTGTTGTTCTGCTTTTGTGCATTTATGTGTTTGTGTAGCCTGTCGGACTGTTGCTGAAGTGTTGTCGTTTATCAGACTGAGCCGTGAACACATCACATAGGCTAAATGTTTAACATGACTTCGTGCACTTAGACGACCTTTTTAGCCCTTAGAAACCGAGTTTAAAGTCCCAGAAGTGCTCATTTAGGCATTTATATAAGTAGCTATGAGGTAATGATAACAAATCAGTTTAGTGACCCTCGAGCTCACAAACCGAATAGAAAGCAGGCCATCTGTGTGTGTCCAGTCTTTTCTGTGTCCCTTTAGATAAGACAGTATTCTCAAATGGAGTCAGACGGGAACAAACTAATCGACGAGTAGACGGATAAATGGAAAATTACACGGTAGCTGTTTGTTTTTTGTTTGTTGTTGTTGTTGGTTTTTTTTGTGCGTTACCTCGAAGTTTTTGCTCTAAATAGCCAAATAATTATAGGTTCCATTATAACTAATATGTGGTTTGTGAAATATAGCTTTGTTTTGTTTCTAAAACAAATTGAAACATAACGATTTATAAAATGATTAACTGATTAAATGAATATTTATTAAAGTGCAGTAAATAAATATAATAGGGATATGTAACAGTTGATATTACAAAGATGTTTCTCTTAATATAACATATTTGGTGAAAAAAAGTTTTATATATATATATATATATATATATATATATATATATATATATATATATATATATATGTGTGGTGTGTATATATGTGTGTGTGGCTGTATATGACATTTTTTTGTATGTTCACTGTGCAGGTTTATCTGCAACCAAAGGTATCGAAACATTTAAAAAGTACAGTCAAGTTTTTCTGTGGCTTACACTGTACATGAAGGAAGACTCATTTAACTTAACTTAACTCATGCACTTAATATACAAGTGCTGTTTTTCTCAGGTTTCTGAGTTTGTTAGACAACTAGATTGACTACACCCCCACAGTGGCCAGTAATTTAATGAAGCAAATTTAAAAAAAAAAAAAAAAAAAAAAAAATATATATATATATATATATATATGTGTGTGTGTGTGTGTGTGTGTATATAAATATAGACATGGAGAAATTGTACATGTTAAATTTCTGTCCTGAAATCAGAAGAAGGACTCTATTGTTTCTGTGTGTTTCAAAGCAGTTTTATGTTGGACTATTCAGCTTTGAAAACAAGTTATGTTTTCTAAAAAATTGCAGGTCACACTGTCTTCTCTTAAAGAAAAATAAAAAAAAAAAAGGAGCACCAGGTCTTCTCAAACAGAAAAATAATTACACCTCTGAAAATGACCAAATTCCAATCACTGACCAATCAATCAGAGAATCTCTGCTGTTGACATTAAAATGCTACGTGTGTCAACATCAGGAACATCTAGAGTCAGCAGAGGATTTGTCAACTTCATACAACTTTATATATATATATATATATATATATATATATATATATATATATATATATATATATATTAAAATGGTATTCAAAAATGATTTTCATTATTTTAAAGACATGAATATGTTAACATTTCTTATTAACAAGGTAATTCATGATCTGTACCCTATGCCATTCCAAAAGTGACCTTTCCAACTCTCTATTAAAAAGGCTCTGGTAGTGTCAGAGTCCAGTGAAATTGTTGCAGGCTGTAGTAAACTGTCTGCGAGATAAGGTTGAGTCTATCAGTGCACACACACACACGCACAAATCTGTTCACAATCAGGCAAAAAAAAAAAAAAAAAAACACTGAGTTATCTTCCACTGTTTCTTCAGTGTACAGTGTATCTGTGGAGACCAGTCACCAAAACACACCTCAGATGTGTGGAAATGGGGTTACTGTGACAGCGT
Organism: Hirundichthys speculiger; assembly: GCA_018398805.1. Classification (NCBI taxonomy): domain Eukaryota; kingdom Metazoa; phylum Chordata; class Actinopteri; order Beloniformes; family Exocoetidae; genus Hirundichthys; species Hirundichthys speculiger. The sequence goes on along the minus strand of JAGFBZ010002294.1, from coordinate 1,558,816 downwards.
TAAAGTTCACGGTGAACGTGCGAAGGACAGACATACTATTATGGAAACAGACTGAAGGGTATGTGGGATGATTGAGGTGACTGAAACCAGCGGGCTCAGTGCTCTTATCATGGTCAGCCACACCGTTCAGACCAGCTGCCCCTGACATGATATTAAATGTTGGAAGGTATCGCCACTGATGAATTGCAGACAAATAGAAGGTCCAGTCAACAACAGATCCGAAAAAATTCTTAGATTCAGACACATGACAGGAGCCAAAGATAAAAGACATGCGCATCTATCCACACATACATAACGTACACAAGGGCAAACATGGCCCCGACAGAAGGACAGTCCAAGCTACAATCTGTCAGTCAAAGCTGGGCATCATGGCCACGCTGTCACAACACTGGCATGGTCTAAAATCCAATTTATTAAAACTGGATCTGTCCACTTCTGCTGAAACCCTATCAGTCACAAAGTAAAAACTTTAGCTCTGATTGATAGGACAGATTGACATGTGATTACTATAGCTTCACTTGCACAGGTGTGTGCACATGGTGACACACTTGAACACGCAATTGAGCCAAGGAAAATTTTACTACGACAAAATATTTGAGAATATTGACTTTGAATTTGTCTCATAATTCTTTAAACTTTGCTGCTGACAATGCAGAGTGGTAGGGTAAGCTGTTGTAAACATGGTGAGACTGTTGACGGGACACTTTAATGTGGGTGACTGGCCATGTGAGATACTGTTTGTTTGTGTATGTCTGCCAGCGATGGGGTATGAATGTGTGGGTTCTTTTTCTAGTTTGTTTCTCCCATGTTGTGTGTGTGAGTGTTTTGGAGACCAACTGTACAAGTTTGTTTTTGAGTTTGTAGTGTGTGGTTGTCCTTCTCTACCTTTAGTACAGTTGTGGCTGTGTTTCCTACTGTGGTACTTGGTCTAGTGACGCATGCTTAGTGTTCAGTGCACACTGTGAGCTGTGGTCTGATTAGAAAATTAAGTGTGAAGATAAAAATGAGAATTGAGTGCAGCTTCTTTGTTTTTTACAAAAATGGGAACATAAGTTACCTTTTAAATATTGTATTTTTTTAAAAAACATACATTACTTTCCTTCATATTTGTATTAATTCTCTATGATGTTTTTAAAGATGATAAATCTAATCACAGTCAGCAATAGTTTATGCGGAAGCTGGGATTGCAATTTTAGATGTTCCTTCCTATTGCAGGTTAGGGTTATTTCATCTCTCTTTAAACATGGTAGTGCCATCAATGTGAGTTTGAAACTGTTGTTTAGCCAAAATGAGGTCTTTCTCTTGCTATAACTTACACCTTAAAGTGATACAGACACTAATAGTAAGATTATATTCATTATGAAAAAAATGTACCTCTGCAGCACACATTGTAAATGCACAAGGAACATGATTTGAACAATGTTAGTAAACTTAGACCTAAAACAATTTCTGAAGTACCAGGCTGTTTTTTGAGCAGCTTAAAAAAAATTGGGGAGATTGTTTTGCTGTAGTCAAATAAAAGCCTGAAGAGTGAAACTGAGACGGAAGTGCCTGAAATCCAGTACTTTGTAGAGTTCCAGGTCCAAAATACTTTTCTCCATAGTTGCAAACAGGCCAACTTACTTTAAAAAATACCAAGTTATTCAGCACTTCTCACAAGTTATTATGAAGGCATCAGCCAAGTTCAACGCCTATGGGGCATGTTCTGGTGGTTTTCTTCAACTAATTCAATAATGTCAATATTAGACCTCAAAGAGATGCTGTTGATTGATATGCATGGAATTTAAAGTAAGACTGACGGGCAGATTTAGGGCATCAAGGCAGGAGGTCATTTGTGTGGCAATTATTTCAGTTCATAATTGTTATGTTTCCTGAGACATTTATGTTGTGTTGGCTTGTTGTAATCCTCTGACTATGTAACTTGTTTTTCATTTAAGTGAGCCAACAGACCCTCATGGGATTCCAAAATTGTATTTATTTTTAATAATTGTTTTTGATAAGCTAGGCAAATATTTATTTTCAAAATCTGTTTCAATTTTATTGCACATTGTATGCAACTGAAACATTAGGTTTGTTTACAATCACTCTAAAATCTGGTGCTTTGACCCCAAAAGAGGAGCTGGGTGGTGGTGGTGGTTTGGCGTCCTGTTTAACTTCAATAAACAGTATGAATTATGGTTCCACCTACTGTCTACTGTAGAAAGCTAACGTAGCAATCCTTCCTCTGACCCAAACGCAGTGGCTCTAATATGCCAAGACAGAGATGGCCAATTCCAAACCACAGTCCAGTGTCAACAGTGGCGATCTGCATGTTTTAAATATAACCTGCAGTATAAAATACAATATGTTGTGTGCAGCATTTCTATTCACATGAACCTGGTTTGAATGGATTGTCTGTTGTAATTTTGACACTGTAAGAAAAAACAAAAACATAACAGTCAAGTTGAAGCCATTTATTTGTATGAGGTTTTTCCTCATGATTGTGAAGTAAAGCTAATTCACAGAAGTTTTTTTGTCTATTTAACAAAAAATGTTTGATTTTGGAAAAAAAAAAAAAAGACTTTGCTAAGATAGTGATGTACACTGTAAAGGTGGCAAATCCATACCTTGTGTGTAACAAAATCTGCCTTAGTAACTCATGAATCTTTGCCCTGTAACTGCTCTGATTCTTTAAGATACAGGCCATAAAGGAAATGAGACTTAGAAAATGGCAAACACAAAGTTATCAGGGCTAACTGGATATGATGAAATAATGCAGTTCATGGCAAATAAACTGTTGCAGCAAGGGGGAAATTCTAAGTGGAAGTTGTTAGTAATTAGAGTGAGGCTGAGGGTAGTAATAAGGGAATGATGGAAAGAGATAGAGATGAGGGAGTGTGGTTAGAGGGGGTGGTGAAGGGTTGTTGGAACAACCCAAAATAGCCAGCTCACATGTTTGCTGTGTGCGTGGTGAGCTCTGAAACCGACAGAAAGACGTCCTGCTGAATGCCTGGCTAATCTAATGTCCAACTTCAGGCTAATTTTTGTAAGGTTGTTTTTTTGTTTTTTGTTTTTTTTTTGTGTGTGTGTGTATGTGTGTCTATGCGCTTGCTTTTTCTCAGTTGGACTCCTTCTCCCTCATGAAATTATACCACAGACTGGGGAAAAGTCCAGCAGGAAAAGGTCCCTGTCTCAGCTTATTAATTATCTGTTTTAATTTTTCGTCTTTGTTTTAGTGTACATATGGTTATTAGTCACATCCAGTCAGATTACACACACAGACGGACATGTGCACAGGCCTACAGCATAAGAGCAGACAGCTGATGTAGCCCTGCATCGTGTGTATTAGATCTACTTTGTCTCCAGTTGTTTCATCTGGGCAAGCCGACAGAGACATCCTACACATGTGGCCCTTTCAGTTAATTCTTTTCATTCCTTAGGGTATGTTTCAACATGCACATTGCAATATCAACCTTCTCCTTTCACTCTTGGTCTGTCTTTGCTCAACTTTTCATTTTTGCATTGCTATGTCCCTGTCTTGTCAGTACGGTGTCTCTTTGTACTTGATCAATTGCTTCGTTGATATCAAGGCGGTCCCGTGGTCCTCTCCAGCGCTGACCCTGGGATCAAAGCATGCTGGAGTTCAAGAAGCGGCAAGGGCGGCATTGGAGTGCATTGTAATTGACCCATTGTGTTTTGTGTGTGTGTCTGGGTATCGTTTGCTGATGTGCAGTTTGGTGTTTTTTGTTGTTTTTTTTTTTTTTTTAGTGCCACAGAATCACAGGGAATCCTGTGTTGGCCAATGGAATATATGGTAAGATGCTCAAATCATACAATCAGTTAATCCAAAACACATTGTGCTACAGTGGCAAAGGAGTTGTTTCTTTTTACAATAATGAAATATGAATTAAAAAAAAAAAATCCATTCATTATTCTGTTTTATACACAGACCTCTAGGTTAAGGATAGAGAGGTGACATGACTCAAGGATGGTTGAACGTGATCAAACCCTTAAGTAAGCCATCATTTGGCCCACTCTCAGTCAGAAGTGTTAAAATAAGGGCTGTTATTGACATCTTATAGGCCTTCATAATTACAGCAAAAAAAATCCACAAAAGTGCTTCGTATTTTAGTTGGAGTCTTTCTTATATGGTCTCCTACTTTTTTCAATTTCTGATAGTTCAACTTTATTAAAATGTGATATTTCAGCCTATGAAGTAGTCATTTCTAAGTAGCAAGGCAGATACACTTTTTTAAAGTGTATTTTAATTTAACTGTTTAATTTCACACATTCAGATATTGTCCACTGCAGCAGACTAAAGGAATTGTATTAGCATAGCTGGTTGTTGAGTTTTCTTAAATGTGTGCAACTGAAGATTAAAGTCAGCATGTAGTCATGCATGATAAATTGCAGTCGTATGCCTGGACCAGTAAATTTACTGTGGTTTTAGTAAGGCTTCACTCAGATTCTAGTTCATTAGGCTAACAAAGATACATCTAAGGCAGTATACAACAGCCCTGCAATAAATCCTACCTTTGTGAATGTTTTGATAAAGCTGTTTTAAAGAGCTGTTGGTGCAATGTTTTGGTTATTTTGGAGGCTGTGGGCTGTGACCCTGTGGTACTGTATCATAGCATCTTCAAAAAGTGAAAATTATAAACTTAAAGTACGACTATAAAAAATTATGCAAAACTATTTTAGTCATGAGTGGGTACACTAAAACGGATGGCTTAAACAATTCACACGTTTCATATAAATCCAGGTCAGCACATTAATCATTTATGCACCGACTTACTTAATGTTTCTAAAAAATTAAGATTGTTGTTCTATCAACCCTAAGCCACAGTGTCTCATGTGTTTCAATGGTTGTGGGCATGGTGCAGGCTAAAGGTGGAGGTTGCTGTTTTCACCATTTATCACATTCATCCTTCTGATCAATTAGATCACTCTGTATGGATGCTGGTCTGAGCGCACAACTAAACCACATGACAATGGTGTAGTGTGCAAACAGGACTACAGGGGTGACTGTTAAGGGTTTTTTGCTGTCCACTCTGCTGGGTTTCTATAACTCTCTGGATGGCTTCCTCTGCTTTCTGCAACACTGCCTTCTCATCAGATACGCTTGAATGTCTAGGCCAATATCTGTAATCTCTGCTTTCTGTCTTCCTGTCCTTTTACTCTGAGCACTATAGCTATCTAGTATAGAGGGTATTTAAATGTGAATGCAACTCTTTTTTTTCTTTTTTTTAAGTTTGTCTCCTTTCATCAAGGTTATGCAAAGTGATCTTCTGTCATACTGTACAGCACAGAGTGATGGAGGCTCTCTCTCCATCTTTAAGTCCGTCTCTCAGGTTACCAAACATGAATAAGGGAGGGGAATTGAATAGACAACATAAACAACCCAACCTCTCCACATGTGCACAGTTTTCAAGCACAAACATACACATCCACCCTCCCCTCCCTTTCCTGCTTCTTCAACATCCCCATGTCCACCTTGAGCAGATACACTGATGTGCAGGAGTGTAACATTTGACCATTCATTCACATGTACGCTGCTAAATGACTCTGGCTGCAGAGTGGAGTTGGGGGGGAGGGGAGGAAACAGGAAGGAAGTGCCATGGGAGAACGAAGGTGGGAGGGTGCAGGCAGCGACGCTCAGCTTTGTGTGTGTGTGTGAGAGAGAGAGAGGGAGAGAGAGAGAGAGAGAAGGAGAAAATGGGAGGCAGCATCACCAACCCAGACTGGTAGGAGAGGAGGGGAGGGCAGACAGCGTGCTTGTCCCTCTAATAGACAGAGGTGGAAGGAAACCAGGCATGAGAGACAGACGTGAAGGGGAGAAGAGGAGTACAATGAAGGAGTGCGGTTGTCCATCCTGGCAGCTCTGCCATTTCACCATCTGCTGAAAGAGAGGAAGAGAGACAGAGGAGGGGACAAAAAGGAGGCAGCCAAACAGAGGAGAGGATAGATGGAGAGGAGCTGCCGGCAGTGACTTTATGAATTAATCGAGCGGAAGAGCTGATCAGAGGAGAAGCACGTTTCTTGGGGAGTGGACGAAGGGAAAGTCAGAAAAAAGGAAGGAGAGGACCAATGATCGGACCGTCTGTGGCTGTTTAAACATTAATGTGGCTCTCGTGTAAATATGAAGTCCAGCTTTAGATGAATGGCCATGGATTATCTACTGCACAAATTATAAACCAAACCTGGAGCAACTTATGTTTTGCTTTTCTTTAAAAAAAAAAAAAAGGAACACTGAGGCAATTTTATTGCTCACTTAATACAATACACTTTTAATGACTTTTTTTGTCTTTGTGTAAATATAGACTTCCTTTGTGATTTCCGATTTTCTATTTCTTATGAGCATAAGATATACTCTGCAGGATGTTATACAATCATCTTTGTTAGTTGCTGCACTGAATATTCAGGTTGTTTTTACGCAGATTTTCTTAACATTAGTTGTCTTTTAACTGTAAATATAGTGTATTAGTTGTTTATACAGTTAATAGAAAAAATAGTTTGAAATGATATTGCTTTAACATGCCTAAGTTGGGGTCGGTGCAGGCAGCCAATGTCAACATTGATTGGGTTTTATGGCTGGTGGAAAGCCTGTCAAACTTTGATATTTATTAATTCCTGAATCTTATTGATCTTTTGAAGAGTGTGGTTCTTCCTGTTGTTGGGTTTAGAAGGAAAAAAAGCTCTCTTGTGGAGCCTGTGATGCAGCTGCTAATTGGTTGCCATATGATTTGATGCAGCAGTTATCTCTTTGAAGATTTTGCTGTTGTCTGGAGTTTTTGGCATATATCTTTTGCAAGCATCTCTCTAAATGTCTGTTGCCATAGCAATGGGCAGCAGCTGCAGACAGAACAAGATGTAGAATTATTTTTCTATGTCTATTAAAACTGGTGCTGTTCAATTAAGTAACTGTATGAACTTCATAGATAAAGCAGTGTCGGCTAAATTAGTTCATGGTTTTGTGTGGTTTTTAGAGATCATTTGTAAGACAGAAACTTTGATTTTCCTTCTTTGTCTGTGATTCAGGGTCGTTTCAGGTCACCTGTTCCCACCAAATCATTTTCATCAGTCAAGCCAATGTGCTATTATGAGGCATGACTGTATAAATTAGATTATCATACTGATTTCACTTGTACATATCAATCGGTGCAGCTGTTTGGCTCCAACGCCTGTTATAACCAATCATTGTCTTTTCTCTGACAGTCTGATCCGCCTACTTTTTGTCTGTTGGTGACTCAGGATTTCTCTTCATGTAGAGGATCATCTCCTCTGCAGTCACCTGACCTATACTGTGTTTTGTGCACTAAAACATCCAAGCGCCAGGGTTGACTCTGCTCATAGAGCATTTCAGGAGGAACAACTGGAGTTTCCTGTCTATTGTTGACACATATGTTAGATCTGTTGCCTTTTTGAAGTGCTAAACCTTTGACTGGCCTCCATTTTGGTTTTATTAGCTGTATGGCAGACATTTTTATTTATTCTGCATGCTTTTTGACTATCTAAACACTGGGTGTCTTTTGCGACTTTTCCAGCCATACTTCTTTACAGCTTTCTGGAGATCATCCCAGCCTGTCTGGCAGTGCATGAGTTTGACTGGATCCTCCATGGTGCTTTTTGGCCAAGGCCAGATGGATGACTAGCTAGAAATGCTAGACAATCCCTCTGTGGTGCTAGACTGGTGTGGGCGACTGTTCTTTTGCCATGCACCCACTACAGTCTTGAGTGCTGTACTTCAGGCTTAGTTGACAACTGAAATGTTGGTGTCTGAAAATAAACTTGCAGTTTCTCTTTGCATTATTGAAACATTGGTGCGAAATCTACAACCCTGTGTAAGTTGTTAAAGCAAGTTTGTTGCTCTCCCTTGCCAGTGTGGAGGTCAGATTGTAAACAGGACCAGTGCCTCAACAGCACGAAGATATAGGTCAACTAGCTTTCTGCAAGACTGTTGGTGTGCTTTTGCCTCCTACTGAAGTCGAGCAGTTGCTGACTGTTGTATTTTCTGGATTTCTGCAAGATACTGCTAATGTGAACAGACTGTTTTGGGTTGGACTATGCAGATTATGAGATGTTTTATGACGTATGTTCGGAAACTGAGAGTTAACGCTTTGCTTGATAAGCTCAGCCTTTGATAGGGAAGAAAGCTATCTTGCGATGTAACACTGTTCATTTCATATGTGTCTGTGTCAACATTCTTCTCTCAGGTAAATTACTTTAATCTGGGCTTGTTATTTAAAGTGGATGAGAACAGTTGTGCAGAGATATCGGCATAACAACAAAGTGCAGTCTGAATTAAGTTTTGTTCCAGCTGGATGAAGTTAGTTCAACACTGATGAGCCTCCATTCAGGGAACCTGGGGTTGTGAGTTAAAACCTGGCCAATCAGGTCTCATTACCATCACAACAAGCCCACCGGCAGTCATCGTCAGCTAATGACCTACATTCTACAGTGTTGCATCACCACCATGATACTGCAGTGTGTATCACTCTACCAGACACAGATAGCATCTCAGAATCAACCTACCACTAGCTAATGGTGCTCTAAACATCTTAACCAGGTGGCTAATCCTAGGGAACACACTTGAACAAAGGCAGACTCTCTTGTTTTAGCCATATCAGGAACCGCAGTCAGGAACGGGCTCAACTCTGCTAGCCCAGTTTTAATTACCAACTTTTTTTTTCTTTTGGTTTACCATTGGTGTCTAAAATGACCATGTGTAGCCTCTAGTAATCTTTTTTAAACTTTAAGTTTAAAAAGGCAGAATACAGGGCTCACTGATAATATACTGGTGTGAGAGGCTGTTAAACCCGACAGCCTGGAGAACGGGCGAGCAGTCGAGGGAGGGGGAGAGGGGGAACGAGAGATCATCTGGAAGAGGAGAGAGGAAGTGGTGGCGCAGGAGAGGGCGGAGGCGTTGGAGAGACAGAGGTTGGCAGAGTACATTGTGTGGAGGAAGAGAGAGGACTTCCAGGATAAGAAAGCAGATGGAGAGAAGGGAGCAAAGAGCACAGAGAAAGGGAAGGAATCTTTGCCAGAAGTAATCTGGAAGAGGAGGGAAGACGAAGAAGGAGACGCAGGAAGGGAGAGAGCAAGAGCTGTTCAGAGAAGACATGAAACCGTTTGGAGGAAGAGGGAGAGAGAGTAAAAAGAGACCCGGTGGCAGACTCGAGAATACGATGCAGATGAAAAGTAGGCGTTAAATAGACTGCTGCTACTGCCAAGAGTTTGAGACTAGTCATACATCACTAAGCCTCCTCTCTCTCCTTTAGTAGCGCTGGGCTTCATTGAGCTCTCCAGGTGCTTGCTGTATTATCGACCAGTTGAAGATGTGTGTTTTGTGTACATTGGTGCCATGTTAGTGCGCGCAGCCCCCTTGCAATCCCCTTGTTGCCTGCTAATATGATTTTTACGGGCCTATATCAAGCAGGATAAAGCTATCAAGGGGAGCTGCTTCACATATGCATACGTCAGCACACATATTGTGGGCAGGAGAGGTTTATATCGTCTCATGCATGTAGACACATCACATGCAAGTCCACACCCCTCTGTGTATTAAGACACATGTGAGGGGGTGTTCAGGGAGACAATCACTAGTGATTCTTAAAGGTGCTGGAGAGAGCTGAATAACTGGCCTTCACTTAGAGGCTTAAAGTTGGATCAAGACACGGATATTGCTTTACGTTATGGCAGAACACCAAGATGAACACTGGAGACTTAAGAACTTGTCATCATTACTCCTGGGGAACTCGATGAACTAAAATTTACGCAAGAACTTTGGACAATATGTGCTGTACCCAGGAAAACTTTTTTCATCTGTATTTTTCCATTATCTGGGACACGCCATTTCTGCTTTGTACCTTCTTTCACTCTGCTTTCATTGAGGATAAAGCTCTTTCTAAAGCAGTTTGGTTTTGGCTGCCTGGTAATGAGTGGAGTGCAGGCAAGGAGACAGATGGATGCAGCTCTGAGAAAGACGGACAGATGGCTGTGAGTTCTTTTAGAGAGAAACTTTAAATTGTGAAACAAAGACACTGATTGAATCACTGCTGCCTGTGTGGACCTGCCACAGCATAAAAACTTAAACAACTGATTCATTATGGAGCTTGTGCCGAAAACGAAGTACACGCACTTTCGGAGTGAGTCGCTGAGTTCAACTGATGAAACGAACTCAAATCCATCATCATTTCCTCCTTCCAGCCCTGCCACCCCTCTAACCCCCTCCCCTGGTTTACCTTCCTCGCTCTCCTCCTCGTCTCTCACTCCCATCTTGCCCCCCACCTCTCCCCGTCCAGCTGAGAATAGCCCCACCACCCTCTGCTCCTTCTTCCCCAGAATGGGATCCCTTCGTCTGGGTGTCTCCGCAACTCTACTGCCAGGACTCAAGGCCTCAAGCAGGTCACAGCAGGCTCAAGCGCCTGTTGAGTCCTCTGGGGATGACAGGAGCAACTCTAGCTCCTCCCCTCCTCTGCACCGTGTTCCCCTCGTAACTGCACCCTCTCCCCCTCCCCGACCTCCTCTGCAGGACATGAACCGGCTTGGAGGTGCGTCCAGGAGGGCACGGGTGGAAGGAGGACAGCTGGGAGGAGATGAATGGACGCGGCATGGCTCCTTTGTCAACAAGCCCACCCGTGGCTGGCTGCATTGTGACAACCTGATCAGCACCAAAGGTGTTTCCTACACTGTGCGGGTAAGTGAATAGCGCACGCTCCCAAAAACCCCCAACATAAGTACGTAAACACAGATCTGGCTTTCCAGTCTGTGGTTTGGAGGACTGTGTTTCTTTCTTCCTTTGTTGTGTTCCATTGGTCTGATGGGACTGTGATGTCGGAAATCTCTAATGTTGGTGTGTTGCCTTCCTGTTTCCTGGGTAGTACATGGGTTGCGTGGAGGTGCTACAGTCGATGCGAGCACTGGACTTCAACACCAGGACTCAGGTCACCAGGTGGGATTAAACACTACTGACATGCTTCTTCTGGCTTGCCACTCCTCTTGTTTTATCCTTGTGCTTGAGCAGACGAGCTGTCGTATGCCTTTGCATGCTCACTTGCTTTCTCTTCTGCTTCCTGTCTATGATGCTCTCTTTCTGTGTGTGTGTGTGTGTGTGTGCACTCCTGCTGTTCTCTGAGGACTTAAATTAGAAAGTTCTGCAATCCTGGTGGTTTCCCTCTGGTTTCCGTAGTGATGTTTGTCTCCGTGGTGAACACAGTCACCAGGGACGATAAATTCTATACCCTGCTGCCAGATTTTTTTTTTTATTTATTTTTTTTTTAATCTGCATAAATGTGAATCCAGGAAGGTGTGAGGGTTAATGACATCATTTCCAAACAAGCTTGTTTTTAATGTTTCAGGGAAGCCATCTCTGTGGTGTGTGAGGCAGTACCCGGAGCCAAAGGAGCCCGCAGGAGAAAGGTTCATACAACACACACCAACACATGCCCTTACAGAACATTATTTATTTAGAAGGCTTAAGTGGACAGCACTGGGAAGGGTTTTCTGGATAAGAGCTTGATTTAGTTTGATTGTCCACCCTGTACTCAATTGGTTGTTCAATCAAATCCTCTTCCTCAGACACGCATATATCCGAGCTACCCTTCTTCAATCTTTAGAACATTGCATAGACTTTGACTCATTTGTAAACCTCCTAACACAAATTATAACCTTTAAGTCACACCTTACCCTAACCGGGTCTCATATGACATTTTGCCTCATTAGGATGAACCTTTGTTCCCACGAGAAATACTTTCTGTATGACTTTAGTGTTTGTATTGACAATGGACTGCATGAGGTAATGCAAATGCATACCCACAGACCATGCCTGTAAAAACTATTCACCCCCCCTTTGGGATGTTTCAGCCTTTTATTACTTTTATAAATGAAATCATGGTCAATGTAATTAGGCTTTTTTGACCAGAATTTGCAAAAAAAAAACCAAAAACAAAAAAAACTTTCATTTTAAAGTGAAAATTTTTACAAACTGTAAATTAATTTAAAATATATTGTGTAAAATAAGTGTTTAAATATTTACACCCTTTAAAGTGACTGATCTAATTCGACAGAGGTAGTTGATGCCAGCAGTGTCACAATTACTGAAATGGAAATCAGCTGAGTGCAATTGCTGTATGTCAAGCCATTGTAGGATAAAAACTGTCTGGGAGGTCCAGTCTCTGGTTCATCAGTATTCCTGCTACAATTGCAACATAAAGAGAAAAGAACACTCCAAGCAACTCAGAGAAAAGATCATTGTAACGTACAAGACAGGGGATGGCTACAAGAAGATTTTTAACTTGCTGGACATCCCATGGAGTTCAGTTAAATCCACCATTAAGAAATGGAAGGAATATGACACTTTTCTAAATCTGCCTAGAGCTGGCTGTCCTCACAGACTGAGTGATTGGGCAAGAAGAGGACAGGTGAGGGAGGCTACTGAGACACGTACAACCTCTCTGAAGAAGTTAAGAGCTTCAGTGGCCTAGCTGGGAGAGACTGTACATGCAGCAACTGTTGCCTGGGTACTTCATGCGTCACAGCTGTATGGAAGAGCGTCTAAGAGAAAGCCACTATTGTCAAAAGCTCACATGAAATCCTGCCTGGAATTTATCAAAACGTATGTGGGAGACTCCAAGGTCACATAGAAGGTCATTTCATCTGATGAGACAAAAATTGAGCTTTTTGGCTATCGGACTGGACGCTGTGTTTGACGAATACTAAGCACTCCACGTCACCACAAATGCACCATCTCCATGGTGAAGCATGGTGGAGGCAACGGCATGCTCTGGGGATGCTTCTCAGCAGCAAGCCCTAGAAGGTTTGTTAAAGGTAGAGGGGAATTTGAATGCAGAAAAAAAAGGCAGATCCTGGAGGATAATCTGATTCAATTTGCAAGAGAAATACAACGTAGGGGAAGATTTATTTTCCAACAAGACAATGACCCCAATCATACAGCAGAAGCTGTCCAGACATGGTTCAAAGACACCAAGGTGAATCTGGAGTGGCCAAGTCAAAGCCCAGATCTCAATCCAATTGACACTTTGTGGCTGGACTTGGAAAGAGCCAATCCAAGTAACCTGACAGAGCTTGAACTGTTTTGCTTGGAAGAATGGAGGAAGAATCGCGAGTCCAGATGTGCTGGTCTGATTGAGACATATCCACACTGACTCAGTGCTGTGAGTGCAGCCAGAGGTGCATCTACTGAATACTGACCCAAAGGGTGTGAATGCTTATGAAATCATGTACTTTAACTTATGTAATGTTAATTAATTTTTTATTATTTTGAAAAAAAAATCTTTTTTGATTTTTTTGATGTTAGACAAGTTTTTTTCTTTTATTATTTTTGTAAATTCTTGTCAAATGAGCTGAATTATAGTGACTATGATTTCATTTATAAAAGCAATAAAAGATCAAAACATCCAAGGCAAGTAAATACTTTTTATAAGCATCGTATATACATTTGTGTGGTTGTTTTTCTCTCTTTAGGGTGTCCCTAAGCTTTACCATGGCTTTTTCCCAGAAACTGATTCTTAAACCTTATCCCTCTTAACCCCAAATATTGTCACTCCAGTGTTCATAAATAAGGATGGTGGTACAAGTTTACAGACGCATACACAGAAATCTTGATTTGGGTTGATTGTACACTTCTGTGGTGAGGGGGATACTTGTAGATGATTACCAATCACTCGCTCTTCTTTCTCCCTCCTGCAATGAGGGAGGCTTGTGGAGAGTCAGAGTAAGGCTAAAGGAGCACTATAGATTAGCAAGCACAGCCTGCAATCTGCAGTTTAAAGGCTGTGTGTCTGGACACAGTATTCCTGTAAAGCTAAAAACATCCACCCAAACAGTCTCCATAAAGCAGGCAGCTAAATCCAGCTGGCATAAAAGGGTTTGACCAAAGAATGACTGGCAGCATTGTACACCAGACAAAATTCAATTAAAGAATGTAACCTAGAATAGATTAAACTAGTCTAGTCTACGTGATTTGTCCAGACTGAGGTTAATGTGGCTGAGCATGTGCATCCTGTTCTGATGGTGCTTTTCTCACAGCACACTCAAAGCACTCTAGAGCAAATATGGACAAAAGTCATGAGAACAGGAGGAGGATTTGGATAAATGTGCTGGCACGATAGTGCTGGCATGTTCTGTGTGATGGTCTTGGCCCAGCCTATGTTATGTGAAGTGTCCTGTCTGTACCTCATTGGTCACAGTTGGCTTTGGAGACCAGATCACTTTCACAATTGCAGCTGTTCTCCCACTCCCACACATGCAGGCATTTCCACACTTATGCCCACAGATGCATGCTTAGCTATGGAGCAGTCTGTGGACTTTTATACCTTGTTATTTTGAAGTAAAAAAAAAAAAAAAAACCTGATGATTTCTATTTGCACACAGAAATTTTATGATATCATCGTTTGTGTCCCTTTCCTTTGCAGCCTTCTTCTCGCTGTCTGGCGGCCATCCTGGGAAAGAGCAACTTACAGTTTGCAGGCATGACAATCAGCCTCACCATCTCAACCAGCAGCCTCAATCTGCTGGCCTCTGACTGCAAACAGGTTAGACTGAAATAAGCTCAGAAGAAAAACAACTGTTTGCTTAAAAAAAAACTTTGTTTTCAGAGCAGGCAAGATCAAATTTACTTACAGAGCTTATTTAAAAACAAACTTAATCAAACCGCTTTATGACCAAATAAAAATTTACAATGAAAATCAAGAAGGCAGTACAAGACAATAAAAGACAATACAGTACTCTGAGCTTGTGAGGTTAACCAAGGCAAAGTAAATTTGGGGAGCTCTCTTTGTGAGGATTCCTTAAAATATATATATATATATTTTTTGTAGTTTACTGGTTATGACTTTTGCACGATCATGTCAGTGGCTCACAGCAAAACTATGTTTTATTGCCACATCAAACAAAAGGTAGAGTATCGATGGGTAAACTTCTTTGTGGTAAACTGGACTTGGAGCAGCCACATTATGTCCCTACCCCACTGCAATGTTTGCGCTCATCCAAAACCTATATTACATTTATAGTCACCAAAACACAGAGCTTTGCTCAGTGTGTCTTATTGGTATTAAGTTGCAGCCATCCCATTCTGCACTGGCTCAGCTGAAGTCTGGGGCATGAAATTTTAAAGCAGCTGTGTGTGTCACGAGATGCCTTGAAAATTTTGGTAGGATACAATAGTGCAATTAAGATGTAGACATTTCTACATCACTTGACAAAGTACAGTTTAAGTCGAACAGAGCATCTTGTCAGAGTTAATATCTTATGCACAGTAAAAGGGAATCAACAAGAACCTTTTTAAAACTGCATAATTTGCTTCCAACTCCTTTAGTCATTTTGTGAAAGATCCATTAAGATAAGCAGCTCCATTTTTTGTTCTTGAATAGTAAGTCATTTAAAGTCAAACTTTTTTTAAAGGTATTTTTGTCTTAAAAACTTGTATGTGTTCATGCTCTTGTTCTTATTATCCTCATGTCTACCAGCCTGAGTTGTGAACTGTTGGGGTTGTTGAGATCATTTTAGACAAAAGATGCACCTTAACCATTGCTTTCACATTACTATCAATGTTGGTTTAGTTTTAACAGTTCAAATGTTATAACAATTTAAACTGAAATGACATAAAGCAATATCTTTACAATTTAAAATGAATGTGTTGTTTTTGTGGCATAGTCATCTGAGTAGTGTTACGACTTTCTGGAACATTCAAGGATGTCCAGATAAATTTAGAGCGTCTCCACTTTGTTTATCGCATTTACTCTGGATGCTGCACAAATCCCTCTTAACTGTTGCCTTCACTCTTGATTGACCACAAGGCAGGATGTGATCCCCCTCTTAGACCTCTAATGAGTTAATAGCCACTGAGCGATGTCTATCTTTGGGGAGATGGCATACAGTAGTATAGTGCATTCTCATTAACACATGGCACAACAGAGTTTGTTGTTCACCACATAAACTCATTCACAAATGTAGACTCAGATGCTGACAGAACAATGTGCACTTGGAGCATTAGCAAGTGTTGCTGGCATTGATCCAACGTGGGTGGTTGTTGGCGACAGTTAAAAAGGTACTTCATTCATACTTAGTTTTTATCTCAGCTGCAGATGATAGTGCTCAATGGAAGAAAAAGTACTTTTCCCAGTTATGATTCCACCTTTGTCTCCATCCATGCACTTTGATTTCACGTCCCCCATTCTTCATCTTGCCCATGTGCTTTCTGTTTCCCTGTCCTTTCCTCTTCTTGGTCTCCCCCCTGTTTCTCCACAGATAATCGCCAATCATCACATGCAGTCCATCTCCTTCGCCTCTGGAGGAGACCCAGTGAGTCACCCACACCTCTCTTTCAGTTGAAATCTCACTCTGGCGGGTTTTTTTTGTCTTTCGTCATCGTTCTTTCTGCATGTCCTTCCTTCCTGTCTTAAGTCATTGTCTATTGCTGTGAATACCACTTACTTCATGCTACTTCACCACTTGCAGTCCTTTTCAGATATCTCTGTTTCAGCTCAGTGTATATTTTCAACCTCCGTCACAACTTAAATAATACAGCTTTTGTTTGATCTATATCCTTGTCTTCTTTTCAACCTTTCACTCTTAAACCTGCCCGTCACTTCTTTCTCCTATCGATTTTTCCCTTTCTCCTCCCCCCCTAACTTCTTCTCCCTCTTGCTCCCTCAGGACACAGCAGAGTATGTAGCATATGTGGCCAAAGATCCAGTCAACCAGAGAGGTGAGCAAAAACAGCAAAATTAAATCTTTACACAGGTTACATATTTCAGTGTTTGCTTTGTGTCAAATTTTCACCAGGATCTTCTGACTCAAGTCACCCATTTTCCATTTCTTTTTACTGTTATTGCATGTGGAAATGTTGCTTGAGATTGCAAAACTAAAATTAATCTCATTAAGAGCATGAAAAGTCTCCCCTTGATTTTTACCACGAACCACGAGTGCTGAACTGTAGACACAGTGTGCACAGCTCTGCAGGAAACTAAATTTGCCACTAAATAATCTCAAACGTAAATGTTCTAAATGTATTTACTTAAATGCTGAATGTATCAGCATATGGTTTTCTTTCCTAAAGATGGAAAAAAGTATCTTCATTTTAATACAAAGACATACTAAGATATTTAGGTTTACACTGACAAACCTTAATTTATTTTTATCATGCTTCATAATCCCTTCAGAACACATAAAGCAGTCTATAAGGAATCTTACTATCATTTGCCCTTCAGCATTTGATGAAAATGGACAAGCCTACATACTTTTTTCTTTGCCTCCATTTTAATTTATTTGTCCAGTTGCACACTGGATTTCATTCAAGGACATGTTGCTGCAGCCTCCTTATCAGTTTTTTGTGCCTCCTCGCTCTCAGCTTGTCATATCCTGGAGTGCTCGGAGGGTTTAGCGCAGGAAGTCATCAGCACTATTGGCCAGGCTTTTGAACTGCGTTTTAAACAGTACCTGAAGAACCCTCCCAAACTGGTCACACCTCATGACAGGTAAATATTAAAACATAAACCAAAAACAAGAGCCAGTGTGTGTATTTTATCGACCACAATATGCTTTTGTATCGGCTTTTGCAACACTCTGGGTTTTTCACAGAATGGCTCCATTCGATGGCTCTGCATGGGAGGAAGAGGATGATGAGACCGCTCCTCCTACTGAGGTCCCTTACTATAATAATTTCCCTGGAAAACAGCCTCCCCCTGGTGGACTTATTGACATGAGGACCCGCCCAGGAGCCACACTGGTGAGAGAACTGAATAAAAGGAGGAAGAGAGATCTGCTGATAGACATGATTCAGCAAATTCAGAGACTCACTGTACTATAGTTGAGAGATGACATATTTGTAAGGAATCTGCAAACTATGTGTTTTAGAAATACTTTGTGGCCTTTGTGGGCCTGGAAAACTTAAGATGTGGTACTTTACTGCACCCTAGTATGAATCTGTGTGAAAGGCCAAAATGACCTGGGCAGATTTCCTTGATTTGTTCTATCATTATTGACCTTAGCAATTATTTTACTAGGCCTGAGGATTAGTTAATTTAAGGATGCATCCAGTAGTAGTACAGTTTTAATTTGATTGTATGCCTCTGTGTTTGCAGCCCTATGGACAGCCAGGTCAGAATGACATTCACAAGCAGCCTCTGCCTCCTCTGCCAGGTGAACGCTTTCTCTGCCCATCTGTATCTCACTTTTTTTATATTTTTTTTTATTTTTTCCTTTTGTACACTGTGGATCTTAGTAGTCATTCATTTCTCTCATATATTGCCTCATTCAAGTGCTGCATCTCCAAAAACTGTCAGCTTTGGCTGACAAAACTGATGTCTATCATGGGCAACTGATATTATATGAGAATTTGTGTTAAGGTCACCAATGTCCTCTTGTGTCTATTTTTTTTAGTGGGTGCCAAAGAAGGACCTCGAGAGCTGTTTGATGACCCCTCTTACGTCAATGTGGATAAACCTCGTCCTCCAGTTGCAGCAAATGGAAATGCTCACAGGGATGCTTTTGACATGAGTAAGTGTCTGCCTATGCTAGTTATTTGTATTCATCATCTATTTACAATTTTAATCTGAAACTAAATATTGTGCAAGTGGATGTGCCGATGGCCTATTTTACCATGTAGATAAATAAGAGTTGATCTTAGGCTTTAGAGATAAGCTGAGTGGTTTTTGCTTTACATTAAAGACTGAAGCTTTCCCCGGAGGGAAGAACTGGAGGGAGAGAGAAAAAAAAAGGAATAAAAAGAACATGAAAATACATGGTGTTGTACATTACAGGTGCATTTTTGTAAACTGTTACTGGTTGAGCGTATAAAGTTGGAGCCATTTTAAAACACGATGCCCTCACTTTATGACCCACTTTGGATCTGCAGAATTGCCATTCTAGTTCCAAACAAAAATGCACATAATGGTAACAGGAGAACAATGCAGTATAACAAATATGTGCATTCATTGTTCAAGAACCACTTGATGATGCCCTAGGGGTCGCAGGGCACGGCGGCCCAGGCTCAGCCACAGCATCGCCCTCAATGGTGCAGCAGTTGCAGAATGAAATCTGGTTCCACGGCAGCTTAAATCGCAGGGAAGCAGAGAGGCTGTTGACCCGCGATGGAGACTTCTTGGTACGGGAGTCTGGGACTACACCCGGGCAGTACGTCTTAACGGGACAACAGGGGAGTCAACCCAAACACCTACTACTAGTTGACCCAGAAGGAGTGGTGAGTCGCTGTGAGAGGAGAAGCTCAACATTACCACAGAAATGACACACAAAAAAGACGTTTCTAAAGGCATAATTAAAAAAAAAAAAAAAGCATTTTATTGAACATAGTTGTATAAGTGTCTCTACTGTAACACTTAATTTTGTTTTCCCTCAAGGTTCGTACAAAAGACCATCGGTTTGGAAGTGTCAGTCATCTGATCAGCTACCACATGGACAACAGACTTCCCATTGTGTCAGCTGGAAGTGAAGTATATCTGCAACAACCAGTGGAGCGCAGGGCCTGATGCTCCACACACCAATGAAATGCGCCACCAAAAATAGACACACACTTCAACTGAAAATAAACACAAGATACTCACACTGTCATATTCTATAGTACACATAAACTGTACACAACACTCCTAAAAAACATTATGTATAAACACATACATAGCACAGAGAGCCAAATAAAGATAAAAAAAAAAAAAAAAAAAGATCTCCGCAAAGTCACCTACTTGCTGCTGTTGCAACACACACCTGCCAAACTGTGAGCTGCCATCCCCCATCAACCCATCAATCAGGCACATCCCTCCAGCACAGAGAAGCACTGCTGCAATTTCTCAGCCTACTGTGAACCAGAAAGAGGGCAGAAAAGACATGCTTATATATATATATATATATATATATATATATATATATATATATATATATATATATATATATATATATATATATATATATATATATGAGATGCAATTAAGAAAAGTAAAAAACAACACTTACTAATACATGGAGTTGTGTACTAACTACAGTTGTTGAACTGAAGAGGAACATATGGACATGGACTGAGCTCTTCGCTGCTTTTGAAAGGATGTTTCTTTATTTGGGAGGGAATGTTCTATCCTCGGACTGTTGCTGTAACATTTTATGCAAAATGCAGACTGGATTCCAAGGGTGGCTTGTTTCGGAGACTGTATCAAGCTCAAACTGTCACTGGAGACCCTCAGCAGCAAGTTCTTGACTCTGAGACAATTCTCGCTGATGAATATGCATACACAGATTTGCTTCCTGTCTTATCAGGAAGTCCACCCCACCTCCAACCACTTTCCTTTTAAGGACTTTTGAACTTTGACCCTTGGAGGAACGCTGGTATGCCAAACTGGGATTGCTATTCTAAAGACCATCATCTATGTTCTTTTTTCTGTTGTGGTCTATTATCTCGAGTCTAATCACTAACTATACATTTGGATACAGGAGAATCAAAACAGCTGTATCTCTCTCTCACACATACACCCATATACCTTTACACCTGCACATGTACCACCTGTCATGCCAAAGATCATGAACTTGGTTGCTAATTGCAGAGATGGAAGCCATGAGAATCACCAAACGCAATCTCTTATATTAATAATGAAATGGGCCTGTTACAAAGCAAAGAAAAATCTTGGTGATTGTGAATGATTAGAGCAACAACAATAAGATTTTTAAAGTACTTTGATGTCATCCACAAACAGGTAACTTTTGAAAAGCTTAGATTCTTTTGACTTTTTGCTTTTTATTAACACCTTATTATGTGTTTGCATTGACAATCTACAGGGTTATATCTTTTAAAGTACAAGGAAAGATGAGAAGTTAGATAACCTTTAAAATGGTGACAAGTGGGAAATGTTCACCAATCTCGAAGCATTGACTTTCCCTCCACAAAGGTACCCTAATGCAAAGTGTGTCCTAATGACCAGTTGTATATTTTTGTCCATTGTGAGGGAATAATCTTTAAAAAAAAAAAAAGAGTGTAACAGAGTGGCTCTAAATGACTATCAAAACACTTTTAGAGCATTAGTAGTGATTAAATGTTCAGCCAAATGTTGCTTTTCAGTGTGCTGTTTCTCACAAACTTCTGAGGAACTTTGGGGGAGAAGTTGACATTTTCTTCCCTCCTCCTCCCTCAGTACATGCTTTTTTTTTAAAAAAAAAAATCCTTTTAATCGTGCCTTGTTTCTTCAATGCAGTCATCTAATTTCAATGCAGTTACCGTATGTACTTAATTCAAATGAAATCTCAGTTTAACAAAGACTGCAAAAATGACACTCCAACAAACACAATCAGCTCCAGTTATGGCAGTCTCCTTTGATGCACATTCTTGCATTCAGCTTTTAGTCACAGATACTTGATGTCACCCTTAGGAAGTGGCTGTTTCCTTATCACCTGTAAATAGCATTATTATATATATTTTTTAAACTGATCAGTTCAGTACTTGATCATTTTTTCCGTTGTAAATTAAGACTTATTTGACAATTAACATAGAGCCAGGCAGCACAGCATTAAGGTAGCACATTTTAAAGCCAATTTTAAAATGTCCAAGAAATTGAAGCCAAAATCTTGAAATATGAGAAGGGAGCTTTCTAGCCTAAACCTTAAAGGTCATTGAGCTGT
Organism: Hirundichthys speculiger; assembly: GCA_018398805.1. Classification (NCBI taxonomy): domain Eukaryota; kingdom Metazoa; phylum Chordata; class Actinopteri; order Beloniformes; family Exocoetidae; genus Hirundichthys; species Hirundichthys speculiger. Next base: position 1,537,204 of record JAGFBZ010002294.1, on the reverse strand, counting down.
GAGACCCCAAACTGGGCTCGCATACTCTCAGACATGCACATGCATGCATACCAGATTGACAGCTGGGTTACATCCTGCCTGGTCAGATTTGTGTGTGTCAGAAATGGAAAAAAAACCAAGAGAAGTTCCACCATTACTGTGTGTGCTTGTTGTGCTGAAGCAGACTCACTTGACCGTCTGTATCATAGTGAACTGGTCCTGTGTTATGTTTGTTCACAGTTGCCTTTGTTGCATGAAAATCCTTGCAAAAGATTTTGTGGTTTGTTGTTGGTGATGGTGTTAATGTTGATGATGCTGTTCTACTTTTTGGTTTCTGTATTTAAAAGCCAAAGGCTACTTTTGAATAGCGTGCACAGATATTGATTTTTACTTTATATTTTCTGTTTTTAATACTTTTTGTTTTGTTTTGTTTTGTTTTAGGGAAACATGTCTGTTTACACCTGTATCAGAAAATATAGATTGCATATATAAATATATATCATTCATCTCTATGTGAGTTTGGGTTTTGCTGTAACTTTATTTATCGTGATTAGATATTACCTTTTCCACAACCACAAAAGAACTTTTATGGACAGCGAGGCAACAAAGCACACCCTGCTAGAAAGTATGATTGCCCATCACATGTTATGCTGAAAAAGAGAGCTGGGTGTAGTGGGAATTGTATTGGAGCTACTGGAACTCTCTGCTTTGTGAACAGATGAAGCTGTGACAGTAGGGAGGCTTATTCAGGGATTATTAGAGCCGAGGCAGGTTTTGTGAGGTGGGTTGGGGTTTACAACGCAGGAAAATAGTGCAACATAAAGGTAAACAAAGTCCTTTAATCAATCAGCCTACGTTTGAAACCAGGGTAGAGTTGAGAAAATGCCAGATGTGAATGGAAGCAGCTTGCAGTTTGTGCAGGAGGTCATAAGTAGAAGAGAAAACTGTCAGTTAGATGGAGCGAACCCCAGCTGCTGCACCGGTCCAGTCTGATTTTTTTTGTCTGGCATCATCTTATGTTTTATCTCACTGACGGCACTCAGTTTCGCTCTCTTTGGTTATTACCTCAGAGGCCATGCACCCCCAGCGTCCTCTTCCTCAAGCCATGCCTCCCTCCTCCTCCCTGGGGCAGCAGCTACGGGACATGGCTATGGGTTTAGGACGAGGCAAAAATTTCCTGGGAGGAAACTTTGCATACAGTTTCATCCAGTCAGTTAAGGAGTGTCTTTATTTCCTGCTCTGCTGCTGGTGCATCAAAGAGATCCTGGACTGACGGACTGAAAGCGAGTATATCAAGTGGTAAAACATTGATTTTTTTCCCCATTTATCTGTTGGTTCTCTCAGTGCAGTTTCAACCAGCGGTAATTACATAAAAAATGGAGTGTTTGATCAGCACTGCTGGAAAAGCAATGGTAAGTATAAACTACAATGATGTAAAGCAACTTAAAATCTGTGTTATTCAGGTCATTTGTTGTTCAAAGTAAGTTCATGTTTTGTTTTTGAAAGCAATACTTTAAAACGTTTTTTGTGTTTTTCTAGATATATAGAATATTTTCCTTTCTGTTTTCAGTGTAGAAACATGCCCTTTTGAGCTTTGAGGATCTGCGCCTGCACATTTGATGATGTTGATGGCTCAGCATTGTGGAATTCAACTCTTATAACCTGGGATTTATGGAAATATAGCACACTTGTGTTACAGTGATGTGACCTGTACAACACAAAAGGGTGTGCCAATAAATAAACGGAGTAACAGGAAAAAAAAAAAACAACTGGCTGATTTATTTTCTTGTATTTATTTAATTGATAATTGTGATGTCCTATGCAACCGTTTTGTAACATTTTAATGGGATCTTAATAAGATTTGTTTGCAAAATAGCCTGATACATTTTGATTAGAACATGATAAAATCGAGTGTGTGTGTGTGTATAATATATATATATATATATGTATATATATATATATATAAATAAAAATTGGTGTGTGTGGTCTCTCACCTGCATTGGTCAGTCAACTTGGCAGGCCTCCCAAGTCAAGGAAAGTATCTTCAGGCCGTCATTGGTTGACCTGAATAATGAGGGGCGGGACTTGAACGAGCGCCGACTGTGATTGGACAAAAGACGCGTGGATTATTAAGTTCAGAAGGCACGTTCTAAGTTTCCAAGTTATGTGGGAAGACTCTTGAAGTGACTGCTGTCTGTGTGAGATATACTCTGGGGCCTTAAATAAAAAAGTAACTGGCCACGGTAAGAAAATTTTCAATTTTTGTGTAGCTTACGAATGTGCATTGTAAAGGAACGACGTCCTGCTGTTGTTTGTTATCTCACTGCACCGCCTGCGTCGTTTAACGTTTTCCTGGTCGTTTGTTTGGACTGGAAACTTGTTTCTAATGGCTGGTATTAACAGTTTTCTAGCTACTTGACATTTCAATCAGTCAGCTATGTTGTGAATAGTCCATACTACCTTTTTAGAGGAGCTATTTCTCATTTAGACCCGGTTTTACGTTGTATTATTCCCGAGCCCATCTTTATGTGACATTTCCTGTTTCAGTCACTCAAACCAATCTTTTTGCAGAATGATGGTCATGTTTTGGCCGCTGTGCTGTTGATGCTCTCTTCAAAGTTTGCCGTTGTGTTTTGCTCGTGGCCGCGCTAATGACCTAACGTAATGTGCTTTGTTTTCATGAGTTTAATTTCCTGACCTTGTTTGGTAAGTTTTCTCTGCAGAGGCCAGAGCGCAGTCCTAGATAAGACATACTGCTACAACCTTGTGTTTTGTTCAGAAGAGGAAAAATAGACGTGTTACTTCAAGTTCACTTGTAGGGTGAGACATGCACTATACAAGGGAGTTTTTTTTTTTTTTTTTTTTTTTTTTTTTTGCCTGAGGTTGTAAACAGAGATGTGACAGGTGGGCAAGTATCTGTTAGTGACCAGAGTTGAGTTAAGCTATTGCTGTATGCAACACTGACCTTAAAATCTAGAGTTTGAGAGATTAAATTAGATATTACTTATAAAGATGGGGGGGGAAATAAAGCCAGAGAGTTTTATTTTTCACCATTAAAAGCATGGCTCTGTGTGCACTCATATGTTCTTTTAGAAACTATCCAGCTGTGTTCCCTCTTTCTATCTCTAGTCAATCTCATGATGGCTATATTTAACTGGCATCTATTTAAGCCATTCCACTATATGCTCTACAATGCTCCTTGGGCCCTAGGCTAGATTCAGTAGACTTCTCTTGGGAGGCACTCGATTAGGAGACCTAAATTGCAAAGCTGGAAGAGAATTGAATTTGGGGAGTGAAGTGTGTCATTACACAGCCAGTGAGGTAGTAAGTGGAATACTCTCCTCTCTCTGCATTCATGGCACACATTCAGATGACAATAAGTCTGCATCTTCAATTAAGGCTTTGCAGAACATAACATAAAGAAATGTAATAATCAAATTGTTGAAGCTCAAACATGACTGTTTCCACTTGTGTGATCATTGTCTGTACCCTTTCAGATGAAATTAATCCACAGAATCATTAGCAAAAATGTGGAGTTTTCTTACAGTCTACGAGATGAATCACATATACTTAAAATACAGTGATTTTATACATCCATTGAATAGACCAATGAAATGGGTGGCCCATTTAGCTGTGTGTCTCCAGAAAGCGTGGGCCCTAGTTACCCAAGTGTGTGCCAAAACATTTTTCAGCTAGTCAAAAGCCAGGGAGCCCACAAGGCCCACAGCACGCATAAACTACTAATGAAGACCTGAATGCCTCTTGGGAATAAGACTTCCTGGCTACATATAACCACATTCAGAAGACATCAGTAACGCATTACAGTAGGCCTTTTATTAGTAAGATGGGTGAGGCTGTTAGCAGTGGCTTGTATTCAAATCCTATGTGTGTGTAAACAAAGAATGTAAATTTGTTAAAGCTGCAGGCCACGCAGTGTTGCCCCTAATTGGCAACTGAAGGTATCTTGTTAGTTTATTCAGAAACTAAAAATAGTGTTTTTTCCCCCTCAGTCTTTAAATATTGAATTTTATCTGGTTGAATATTACACACAGCTTTGACATAAATTCATTCTTTGTCTTTGCAACTGTTCAATATGTTGTTCTTGTGCTGCAGGAGACAGGCAAAGCCTCTGGGGGGCCATGTCTGGTGGCAACAATACGAACAACAGCTGGACCATCCTCACTTCTGAGGTATCACTTTGTAAAGAACATAGAAATATGTGAAATTGCATGACCCCATTTAATATTTCTTTATTCTTCTTAAAAAAAGAAGACTCCTTGTCCCACGTGATTTTTTTTTTTCTTTCTTTTTTCTCCTTTTGGGTCACCTGAATATGAATTGGGTTTCTGTCACGAGTCTGTCTTTGTTTTTCTCATGGAACAAGTATTCCAAAGAAAAAAAGTAGAATTAAATAATCTTAGTAAAATCAAATTAGTTAGAATTTCTTCTTTGTGTATTAAAGTCTAATTGAGATGTATTGGACTGAATTAAACTGAAACTGATGGAGAACTGGCTTGGGGCCATTTTATAAATGTCTACTGCCTTGCCAAAAGGCATTTTTGGAGAGGACATGTTTGAAAAGTCTAATGCTTCATGATATCTATGTACCCTAATTTTTTTTTTTTTTTTTTTATTTATTGTGCATTTGTCACAGGAGACTGCTGGAACCATGAGGCCTCCTGGAGCAGGGATAGAGCAGCATGAAGAGAGCCATATGTCTGCAGCAGGTGTCTTCACTGGAAATTTAGGCATTGATTAAAAATATTTAATGCATAGAATACTTATATTTCTATTTTGATGTTTTTTTTTCTGTCAAGATTAACACCATAATAATAATAATAATAATAATACGCTGCCTAGTCAAAAAAGTCATACACTCTTATATTTAGTGTGGCCAACTTTAGCTACAGTTATGACACACTCTTCATGGCATTTTTTTATGCTTGTGCAATGTTGAAACAGATATTTCTATCCAGAGTAACATTAATTATTGTCCAAGAACTTGTATAGATGGTGGGGAAACTTGGACCACTGTTTAATGTCTTCTGCAACACATCCTAAAGATTCTTTTTGGTGTTTTGATATGGACCCTGAGGTAGCCAGTCCATTTGTTAAAATTGTGTTTTTATGCTCCCTGAACCACTCGCTCACAAGTTTAGCCCAACGTATCCGGTCATTGTCATCTGAAAATGTACCAGTGACATCAGGGTTTAAAAGAATTGCCATACCTGATCATTCGGGGGATTCATGTCATCAGCCGACTTCAGTTATTGGGGGTACATAATGTTTCTGAACTCCAACCTGACCAGCTGAAGCAATCCCAGATCAAAATACTGCTCCCAAAGTTTTAACATGGTGCTGTGTTTTTGTGCTATGTGTGATTGGTACCTCGCTTCACCTTCTGCTCTTTAACAGGGTAAACCTGGACTTGTCAGATCACACAGATTAAGTACACCAGTGCTCAGCAAAAGAAGGACAAACATGTAAAGAAATGCAGAAAAGAATAGGCTGCTCAGCTAAAATGATCTCAAATGCTTTAAAATGGCAACCAAAACCATAAAGGCAGGAAAGAAGATGTAGAAAATAGGATTTGAATGGATCAAAGAATATGACAATAGACAATGATCAGCTCCAGGTGATCAAAGAACAATTAAAAGACCCCTATGTAAAGCCAAGCTATTGGCAAGAAGGCCCTCACAAAGTCCCATTGTTGGGGACAGGAGAAAAAAAGACATGTACTGAAGAGGTTACAGTTTTCCAAACATTGACTGGCTTAAAGAGAAAAGGGCCAACATTTTGTGGGCTGATAAAATTAAGGTTGTTCTATTTGGATCTTGAGGCTGCAAACAGTTTGTCAGATGACCCCCAAGCCAGGGATCATTGATCAGTTTGAAGTACACCAGAATACTTGGAAGAGGTCACATTGTCTTATGCCAAAGAGGAAATGCCCTTAAAATGGGTGTTTCAACAAGACAATGACACACCAGTAAACCGCAGCATCTTGATTCCAGACCAACAAGATTAATGTTATGGAGTGACCAGACCAATCCTCAGATCTTGATCCAATAGAAAACTTGGGTAACATCAAACATGCTGTTTCTGAGGCAAAACCAAGAAATGTAGAGGAATTGTGGAATGTAGTCCAATGGTGCTGGACTGGAATACCTGTTTACAGGTGACAGAAGTTGGTCGACTCCATGCAACACGGATGCAAAGCAGTTCTCGGAAACAGCGGTTACACAACTAAATATTAGTTCAGTGATTAACAGGAAAGATAGAAAGGTGTCAAGATGATGTATGTTGTATGATTTAGAGAGCATGACTCCGAGGAAAAGACAGGGGGCAGAAGAGGTTAAGACTGAGACGCTTTGGACATGTACAGAGGAGGGATAGTGAGATTCTAACTGCCAGGCATGAGGCCTAGAGGAAGACCAAAGAGGAGATTTTAGTGAAAGAGGACATGAAGTTGGTTGGTGTGAGAGAAGAGGGGTTAGATGGAGGTGGATGATTCGCTGTGGCGACCCCTGAAGGGAACAGCTGAACAGAGAAGATGAAAATTAACAGAAAACCTAAATCTAAAAGCATTTCTCAGTTTCTACAGTAAATGTTTGAGTTTGTAATAAAAAATGCAGACATTACAATTAATTTGAATAGCCTATTACTTTACAGAAAATTTAGGAAAAAGGAATAACAAATTTGATGACATTTGTCTTCATGTTTCTTTAATTTGGAATACAATATACAATGTTCCTGATGCATTTGCATGTTTGGAAATAAAAGTTATCAAAAATTTGAGCTTTATTCACTTTTTTTAAACTCACTGCTATTATTTTTTAAACGACTCTAACAGAAAAAAAAAATCATGCCTCTTTTTAATAGGTTTGTGTCCAAATATAATATAGTATGATTTAGGTTACAGAATATAATGTGGGATTTTGCAGAAATTTTGAGATTTAAAACTGATGCATTGTTTGTTGCCCACAACTGTGTGTGACATTAGGTAGCTGTTTAATTGCATATGAAATGGTAACAATATGTGTAAACTGGCCTACTTGGAGCTGTGCACTTGTGATTGCCTCAGTTAAAGTTATTGAAGTTATTTACATGTTTAATAGGTAACAATGAGGAAGGACAAAGAGAAACTATCATAACTTTGCATTAAACAGGCCCACATTTCCAGTTCTGAATACATACTAGATAACTAGTATATAGATCATCTAGTAATACATACTAGATTACTAGAATCATGTCACCTCTTGACTAACATTTCCACCTAGAAAGTGGTCAGCTTAAGCCCTTTTCAGACATTCAATGCTTAACATTCATCTGATTTACAACTGAACGTGCAAGTCTCATTAATGAATGAGCCTTCTGATGGTAGTGATATCATTTCACAATAGCAGCTGTGACAGGTTGCACCAGTTTTGAATTGTGCAGCTTGTCTCACATGCAGTTTTGACAGTACATACTGTCCTTAGTTATGTCACTTTTATACCAGTGACTAAGCTTTACTCATGTTTGGTCTCACACTCTCATTATCCCTTCCATCAATACTTTCTGAGTCTCTTAGCCACCTCTGCCATGACCACTGTAAGCTACTGTCATCATTCTTGATATGTGACATAATGAAGCAATCCATGGCCATTCTCTTGATATAACTTGACTGTGTTTTAAAATATTAATTCAATTAAAAAGCCAACACAAAATAACACATTAGAATAAACTTGAAATTGATTCAATTTAAATATGTAATTTTTTTTAATTAATTACATTCAAAATGTATAATCATCTGGCCTCCAGTGGACTGGTGACCTGTCCAGGATGTCCTCCTGCTTTCATCAAAGAAAAACTGGGGTGTGCTTCAGCAGATTCTTGTGATCCAGGATAGAAAAAGTTTAAAAAAAAAAAAACCACCATTGTTCTTTACCCTACTTATCTGTCTGTTTTTGCCAGGTGCTGGTGTCATGAATCATAATTGCTTATTTTCAAGCTCTGATGTCTTAAAAAAAAAAAAAAAAAAAAAAGAAGAAGAAGAAAAAGCTGTTCTACATGTTTCTTCTCATTTGTCTGTGTTAGGTGAGCCACGTTCTGGAGAGAACAACCAGCCTGTAAATGGTGCTGCATGTGCTGAAGGGCTCCCTGTGGAGGACTACTTGGTAAGACAGCAACACATTTCATTCTCTGTTATATAACGAGACTATTCTTAATGGGCTTCAGCTAAATATGTATCTATGACTGATCCCTTTCTTTTTTTTCCTTTATCTGTTTTTTTTTTTTTTTTTAATTATCATGCCATGGTTTGAATTATCAGTGCCCCCCATCCCAATTGCCATAGGATGTCCACTAAAACAATTTATTACATAGCCAGTGGGAAGATTTCATTATAACTGGTGCTTATTTTATTTCCCACTGTGAAGACAAAGGCTTACTCTGGTGTACTTGGCTAAAGATAATGCAGACACAGTATTTTATTAAGGATTTTTTTCTCTTAAATCTTATTACATCCAGGTATCAGAAGAAACAGCAGAGCGAAAGGGACACTCCTCTTTGCCCACTACTGTTACTGAAACCCCCCTTCCCTCCACTTTAGAGGTCTCTGGTACATTGGTCCAAGGCAGTGATAAAGTCAGCCCAGAGGATGGCCTACCTGAGGGCTCGGCACAGTTCAGCCCTGACCCTAATTTATCCTCTGACTCCTACACCCTAATAACTCCCTCCCCTGAGGAGCCCCCAATGTCACTGCTCAGTACAGAGACTCTTGGGAGTTCAGAGTTTGCAGAGGCAGAGGAGAAGCTTGCACAAGAAGGAACTCTACATCTGCAAAATGGGGACGAGCTACACCAAGAGGAGAAGGAATCTGACCAATACTCAAGAACAACTGACTTAGGAAAACAGGCAGGTATGAACAACTCAAAGACTTCAGTCACTGCAGGTCAATACTGCAATAAGTGAAGAGTAAGTTTATTATGTGTATAACATTACAAAGCATGCCTGTATCCTTTTATTTTGGCGGTTAAGCCCTATATACCATTTGTCTCTGAAGTGCACTTGGTGGACCAACTGGTTATGGAATTGTTTGGTATCTGGGCCAGGAGGTTATCTGGAGAGGCTGTGGTTGGTGTGAGGAAGGGAGCATGACGTGAAAAGGAAACTTATAGTTGCATGGCACTGTGCAGATGGAAATATATTCTGCGGTTTTTAGTTTTCAGCTCTCTGTTTCATTACAACAGGATAGATGAGTCTTCCCTTGATTGACGGCTGCTTGACAGTGAGAATATACAGCAGGTTCAGCAGTTGTTTTTGGAATAACTTGAAAAAATGCTTGTTTCAGTGTACCAGAAGCAATTGAAAAAAGTTTGAGTTACTTTATGCAATTTAAAGGAAAATGAAGGAAGATATAGAGTAGCGCTGCAACTAATGAATATTTTGGTAGTCGGCTAACCTGTCAGTATTTTTATTTATTTTTTTGAACAACTAGTCAACGATTATTACTGTCATGCCTTTTATGTGCCTCGCCATAATGCTGCAGAGGAATGACAGATGTTTATCACAGCTTACACATGCAACTCACTAGCCCACAGACCTTGAATGATACAAGCAGAAGATGGCATTCATAGCCATGTACCACAAACTCTCACTATCACCACCAGCATCACACAGGGCTTTGAAAAGACCTGTGTGATGATGTTCACCAGATGGAAGAAATCTGGTGTACAGCGACCTGCTTGTTTTGTCCTTCTTTCATCTCTGTTTATATGTTCTTCTGCTTTAGTGACCTACATCCAAATTATACTCCCGCCTCCACTTCCTGTAGTGCATTACAGAAACAAATGAATGTTCCCTGTCTATTTATGACATTAATGTGGCTTTATATGAGACATCAAAGCTAAAAATTCTGTCAAGTTTTTCATTTGACATATTTGTCATCTAATCACTGTTGCCCTGATATAAAGCAAATCAACAAAAGTGCCCCAGACTACAGAGCAAGTATGATGCAAATGCAACCATCCATAATCATAAGCTGCCGAAAACCTTTTCCTTGTAGTCCATGCTTCTCTTTCATTTCTCAATGATGTCGTCATGCATATTATCGCACGTTTTTATAATGTCTGCTTTGTGGCTTGTTTGGCATACTGCAAAGATTAATCTGGCTTGTGCTTTGCCATTTTGGATGAATCAGTTTGATTTTCAGAAGGGGGATGTTTTAAAAAAAACAGTGTGAAGTATAACATTAAAGCAACAATGTACAAAATAAAACTATGAACCTAAGTATCTGTCAGACGATGGAATAATAGTTCTGATATTGGTCCTGTCATTGCTTCAGACTCTCCTGTGGATTCAGACGTTAGTGAGGAGAGAACAGTGAAGACTGAAGAGCAGGGGGAGCCAGAGGAGAGGAGGAAGAGGTCACTGTTAGCAGCTCTGGAGCAGATTGGCAGGAGAGAGGAGGAAGAGGAGGAGGAAGTAGAAGAATTTCAGGTGCCACAGCGTGAAGATGACAGCGGGTTCTCGGTGAACAAGTGCATCTTAGGTGCTGTCATTCTGTTAGGCCTTGGCACCATATTTTTCTCAGGTAAGCATTTCCTTCTTACTTCTGTTACTGTTACTTCTGAACACAGTAAAGTGGAAAGTAACAGTAGACTAGATGAAGAATGGTCTGAGACTGAGGTGTATTATACCTGCAGGTATCTTCATGGATCTGGACGAGGGTAGGTTGTTTTAATGTGTTACTGTGTGTTTATGGCACTTTTTTTTTTTTCTTTTCTTGGCTAAAGCACGCAATTGTCAGGTTTAAGAGCGCATGCTGAGAAAAAGGACTTAAGGTTAGGTTAATACTTTTTAAGAAGCTGCTTTAAAAGTGTTACATCCTTGTAAATCTGTGAGTTTGTTATGCACAGTAGATTATTTCCTGTTGCTGCTGGGAAGTAACATTGTGCTGATGTGATACAAAGTTTAACTGCAATGTTAACACTCGAGCAGTGGTTCTCAAACTTTTAATCTTGCGTACCACCTGAGAAACTGTTCAGCTCCACCACGGTACCACCATGGTGACCAACTTTAAAATATAGCCATATATGCCTTCTCAATTAGCTTTAATTTCACAGATTCACAGATGTTTATTCCTTATTGTAGTTATTTATTGTTACCTGAATTTTGTTTGATACGTATTTATAATCATTATATGTTTCTGATTTAATTAAAAAAAAAAAAAAATGAAAATGTGAAAAGTGAAGTATGGCCTGACCACCCATTCTAGTTGGTTCTGTGATTTTCAGACTTGTATACAGTGATCCCTTATTTTTCGCGGTTAATGGGGACCGGCGCCCCCCTGCGGAAATCAAAGTTCGCAATCTGGAGCCGGAGCCCCCGAGCCTCAATAATGTGTTTGAAATATGTTTAAAAACCCCCAAAAATTAGCGAGGCACTGCAGCGAAACAAGACAAAGGCTCAACTGTGGTCTTTCTGTTACCTTCACAGCCTCTGGTATTGTGCTATTTTTGGCTCGTAATTAGCAGCTAACACGCTAACACCAACAAAACAAAAGTCCGGTTTTCTCTGAATGGAACGAGCACTTTATTCTAGTACTGCAGGAACTTGTAACATCACACAGGTTGTATTGTTCGGCTCCTGTCGGTTAACAGAATGCAAATCTATACACGCTGGGCTGCTGTTGATGCTCACTCCACTTTTCATCTAACCCCATTTTCTTCTGCCGTCCCACAACACACACACACTATTACCCATAAGGCCACATCATTACCCATAAGGCCACCTTCTTAAAGGGGCCAGGCTGGCTCACAGCATTTTTTCACTGCGAGAGAATGCGCACAACATACTGTGATGTTTCCACGATTTTTAAAATTTTTAAAATTATATTATACATTTCTGAAAAAATCAGCGAATAACTAAAACCGCGGAACTTAAACCGCGAATTGGCAAGGGATCACTTTACAGATTAAAAAGAAATATTGCAAAAAAAAAAAAAGTGAAAATAGAGGAAAAGGGAAAAGTTTAATCAAGAGTTGCATGAGTTTCAACCAGCCAGTATTACATTGTCCCTGTACTGAGGGTGAAGTAAGGATTGGACAGGTCACCACTTTCCCAGCAACTATATTTCTTAAGGTACTATTGGCATCAAGCGTTCACCGGATGTTGGTAACAGCCCATTCAATCCACACAGGCAAATAAATCAAACCATAGAGGTCCATAAATTATGGGCAATAATGTGAACTGGCACTGGAAAAAGTATTGATCATGTTCACTGAAATGTATTTAATATTTTGTACAAAAGCCTTTGTTGGTAGTGACAGCTTCAAGACTCCTGTATGGAGAAACTAGTGGCCCATTTGTCTACACAAACAGTCTTCAAATCTTAAAGGTGGTGCTCTTCTATGAACTCTAATCTTAAGTCTTTTCCATAGATTTTTAGTTGGATGCAAATCATGTGATTGGCTGGGCTTTTATAGGACCTTTATTTTCTAACTCTGACACGAATTGTGGCTGTGTTTTGGGGATCCTTGTCTTGCTTTAATGTTGTTTCAACTCCATCATCCTGGTAGATAGCAGCAAGTTTTCAAGAATGTCTCAGTACATTTTTCTGTTCACCCTTCCTTCAATTATATGAAGTTTACTTGTACCTCATTTTGAGAAACAGTCCCATGCCATGATGTTTCCACCTCCAAACTTCACTGTTGGCATGGTGTTTTTGGAGCAGTGTGAAGTCTTGAGAGCTTTTAGTGATCATGAGATGTTACTTGTGTGACACCTTGGTTGTGAGGCACTTTTTCATCGGCCATCAGTTTGGACTGAACCATGTGATATTAATTTGAACTGACAAAGAGTAGAAATTATAATTACGAAGTGAGTTCAGTTGGTACTTTGGCGTTGTATGTCTTTTTGCACCTCCCTTTCTTTGTGCGTTCAATGTCATATGTCAATGTCAGAACACGCACCTTCCAAAAGGTTTTGTCTGTCCACTGAATATTTTGCATGATGTCTTGCTCTTTGGGATCTTTTGGCTTTTGTCAGACAGGTTCTATTTAAGTGATCTCCTGATTTGTTGGGTCTGGCAGTAATCAAGCTAGGTGTGGTCAGTGAAATTGAACTCAGCTTTCCAAAAAATGTGATTTACACAGTTACTTCATTAGTTCGGGGAGGGGGGGGCATTACTTTTTCATATCAGGCCATGTAGGTTTGGATAGGTTTTTTGTTTTGTTTTTTTTTTCCCCCCTTAATAAGTGCGAAACATTTAATTTAGCTTGATATAAATTTAATTTAATGAATAAAAAAAAATCACCACAAATGTTGTTCCCAATATTTGCTGAGAGTTTCATGTCAATAGCTCCTTTTGAAATGTATTTGCTAAGAAAAATGGTGAAGTGCTTAATACTTATTTTATCTGTTGTATGTGTTTTTTAAAATGTAAATGATGATATAAATACAGTCATATATTCAGCTATAGTATACAATGAAAACCTTCACTTAAGTGATGCTTGATATTTTTTTAATATAAGTTGCAGTGCAGTAAAAAACTGTTTATTTTAATGTTGATGCACATGAAATACACTTTAAGTTTTACATAATGATTTGCAGAGAGTGACTATGTTACAAGAGAGCTGAAAGATGCAGAGGCAGGAAAACAGGTCAGTCTGATATCTGGTCTCCCTTCTGGTCTGTATTTCTTTTTTTTTTTTTTTTAAGATACAAGCTTTCGTCTGTCTTTTATATTTATATATGTATGTGTGTGTGTGTGTGCGTGTGTATATACTGCATGGATGTCTAGTGGAATATGTTTAGCTGTTCTACATAAACTGTTCTATTCTGTAGTTTTTGTTCTTTCCCAAATCATCATCACATTCGCCTTCTTTCTCTTCTCAACTAGTTAGTATGACTGTAAAAACTACAAGAAAATATCTCAAATCCTGCCATTTATTTTACTCTGTGTGTGTGTGTGTGCGTGTGCAATTTGTTAGCAGGACTGGCTTCATCCTGATACTCCTCCCCAAGTAGATGCTGATGATTCAGAAATCCTAAATAAGTTGACCAGAGGGAGCGAGCAGATATCAGAGCTACAAGCCCAACTTCAGGTGTGACTCCATTCTGTCTGTTCGGTGTGTCTATGTGCATGTGTTGTATAAATACACAGAACTCAAATGCACGTCTTTGCATAAATGTGTGCACCATGTTCTCATGACATACGCTTTTCTTGTTTTATTTGTATTTATTTATTTATTTATTTAAACCAGGTGAAGAAAGAAGAGCTAAACGTAGCCACTGGACAGTCGCCAGAAGAAGCAAAGGAGCGGCAGCACTGGCAGGAAGTGGAGAAGGAAAACAGTAGGTTGAAGACAGAGATGGCCTCCCTCCCTGTCCTTCAGAAAGAGAACGACAGAATGAAGAAAGAGCTGGAGTCCGTCCCGGCGTTACAGAAAGAACTAGAAACACTGAGATCCACTGTGACTGAATTTAAACTCTCCTCAGGTACAAAGGGAGGAGGCAGGGAGGGGATATGAAACAGAATGGAAAATAAACAGGGATACTTGTTAGTAGAAAGCAAGAGAAAGTATTCATTGTTTTTTGTTGATGTTGTTTTTTTGTTATTATTTTTTGTAACTGTTTCTCTTTCTTTGTGGTTTGACTGACTCTTGTCTTTCAGGAGCCAGCCACACAGGTCAGGCATATGTAAAGCCCTCGACATCGCCCCCCACTGGCCAGCCAGAAGTCAGCAGACGAGATGCAGCTGAATCCACAGAGAAACGGGCAAAGAAATCAAAGGTTGACCAGGAGAAGAAAGATCTTATGAGGGACAAATATGAAATGCCCGACAAGAAACATCAATCAGGAAGAGAAAAATCTGTGTGGAAGGAAAGTGGAAAGAAAGAGCTAAAAGATGCAGGTAAAGAGGAGTGGAAGAAGGGGAAGAATGAGAAAGATAAGGAAGGTGGACAAAAAAGGCATAGTGAAGTGAAAATACAATGGAAGGAGAAAGACTGGAAGGAAGAGAAAGCTGGCAGAGGTGATGATGGAAAACCTCGGAAGGATAAGGAAAGTAAAAAGGAGTGGATACAAAACAGTGAGAAAAAAGAATTGAAGGAAGAAAAAGACTGGAAAAGGGGAAAGCATGAGAAAGTGAAAGAAGATAAGCAATGGGGGAGATAAAAGAGATGGGCAGAAAAAGGATGCTGCAAGGAACAAGGCCAGGGAAGAATGGAAGGGAGAGAGTGAATGGAAGAAAGGGAAAAGATGGCCTTAAGGAAAGCAGCAGAGAGAAGCGGGAGAGGAAGGATTTAAAAGAGAAAGGTGACATGAAAGAATGGAAAAATGATAATGAGTGGAAGCATAAAAATGGCAAAGATCGTGGTAAAGAAGGAAAAGGAAAGGGTGAAAGGAAGCACTGGGAAGATGGCAGATATGGTAAAGAAAGGGTGGGGAATGGTGAGAGGAAACAGTGGAGTAATTATGAGTCCAAGAGCAAAAATGAAAAACCGGATAAGGAATGGAAGACAAAGGATGAAAAGTGGAATCAATGGAAAAAGGGAGGGGAGGATTTGAAGAAAGGAGAACAAAAAGAGAAAAGGCCTAGTGGCGATTGGGAAAAAGACAAAACACACTCTTTGAAAAACAAAGATGAGCGCAAATTTACAGGCCACAAGCACCTCAGAGAAGAGCATCTGTATGGAGATGGAAAGTCTCCCCACACACACCGCAAACCCTCTGTGGGACAACCTGAATACTGGGTCCAGCAGAGAGACCGCCTCCGGCACGGTCCCAGACCACCGCGGCAGTGTAGCTCACTGGAGACCTGCGCTCAGGCTGAGCGGCTGCTCCCTGTGTCTTTACCAGAGTTTGAGGCCATCCTCCAAACCTACTTATCCAAGGCAGCGGAAGCAGGTGTGGATGCCTCCAAAAGAGAAGAGCTCAAAAAGCTTGCCACCGAGTTCTTCCAGGATGGACTGTTTGTGCACGACAAGATGAGCTTTTATGACTTTGTTGATGACGTGGGAGACATTTTGGAGGACATGGTGGAAGGGGACAGTGGGGATGAAGAAGATAGTGATTTAGAGGAAGAAATGGAAGGGTTTGAAAAAGAAGTAATGAAAAGATTTTCAATTCCAGAAGTAAACAAAGAGGAGAAAATCAAAGGAGAATGGAGGAAGGAGAGTGGACAAGGACGTGGCTGATGATGTGATTAGAGCCGCGGTACGAGTCAAAATCAGCTGAGAGCAGTCAGGGAAGATCAGTTTACTAAGAGGGAACACACCTTTTTGACCACGGTTGATTAAAAATATTCATTTTCATATTCAACCTGCCATTTATTTGCAAGCTGTTTTATCTTGCTTTACCATTTCCATCTTCTATCATAGGATTTACTCTTGAATTTTGCATGTTCACACTTTAGTACAAAGTTATATAAGAAGGGTTTGTAACTACAGAAGCTTTTTTTTTTCTTAATTGTAATGTTCACTCTAGAGAAAACTCTGTAAAATATCACATTTCTTTTATTCATGTTTGAGTAACTGCAGATAAAGTGAAAATCCATTGGTGTGAAAGAAATTCTCTACTCGGTGCCTCTCTCCTCTGTGTGAAAGAGATTAAAGCCACTGGACTGAGTAGACTGTTAGCACTGTAATTTCTCGAATTAGCTACACTGACCTTATTCAAGCACCACACGTTCTCCTGCAAACAGCGCTGTGCACTGTTAATGTCTACGACCTGCTCACTTACCGGGCCCGATTCTGCAGTACGCCTTCTGTTTTTGTTTAAACTACATAATCCTGAATCTTGATGTCAAATTATCCTCAACAATTTGATTACAGTACTATTAAAAGTTACCTAAACTCAGACTGCTTTGATGTTAAGATGTTAAGTTAATGCTTCATCTGATAATAGAGAAGTTGGCACTGGTTTTTATTTTATTGTCTGTATACACTGAATCCAACATGTAACTTAGTGAAACTTAGGAAGTCATAAATTAACTTAAAGTAACAAAATGTTGGCCCATAAGAGATTGTCATGTTGAACATGTACAGTATATTTGTTTTCTCGCACGAAGCTTATATTGTGCACTAAGATGTCCTGAATTGTTTCACCATGAAAGTACCAGTTATTTATGTTTGTTACATTATCATGGTACTTGCTGTTGACCTGCTGCTTGAATTTTGAATGTTGGGGTGTTTTGTGTTTGCCCCTGGTCCTGTCATTTAAAAGAAATAATAAATTGAATGCCTCGCTGTGATAAAAATGACTTGACTTCCTTTTGTTTTACCATTTGAAAATTTTTATGTCCAAGTATTGCCAACACACAATTGCAGTTACTGTTCAAATGTGTTTATTTTTTATAAATGTTGGCTCAATTCTTCAACCAGAAGTATTGTGCACCTGTTGTTGTTGTACAGCGTTCTCCCAATGTTGGACTCGTGAGCACTCACACTGATGAGAAGCAGACCGTCTTTGTGAGGAAACTGAACAAAATCCCAGAGTCAACTATCTGTTAATGGAGAAATGGGTGAAAATTCTTCAGGTTTCACCAAACGATTTAGTCAAGGCAGTTGCTAACCAGGTACAATTATTACTGCATTGTAAGACATCATTACCAATAGCGAGGGAAAGAATGAGTAGGAGCGAGTCATGTTATTCAGTTACAAAGTCTGTTCATGTCAAATAAACATTGCCTGCTTTTGAGACCAAAGTAAAGCTCTGTCCTGGTTAAACATTCAGCTTTTCACACAACTCTTGTAGATGTCACCCTCTCACAAAATGAAACTGCCACACTGTCGCTTCAATTTCACATCTATTCAACTGAAATGCTTCCCTGGATGGTCCTTACTTGATGATCTGAGACAAAATCAAGTCATTCAAGATGGAGGACTTGATAGCTTTATAGTGAAGTCTGTAGATGCAGTTATAGTGGCAGGATATTAATCATAAAGCAGATCGCAGCGTTGCCCCATGGAAAACCCTGATGCTTTTACCAAAGACAGCACAGCAATTTCTCTGAGCTCTGTAATTCATTTATTTTGAGTTTGTGTTTGTTACTGCTGGCCTCTGTCCTCTATGACAACCATGGGAATGGAAGGAGGAGAAGTGCTTACTGCCATTCTTGGTTAATAGGGATATAGATGTGGGTGATTGTGTAAGTGCCATAGAGCAGAAGATGTGAAAACAAGGAGTTGGTAATGTTAGGGTGATAAAGCCACTGTGCTTGTTAGCAGAAACCGTCTCCCTAATGTGCCAATTGTGTACAGCTTAAATAATATGAGTTTCCTCAGGTGAAACCCAAGTGCCTTGTTGTCAAAAGTTTTAACGACTCATTCTATACGGTTAGAAATTATTTACTGCCTTGTTTTTGCTCTTTACAGCATTCTGCCCGTAGTTTTATGGCTATGAAAGGGAAGTAATTGAGGTTATTGTCCATGCACTGCTATGAAATGAGCAAAACGTTTAAGATATTTTTTTGTGCACACACACACACCGAATGTGTTAACCCCATCCTAACTTCTGTTTCCATTCTGCTTCTTTGGCATTACCCGAAATGAGATGGCATCCATTAATATGTAACACTTACCAGAGACCAGTTACATGCATGACTTGTACCTGTAAAGACTATACGTCACGGAAGATGTTTAGAAACAATGATTTATCTTCTCTAACAGGAGACTCGGACTATAAAAGGCCTGGAGGGTATGTCAAAATATTCAGGACATATGCATACACATGTGCAGGTGAGTGACTTGTGTTTCCGGATCAAACACAGTTTTGAAAGGAGCTCTTTGTGCTAGTCTTCATTCGTGAAATGTATGCTTTTAGGAGATGTATTTTTATTTCAACTGAGAGCATGTCATGGTCTTCTCTGGAAAAAGTGGCATGTTTCTTTGTCTTTCAGCTTACGATGGAGTCTGCCATTGGTGTGCTGTTGTCCCAGTTCAAGGCGTACGCTGGCAGTGATGGATCTTCAGACACTCTGAGCAGAGATGAGTTTTGCAGACTTGTCAAATCAGAGCTCCCCAACTTTGTCAAGGTAATGATTGCACGTCTAACAAACAAACAAACAAACTATAAGTGTACTCTAAAAGTATTTGTGAAGCCAAGGTGACACATTGTGTATTATCTCCAGGTAAAGTATAAAATGGTTATTTGTCAGTTTTTTTGCTTCACCTACATCTTTCTTTCAGTTATCCTTCTGCCACTTTGTTTGTGTGTATTTTATTTCCAAGGCAGGCTTTTAATTTGCATTTTTGAATGCAATACTGAAATCACAAGGACTTTTAGAAGTTCTGCTGCAACCATGCAGTCATTCCTGATGCAGAGTCACCCGTGTGCCTGAAGATCATAACCTTTTCAGTTGCTTTTCTGCCATTTCTCCTTTTACTTTGTTTTCGTCCTTCCACTTACCCATCCATCCATAATATATCACACAGGCAAGCAACTACACACACTCCGTCATGTGTGCAATTTACAATCCCTAGATAGCCTAACAGAGTACCTAGAAAAAATTAGCGTTCCAACATCTGTCAAGCGCTCTGTTTATGCACTAGTTTAAAATTCACCATAGAGCTTCATTGATTGAACTCTATAAATTGACACAAATCTGGACAAAAACAAAAAACATAGCACAAACCCATGCATATTTATGAGTTAGTTACTTTTTTGAAAGACATGGATCGACTACAATTTCGGTACTTTAGCACTATCGAGAAGAATGTTTTTCCCTAAAATATTTGTTTCATAGAGGCAGACTCGGGTTTTAAAGAGTATCTTCATGCATTCCTGGTGTAGCCATTTGATTGTGAGTCATCGTTTACTTAAGTGGGCACTCTTTAATGGATGTGGTCTTGGTCACACTGCAGTGCTGGGAATGTTTCATTCTTTCCACAGGAAATAGCTCCACATATTAAATGCTTGACATAAACATTGAAATGAGACATTAAAATGAGTGGGATACATAAATGAATCGTCACCTTTGACTCCACTCTTTTTCCTAGTCCTGCTGAGACTGTGTTATCTGCACTCCACATTCTTAACTAGGACAAGCTGACACAAAATAGCACTTTATGAGGCCTAACAGAGGATACAGGGTTGCCCTTTGTGTGTGTGTGTGTGGAAAATTCCATGTTTCTTCTTGCACTCATGGCTGCGATTCTAAAAGTGGCCACTAGATGGTGACAGAGTCCACACATCTTTTGCCAAACCGCCCTGCTGCATGCGTTTCTTTACAGGCAAGCTCTCCGTTGGCATTAGATCTCAACAGACATGGACAATAATGTGGAAGTACTGGATCGTGTGCTGGGGCTATTATTTTCTTTTTTTTTTAATCTGATACTGGTTCTATTATCTGATAGCAGTTTCCTGTTTTCCTGCAGAACGCTGGAGATCCCGCTGCCATCGACAAACTTATGAGTTCATTGGACAAGAACAATGATGGAGAGCTCAGTTTCCTGGAGTTCTGGCAGCTGATTGGTCATCTTGCGTGCGAGCATGGAGGGTTCAACCAATAGAGTGTCCTCGGATACTGTCGCCTCAGTTGCATGTGTATTAACCTAATTGTCAGTGTGCCATGTAAGGGAAAAAAAAAACGTGAAATCAGCCAAATGGAAACCAATCTAGTCTGTTGCAGCTGCAGAGAGCTGCGTTCTTCATTTCTTTTCACCACCGTCTGTTGCCAGAGGCCGCCAAACAGGATCAAACTTTGTAACAGAACACTTCAGAATAATTACAGTATAATTGTAGAACCAGCCCCGACCAGTGCGCGCACACTCACGGCTCAATGGAAATGCATTGCTTGGGGAAAAAAAAAGGTACTGTGTAAGCGTTATTGGCTGCTCTAATTCCTGGAAGACACCAGCTTCCTCCAAGACACAAACAGAGGTGTGGTGTTAGAAAAGTGAACCACATTTGATGTTTCAAACATTGAAATAAAAGCCAAACAAAATGCACAATCGTCCCTGTGATCACTGCCGCACACGGGCTTCATTTGTCAGTTTGTTCACATCTACTTGGCACTTCTTTCTGTATTCTTCAAGTTTCAGGGTGTGGCCCGAACACCCTGACTTGTCTGTAGAGCTCTGAAGTTGCACGCGCTTTTAAACTCCAGTGTGCACGGTGTTAAGAGAAACTGCAAGGATGTTAAAAAATGTCAAATAAAAGCACCAAAGAAGGAAAGACAGTAACTGCTGATAGACATATATCTAGATAGATAGATCTAACCTTCCTTTTCTTTATGGAAACAAAAGAGATGTTTGTAGGGAAATGTTTCTGAGGAGAGGCTGTGTTGCTCAAGCTGCGCCTCTCTCCACATTCCTTCTCTCCCAGGCACACGCCCTATGACAACGAAAAAAAAGTTGGCATGAGGAGAAGTCAAATCACGGAACAGATATGTGTTGCTGGTTGATCTAGAGCAACAGTGTAGTGACGAGGATCCGCTAGAAGGAAGCTGCTCAGATACTTTCTGCAGGCTTTTAGTTCCCTGTGCTGTAGGTGAGTATATGTGCTTTCTCGTGATTTTCCAGTTTGCGCAGAGCCCCTGTAGTCATTAGACCGCGTCCAGGACTCGTGCCAACGGTTTTCTGGGCAACCTGGTGAAGATGATCTGATGAGTTTATTTTCTGCAACGTGTCATTAATTTTGTATGCTTTAAGGGCGCCTTCTATTTATCTCTGCGCACTATGGTGGCCAAACGGATCGGGTTCCCCTTCTTGGTAACCCAACTCCACTCTCTTTACACGTCCAGCGAAACCGGAGTCTGGAGTCACGTTTATTTATTAATTCGGTGCCTGTGTGTCAGTTCTGCCTCTGGTCTTTCGACAAATTGTCAGGATTAATTAGGGCTGAATGTAAATGTGGGACGTGAATGTGCGGCGACTTTTCCAGCCTCCCCTTTACGCGCCTCGCTGATTAGTTTTGGCATGCGCGTCGAGATCTGCAGATAGTTATACTGGGATCATTAAAAAAAAAAAAGATTCTGTTGAGTTATTCAGGTTATATGAGAGCCCGATTGTGGTGTAGTTACTGACGCGGGGGGGAAAAAAAGCGACCTGGGCGATGACGGGTGGCATGGCACGGAGGAAGTGAGTCAGTCACACCTTGTTCAAACAGCTCTAACAGGGTGGAGTCGCTGGGATTAATCAGTGTTCTCAAGGTGTGGGTGTCGGGGCAGAACATGACCTGTGCGTCTGGAGACGTCTAACTAAGACATCCTAGTCAAAGTCTCCATTTTACAGGCAGTTTGTGTCATTAAGGCGGCTGGTGAGGGGTGCGTTGGTGGGTGTGCTGGGTGGTCCTCCCTGGTTTATTAACTGGTTTGAGCATGGCAAGCGTCACAGCTTTTTCAGCACTAAATGAGCTTGAATTAGTCATCCTTATCTATGTGTGGTATCTATGTGATACTTTGGGTAGCAATGGGTTAATAAGAGTTATTTTTTTTTAAAAAAAAGGGCTGGCCAACATATTCCTGTCTGTGTGATTTGATCCACTGTATCTCATGACTTAATGGTATTTTATTGTTATTAGAAGTCAAACATGGTGTGTTTCTTTTCTTCTTTTGTCTTGATGTCAGCATTTGTTTTTAAAGTAATCCAAAACTATTCTGATTGGATTACATTTTTTTGTCATCCAGAACAATAACGTTATTGAATTCACAAACTGCAATTTAGTTTACATTTAATAACTGTAATCTAATCCACATCCTTGGTATCAAAAGACCTTAACATCAGAATTAAAACATTTAAACATTCACTTATGCCACAATATGAAAGTAGGCAAATATATATATACATATATATATATATATATATATATATATATATATATATATATATATATATATATATTATTAATTAAAACACATTGGTCAGCCCAGCTGAGGCTAGAAGACATTTTTTGCCACAGAGACCTGCATCGTCACCACTGTGGGATAACACTTCTCTATGAACCATCAAATTCCATAATTTGATGTTACACAACATTTTACCACAATAATGCAAGTAAGGAAACTTTCAAGGTTGACAAAATGTGTCTTCTTTGTAACTCTTGGCCACCAAATGAAGTTGGAAAACGTCTCATCTCTACTAAGTTATCAGTAAACCACAGACGTTTGTGACTGGGAAACAGATTTAAAATGAGTAAATGAGAGTGTTGGGGGTGGGATGTGGAAATAAAATTCCTGTAAAAAGCCTCAAAAGAGTCAAAATCCCTCAAGTAGAAGTAGTCAAAGCAAGTAAAACAATGAGCAGGGCTTCACACAAGCATTCATTCCATTTGAGTCATCCTGCTCTGAATCAGAGTGTGCATGTGCCAAAAGGCTGTTGGAGACCGGGCCACTTCTCGCTCTTTACATGCTCTTTTCTACCCATTTGTAATTCTGCAGCCCTGATGTCTCCTGTTCTTACCGAGGCCTCCTCGGTTTCACGTTCATCTCATTACGAGACACTAATGGATGGTGGCCTGCCAGCCATTTTGATGTATGGTTTGTGCCGATGCAAACACACGCACGCTGGCCCGCTCACACCTGTGCTGCTGGACTGCTGGTGGGTGTAAGAAGGTGTCGGTACAGTCATAGCAGCCTATTAAATAGTAATGAACAGCATGCTGATGACAGTTGTTCAGCCGGTTGGTTGGTGGTTTGGTTATGTTTGTGCACTGGGATGGAAGGAAAACATGAAACAAAATCCAGGGTTTGGGTGCTGGCTCTCGTTCACCCACTAATTAGGTTAATGCAGCAGCAGTCCCAATCACCCTTCTTTAGACACGTGGGTGTGTCTTTCTTTTTGTCTATTTTTGTGTTTGGGGCATTGAGGTGTGGCATCTGTATCAGATTGGTGATGTACCAGCTTCTACTGTTACTTCAACAACATCACCCCAGGTGCCCATGATCATCCCCCATCTCGTGGCTACCGCTGCCACGGGGTAATTTCCAGTACACACTGGAAATCCTACAGCAAGGTTTCACTCCACCCCCGCTGATACTGATCAACTCTACTCAAGTATCCGCAACATTTACCCAGTGCTTTTGTTTTCTGTGAGTAGTTGCCTCTCAATGCTTCTCGGAGTAGCTTAAAGGGACCCCTGTGTTTGCCGAGTTGTGTCTGCATGCTTTGGGCTTCACATGCTCTGACCATACCCCTGGAGGCCAGCCGTAACATTTGCAATTCCCCGGTTACGTGCCACATTGTAAGTTCCACAATCTCGTGTTTGAAATAAACAGCCACGCGTTTAAATCATGCTCAGCGTCTTCAATACAGCATGCTGACAGAGTACAGCTCATTATACCGGCCGTTGGTGTACAGGAATTCTAAATATTAACAATTTTTTTTTTTTTGTAACAAGATATAATGCAACATGTGCAGTAACTGATGGTAACACTGGAGCTGTGTCTTGAGAACTTACTGAAATCTAAAATCCTAAGTGCAGTTTGAAAGGGAAACCCTTACAGCTACTGAACATTTTAGCTTAAAAAGGAATGTGTGAATTCATAGAGTGCAGTGAAATGTCTCTTTATCACAAGAAGGCACCAGAATGTGGGATTTAATACCTTTATTTGGTTTGCTGTGTTCTGTGGTGCCCTGGATCTGTTTTACCACCAGCAATTACTTTTAATCGTTTGCAGCTGGGAGCAGCTCCATCACTCTGGTCATGCACTGCTTTGTGGAAGAATGGTGCACATCAACATTACGCTCAAGAATAATTTTCTTTTTATAGTTTTCTTTAGATGTCACAGAAGTCCTAAAAGTAGGAAAAGAGAGACCAGCTACAGACACGGAACAAAAAATATCTTACTTGGGCATATATCGCGTGAAGAAAATTATTACTCATATGAGAGTATAAAAGCTACCTGAAACCTCTGAGGTTGATTGTGCATTCAAAGGCAAAATCAGAGTTGGGGATTTTCAATCAGTAGATGACAATAAGTTGTGACTGTTGTATTTAATTCACAAGGATGCACATCAGGTTTCAAAAACATCCAAAATGGAGTCTAGCAGTCAGACAGATTCTGTGCAACTGAAGAGGCAAAAGGGTGCGTCTGTGAGGTAACAAAATAATCCAGAGTAAATGGCAGAAAGGTAAAAGCTTCTCTCACATGCGCTAATGTTATTTGGTGTTTGTAAATCCACTGTGGGGAGAACATTGAACAGCAAAATGTGCTTGGTATGGCTGAAATTAGAAAGCCACTGGTCTCCAAAAACACTGCTGCTTGTCTGTGGTTTGCTAAAGATCACCAAGTAAAACCAAGGGTGGGCAGACAACACTATAATAGACCTTTTTGGTTTAAATGAAAAATGTTACTTGCAAAAGGAAAGCACTGCATTCCACCATAAGAAACTTATCTTATTCAGCCTGTGGAACATGGTGGTGGTGGTATCATGGTTTGGCCCAGTTATGTGGCAGCTTTCCAGCAAATTCTACCAACTACTGAATCTGAACGTAAAGTGGATCATCGAGCAAGAAGACTACCCTAAGAACTCAAGTCATTCTGACAAATAATGGTTATGGAGGAATAATCATGTGATCTCAAATATGAACAACTGGAAACTGAGGCTGAGAAATGGCCTATAAAATGCTCCGAGCTCACGTGCAGGAATGATTGACAGTTACGAGAAAGAGAAACGCTTAGTTGAAGTTATTGTTGCTCACTCCATTTAAAATGTAAAGATTCACATACTTTTGATGCTTCAAGGTATGTAATAATGGATAATCTTTCGCTAATAAGTAAATTACTTGGTAGAATTATTCTGACTCATTTACTAAACTGGCTTCTCTATATACACTCTTAGTACAAAACATCTGACAATGTTTTATGCCATATTTATAAAGAAATAAATCTAAAGGGACCTTCCAAGCATCTGTCTTTAATATATAGCCTATTTTTATTTTCTTTCAACACTGTTTTAGGAAGGTTTCAAATCACTGCCTCTCTGCCTTATTTGTACATTGTATTGCAAAACAACAGACTTTGCTCCCAGCAGATATTTGTCATAGTAGAAAAAATACAAGTGTTATTAATAATGTCTTTGCTCTGTGTCCCAGATAACCCTGCTAGCATTCCAGTGCGTAAAATGAAGAGGCTCCATAACTGCAGCAGATAAACAGGACTCTGTCTTTGTTAATTTCATTATTTACAGCTGCGCTCTAGCTGCTGTGACAGGCCAGACTGTCAGCTGAGAGGAAAGGTCTTTTGGTATAAATCAATGCCCGACTCTAGAAATGGATCAGCAGAGTTAATTTGCTAAATTACTTTTTTGCGCATCTCAGATGTTGTTTAAAATTGTCATGGATTTTGGGATTGGGCTATTGTTTCATACTGGATTTGACATCCGTTGAAAATTGTTCATTGCCAGTTTGGTTACGACTCCATCAATGCAACAGCGCAACAGGCCGTCGCTGTTTGCTGACTTGCTGCTCTTGGGGCCGTGTACGCTCTAAATTGTGTATTTCTACAGTGTGTGTAGAGATGCACAGCAGCAGATGGGCATTAGGCAGTAATATGAACTTTCTGAGATCAGATGTCCACTGTCAGAGATCACAGCTTCCATCATTTTTACTTCTAGAAACTTCCATTTACTTCCATCAAACGCTTCCCTTCGCTCTGTTGTCCTCAGCCAGCTTCTGAGTTGTGTTCTCTGCGTTCCCACTCCTCCACGTCCTTTATTCTGAGCATTTCATTTTTGCTGTATCTTTATTGAAAGGACAGATACTGTATTCAGACATGTTCAGTTAAAAGATGATTCATAATATCAAAAAAATGTTTTGTTAAGATTATAACTTGTTCTCTCATTGAGACATTCTAAATTAAATGTTTCCCAATACTGATGCATTGTAATAAATCATAGAGTGATCAATCAGTTGTGCATAAGGACGCCGTCATCTTGCAGAAAGATTAAAGGTTCTTGAAGAACCAAGAGGAAAAAAGAAAAAAAAAAGATCTGGTTCCATTCTGTTCAAGCTCTTTTACCAGAACTTGGATGACTCAAGGTCCAATTGAAATGTGTTTTCATATCAATAAAGTTCAGAAACCTGTAGCGGAGCGTCTAAGATATGGCCATATCTCTTTGCCATTTCCTACATTCAATTCTTCTTTCTGCTTTGTGGATTTGTCTTTCTCTTAGAGATATGGAGTCAGCCATTAAGACCGTGGTGACCACGTTTCTTGGTTCTGCCAGGGGGAAGGAAAACCTAGACAGTAAATCCTTCAAGAAGCTGGTACAGAAGCAGCTTGGCGGAATCATGGAGGTGAGAACATGGACGCTCCGGTGGTTATCCTTCATACAGCATGTGGTCTTGTCAAAACAATCACATTATTTTTCATCACAAGGAGCTAAAATAGTTGTAATAATATTCCCGTCTTCTTAGTTCTACCCTGTTGTGTTTTATTCAGGATACGAACAGCAACTCTGCCATTAAAGAGATGCAGCAGCAACTGGATGAGAACAGTGACGGAAAGGTCAGCTTCCAGGAATACCTCACTCTGATTGGCTACCTGGCCAACTCCCTCAGTCAGAGCAAGGCTGGATCCAATGCAAATGCATCATAAAGGCAGTAATCTTCAACAGTCTGCAAACTATCAGAGCCATCCTCGCCTTTTGAAACATTCCAGCCAATATGTATAACTTTCATTTTCTCAGCAGTCCATAATCATTTTACTGAAATGTATAATGCTCTGAATTGCATCTTAAAGTCTGTATTCATCACCACCACCAAGGATCCATTGAAGAACTCTTAGCTGGTCTTTTTTTATACGACATTTAAACAAAGAATATGCAATGTGTTTTCAAAATAAAAGCTTAATATTAAAATTCAGGCATTGTGTCATTTTTTTGGGCTGTTGAACTTTTTTGTTGTGTCTACTTGCTTTTTCTACTCATGATTCTGTCCAAAAACAAGACTGACTTTGTGCTTTGTGCAACAAAGACTTCTATGACATGGTTTGACATTGTCCGTTAGGAAACCTGTCGCCTTCCCTACCTGCAACGCTTGCTAAATATAGCTGTGACTTCCCTGACCAGCCAAACTCAGCAGCCTTTCAGATGTATGAACTATTGCAACCAGATCCTGACACACAGTATGCTTCCTATTGTGCACCATCCTCCCCTCTGCAACACTATACACACATATAGTGGATCTGAAGTGTTCACACACACACACACACACACACATAGTGCTGCCCCACTCAATGACACAATATACTGCAGTAAAGACACATAAGAAAGGGGCCATTCTTATGATTATGGCACTGTCAAAGACATATTTTATGAACTGTGGAAAGTGCTTTAGAATCAATGTTGTTTACTTGCAGCATTGTGACCATCTTGAGGAACTGAACATCTTATTTTGTTTCATTTACCTTCCATGGTCTCTTTGGCTTTTGTCCAGTCAGGTGGATTCATGACATAAACTATTTAAAGTATGTTTCTGTTCCTGCTGAAAGGTACCAGCAGTTGACTATTTAAAGTATGTTTCTGTTCCTGTTCAAAAGCTTCTTTTCTCATGCTGTTTGCCAATGCATGTTGTGTGTTTGTAAAAGTGTGCATTCATTCATGTGCTTGTATGGGGATTTCTCTGCATGGCTGCCAGGTGTGATGGCTCCATTTATCGATGCGGCACTAATCCTTTGGATACAATGTCAGGTATGACCCCCCCCCCCCCACCCCATTCCATTCTCTCCACCACTCACATTACCAGTTTTAAGCAGACACATCTCTGAAGTCAAGCAGTTACTCATTTTCTCATCTTTATCTTGGCACGGTATATGGTTTAGCACTTTCTCAAGACGTTTCTTTGTTTCGACATGAAGTACTAAAAGGTTGCACAGCAGAGGAGCAGGATAATCCACTTCCACCACTGCAGGCTTGTAACATAGCAAGTAATGTCATAGTCTCTGCACTATAGTCAGCAGTGGTTGGGAAAAAGCTTGTTTTTTCAGTGAACTGTGATAAATCATGAAAGTTGCAAAATTGTCTTCTCCAAAAAATGTTCTATTTACCCTCAATGTCTGTTCAGTTAGTTTACCACCAATTAAGTTGACATTTGAAAAAAAAAACTAAATAAAAAAGATATATATGTCATTTAGTCACACAAGGGTAATTGTGGTCATATTAAAGGTGTTTCAATTTACGTAAAGTCCTGCTGTGCCATTGGAGCTTTCTGTGGATATGTCATCTCTGACATACAGTGCCAATGAGGGGCAAGCGGATCTCATGTATGTCTGTTTCATGGGAGGCAGATGTCTGATGCGTAAACAGAGAACGAGGAGGGGAGAAGGGGGGGATGGTTAGGGAGGAGAGGGGGAATGGGTGGAGTAAGGGATGTATTTAAGACACTGTCACCCACGTCCTCCTAATCAGCCGTTACTGTCTCCTCTGACCAGCAGGCCACCGCTTCACCTCCATTCAGGTAAGAAGCAAAGATGGGATGATGCAGCGGACAGATACACTGGTAACACTGATAACTGTGTAGTTCCACTTCTCTGAGGCTTACTTCTGTCAATCAAAATTAAAAGCAGATTTTTAGAAGTTAAAGGAGTTAATAGCATACTCTGTAAGCTTTCTTTTTTTTTTTCCTGACAGTCCATATAAAAACCTCACTTTTTTTTTACTTTTTAGACAGCAACAGAGTAGAAATGGTTATGGATATTTTTCAGATAATTTCTAATGCTGTTGATTGATGTTGTTCAGAAAACTGTTTCTCCACAAGGAGAAGCTGTTGGAGGCTGTGACTGGCAGTAAGGAAAAGGCCTCACATTTCGAGAAAGGCAAAGACTTCCACCTGCCTCCGGTGTTTTCTGCCATTCGGCTGAACTACAGTAAAAGCCAGATCGGGTTCCCTCTGTGTGTGTGCCAGTTTCATCGTCCTGTGGTTGAGCTGCTTAGCCAGATTAGAGTATCACTTATATCAGCTGGTTCTTAGAGGTCCTCACACTGAGACTAGGCAACAAAAAGGCAGATCATCAGTTCATCTGTAACATAATTTTATCAGGACTTCTAGAAGGGAGGAAACACTCCATCTGAAGAAATAGTTGTTTTCAAATTGGCAAATACTGTATCTCAGCAATAATGCTGTACCTATTAACTTTTTTCATGTACGTTTGTCCATGTTTTTGTTAGTTTATCTCATCACTGGAGGGATAGTGTGATGGAAGACCATGTATACAAGAGACACCACAAGCAGACAAAGGCTTTAAACAATTTAGATTTTTCCTGCACTGGACTGAGAACACATTCACCGCACAAAAGTTCTAACATGGACTGCTCTCACTGTACCTCAAACCCAACCTTTCCACCTCTGTCCCTCCTCAGAATGTCTTTGCCCAACTCAGAGAATGCCTCCACCCTGGAGAACGCCATGCAGCTTTTGATCCAGACTTTCCACAAGTACTCTGGCAACGAGGGGGACAAATACACACTAAGCAGGGCTGAACTCAAAGAGATGCTTACAGCAGAGCTTGGCAACTACCTGGGGGTAAGGAAAGACAAATAGGACACGGGATGCGATTATAACTTGTGCGCATGTCTGAACCAATATATTTGTTTCCTGTCTTCACATGTGCAGAATGCCCAGGACAAAGAGGCAGTGGATAAAGTCATGGGAGACCTGGATTCTAACAATGACGGAGAGGTAGATTTTACTGAGTTCATCATACTGGTTGGAGCTCTTACAGTGGCCTGTAATGACTTCTTCCTGGAATACAACGATAAGCAGGAAAAAAAGGAGGAAAAAAAGTGAACACCTTCTCAGCTCAAATATATCTGCACATCCACATCGGTCCGGTCCAGGGAGGAAACAGTTAAGGCAGGAGAGAAGACTCATTTAGGACATCCTGTCATGGAACAAGGGTGCACAAATACACACACACACGCACACACACAAACAGACACGTAGTGATGTGAGGAGAATTCATTGGCTGTCTGTGTATTTGTCTGCAATGTCCCATGGAAACTGTTTTACTGTTGCAATGTGAAAATCTCTAGAATCTAGGACAACTGTCGTTGTTGCATATGCAAATGTCTCTCTTTCTTATTGTGCATTTTGTTACACCTTCAAAGCTATATCATTTCCCCCCTGGAGAGAATAAATGTGATCTTGACTGAAACAATGCAATGCTGGCTGTGCTTTACTCCAACAGAGAAGTAGTAGGAAGAAACGGTGGGCACCAGGGGGCAGCAAGTTGCCCTCATTAGATAGCTGCAGTTTTGTGACAGTAATGTGTTTCTTCTACTTTACTTTGCCACATGAATACATTAGTTTTAGCACCAATAGTAGATGAGTGATTGTACACAACCATGTTGTATTTAAGAAACAAACAGGATAAGAGAATGTATTTAGGTCAGGTTAAGTGTTAGATATTAGTCTCTTTTAAAGCGGTTTTAGTGAGAAGCCCCTCCTCTACATCTAAAAAAGCTGAAAGACGTACATGTCCAGGTAATGACGTTTCCTGAATTCCTGTTTTTATAACAAAACAGTGAGAACCTGGAGTGGCCTTGGCTGGGCTCTACACCCATGATTGTTTTAAAACCCTGCTTCCTAAAAGGAAAAATAGTACTGTATGTGTGTAGGTGTGTGTGTTTATAGAGTGGAAGTTGCCAGCTTCTATATTAGAAAGCCAGGAAATCTTTCTTTCTTTCTTTCTTTTTATCTGGTGTACACTATACGTGAAATTTGGGTAATACAAATAAAGTTTTTCTTCGCATGTGATGAAGAGGGTGAGAAGGTGAGAGTAAAAAACATACCACACAGATGTGAATAATCTGAACCTACAACCTTTATTGGACTGGTTAAGGTGTGCACAGGAGCAGATTTTAGAGTCAGGAAGGGGAGGGGGAGAGATGGGGGCAGGGGGGCATAATCAGAGAGGAAGTGAGAAGAAAGGAAGGAAAGTGTAAAGGTCAAAGAGAGCAAAACCAGAGAGGGCAGCAGCACTTTCTCCATGCGGAGCCATGCAGCCAACAGTTTTCACAGGTCTCTGAAAGGCTTTTCACACTTGTTCAGGATCTGCCGGGGATCCCCTCGGGTAATCTCATCCTCAAGAGGCAGAGCGGGAGATGCCTCTAGGCCCAGAACTGAACAGAGAGCTGTAGACTGGCCCAAAAAGACCGTTAAAACCCGGTAAAACTCACAGCAGATGACACTGTCAGGGATTAGACAACATTTTTTCCAGTGGTTTAGAGTGTCTTTCTTATGGGACAACAACGCTAAGAGTCCTCTCCCACTGCATATCCTGCTCTTTACCTCCACTCTATTAATTATTGGATTTTACATCCATTTTGCATAACTTATTGCCTGCTTCACTGTTGGCCCTGTTAAAGTTCTCAATTTTATTATGATTGTTTTTTTTTTTTTATCAAATATTTAATTGCACATATGCCTGAGAAAGGCCTTTAGCATCTTGCATACTTGCCAAAAAATAAAAAATAAAAAAAAGTGGAACTAAAACAAAACAAACACACTGAAAAATAAATTAGTATAAATAAGTGGGTGATTACTGTTGTTGTAAATAGATAAATGTCAGACATGAGTCTGTGGAAGACCAAACAACTGAACACAGGAGAGCAGAGATTAACTGAAAGGGGGTTGGGGAGACACAGATACATTATGCTCATTTAACCATTTTCTCTCAGGAGAGGAGAGGAGAGGAGAGGAGAGGAGAGGAGAGGAGAGGAGAGGAGAGGAGAGGAGAGGAGAGGAACAATGACAGAAAATAAATAGCAGTGAAAGCGCATGTTAATACACACAATTGCTCAATGTCCCTGATAAAACCCCCATCAATCCATCAATATTTCTTTACATATTCCTTTTCTTATTTCTCATCATTTCTCATTATCTGGGCTCAAATTCCTCCTTTTCAGGAGCTGGACTCATCAGCAGTAGTACACAGGAGGCTGCAGCTTTACTCAGCTCACTGTACTCACCACTCTAAGCAGAAACCGTTCAAGCGTAATCTGATACCTTATCGCTCTGACCTTTCTGTAATAATACAATCCAGCTCTTTCTTTAATTATATAAGCATCTTCAGTATATTTTTCTTTTTAAATCTGCTACTCGTACACATGTTGTGTTAGTGTGTGGTCTGTGTAGTACAGTTTATATCACATTCTTTTTATAGCTATACAATCATACAACACTCCTTAACCTCCCCATCAGCAACAAACCTTTACATGAGCTAACATAGAGAAATTGATATAATACATACTCAACGTTATACTGTGGTATGCGGCTATGCTATAATAAAATATACTGAATCAATTCACTGGCAGAGTGGATTTCTGGAAAAAAAAAAAGAAAAAGAAAAAAAAAGAAGTACAAGTATCTTGATATGAACCTCCCTTCCCTTTATGATACTGATATCAGACAATACTGATTCACGTCTTTCATGGTAAAAGCAGTCATTGTGGGTTACAAACTGTTAATTGGCTGGCATAAGGATTGACGGGGACCAAGTCAGAGCATCCTCAACCCCCCCAGAGGGCTTAAGAGGGGAGCAAGGAAGGACCTTTCTACCAGAAAGAGGAGGTCAGTCTGTTGAGCCTCTGGACAAAAAAAAAATTGCAGGTGAGAGTTCAATGCTGTTTACCTTGATCCTCATACAAGAAAAACAGCTGTTGCTTTGCAAAAATAAAAAATAAAAACCAAAAACAGTTAAGTCAGTGAATGTGATTGCTATTCAGTTCCACTTTTGAATCCAGTTCCACAGACACAATAAAAATCAGACATGCCCCCCACACACACACACATATACATACACACGCACACCTCCGGCCCATGTCTTGCTGTGCTGATTGGTCAGGGAGCTGTCTGGCATCGTGCTTGTTGCTGGGTAATGGTCAGCCTGGCGTGTTGATGATGGTCTTAGCTGTGTAATTCTGGAAGAGGGGCTGCAGGAACATGCCCATCGTGCCAAACACGCATACAAACACAAAGATCCACAGGAAGAGGCGGTCAATCACCATGGCAACATACTTCCAGTCCTCGCTTACCTGTGGATTGGGGGAAGAGAGATAAGCGGGGGTCACAAAGGATGTGGGATGGGGCGAACAAATATTAAGGTGAGCAGAATTTCTTGCATCATCTCATCATCTGTCAATCATCCCTCCGTCCTCAGCTATGCGGAGGATTAATGGAGGTGAACGGTTAATGTGAGCAGAGACTTATTCAGGAACAGAGCACTGATGAGGTCTGACACTAGTCAAGGAGGGGAAGAAGGACGCGAGAGATGGAGGGCTCAGAGAGGCAGAGGTGGCGCTGACATTTGAACCCCTGTGATGATCACTGGAGAGAGAGGGGAGTGGAGGGGGGCCAGGGGGAGGGAAACAGCTGAACTGCCCTGCACCGTACCTGTGTGTACCTGTAACTATGCTATTGATGGACAGAATTAGAGAGGATTGTCAAATCCTGTGTCAGTGTCTTTCATTCCAGAAGAGAAGCTTTCTTTCCTGAGACGCCTTGAGGAATCCTCGCTCTATTCCAGCTATTCCAGCTCATTTCCAGCGGTGCTACTTCTTTATGCACCGTCATGGTGCTGCTATAATTACATATCTGTGTTGGAGATTCACATGGTTATGGTTGCGTCATCAGATCTCTTTGCTTCGCTTATGTTGTTGTACCTCTTGCATATCAGAGGAAGGAGTTAAATGGGACAGTTGTACAACACTGGAACATGATATGGCACTCATCTGTGCAGCTGAGGCTGGTAATGTATTTGGATCAAAGACGATGACTCAGAGAAGAAACACTTACGCACACAGACCTAGATGAGGTGAAGCACCTAATAGAATTAACTAATATTCCCAACAGAAAATACAGTCAGAGAGGTAAACTGTAGTGATAATAGTTCAAATGGTAACCATAACCTTCTGATCAAATAGGATAGTGTAAAAGAAAAAATGCATTGGCATACCACACTGTGATGTTAAAAAAAAAAAAAAAAGCAAAACGCTTTCGCAAAAACCTGTGTGCCGAAACAAGCAGCCAACAGTTGAACATTCACTCTCCTTTTAACCTCTCATGTTTTTCATCCGATCCAATGAGACAAACATCTTTTCACTTTAGCTGGTAAAAGGACTCATGATAGTCACCCGTCAGTTGCTAAGTTTGTCTGTCATTTGGTTCAGGGTCAGGTGTGAACAGCATGGTTTATCAGAAAAGTGTTTTGCTAAAAGCAGCTGTCAGATTAAAGTGCAACGAAAATAGTAAAGTTACAAGCCTTTAAGTCAAACATAGCTGAAGGCAGCTAACTATTACAGCAGTGATTCCCAAAGTGTGGGCCGCGGCCCCCTGGTGGGCCATAGATGTACTGCAGGTGGGCCGTGAGAGGTCATTAAAATTAAACTAATTAGTTTTAAATCCTTGATTTTCTAAAATATGTTTTTAATTACTGTTAAATATTTATTACATGATTTTAAAGAAATAATTAGAAATAAAAAATAAAAAACAATTGGATTATATTGGAATATATATTGGAATGTAGCTTTTAGTCTTGCAGGTTGATCAAAGTGGCGTTTAAAGGTTTTCATGGGCCGCGGACATTTTTCACATTTCAAAATTGGGCCTTGGTATTGTGAAGTTTGGGAATGGCTGTATTAGAGTGCTGAGGAGATTAGCAATACTCACGCTCTGATCGTCGTCCTCACTCTTCATGTGGTTGGCAATGAAGCGTACTCCTTCCACAGCCTCCTCAAAGCCTGGGCAGGCTTGAGCCAGCAGGGCCTGAGACAAACCAGGACCTCCAACTGCTTGCTTCCCCCTCTGCTGGTTTCCAGAGCCGCCCTCCCTGCCCTCCCTCATCCTGTTCAGACCATCCATTGACCCTCCTCCTGCACCCCCCAGATCCCCTGCAAACTGCTTAACAGTTGCTCGGTTCACATAGCACGTGCAGGGGTCACCATCGTCCTTGCTAAAAACCGCTGTGGAGGTTCCCCCTCCGTTCCCGCCAGTGCTGCCTAGCCCGAGCCCCACCATCAGGCCCCCCACGTCTCCGCTGCGCCCCCCTTCCTTCTGCTCCTGCGCCCTCCTTCTTTGACGTAGCCGCTGGCGCTCACAGCTGTTGCGTGGCTGGCGCATGAAGAGCAGGGCAGGAAGCTTGTTGAGGAACACCAGCTTGACCCAAGGGGGCATGGTGTGCGTGGTGGGTGAACGGTGGTGCACGTTGAGCACGCACACGCTAGTGACGATAGAGAAAGTAACCAGAACCATGGTGAACATCAGGTACTTTCCCACCAGCGGGACATCCAGTGAAGTGGGTGGGACGATCTTGGAGATCAGGAGCAGGAACACAGTGAGAGCCAGCAGCACTGAGATGCAGAGGGTCATCTTCTCTCCACAGTCGGACGGCAGGTAGAAGACCAGGATAGCGAGCGAAGTGATGAGCACACACGGGATGATGAGGTTGATGGTGTAAAAAAGAGGTTTCCTGCGGATGATGAAGTCGTACGTTATGTCCACATACGCTGGGTCAGCTGGGTTTTCATTTCGTCTGCCCGGCAGAGCGATGATGTCCCACTCCCCACTGGGTGTGAAGTCATCCATGCTGGCCACGTCAGCACGAAGCACCAGATCAATCTCGGTGCGGTCATAAGTCCAAGAGCGGAAGCGTAACGTGCAGTTCTGCTGGTCGAACGGGAAGTGCTTTACCTCAATCTTACAGGCGGATTTGTAGATGGCCGGTGGCAACCAGAAGATACTACCATCATAGGACACCACTGCATTAGAGTAGAAGGACACCTCGTACACCCCATCAGCACTAAGAGAGATGCAGATGGAGAAGACAGTGAACTCGAGAGGGAAATGTTTTATATTGTTACAGTTGTGTCTGCAGCTTAGACATCAGTGCAATTACTTAACCTTTTCTTTAATGTGATAATGGACCCTGTTTTCTCTCTGAGTCTCATAAACACTGGGGCATGGCATGTCATTTCTGTAGTAAACATATACATTAATTACAGTAATTACAACAGACACACTGAGACGTCTCCATTCAGCTAGTTCTCACACACACACACCTGCTATATACATGTAAGAAACAGAGTAGTGGGATCAAATGAACATCTGCAAAGCAAACACAGCTCAAAAGGTCAGCTTGGTCTGGAATGGAAAGGCTCAAGTTAGACCCTTCAGTCAGAAGTCAGCTAACATCACTCACGCAGGAGATTCAATTTCAGTTTGATTCAAGATTTTTTGGCAAAACAAGCAACAAAAGGGTTAATTCTGTAATCTATAAAGCATCCATTAGGATGATTAATCATTTCAGACTCATCTTCTCAAGTGCTTTCTATGATGCATAATCTTTCCTTAAATTTAATAACAAAATTATCACGACTTGGAAAAAAATAGCATCTCTGACACTGATCTAAGCAGAGCTTATCCCCCTGTTTCAGTGACTGACAGTGACTGAGGCTTGGAGGATAGCAAGCCGACCTGGGGAACGCAGGATTAACAGGATCATTTTATCCTCCGTTAGCTGGGTTGGTGATCTTTTAATCTTCGTGAAAGTAAGGACTGAGGAGGGAAAGGAGAGAAGGCCAAACAGATCACTGTTCTCTGATTTGCATACTGTAGACTGACACTAAAGTTTCCATTAGCAGTCTGTGGCATCTTTTATCTCCTTTATGCCCCAAAAAGCAAAAAACAACAGATAAAAGCATTCTGTTTTGGATGATAATATAAATACAGAATTTGTGCACATTTGTGACTGAGTTACTTTTTTCTGTTCCATGTTTTGCTGTCAGACGAGGTTGGACCATCACGACACATTTGTGGAAGCATATCGTGGTACAGACACAGGAGATTTCAGACAACTTTTGAAAAAGACTTGAACAGGCTGAAAATGGTTTCAAAATAGTCTCTAAGGAATTTGGTTTCTACAAAAATGTGACAGATTGTGCACAAACAGGAAATCCAATAGCACTTCAAGAGCTGTCAACCAACACACATCACTCTGAAAGCAAAGAGATAAAGGTAGCCAGAGGACTGTCTAACACTGGCTGCTGTTGATGTTCATGACTCTTCTATGTGGAGGACAAGGAACAACAATAATGTGCTTGACAAGGCTGCAATGAGAGATCCTCAGCTCTCAAAAACACCATTGCTGCACAGCATTTTTCAAAAGATATCCAAGGCAGAGCAGAAGGCTGCTGGAAAGCTGTTTGGTGGATTAAATGGTGCTAAAACAGAATTTCGGTCCCACTTTTAACTTCATGTTTTGAGAAATAAAAAAACAACATCATAGGCACAACAACCTCATCCCATCAGTAAAACATGATGGTGGTAGTATCATGGTTTGTGCCTATTTTAATGCATCTGGACAAGTTTCTATGCAGCAATGAATTCTGAATTATACCACCAAGTTCTAAAGGGAAATTGTAAGAAAATCTGTCCACAAACTTAAATACAACAGAAAGTGATAATGCAGCTACAGAATGATGAAGTCAGAGTCCTGACCTTAATATAATTGCATATTATATAATATGCTGTAAAAGGACCTGAAGCAAGTCGTTTATGTGAGAAAATCTACTAGTATTTCAGAGTGGAAGTTGCTTTAGATGGAAGAATGGACTTAAGTTCCTTCAGGTCAATGTGTAAGACCTGAACAGCAGTTTACAGAAAAACTTACAGTCATGTGGAGACAAAATAAGGTCCTTTTCCATTTTCCAGGCTTTTAACACATTAGGGTATAATGAAAAAAGTATCTGATTCTTACCAGGTCCATGACCTTAAAGTCAGTTCACACTCTGTTCTCGTTTATTTTACAGAAAATAGGTCAAAATCTCAGAAGCAGTGAAAGACTTTGAGTGGACACGATAATTCAATAGACTTATAGAACCACTTTTAGCAGTGACACATAACTTGGAGGGATGTTTTAATCTTTTGTTTTTTGTTTGTTTTTAATGACATTGTCAGCAGGCTTTCTTGTGGCTGCCCTTCCCTGCCTCTAGAGGATGTACCTTCTTTTTCACATAACTGTAGTTTGAGATATCATTTCTCAAGAGGGTCACACCAGAGACATTGTATAATTTCCACCATTCACCATATGACATGTAAATTTGAATTTTCTGATTTCTTTATATTTATCTACCTTTATGATTTGTGTGAATATCAAAAATGTTTTCTGCTTTTCATTACGCAGGAGAATTAAAACCTATACCTTCATAATTAAGCAATTTCATGAATATGTCAATGAAAATAACATTTATTAATATCTAATCTGCCTTTATGATTTAGGTGCAGAGTAAACATATTTAACAAGCTAAAAAGAAAAGGAAGAGGAAAGTCTGAATGAAATTATGTTTATTCCAGGCAATTTAGTGTACAAATGTAATCTATCACCATATATCTATGGCGTACATGTGTCTGTCTATGGAACGGCAGTGCGGATGACTAAATCTTTGAGGTGTCTCATGAGAGCTGGAGGTATAATAATCTAGGATGAGCAACATGAGCAGATTATTGTGGACATATTCAGTCAAGTGTGACAGGCCTGGATGTATTATACACTTAAACTTGCTATTTAATTGATGCTCCCATTTTAAGAGACTTACAATGGTGGGAGCTGGATCAGTTTACCACAGAGTTGGCTTAAAGGCATTGTCACGTACATTTGAGAATTGTAGATGATTTTATTTAGCATGTTGCATTCATGAGCCTGTTCATGTCTTCTGCAAGCTTTCTGACCTACGGGAGCCAAGGTGGGTGAGAAAGAGAGGGACTCACTTGTTGTAGAGGACCACATCAGGCAGCCAGATGTGTTTTGAGGGCAGTCTGACCTTCAGCATCCCATCAAACTCCTCAGGAATCCAAGTCAGTCTGTAGTCCTGCCACTCCTGAGGAGCAATAGAAACACCACGCTTAGTCACTCATCTGTCAATTACCCAGCAGCAAGAAGACATCCAGGAGCAGAGAGGAGAAAATGTGTCTGTCCATCTTTTTGTCTGCGTGTAAGTCAGCGCTCAATGTGACACGTCAAAATCCACACAAGCCGGCGGAACATCCTGTCCTCTGCGTGCCTTCATCACACTGTTAACTACAAGGCAAAGACAGAGCGAGAGTAAGACTCATCTTAGTCATGACCCTGAAGAGACTTTTAACACACGCTGCCACAAACCAAGCAGCGAGTTTAAAATGGTATCAACGGTAATGCAGATTCCACGTATGTCAGCAAACACATCCTCTGTGTAACCTTGTGCAACAGACCAACATTATCTTGTTCTGGGTGTTGCAGGTTAGTTCCTGACATTGTCATACAGAGGCCTGTGCAACTGGTAACACTCAGCTCCTCTGTGCGTAATGAGCTGAGGTTGTCTGCAGTAACTGTGATGCATCGCGGTCATTACGGTTTGTCTTGCCTCGGGATAGCTGTTGTCGGTTCCTCTTCTTTCTGATGGCAAGGCATCCGTAGAGCGCTCATGGTCATTCTGTGCTTCATTACATGTCATAAATCCTAACTTTCTATGGTGTCTGTGTCACTACAATTCAGAGATGCTATGCTTTATACGAATGATTTAATCATAAATCATATTTTCAAGGACGCTTTTCAAGGGATCCAGCTTGAACATTTGTATGTATTAATTTTCTCTAATACTTGCCTGTAAGTATTTATGAGTGTGGGTTCAATTTATGTCTTAGTATGAATATAATTATCTTTATTTAGGTGTTGCCGTTTTAGACACCAGGTCCATTTTATTTATTTCTTCTTCTTCTTTTTTAAACTAAGCTATTTACCAAAACCTATTCAAGTTAATTATGTTATGAATATGAGCTTTACGTAAATATTCTCAGGACTGATCAAATCTTCACATCTAAAATGCAAGAAAGATTTAGAAACGCTTTATGTGAAATGCTTTGTAAAGGCTGTAAAGGCTCAAATGTAACTGGATCAACGGACAAATCCATAAATAAAATGTTGATTTCTGTGGATTTCCTCCTTCGTGAAGATTCATCAGGCCTTTACTTTTGTCGCCAGCAGTTACTGGCTTGTGTGTCAGTTCGCCTTTGCTTCTTTACTCTTAAAAACTCCTGGGGTGCTTGTGCAGATTATTTTGGACCGCTGTCCACTTGTGAAGTGCTGAATGTCTGGCTGAAAATGACGAGACTGTTTATCTGTCCCAAATACACAAAGCCAGTACCAGTATCCCAGTGCCACTGGAAGCCACGCATGCTCATGCCATCACAGTACCTCCATGTGTTGTCCGGATGATGCTGTATGCTGCAGATAGTCAGTCATTTCAAACCTTCCTTCATGCTTTTTTTTTCTGTCCTTCTTGTTCAGCTAGATCTTAATTTTATCTGATGAGGGCTTACTGTATGAGCTATTTACAGCGGTGGAATCATTTGTATTTTCTCTCCTTAAGTCTTATTTGTATAATGGAATTGTAGAAATACAGTATATACGCACTGCATTTATTTTCCTAAGATTGACCCAAACTGTTCATTTGTCCACTCATAATGTTCGTTTTTGAAACCTAAGGATGAGTCACTTCATTTGCACTGAGAGGCTGTTCGGACTTCATGTTGTTGACTCACATTATGGCAAATGCAGGACATGAAATCTGCTCCAATTACATTTGAATCACTTCAGGAGAGGATTCTACATACTGAAGAGCTGTAAAATTGTAACCCTTTTTCCAACCTGAATGTGATGCACATTGGAATTCTGAAATGA
The DNA here is from genome assembly GCA_018398805.1 of Hirundichthys speculiger. NCBI lineage: Eukaryota > Metazoa > Chordata > Actinopteri > Beloniformes > Exocoetidae > Hirundichthys > Hirundichthys speculiger. The sequence continues at coordinate 1,495,590 of JAGFBZ010002294.1, read as the reverse complement.
TATTAAAGAGCTCACATATGTTGTATAACTTTAATGCCAACATCTTCTCGTAAAAAGCTGAAATCACAGAAGCTGTGATTTACCATCTATTTTATGTCTTGAGTGTAAACCACATCTCGCTCATACGTTTGGACTTCTCTCTCATGTTTCTCAAGATGGATTTTGAGCTTGAGAGGCATGGTTTAGACGTCTCTCCCGCTACCTGACACTTCACCTCTCATTTCTGCTGCCTCATGTGAGAGGAGACAAGGTTACACTGTCCGACCCACAGAACCAATGAAACATATGGAACACCGAGATTCAGCTTTCAACTGCATCACGGCTCACGCATCATGCTCTACTGGTATGATGACACTGTGGAATTTGATTATATAATGTAAACCCTCATGCACTGTGGTGTACTGTAGAAAAGGGAGATTTAGTTAGTTTTCATGTGCATCTGTGTGCCAAAGTCACATTTATGACTGCCATCCAAGTCCCTCGTGGTTTGTGATTCACTTACTCTGACCTAAATGTGACAGTCAAAACTACAGAAAAAAAAATAAATAAAAAGAAACTAATCCTTTTTCTCCCTTCCATGTAACAAAATGTTTGGTTAACACCTTAGATTAGATGAGTCTGTAGTCTCACCTGAGTCAACCAGACATTGGTGGTCATCACCTGCTCCCTTTCATGCTGCAAAAGAATACATACATATTAAAACAATGATATTATTTCAGCCTCTGTGAGAATGAGTGAAAGATTTCCTTTTTAGCTATTTTTCTTGAATTTGTGTGTGCTCCTGTGTTTGGGTCCTGGTTGTGACTTTTTCCCCCTCTACTATCTGGACCTTTGGATTTCTTTTTAGCTGGTCTGCTATGCTGGCTGCTTCACTGTACTTGACCCCCACCACCCGCCCCAATCATAAATACAACGATCTCTAATGTTAACACATATATAATATTTAAGCACATTTACTCAAGTGTTGTACGTTAGAACTAAATAATTATTTGTGGATTTTAATAAGCAGAAGATCCTTTTTAAAAGTCAGAATGACCATACTGATACAGTTTATTATGCATTTAATTGAATATCATTTCATTAAAAAAAAGTCAACTTAGCTCAGTTGGAGCAACTTTCAAAACTAACATAAAGCTTATGTCACTGAACTAGAAGGACTTTTACATTTTTTAAAATTGAAATATTGATTCTTTTACTATCGGTGAATTTATATTAAAAAATACAAAACAAAGCAAAAAAAAAAAAAGAAAAACCCAGAAAACTTTAAAATGCTTTCATAGTGCTGGTCAGAACTGTACAGCACTTTCCTTGACTGCTGTTGTTTTAAAGTGCTTCATAAATAAATTTGATTGATTAATTGATTGATTGAAAACAGCGGGCACCCTGGAAGAATAAATAAAATAAAATAAAATAAATAAAATAAATAAAATAAAATAAAATAAAATAAAATAAAATAAAATAAAATAAAATAAAATAGAATAGAATAAAGCAACCCAACACCATGATTTACTGTGGGCAGGGTGATCCCATTCCTTCAAGAAGACATATTTCCACATTGTTGGTACAATTTCTTGAGAGCTTAAAAAATGTCTGTGACATGTTTTGATCAAAATGCCACTGAGAAAGAGTGCGACTGCACCCTTCTAAGCCCTGTCATCATAGTCCTGGTCACAACAATCACTTTTAGGGGGTGGGGGAGCCCTCAGACTTCACTCTAACCACCCCCAAATTGTGTACTTCTGTTGAGATATATGTAAAGGTTTGTACTTCCATGCAAACTTAAAGTTGGGCAGAAAATTAAAAACAATAATCCCTAAAGAGCCATGATACCACATGAAAGAGCTCTGCTGAGAGTTCAGATTAGCACACAGCAAACCGAGCTCACTCTATCAAACACTTGACTGGCAGTTTTATTCTCTTATATTTCTCTTGTCTGATGTCCAGTTGCAGACAGCTGGTACTAGTTGTTGCTTTAGGCACAAATCTTGTAGTGAGTCATGTGCTGAACGGGCTCAGGTTATGAAAGCGCCTCTTAACAGAGTGCACTAAAAATATGGAGTTCTGAATAATTCTGACCAGCAGTGATATAAAGATTAGATGAAGCAATTAGACCCGCGGATTTTCGGACTAAGAGAGATCTTATTTAATAACAAGTGCATTACAAGAAAAAAAAAATCAATTTAAGCTGTCAATATGAGCATTGTTTGTATATGTGATACAAATTGAGGTAGGAGTATAATTATTTAATTGTGACACAATTAAATAATAATAATAATAATACACATAAGAGGCGTTATGTGTTAGATACTCACCACACTGATGAGCTGGGCCAACGACACCATCAGCTGCACAGTAACCAGCTCTGAACCATTAGTCGCAGGACGTATCAGTTTGTTATAGTGTGCTGGGTTTAGGAGATGCTCCACCAACCGCTCCTCTGTGTCTGCCCCGAGGCCGCCTGTAATGAAAGCACACTATCGTCATCAAGCTCCATCAGGAGACAAGGAATGCATCTCGCCTCGGCTTTATTTAAAAAGACATTTACCTAATGGAAATATATTAAAAACATACAGAGCAGGAAATCGTTGGTGCTGTTGAGTTTCTCTGCTTGGCCCTTTCTCTCACTGCCAGCATTCAGAGCTTCGTGACTGTGCATGTGCACCGAGAAAGCAAAGCTTTAAGCGTGCTATTACTCATCACAGCTGGCTGGAGCACATCAACACCGCTCCATACAAACTCCTGGCAAGATCTTACATCATCGAAATGAGTCAACCAGTCTAAATGTGTCTAACTCCTTTCTGTCTCAATCAGTCTTTCAGCGCCTCTGCTCCGTCTCTGTCTGTTCACCTCTGCCGTGTTGCACTGCTCAGCTGAGAGAAGTGTTATTTTCACTCCTGTCTCTCACTCCTCCCCTGTCTACCTCCATCCTTCTCTCAATCCTGTCTGCCATCACTTCATCTGTGGCAGACTGTAGTTGTATCTGTCTAGTCTGAGCAGAGCTGTCACTACCCACACGCAGAGCACACACACACACACACAGGTCTTTGTTTTTTCTTTTTTGTGATGAGACACACAAGTGTACAGAGAGAAAGATCTGCACCTTGGTTTTCTCTCGTGCTTTTCACTCTCTGGCATCTGCTTGCTGCACATTCTCTCTCATAATTCCCTGCACGTTTTCTCCCTGAGGACAAACACGGACTGCTCACGATGACACAATAAACTTGCCACATTCAAGCAGCATCTTTTCGCGGCTGTTAATGGTGCAGGCAAACGTGTGAAGCTGAAGAGGATGGGAGTTTTTATCTTCTGAAAAATTCAGGTTTGCTTTATTTGCAAGTTCATAATTTTATATCTTGAGTCTAATAGTTTACTGTTAGAAAAATAAACTGATGGACCTTTTGATTTTTAAAAGAGGTAAACAGCAACATGTCAATTTGTCCCATTCAGTCTGAAATGCTGTATTTTAGGCTCCTGTCTCTTTAAGGGTAGCCCACCCAAATAACCCAGTCTGCTCTGATTAGTAAGGTCATTTGTTCAGAATGGTGAAGCACCTGGCAGCTGCACCCCTTTTTTGTGGTGTGTCTACGGCTGCTAGATGAGCATTATGCGAATGTGTAAAAGGTGATGCAGACCAGTGAGGAAAGAAAAACCTCGATGACAAAAGAGGCATCTCACACGATTCAGGAGCAGTTTGTCTGTTTGTTTGTGGGAGAGAATATCTTTTTGTTAACATGACAGTCAACCCAAAGTCAACGGGGGAATAACACAAAAATGTGTAATTTCACAAAATAAAAACTCAAAATTGGTACAACGACTATGTCTTCCTCCCTCTTTTGGCTTTCTGAATATGGATATGCAGCTTCTTTAGTCCACTGACTGTAAGCGGCTTCAGGATCAAGACCAAACTAATACAACTTTTTCTTTAGTTCCTTCCCTTTTCTGCTGGTCTCAGTCGTGATTCTACAATTATTGCTTTGCTTCTACTCTCACATAGCTAGGGTAAGGAGTTAAAATCACACGGTTAAGGTTAGAATTTGAATCACTTGGCTGATTCACCCCCCCACCTTAATAGGAAGAAGTGGCTGTAAATAATGACTGGGTTGATGGATGGACAATTATGGGTTGATGCTGATGAAAAATATTCAAAGTCTGGGTATGCTTGTTTTCATACTCATGGGTTGCAGTTATTATGAACAAAAGTGTATGTTCCCCTGAACAAAACAACAGTCTACAAATACACTGCTATCTCTCAATATTTAGCCCTAAATTGTGACACTGCTGCATTTTTGGACCCGGGGATAGCCATTCCCATGAGACTGGGCTGCCACAGACCATTTACATGGACAGAAAAGTGTATGCTACATTGAAGGTTGTGGAAAAACTCCAAAAAGCATAATTAACACCTGCTTTTCCTTCAGGGAAACTGGCCTGATTTGAAGACTCTCCGAGAGATGGTCGCCATAATCCCTAGATTTTAGCTGGGGTGCTAAAATGATAACTTCTGATATATACAGTGGAAGAAATAAGTATTTGATCCCCCGCTGATTTTGGCAGTTGTCATACTAAGAAATAAATGAACAGTCTCAGATTTTTATGGCAGCTTTATTTTAACAGTTATAGAAAGAATATTGAAAAAAATTGAGAAAATTACATGAAATGAATAATAAAAATCAATGACCAGTGTTGGTTCCCACAGACCACTGACATACTCCTAATCTCACTGAAGTAATTACCTGCATGAGAGACACCTGTTCCAAATAGTCACCTGGATAAAAAGCCATCTGCCCACAGACTCAGTAATACTCCACCATCTCCACCATGGGCAAGACTGAAGAGCTGTCAAAAGATGTCAAGGACAAAGTTGTTGAACTCCACAAGGCTGGAATGGGCTACAAAACCATAAGTAAGAAGCTGAATGAGAAGGTGACAAATGTTGGTGTAATTATTTGGAAGTGGAAGAAGTACAACATGACTGTTAATCAACTTAGGCTGGGGGCTCCATGAAAGATATCACCTCGTGGGGTCTCAATGATCATAAGAAAGGTTAGAGATCAGCCGAGAACTACACAGGAGGAGCTGGTTAATGATCTCAAGGCAGCTGGGACCACAGTCACCAAGAAAACTATTGGTAATACACTGAGACGCAATGGTTTAAAATCCTGCAGTGGTCCAAGGTCCCTCTGCTCAAGAAGGCTCACGTCCAGGCCCGACTCAGGTTTGCCAACGAACATATTAATGACTCAGAAAGAGGCTGGGAGAAGGTGCTGTGGTCAGATGAGACCAAAAATGAGCTCTTTGGCCTCAACTCAACTCGACGTGTTTGGAGGAAGAGAAATGCTGAATATGACCCCAAAAACACCATCCCTACTGTCAAGCATGGCGGTGGAAGCCTTATGCTTTGGGGGTGTTTCTCTTCTAAGGGGACAGGTCGACTTCACCGCATCGATGGGAAGATGAACGGGGCCATGTACCGCAAAATCTTGGGTGACAACCTCCTTGCTTCCACAAGGACATTGAAAATGGGTTGTGGATGGGTCTTCCAGCATGACAACGACCCAAAACATACAGCCAATGAAACATAAGAAGCACATCAAGGTCATGGAATGGTCTAGCCAGTCTCCTGACCTTAATCATATTGAAAATCTATGGAGAGAGCTGAAGCAGCGAGTTTCAGAGCGCAAGCCTCAAAACCTTCAGGATTTGGAGATGATCTGCAGAGAGGAGTGGACAAAAATTACTCCTGATGTGTTCAAACCTAGTAAGCAACTACAAGAAACGTCTGACAGCTGTGCTGCCAACAAGGGTTTTGCCACCAAGTATTAGATCATGTTTTGCTAGGGGATCAAATACTTATTTCCCTCAATGACTTGCAAATTGATTTTTATTTTTCATTTCATGTAATTTTCTCAATTTTTTTTCAATATTCTTTCTTTAACTGTTCAAAAAAAGCTGCCATAGAAGTCTGAGACTGTTCATTTATTTCTTAGTATGACAACTGCCAAAATCAGCGGGGGATCAAATACTTATTTCCTCCACTGTATATAAAAAAAAGCAAAAGCACTGACACACACTGAGAAGGAAAAATAAAAACAGCATAGAGTGAACTGGAAAAGGCTACATGACTGCCGGCTGCAAACAGTCACGACTACTCATCCACAGCGCTGAACATGACCTTTCACATACATCTCTCACAAAGCTGACAGGAAACCGAATTGATTACCACCTACTGGACCAAATGAAACTCAATAACTGTATCTGAAACAAGTAAGACATGTCACTGATATGTGAATCCATTACAATTTACCAATAAGTTACCTATCATCCAAAACTAAAGAAAAAATCCCTGGTTTCAGCTCTTCTGCTGTGAGGATTCCCACTTTGTTTTTATCAACCTCTCAGACAGATTACCAATAAAACAATATACAGTTAAAATTTAGTTTTGCAACCAATTACAACCTAATCAATGCAAAAAGGACACATTCGAACACATATAGACAATTCAATTCAATTTAATTCAATTTATCATTTCTTCACCATTTCACTGGCCTTTTGAATGTGCACATCTCTGATTCCTCTCTGACTCTACATTCTTCCTCTTCTTTCCCCCCCCACCTCCACCTCCCTCTTGCCCTGCAGCACAGCTGTGTTCACTGAACAGGAATGATAGCCTCTGTCTTTGGATCGATGAGGACTCTATTCATTCCCCACTACCTCAACGCACAGCTCTTTACTCCCTCCTTTTTTAATCTTGCACCTGTCACATTTTCTTTAACATTTTCTCTGTCTTTTCATCACTCCAGTGAACCCATATCTTCTTCGCCCTGCCCCGATTGTATCCCTCTCTCAGTCCCTCCCCTTCTCCTTCCTGTTATCTCCATCTCCCTGTCGGTGACAGGCAATGTCCATTTATTGCCTCTCGCCTCACTGATCTGGCATCATCAATATACATCCCGTCTGCACATGTGTGTAGCACTCGGGTTATTTATTGCGCACGAGCACAGGATAACTTTTTTTCACTGTATGAGTCAAGAGGGAAATAAACATTACTGCCTGTGCCTGAACCATATGAGTAATGTATATTGCTCCCTGACGCACAACGCAATAACACTGTCAAATGAGACAGGAAGCAAATACAGCTCACTTAGACAGTGATGAAGCGGAAAACATCCACATTTCAGTCAGTTCACACGTGTTGCAGGTAGCATTGTGTTCAGACTGCAGAGTCATCAGAAACTAAATTAATTTTTTAACATTGTAAACACAGTTCTGGAGAAATGTGTCAAAGTGTCTTAGTTTTGCATTTTACATTATATTTCAACCAGCAGTCTTGGAATGTTCTATTCTAATACAGACTGCAGTGCAAGGCTCATAAAATCAACCTGAGCCTCCAGATAAACTTCCTTGCAAACGTGAAATGGTTCACTTTGATATCTTTGACAGGTCTTCGGCACGTCCATTAAGTCAAACTACTGCACTTGTTTAACAAGTATGTGCATCCCACCACCATGCATTCCAACATGAAAATATATTTTTAAATTATTCCCTTATTTGTTTTATGTGAGGTAAACCAGCAGAGGGATAAAACTGTGCAGTCTTGGTTTACACATCCAGTTATTGTTTTTGGATATTTACATGCGCGCAGGATAAAAGTCTAGACTTATTTTACAATCTAGACTTATTTTACAGCCCTGAGTAAAATAAAGGAGCCAAAAAGGGCATCTTGAGTCCCTCTAGTTTGATCTCTTACTGGAAAAATATCCACTCTCTGAAGTTATCACCAACGTGTAAACTGGACTTCTTGTCTCTGGCATTTATTAACACAGACAGCAATATCTCTCTGTCTCTGTCTCCGTCTCCACAAACAGTGCTGATGCTGAAGCTGACCTGAGCCGCTGTTGCATTGCTCATGGCTCAGGTTGTATTCTGGTTGTTTTCAAAGTGCAAATATTGCAAACCTAATGTGACACCATGAATTTTTCAGCAAGGTCCCCCATTAGACCCTGGAGCAACGGAAGTAACACACCTGCATGAACATGCGAAGGCAGACACGCACCTTCAGTGACACGGCGCCTGAGCGAGACACGGTGGTCGCCAGGTCCACTGTGTTCGACAGATTCACAGCTACATCCACCTGTCTCTCCTTTTCTTCCTACAGCCTGTTGACGTGAGCATGCTGAGAAATCTGACTTATGTGCTTTTGCTCCTATCTGCTTATGTGAATGTATATTTTCTTAAGTCCAGAGCACGTACACACTGTTAAGACAAATGTGGGAAATTTGAAAGTGATGGAGAACTAAATTTTAATTACCCGCTAAGACTATTACAGTGATTATCTCCATGTACACAGCTCGCTCAAATGAGAAAAGGTTGGGGGGGGGGGCCTTTTTTACTTTTCTTTCAGTGGACTGCCAAAGAAGCTTTTTGGCTGTAGCTAAGACCTTTTATGCTGAAATATTCTTAAATCAATAATAGAGAGATCTATTGATCTGCTGGCAACACCCAACTGACTGTGTAGAGACCGTAGAACTAGGAGATTAATATTGATTCACCATCTAGCTGCAATATCACAGCACTCAAAAAGCAAAGGCATCCCACTGTGGACTAACTGGAAGCGGAAGCATTGTTGTCTTACCAAACACCACAGTAAAAAAAAAAGTGCTGGCGGTCAAGCTCGTGCCTTATTTGTTTAAACAGCACAGCACCGAACATCTTTTATGGAATAGCCTCTACCCTGTCTGTAATTATTTTCTTATAAAAACACTTTATAATCCTAATATTACTATGCTCAGAAACCCTTAAAGCAAGCTTTGCATTATGTTTGTATAGAATACAATCACAACAACCAACATAAAACTCCTCCAGTATGGCATCTGCACCCTAGATACTAATATTAGGAATGCATATTGGTGTTTTTGCAAAGATTTTCCTCTTAATTTTGTTTGATATGCTGAAACAACCTAAATTTAGCTGATTACAAACTTTATCTATATTTATGTAAAGTTTCAAATACAGTTTTAGTATCTATATTCTATTAAAGTCAAAACTGATGATAAATCAATAGAATACTGCAATTTACAAATGAGGTGATTTGTTCATTTGTTCACAAATAATTATCTTATTATGACAGAATTATTCAATGCCTTCAGTCACCTTTCAAGCAAACATTTAGTGGCTCTAGTTTAAAAAAAACATGGGAGTTTGCTATTTTGGTCTGCTGTCACTGAAAATAAAATGAGGTGCATTCAAATAGGTGTTAATGTCCTTGTGAGTCTGCTCTGAAGCAGAGGTGGACACCTCTGGTCCATGTCCAAGGGAGAGATAATATCCAAAATCTGCATTTTTATAGTATTCTTCTCATACTATTGATCAGTCAAAACAACTTATACCATAAGCCACTTAGAGCGTTTTTCCTAAAAAGCACACATTCATATACTGATGAAAGATCAGTTATTGTACTTCCTCCTGTGAATAAACTTCATCCGAGGCTTTGGGACTTTGCTTTGAGAATTTCTGAAGATGTTTCACTATTTTAACTTACAGATCAGTTAAATTATTCATTTAGAAACACAGCTCAAGCTGGAGCATGATCACCTGACTGAAGTTGTTGCACGAAGCCCAAAAGATCTCACTGGATAACACGGCACACTGCCGTCTGGCAAGCAAAACAGATGTTTCTGCTGCCATACTATCACATTAGAGAAGTATATTTCATCAGACCGTAAGAGAACAAAATCATCCACCGCTCCACCATGAACATGATTTTCATTTAACATTGCATATTTGAATATTTAAGATTAAGAGTGACAGACTGAGTGAAGCAGCAAGATAAAACACAACAGACTCGTTTCTATGCTTCACTAAATAAGTCCTCCGAAATCAATAAACTGAGGATTACTAAGTAATCTTCAGTTCAAAAGGCCTCATTATGAGACAATATGATTTAAAGCTACCATAAATCGTACTGAATATACTCTGCATTTTTCCTTCTGTGAGAAGCTCAACTGATGGATGACGATGTATGGCTTTCTAACAGTGGTGCCTATTCCAAGAATTGCAATAAAATGCATCACTTGAACTGCTTTATGCCGCTCACAGCAGCTATTATTATGTGCTATCATTTGGCCATACATAAATCCTGACACTAGCAGCCAGCTGACAATATGTGCACATCGGGAAATTCAAAAGAGCACAAACTGCAAGATGTGACTCTAGAGAACATTGTGGTCCTCCTGCAAAATAAATACGTCCTGTGCTTTTTTTTCTTTTGTTTTTAGCTTTTGTGTCAATGTACTTTTTGATGTCATGTCATCTCTGCAATGAACACGAGATTAAAAAAAAATGACTCAATCATTTATACGTGATTTCACAGAAGTGGAAACAAAGGACTAATATCAGAGCAATATAAGTGCAGCCCTTCCATGATGTTATACCACCTTTTATTAGATTTTCTTAGACGAGGCCAAAATTAAAACTCTCGCCATACCAAACGTCTCTTATCTAGCTCCTCTTCTCTGCTTCAGTTTTTATTAAACCTCTGTGCTCTCCCTTTGCTTCCTTAATCTCCAGGGCCACACTGCTGTACAGTGCTACTTCACTCACACTCAAATACACACACACACACACACAGGCGTACGCATGATCTTGTGCAAATCACACATGACAGCACACTGTTTTATACATGGAGTCACTCACATTCTCACATATGAATGATGAGCATTTCTAATCACAGATGCTGCCTCTTCACACTGATATGATCCTGTTGCTGCTGTGTTTAGGTCCAGAAAGACAGAGATAGAAAAATGAGCGAGCTAGTTAAAGACAGAGAGTGATAGGCAGAGAGAGATTACAGGTGCTGGTTGTTATACGTGCAGGCTGGGATACAGTAAAGATCTGAGACAGAACAGGGAAGCAGAAAAGAACAGCTTTAACTAACTGAACCAAACTTTCTGTAATGCAACACTACTGAGGAAATGATTGATTCAAATTAACTAACTCTTCTCATGAAACAGATGGGAAAAGATCATAGTGCATTTCATGTTAAAAGTATTGCAGAAACAACTCTTGATTGAGACTGCCCCACACTGCGCCCTGGATCAGGCCTGCGTGTTCAGTATGCATGGCCTGCTGGGTAAATGACCAGAGACATCCCCCTCACACTACAGGACGGCCACATCCGCTCTGCAGAGTCCAAGACAGGTGTCCTTGAACAACCTTGCACACACACTCACTACCAGACACCTTTTGAGGATGCATGTGGAGAAACAAACTGATCCAGGCACATGTTATATTTTCTGAGCATATATTTCACAGCTCTGCATTTTGCTTCCTTTCTTATAGAAAATATTTAAATGAGTCATTAGAAGCTTCTGCTCCAGGCCTTACAGAGTTTTGTACTTTTTAACCCAGTTAAAAAAAAAAAAAAAATTAGATTATTTTGAGTACATAATGACGTTGCAATGACGTTTCTCTGTGTTTATATGTGTCTGGTGCTTTGAATGTTACATCTTACATGTATATTTAAAATGTAGCAACTAAAAGCTGATGTGACTTTTTACATGCAACAAGAAATATTTTAAATCACAAAAGGGGGTTAATTCAACTTACACATTTTGTCCTGTGTATGTGTTTGTGACAGGTTCTGGATGCGCTGTGATAAACTACTTGGTGTGACCTTTTTCGAGTGTTTTTCCAACCCTTTTCTGTTGCATGTGATTCACTGTGGTAAGTTGTCACTATGGGTGATGATGAAAAAAGTCAGTGCAAGGCAGATGGCCAGCAATGTGTATTTGTGCATGCGTGTGAGTGTTTACTGGTGTGTTTTCATGCGTGTGTGTGGTTGTGTTTCACTGCCACACGCACACATACACACGCATGCGCACACAAACGTACACACGCAAGTCTTTCTGCTTGAAGCCACTGAGCTGGCCTGCCCTGCCACTACTGCTGGTTGAAAATATTAAGGCAGTAGTAACTCAGTCAGTTGGCTGATGTGTCGGAACAAACCATCTGAGCAGACAGTAGCACCAAAGTAAAGCCAACATAAAGAGGTAAAATACATCCAAAGAGCCAAATAGCAAACACTTAACACATACCTCATTTGCTCTAAACAGCCATGTCGTAAATAAAACGTACCTTCTGAATGGATGCCCCCCATAAAAGCTGTTAAACAGAGACAGAAGGCTTTTCGTTTGCCTCTGGATGTCACATCATTTGCTCTTTGATGACAGGATGTAAAAATTGTTTAAACTCAACATGCCTCTCATTAACCTGCCCACTCAATGCATGACCTCAGTGTTAATGAGAGAGAGGGAGAAAGAGCCAGAGAGAGGTGAATGGTGGCATCATTTATTTTTCTCTGCCCCTCTTTTAATATTCAGGAATAAAATTATAGCCTTTGCTACAATTGGACTGAGGCTGAGGTTTTAAAGAGAGAGGATGCTGATAAGGGATGCAAGAGAACTTTAATAATCCCTTCAGGGAAATTGTTCTGTAATTGCAGGCTAGATTGCAACCAATTAGCAGAAAAACAGAGGAGGTTACACTGAACTGTTTCAGTGTGGAGCGTTGAAATAGTAATGTGCAGTACATGAATGGGATTTTCTCTTTAACAATTAACACGCTCACTGAGGATAACGCATGTTGTGATATGAAAACTCTCCATCCACCAATACATTTGCAAGCATTGTGCTTTTGAAAGTAATATGTGATGTCTCTTAGTACTTAAGATTAATAGGATTTGCGCACAATGCAAACCATATTAGCTTGTGCATTTGCTACATTGTGCGCATAGATATGGAATGTGTCATTTTTCTCCACATCATGCCGTCGCATGATGCTGCTGTTATGGGAAAGATGGTAAAGATGGTGACACAGCAATCAAGGAGTCATTTCATTTCAGCCTCTAACCACTTCTCTTGATTTTACCCAGACTCTGTTGATACTTTCGGGGTTCAGATTCCTTCAGTGCGAGGTTGTTTTTATTTTATTTATTTATTTCCCTTCTGTCTACAAGGTGATTGTGCAAACAAAAGCGCATCGATGGAGCTGCCAGTTGGACAAAGTAGGAGCTACTCACCTCCCGCAATGGCGAGAAAAGCCAGCAGCAGCAACGGGAACCAGCCGTCCATCATCATCACCATCATCATCATCATCATACGTGCGTCCGAGCGCGCCGCGAGTCCGGAAAGGTGTTCACCGGATTGGAGAGGCCACTCCACGCACACCCGCAGTGTTACACCACCTCACGATCCGAGCCTCTCTTCGCTGCTACCTGGCATGGTGACGTCGGGGCTTTCCGTCGCTCCACGCTGCTTCTTCCTCCTCTCCCGATGTGGGGGGGGGGAGGGACAGAAATATGTCCTCGCAGGGAGCCAGGTAAGCTTTGCGCTGGGTCGTGCGGTGCTGCTGGCTGCTGTCCGCGCTGAACGCAGCCCAGCGATGTGACGCGCTGGAGAGGCGGGGGCGGGGTGCATGGAGGAGCAGGGAGGGTGTGCGGGGTTAGAGGGGAGGCGGGGGTACCTCAGTGATGCCAGCGTCTCCCCCGTCACCCATCACTATATACTGAGCACTCCTAGGCTCGTTCAGGGCGTCGACTTTATAATGCCCTTCACAAACTTTGTATCTTTCATCTCTTCATCTTAAATAGCAGATACACGCCAAATATTCCTGAAAGTGGTATTTTACCCTCCAAATGCCTTTCTCAGCCCCAGATAGACCACGTTATCACATTTACACGAAGGTGTCTCACTCTGATTGACATTTTTCTAAGCAGACTGTACAGTGGCTTTATGTGCTGAAGTGTTTCCTTGTGTTTCAAATCCACACTTCTTTTCCACAAACTGCCTGAGCTGAGAAGCAATCAATACCCTCTAAAAGCTGGTAGAGTTTCTTCTTCAAATAGGTATCCTGTTCTCCACTGTCAGCCACTTACATAACATTTAATGTTCATTTGTGTTTCTTCTGACCTCTGATGTCATATCTACAAAGTCAAGCATCCAGGGGACATACAGCGAGATGGAGAAAGTGGAAAAATAAACAGGCTGGCAGCTAAGGGAGATGTGTGACTGGTGGGCTCCTGCAGCAGATGATAAATGAAACACAAAGGGATATTTTGAAAAAATGAAATGCATCAAATCAAGAGGGGTGCAGGACACAAGCAGAAGTGGGGAAAGGAGGGGAGGCAACAGAGCGTGGGAGGAAGAGAAGGAAGAAAGGATAGAGGACGAGCAGACAAAGTAAACATGTGTGCATGGATGGAGGGAGGAGGCAGTTGCTGTGGCGACTATGAAAAGCTCCAGGAGGAAGCGACCTGTTTCCCCTTCATTTAGTCTGTTTTCCTCTCTGACAGAAACATGTAAAGGAGCGCACACACACCCACATCTTGCACACAAAACATACACATACACATAAGGCATAAATGTGCACAATGCATGTACACTTTCCTCTCCATGTGCAGTCTTCCTCTCTACCTCCTCTCTGCAGCGGATGAGTTGACCTGACAGTGCTCCTCCTCTGCACTGAGTGCTGTGAGTCTCCTTCTGAATTATTTAAAAGCTGGGACCCCCACAAGTGCTTGTCTTCCTCCGTCACCCCCCCCCACCACCACCACCACCCACCCACATGCTTCTTCTCTCTCTCTCTCATCCTGTCTTTCCTCCGTCCCTTCTCCTACTGTCATTCTGTCTTTTTAGCGGCTGCAGTTACTTCCTGCACATCAGTCACATCTGGTAAACATGACATGCAAATCTGATCTGTGAATCATGGCCTGATTAGTAGAGTAGGACAAACACAGTGTAAGAAATGGTGTGTGGCAGAATGTGCAGTAGAAAAACAGTTGAGGTGCTCTGCAGGTGATGCCACTTTTGTCTGGAATACATCAGGAGAAACAAATATACTTTTTTTCCCTCGACATATTGAATTCCATTACGTTCTCTCAAGTCTGAACAGAGGATTCACTCTGCAGGATTCATATATAATATGCACCACCATCTTTTATAACTACAGGTATTTTTAACTCTGTATATACAGACCAGTGACAAATTAAAGTCCCAGTTTATGACATTTCATAGAAATGCAATGTAGTATCCATAAAAATGTTTTCAATTTGTGTAAAAATCAAAAATAGGAACAGGGCTGAAGGACACCAGCTCTGGCTGAGGCCTTCTTCATGTTTCTCTACTTTCTTTCTTACATGTTTTTAAAAGGATGGTGTGTGATGCATTTAAGGGAAAACCAGTTTGCAGTATTTTATAATACTGGATCTCTACATGCTGCCAGATATTAAAATCAGAGCTTTATGACTTTAATTGATTGCCACAATGATAGAAATTCGTCATCATAGAGTAAAAGCAGAAAACACGTAAGCAGAGAACAGCCATTCTTAAAATGCTTCAATCTCATCTCAACATTAGTTTGGTCTAACAAAGCTTTTTTGTCATGATAACAAGTTGATCAATTTGCAAGTACAGGAAAATAAAAGAGTCACTTGCTCTTATTGCTATTAGAAGCCAAGAGTGGTATTAGGAATAGTATTGGAACCAGTCAGCACAAGCTTTGTATTTGTCAGTTTGTATTGAACTTTCCCACTTCCCAAGCAGACACAATCCTAGTCAGATAAATGCCCTCCACCCTCATCTATTCTGTTTTTTTTTCTTAAATTTGTCAACAATTTTTTACACAAGTTAAAAAGTCATGTCATTTTATCCATAAATAATACCTGAAAATGTAATACCTTTTGAGTAGTAATACTGTATTTTCTCTAATATATATTTTTCGAGCTTATGTGTATATGAAGATGTTACTATTTGTTTTTTGTTGTTTTTTTTTTTGTTTGTTTTTTTAATGTACATGTTTGTTGGAAATAAAATTCAAATTCAATTCAAAAAATTAATATGCTACATAACATTTGAAAAGCTGTACTTTTAATTGTATGAATTTACTGTGCTCTTTCAGCAGATTGTCATGTTAGTGTGAGCGGCATGACAACCGTCTATCAAGCACAGCATGATATAAGGTTGTAAAGTTTTGGACATCTATGAGCACAATCTGTCCATTTATTTATTTATTTATTTGTTTGTTTGTTTACTGGCTCACATGCCTTAAAAGGCCAGATCATTTTTGCCCATAAAGTTGCACACACTGCCTCAGAGTGAAAGAAAAAAAAAAGAAGTATTCAATTCAATTCAATTTTAATTTGTATAGCATCTGTTACAATGTCAGTTGTCTCTAGGCGCTTTACAGAGACATGACCCCCAAGCAAATATCATTAACTAAAATTACAATATTGAATCCAAATTAAGGACAATGGAAAGTAAAAAATTCCCACAAGAGGGAGAAAAAAAAACCTTTAAGTCAAACAGTGGCAAGAAAAAACTCCACTTTAAGAGGAAGAAACCTTGATCAGGACCTGGCTCATATGGGGGGACCTTCCTGCAGAAGGCCAGCCGGGTAAAAAAAAGAAAGGGGGGGCGGTGGCAGAGAGAGGAGAGCACACAAATGACTGAATGAAATGACTATATAAACAGATGCAGGTAGCAGCACTGAGGTGAGATGGTCAGAGGACTAGATCACCACACCAGTCGGCACCCTGAACACATCTACACACACAGGTGGAGGTAAACGCTGGGATGGACAGAGGATGGAACTGCAAGTCAGCATGAAACTCAGGAAACACTGGCCTGCAAACATACAGAAAGAAAAGAGAAAAAAGGGGGACAAAACAGCACAACAAACTATTCTAGTAGTCACATGTTCATTTTTTTTCCACTGCCTGGACCAGGAGAATTCAATCAAGAATTTAACTTTGTAGTCTGGGTGAAAGCAACATACCACATAAAAAAAATGTCAATGTGTCCAGAACAACGGGCTTTTTGTTTGTTTTGACCTGTATTGTAATTGAATTAAGAGAACATAGAGGAGAAATAAAAGCAGATCGTATGGGTGGAAGGAGGGCTGGTAGTCAGTGCTGTTGTTGGGTCACCTTCCCATTTGTGGCACACCAGGTAACAGGGTAAGATTTTTCTCAACTGGAAAGCTTGAGTTTGAGATTGTCTGCAGACATGTTTGTTCTGGAGTTAACCTTTCACTTTGACCTGTTGAGGAGGTGTCATATCAGTGAAGTTACATTTAGAGGGGTTATCCATCTTTTTTCCCTCTGTGATTAATATCACTGCTCTGACATGACATGTAAGTGGTTTGTCCATTCACAAAACATGGTTTTTCATAGCTCCTTTATTTACTGCGGTCTATCGCTCTTCCCTCTCGTCGTTCTCTGTAGCGATGGCCCTACTTCACTCTAACTAATCACCATGGCAACCTGGTAATCCCTGAACAGTGAAATTCTCCCCTCTCCCCTTTTCTCTGTTTCTCACCCTCCCTCGCTCTTACAAACAGAGAGTAGGACAACATGAGCGCACACACACGGGCGCAGACACAGTTGTACACACAGTCACGCGCACACTCTGTTACAGATGCTCATACAAACCTACACACTGGTGTTTACTGGTTTGGCAGATCCAACCACAAACACACGCTCCCGTGCATCATTGTGAAGATAAGACGTCTTGTTATTTGTGAGCATCATTGTGTGTGTTGGTGAGGATTTAAAAACATCACCCTTGGGGTTGTGTAAGAAAATGCTGTTTGTGAGCATGCTATTTATGTACGCACTTTGAGTGTGCGCGCTCTCAGGTTTGTCAGCATTTGTTTACTACAGATGTGTGTGCGTGTCTGTAATTGATTTCACACTCAGGTCAGCGGTTTTACTGCCACAAAAGAAAAGGCGGCAGATTTACTGTGGTTAGCCTCCCATCCGTGTTGCACTGGCTCCTTTCTTGAACCTTACTTTCAAATTCGTGGCCAGCAGGTCTATTAATAACATTTTAATTCCAGTTAAAACGATGTGTACTTTATTAACTGAATAAATGTTTTACAACAATAATATATAGCCCACATCACTGTGAGACTTATCTAAAGAATATCCAACAATGATTTCATACATTTGGCTTTTATGCAAAGGTACATTTTTTGGGGTAAAGCTTGCAATTTATTTCCAATAAAATAAGTTCGTTTTATTTTCATATGTGGCGGCTCTGAAGTCCAAAACACAACAGTATTAGACAAAGTAAAGCAAAAACATCAATAACAAAAGGAAAGAAAGAGAAATACAGCACTTGTCAAAACTCAACAACAAGTTAGAAAACACAGTTACATCCAACTGTCCATTATCTTTACCATCTTCATCCTATTCAGGCTCACGGGGGTCTTTTGGAGAAAGGGGTGGGGTGTGAAGGGTACATCCTGGACAGGTCTGTTGCAGGGCAACACAGTAATATTTCATTAAAAAAAAAAAAAAAAAACAGCATCTTAAACACCACCACACATCTTCAGAAAACACAAAAGTGTAAGAAAACAATACTCTACAAAGCATTACATTAAAAATGGCAGAACTGTTCCAAAAATACAACAACAAAAAACAACAATTCAGAAAAATGTAGTCATGAAACTGGAAATAACAATTTTGACAACACTTCTGGACAGTTTCTACAATTGCTGTTTTGTTTTGTTTCTTGTGATTTTCTTTTTTTGGTGGAAACTTGGTGGAGATTTGGAGTGGGTTTTTTTTTTTTCTTGAAGCAGCTTTTGTGAAATGTCATTGTGTTTTCTGTTTTGTTACTCTATTCTGCCCAAAGTTGTTGGGTTTTATACTTCAGAGCCACTGTATAAAGGTATTGTTTTTAAACTAGAGGGAATAAAAAAACAGCCTGGTTACAAAGATATGAGACACCTCTTGTTGCATCTGCTCCAATCATCCAATCAATAAAGCTCGCTCTCCTAATGTGTGCAGTGGTTGGAAAATGAGCCTGATTTTTAGGATAGATCAGTGGAGCTTTTCTGGACGGCATGGTGCTAAATGATGATCCCAGCCACCTTGTGTAAGTGCATCTCAAGAGAAAATTAAATCATAGAAGCCCTAGTTTAAATATCAAATGAGTGATGGTAAAGGTCATGGTCTTGTGCATTGTGCTAGACATTGTCTGCAGAACCACCAGACTGAGAATTTAGTGACTCTACCGCACTGTGGAGAAAGGGATGGATTTCCTCTAAATACACACACATTCAGTCGGAGTTTGGGTATGCTGATTTGTTGCAGGATAAATCAACATAATGTGACCAATCTCATGTAGTATCTAATATTGACCACTAGGTGGCAGCACGTGGAGGCGATATAATCGTAAGAACCCCTTAAAGTAGTACACAGGATAGTACAAAGCAGCATGTCTCTGAGTATGTGTGTATGCATGTATTAGCAGGTTTGGCTTATGTCAAATGTCATGTCTGCGTCACAGTTTATTTCTGCATCTGTCCATACAGAAAAAGGATTGTCTGTATGCCTTTAAATCCCAGTGTGTTTTGTCTGCGTCTGCATGTATGTTCTTTGCACATATTCAGTGTGACCTGGGCACTGGATGCTGCAGGGTCATGTGCTGTGCTCCAGTGAAAGGCAGTCTGTGTGTACAGTAGTGGCAGACCAGCTCAGGGATGCTAGAGAAGACACAGCTGCTCTGATCCAGTGTGTAGCCCACGCCCTTACTACTCTTCGTCTGGGCCACGATGATATGCACACAACTTTGACTGGTCCTGATGGAGCAAGACAAAGAGAAAGGCTTGAAATTAGAAATGTGTACATTACCAATATAATCAGAAAAGACACCAGGGCTTGCAAAAGATGCTAAAACCAGAAATACTCTCCCATAATAAGACTATTTACTGGATGTATAAATGTGGTTAATGATGTGGTCTCCTGAATGAATAAGCAGTGAACAACAAATATGAACACAGCTGTATGAACACACACTCAGGATTTCAGATTTTATCCTAGAGAACCTGTTTCTGGCATGTTTGCTGAAGTGTCACACATGCTCATGCACTGGCACCTTAGAGATTGTGCAACAATGACAGTTGATGTAGTTTATTTATAATTATTCAAAAATAGATCAAATAAAATAAAATCAAGGCTTAATCACTCTTAGGGGAGAGGAAAACAACTGCATTCAGACTCAACCTTTATGATCGATACAGTATCATTTCATTAGTGTGTCAGTCTACTGTTAATTTATATACAGTGCTGTAAGGTGTTTTAATAGACCATAACTTGTCTCTAATACCAAGGAAGAAATGAAAACTTGGTCAGAGAAAGAACTAAAGTAAACTCTATTTGAAAGTATCTACAGGCTGCATTATATATTATGCATTCACTGCACACACACATGCGTGCACTCACTTCAGAGCGATGGAGTATTTGCTGGTTCCCGACTCACTGTCTCTCACCAAGAAGCTGGCTTCCCTGCAGCGCTGCAGCTGAGCCTCAGCCTGCTGCCGGCTCACACTGCCATGGTACCAGCTTGGAGAGGCGGAGGAGGAAAAGAAGAAAGGGGGGGGGGGTGGTGGATACAGAGAGACAGTAGGTTACTACCGCATAACATAATGGCAGGTGAAGTTAAGTCACTAGTCAAATTAACAATAGGTAATAACAAAAAAAAAAAAGGCAAAATAAATGAAACAGGCCACCAATGAAGTATTGACAATCAGAAATACACATATACAATCCTGGCAGAGTGAGGTAATGATGTCAAAGAGAAACTTGAAAAGGCAAAGTGATTAAAAAAACAAGTGTTTTTTTTTTTTATGTGGCTCTGCAGACTCTTCAGACAGAAGGTGTTGTTGACAGTGGCTACAGGCAAGAGCCATGTATAAAGAGGCTGTATGTGGCCTCGGATGCTGGGAGGCAAAACACAATCACACTCAGCTGCACCGTGACAGATACATGTACTAATAGGATCTGTTAGAGTCTTATCGTACAGGCTAAACGAAAGGCCATGCTAAACAAAATGAGGGCAATTTGCCTGGTTTGTAAATTAAATTAGTGTCCTCTGTAAGCTCAGTCAAGTCGCACCTGAAGATTGCACCCTGGGTTACATTTAGAAGCCTATTAACAAGCACTATTAACTTTCTGCAAGGTTTTGTATCATCAAAGATAACAGTTTTGGTCTGGTCTATGTCTGACATTAGCACTGATAACGAATTCTGAGAGAAATAGTTTGTGACTCCAGACTTTCAGTCTGAACTCAAGAGGGCGCTGTTCTCCAAAAAAGCAAACAGCTGGTTAAAGACAAAACGCTTGGAAGGAATGTAGCCTCATTCTGTCCAAACAGGTGAGAGGCAGAACAACACAGGCAAAAGATAAGAAGTGCACTTTACCCTTTGGAGTTGATGAAAAATGCTGGTAATTCTGATAAGGACAAATCATGCCCAGGCAGGAGATAAAGTCACCTGGACATCTCAAATGTCATCTAATTTGTTTAATTCATTTTGTTCACTGATCCTGAGTTGATCCCAGCATGCTGTAGGACTATCAAACACTAATAACAAAAGAAAACTTGAGACATTATTCCTGTTTTGTAATTTATCTGTTTGTTTGTTTTGAGTTGCCACCTGAATATCAGCTCACAACTCATTAATTCAATATAATGTCATTTCTCACTAGCTTGTATGATGTTATTCCTGTAAACGTACATGCAACAATGTCGGTACGAGGGTGGTTCTTGTTTTCACCAGCATCTTTTTCCTGGACAGTCTCACTTTTAATCTGTTTTCTGGCTTGCTTTTCATGTTGCTTACTGTTCTTTTGACTTTTGCATTCACATAACATTTCAGAGTTATAAAACCCTGATTCCAAAAGCCAAAAACTATGTAAAATGAAATAAAAATGGAAATGAATCATTTTCAAACCACTGAGACTCAGTATCTATATGACAATACTGCACATTAAGTGGTGACACCGAGAAATGTTTGAGAAATGTTTTTTTAAAATGACTGCTCATGTTGACTTAGTTGGAAACAACATATAAAAATAAAAGTCAAGTGCATCTTTTGTTAACTAGCAAGGCCGTTCATGAAAAGGGCACGATGTGGATGGCAGCATGGGTTACTCCAAAATCTGAATATATCATTCAACATTAAGGCTGCCTTCACATCTGGGTTACCTTTGAAAAGAATATTAATAGACCTACTATTTTTCTATTAATAGACCTACCTACTATATACTATTTGTGATTCTGCCTTTTAAAACTTTGCCACATCAGATTAATTCAACTATTGTTTATGAATTTATGTATTGTATTGTATGTATGTATGAATGTATGTATTATGTATTTATGAACTGTGCTTCCTGACAATCATTTTTGGAAGTGTTTCTAAGACCAGGCAGTAGGGCCCCAAGACCACACAGGGTAAATACTAGTAGTTCTAGTACTTTTTTTTTTTTTTCTGAAGTGCAGTATCAGACAGTATACAGTTTTTTCTTCTTTACCTCTGCTTCTCCAGGGGCAAGCTGGCATCCATCTTTGCTGCGTCCCCATCCAGTGGGGCACTGAGTGAAGTTGGAGATGGAGGGGAAAGTTTAGTTGGACTGGATGAGGGAGAGTGCGGCTTGAGTGTGGGATAAGAAGGAGATGATAATGTGAGAGGGGAGAGTTTAAGAATCGGAGAGGACGGAAAGGACACGGAAGAGGAAGTTGATGGAGAAGTGGAGACAAGAGTCTTGTTGCTCCAGTTCCTCTGCCTCAGGGTTTGTTGCTGCTGCTGCTGCTGCTGCTGCTGCTGGCGACCGGAGATTAAGGCATTGTCTTTGCTAGGAGAACAATCCACCGCCTCAAACTGAGCTGGAGGAAACAGAACAGACAATATCAGTCTTTCATAATAAAATCATATCGAAGTATGGCAGAGCTACTAAAGTAAACACATATCTGGAAATGAATTCAGACGGACGGTTTTGTTTTCTCTTTAAAGAAAACACAAAATAATTGTTGTTGTGTGTGTATGTGTGTGCGTGTGTGTGTGTGGCTGCATGTGTGTGTGTGTGTGTGTGGCTGCATGTGTGTGTGTGTGTCCTATACAAAAGAAACTCATGGCATCCTTCCTCCACACCCTGCACCTCCACCCTTCCCATCATCCATTGCCTCTTTTCTATACCTGACAATGCTCTAACAATGTCCTCCTTTCTCCACTCCCAGGGCAGTTCATATTCTCCAGCAGGACGGACGTCAGACTCTGGTCGTGTCACAGGGATCCACACTCCCTCACTGTCGCCCTCCAGTCCGCCCTCATAGGGTGTGTCATAGATGTTTGGGGGTGAGTTCCTCCCCTCATCTGCTTTCCCCTCTTTCTGACCTCGGTCCAGCAGTACGCACACTTTCAGGAGGTCTTTGGAGCCTCGCCGGCGAACCTCTGCAACAAAATGGACATTAGTTAACAGCAATGAAGGATTGCATACAAATGGGAAGCCGAAAAGTTCAGTTCTTACATGTTACAGGTTAATATACATCAGTGATCAACTGAAAAACACTTCAATCCATTTTATGTATCGGCTTTAACCTGTTACACCTTGTACAGGTTGTCAGTCTGTCTCAGGGCTAACACAGAGGGCAGACCAGCACACTCAGTTTACAATCTACCTTCTACCTAAAGCATGTCTCTTTGCAGTCCGATAAAATTCACACAAGCACAAGACAGCATCCAATCTCCACAGAAAGAAGTATTCTGGCTCTCATGACTCAGCAGGTTTGAACCTATAACTTTCTTAACACTGCAAAGCACTGTGAAATAAGAAAATTACTTATTTTTGTATATATTTGGGAGTTCTGTCGTCCGTTATAATTAATTGCGCAAAATCTTTCTGGAAGGTAATACAATTGTTCTTTTATTGATAAAATATTGAAGTTGCACAGAATAAGAAAGAAGGGACAAAACTATAACTCAATTACTGTTCAATAAAACAAGCTTTTAATCAAGTTAACATTTCTTGTTTAAAAAAAAAAAAAAAGCAAGAGTGTGTGTAAAAATTTGGCTACATACTTTGAGCTTTCTAAAGTCACAGGTCCTTTTTAGCTTTGTTAAGCAGAATTTACAACAAGAAGCAAATTTATTTAGATATATCATCATTTAAGACATTTATGTCCTACATTACCCTTCATATCAGGGTTAAACCTTTTTTAAAAACCTGTCCATCAACTGAAATGAAGATGCTCATTTAACTAAAATCAAAAAGTGATGTCTTTGATTTCAGCATACAAATAAAAAAAAGCTGCTCCACACAACACCCAGTCATTTTCTTTCTCCTTTTTTTTTCTTTTACACTTTTGGGGAATTTTATTTGTTGTGTTTCTTGAAGCCTGACAGGTAGCCTGTGTGTCTGCACCATTGTGTGCCTAAACAATGGAATTACAGGAAGAAAAGGTCAACACAGTTGCTGATTGGCTTACCAACCAGACCACTTCCTGACTGCTGGGAAGTGATTGGGTTGCACTGGGGAGAGCGGGGGGACCTTTAGGTTTTACAGTTTGCGGGGGTACTTTTTGATTGTTGTCACACGAAGCGGACCATAAAGTGTTAGGTGTGCATGTTTCTATGAATGTGTGTGTTGAGATGTGGCTGGAGTTGGAGGTGGGGGATGGGGGGCATTAGGGCCAACGTCCTATCAAGAGAATGGGGCAAAGGAAGCAGAGGCAGGAGACAGGAAGCTGGAAGAGGAAGCTGCACCCATTGTCCATGCACAACACTGTTGCTATGGCAACCGTCAGCCAGGAGGGAAGTCACTGGAGAGGCTGGGGGTCCAGTTCGGCTCCAAGCCATAATTTGGCAAGAATAAGAGTCATGTCTTTATTTTGCTATGTATATGTAATGACATCTACATTCTAAACTTTGTGATTTTTGCCCTTGAAGATGTGTTCAAAAATGTATGAAAGAACTTATTTTTAAGGGGCTTTCAACAGAAAATGCAGTTTAGGTTGCCTTAAAAGTGATGTCTTTCCAAAATTAACCTATGGAATAGCAGTTTGATACTCTTGTAAGCCAAGGGGAAGGTTTAAAATTCATGCCTTCAGGATGCCACATTGGCATTTGTTAGTAGCCTACAGTTGATGTATGATGAGCTTGACCTCACCTGTGATGATAACCTGGGCATCGTATGGCTCCATGTAGCCATCATTCACCCCTGCTCTCTCAGCTTCTCTCTGTTCCTTGGTTTTCTCTGCATCAAAGGGATCTGCATAGTCTTCAAGGATTATCAGCTGTTGAAAGAGAAGAAAAATAACTGAAACAATGATGGTCTGCTGCTTTTTCAGACGTCACATATATACAACAGAGCAAGGAGACAGGGATCCTCTTGTGTGTGGTGTCCATGACTGAGTGACAACTAATGGAGGGACAAGCGGAAATACTTGTGCAAAGAGGTCAGCACATTGTGTTTGCCTGTTTGATCTGACACAATGAAGTGAAACTGCACTGTGTTCTTTTGAGATGGATGGAAACTGAATACAGGTTTATGAACTGATGTGGGGAGGGAAAACACAAAGGAAAGCATTGACTTCAAGCCAACAATGAAGTTAGTTTTTTGTACGTACATTATATTTACTCTTACTAGTGTCTGTTGTTTTATTTGCTTTTTTATGGCTTAGTTTGATTCCATAGCTCTAAAACAACATATGAAATATGAAAATCATATCTGGTGCATGTTTATTGCATTAAATCCATGTAACCAAATTACTCACCGTAGTTTTTACGTCTGATTTCCCCTTTTCGTTCTCAGGCAGTTTTTGTTCACTAATCCCGTTGAGTTTGGGCGTCTTGTCTTGTTTGTCCACTTTGATCATCCTGCTGATGTACGCTTGCGCTAGATTAGATGTCTTCACCTGGCGGTTCTCATCTGAAGCCCCAGTTTCTGGTTTGGAGTTCTTCCGACCTTTTCCAGTTGTGAGACTATCCCAGACTGTCCCCCCATAACCAGCATTGTTACGTCCCAATTCTGTTGCTGAATTTTTCCTGTTTCTCCCTGCCAACAGACTCCCTACTCCTCCATCTTTACGCTGGTTTCCTTTCAAACTGTCTCGTGAAAACGTAGGTTTGGGTCGGGTCTGCGGACCAGATTCAGAGGCCGAGCGAACTCTTTCATTTCCGTTTTTCAGGTTGATGGGGAAATCCCTGAACCACTTTGCCATGGCTGTCATGGAATCAACACTTTTCACAGCCGATACAACAAATCTACGATCATTTACACCTTTCCCTTTTATGCGCTTCTCGAACTAAAGTTTAACCGTGCGTAACAGCTCCAACTTTACGCACACTTATTCTGCGTGGCTCTTGGTTTGGCGAACTTTGCTATGAAGCTCTATCAAAGAAAATCAACTACGCAGAGCCGACTTAAGGATATCGAGCTGATTCCAAGCGTCTGAAACTCTCTGACGGTTACTCAACTCTTTGTGCGTCTTGGAGATCTTTGGCCAGAGGCTGTGCGTCGCCGTCACCCTGCACCTGCTACAACTATCCTCGCAGTTTGAAAAGCAACTTCTGCAGAGCATAAACTCGAAAGAACTGGAAGTTTTTCTTTGAACCCAGTAAAGATCCCATTCCCGGACCGTGAGATGGTGCGTTCAGTCTGCCTACCAAGCGAAGTGTTGAGATGGAGAGGAAAGCTGGTGTGCGCAGATGTTGCTGGAGACAGGGGAGGAGCTGCGTGAACGGGGCGGAGTAGGAGCTGTACTCTGATAAGGATGCAGGACAACTGAAACTCATGAACACATCCAAAGAGCAAGTACGGCGTGTGACACTTGTAACAAGTCACAACGTGGAGATATTTTTAGTTTTTTTTTCTTATTTTATTTATTTGTTTATAAACTTAATATTGTGCTTTGTACAGCATCCATTCCAAACCAATCAGTCTAAGGAGAGCTTTTCTCACAAAATATAACCTTATTTTAATTTGGATTTATTCATTGATTTAGTTATCTATTGCTGTGAGAGGCTGTTGCTTTTTCGTGAGATTGTTTTATGTGTATTTTTTTGTTTGAATTGTGATTATTATTATTAATATTATTAAAGAATATAGTAAATTACTAGTATATACTACAGAATCTTGTGAATTAACCTGTTTGAGTAAACATGCACATTTTCGCGTGGCGTTTATTTTTGTGTGTTGCTTAATGTTTTGGAGGTTTTGTATTTGATGCTGATGATCCTTTGGTCGGATAGGTTAGTATAGTAATAGCGTAGTATAGTATTTGCTCCATCTGCTGGTAAATTGAGGAAGCAAATATAATGAGGTGTAATCTCTATTCAGCATCACCTGTTTTGTTGTTGAAACGTGCTTGTTTTATCCACGTCATATCTTTTATTATCGTTGTTATTATTATTATTATTATTAACACGTAGTTAAAATACAGCCCGTAATTTTTGGTGAATAGGTAAGAACAGCACTCGGTCATACTGCATGATTGACGTTGAGATTTTACCAATACCAAACATCCCCAGTATCTACAGTCCCGCCTCTATCAGAATATCTGTCCAATCACAGAGCTTTATCTGGCGGGACTGGGCGGAGCCATTCCATCCCCGACAAAAGGTAACAGGTTGCTCTCCCAGCAGCATAATGAACTTTACGCTGTGGCGAGTTTCTCTGGAATTGTTTTTCCTTCCACTCTCTTTGTGGATTTTGATGGGTGCCTCTGTAGATATTTGAAGTCTCATCTGAACACGGGAAGGGAAACGCCAAAGAGGAGCGGAGGGATAACTTCAGAAGAAGAGGTAACTTTTTAGTTGGATTCGGGAAGTCTCTTCTCAAAACCAGACGGCTAAACCAGACAGTCGCAGCTTCCCAGACACTTATACGCTTTTCTTGTTCTGGTGCTGTGTGGTACTTATTTCTTCGTTTAAATTAGTTAATATGTAATAAGACATAACAATTTTGTGTCATAGTAGGTCTTTTTTCATGTTTGTCTTGGCAGCTAACGACGGTGAGCCGAGAGAAAACATTTCACTACCAGCTAACTTTACGTCGTAGCAACATTTCTGAAGTATGTGACGTAAAATAACTAAGACGAATTGATAAAGCTGTAAAGGTGAATATTGGGTATCAGAAGTAGAATGTAAGGTTTTTGATACTATTGTCACATTTAATTTGACAGCATTTTCCTCATGGTTGTGCATATATGTGTTCGTGTATACACCAGGTATGCACCTGTGTAGAGACAGGGTTATGTTGTAGGAGGGACCTGAGATACACAGCAGTGTTTATGCTCCAAAGCCATGGAGAATAAACAGCTCCTCCTCTGTAACAGAGAGGAGCTCCTCCAGCTCAGGTGAAACTGATGACAAGCAGCAGCAGATTACAGTGTTGAAGTGGGGAAGGGCTCATGGACTCTCATGAATTTTACTAAAAATAGCACTGAACCTGCCAAGCCTCAGACTTTCATGCCTAAACAGTTTAATACAACGGTAAAACCGAACAAACAGGCTAGTCCAATGTTATGTGTGCAGGCAGTTATGAGACCCAAATGGGAAACGGAATTCCAGATATCAGCTTCTCTTTGACTCTGTGCTCAAGAGGGTGAGAGAAAGAGGAACAGGTGTCAGGAATGTGAGGAGGGAGGGAAAGTATGTACTCCTAATATGTTGTCATTTGTGTGCTGTTTGGTGACACTGAAGTCTGGCATTGCGATGCCAGTGGATTTGGATTTTAAAAGAGGAGTCGTTTGTTTGAGGGTTAAATAAAAGAGTTGGTCCAAGTCTCAAGAGAGAACAAGGATTTGGTTTTATGTCAAGAATGTAATTGAGATGAGAATTTTGAGGACGGAGGGAATTACTATCCACTAAGAGGAGAGAAGCACTCTTTCTTTGTTACTTTCACTCTCCTGTGTGTGCTCTCCAGCCCAAGCCTCTAAAATGTAATGATTCACCTTGAATAAAAGGGGCAAATTGCTCTTCAACACTTAGCACTATGCACTTAGTATTTATAGGATACTGTGCAGTACCTCTTAAGGGCCAATTTTAGTTTTCTTGCACCTTTAGTCTGTTATTGTTTTACAAAATAATCAGCAGGTCTACAGCAATTAAGATAATCTTTACTTGAAACCCTGTTGTCAACAGAAGCTGGGTTCAGTGGAGGGTTTGTCCATTCTACATATTTAACACGGCATGTATCGAATGGTACGTACAGATCAACATAAAGCATGACTGAAGGAAGTCATGGCAGTTGGCTTCCACGCAGCTTTTACAATCGATGCACAAGTTTCGGCTCTATTAACCTTTACCCCCTCTGTATAGTTTTTTGACCAGGCTAGAGAGATGTTGATTATGTGGTCACAACTGACTCGGCGGAGGTATTGCCACACATTGCTGTTTCTCTCCTCTTCCACTGTTATCTTCTAATTTTGTTTTCCATTCCATCTCAGATCTTAACAGAGAGGCAGCTCTGATTCAATTAACTGTGTGAGAATTCAATTTGAGGCCAGGGGCTCAGGGCCCATCAGTTTAACATCAGGGTAATGACTGGCAGAAGACCTGCACACAACTGGGCAGGGAAAGCCTGAGAAAGCCGGTCCATTCTTTTATGTCCTTATTAGTGCCAAACCATTATTAGTTTTTCAATGGCTCGTGCTGATGCAGAATATTTAGAGAGCAGGAGCCCAAACCCAGTATGCAATGGCGATATCATGCTTTTTCCGCTGATAAAGTACAACAATTTAATGACGAAGCAGAAACAGAATCTGCTCTTAAATGAACATGCATTTATCTTAATTTAAGAGGCCACATTGACCAAAAAAATGTCCACGAGGAAAAAAAAAACATGATTCAACAGAAGCCACACCATCAAAGCTGCTGGCAGTTACAGAAGTGCCATCACCTTTTTTTTGTCTATACTCCTCATTAAATAGCCACCAGTCTATATACATTACTGCAGTTTAACAAGGGTGATACATTTTCTCATAGCGGTTCCCCGTGGGCATGGATGTTTAGCCTGTTTTTATGACACTGCTCTGTCACTTTCTAGTTTTCAAGTTGTCATTACTTTCTTGGTTCTCTTAGTTGCCTCTGCCAGAGTGTCCACTGTAGCTCCGTGAGCTAACTTCATTGTTGTTGATGTGTGACATTGTACTCTAAAGTGATACTCAGTTGTCCCAAGAGACAAGCGGGACAGAAGTGAAGTTACTGTGGGTGGTTTTTGATGACAGTAGGGTAGGGATATGAGAGCTAGACAATGCTCCGATGAAATAATCAGATATACCCTCAAATTATAAGAAATTGAAAGTAAGTTAAAACAGATATTTTAACATGTAATAAAATGTATTCGGGCTGTTTTAAATTTCTGTTAAGTCGGATCTTGGCAATGGGATGGTTTAAGTCAGTTGATAAACTTTTTTTTTTTTTTCAGATTAGTAGTTATGTGCTTGATAGGATATATTTGCCACTCTGACCCTTTCACTTTGTTTGGGACCACTTAAATCTGGAAATACATCATCCAGTGAGCTGTTCAGGACGGTACTGGAGCATTACAGACCCAGATTAGGGTGGGATCATCTGGTCTCCATATCTTTACCTAGAACCAACTCACATCCTGCTGCACCTATACTGTCCCTTAGAAGCAGTAGAAGCTCTACCGCTGCTTTCACCCTGCAGGATGGAGGGTGAGGCTGGATTGGAGTTGCTCGAATCACACACTAAAGCTGACAGCTATAAACAGAGGTGTAAAAACAAGATCTAATATAGTGATTTTTTATTTATTTTTTTTAATACTGTGTAATTTTATTGTATTGATGGAAGCATATTACAGACCCTTCATTTGGACCTCAGGATTTCTTTTTTTTAAACATTATCAGTGAACGTAATATGCCTTCTTTATGCCTCAGGGACAGGACTTCACTTACTATTGACTCTGATGTATTTATTTAGTAATCAGATAGTGTGAGCGAGAGAAGGAACAGGGGGATGGCTTATGCATTCTCAGAATTGCTGCCCTTATTTTCCGCCCCACATCGGCTGGACAATGGGATGAGTCCCCCCCGTCCCACCCCCATCCCTCTGAGCTGGCACTGTGTTCTTCCTCTGACACAAATAAAATATTAAATTGATGGACAAAAAAAAAAAGTGCCAATGAATGGACATTCAGTGAGGAGGAAAACAGTTTCTGCTCTAGAGTCGCTTTCCCATAAGTCACTCTGTTTTTACTCCACAGATTTATCCACTTCAGACAAGCTCATCACATTGTATCAATGAATATTATTGAGTTTCTCATTTGACATGCCTGTGCAACAGTCACCGTGTGCATGACATGTTTTCTTGAGCTTGGTGTAAAAACGGTGAGCTGCATACTTCATGCAAGACTTCACTAATTTGTTGTGACAAGGTGCTTCCTTTGTGTTTCCCAAA
Organism: Hirundichthys speculiger; assembly: GCA_018398805.1. Taxonomy (NCBI): domain Eukaryota; kingdom Metazoa; phylum Chordata; class Actinopteri; order Beloniformes; family Exocoetidae; genus Hirundichthys; species Hirundichthys speculiger. Next base: position 1,464,333 of record JAGFBZ010002294.1, on the reverse strand, counting down.
GGGGAGAAAAAAAATGATTTCCTGGATACATCTAGTAAGTTGGTCTGTCTCAAGAGTATCCCTAGGTATCGCAGATATTTTTAAAGAACGTTCATGTAATATTTAATGAGATTACTTATTTCACTGCCAGGCCAGCATTACATTCACAAATTCTTACTGAAATTGGTTTTGTGCTCTGCTTATGCAGCTCTCAAAATCAGTCTTAGGCTAAAATGAAAATCTGTGTGTAGGTGATGAATAATGTAGGAATGCATGTGTCAGAGCAAAGCAGAGCTGCATATTTGATGGTTACTTTCTGCAGCTGGTTCTTTGTGTATATGGACGGGAGGGTTCACAGGAACAGCTTGACTTTGGATGCTATCACACAAAGTACTGATAAAAAAAAGTAAAGTGTGTTAGTTCTCTCACTTCACCCTCCCTTTCTGTCCCCAAGTCCACTTTCTGTCTCACACCTCCTTGGAGAAGACTGGAGGGAGTGTTGTAATGATTTTGGACTGAGTTTATTGAACCATAGCATTGTAATGAAATAGGGCATGATAATGATATAAAACTGATAATTGAGCCAATGATAACTGATATAAAACCTAACACCTTTATATTATTTCCAGTGACAATGAAAAAGTTTTGGTCAGTTGAATGTAAATTTTAGAGTCTCGCGTGAGCATAGAAAAGTGGAGAAATAGCGTGTTTTTTTTTAAAAATTGGGGAGTAAATGGCTGCCATGTAAATGGTTGCTGTGTCTGTTCAAACTGTCAAAGTTTTGGTGAAGGGCTTCGCTTTCAGATCTGTCATTGAAACATCTGAAAGTTTGGAAAGGTTAGTCCTCACAAAGGGAGTGCCATCTGTGGGTGTGTGCTTTCAGTTAATGACTAATGGAGTGCACCGGGAACAAAGTTCACATATGCAGTAAAGAACCAGAAACTGTGTCACCTTCTGTAAATCTGTTCATGTCGTTGTTCAAAGTAAAGCTGTTTAACTCAGTGTTACATCACAGAATCGCTTGTTTAAGGGGGTCTTCTCTAGAGCAGGTCTTTGCTTTCCTATTTAAAGGGATTATTAGAGGATGATACTCATGTCTGTATTTTTGTAAAGGACTCCTTTTAATACATTTTTTTCTGTTGAAAATTAGGACTAAGATGAAAAAAAAACACGAGGAGCTTCTAACAATTAGAAATTCATCTTTTGAGTTCTGAATCTGGACAAATGAAATGTGATAAACAATTCTTGTGGTAATTTCATTTACTTTCATTTCCTTGATGTAAATGAGTAAAACATGATGTGATTTACAAAGGTAGGCACTCAAAAATAAAATTTTTCTTCAATGTTTGTCACAGTATTGTTTTATTTCCATCTTCTGTAGTTTCAAAACAACAATCATAAAGGGAAAGGAGCCTCAAGGAAAAGTTTGAGTTGTAACTTCAGTGCTATCTCAATGGAAAGTCTGTAAGTTTAGTAAAGTCTTGTGGGGAGGTATTTGTACATTCTGCCTCTGATTCCTCAGAAAGGTACTTAGGTGAGATTCTGGAGCCATATTTCTGGTATTGCTATTTTGAGGTCTGTCCATGCATTTCCATTAAAGTTTTAAAGTCAAAGCGCTGTGAGGGCCATTGAAAAAATGTGTGCATCATGGGGCAGCCATTTCTTTTCTTTCTTTACCCCCCTTATTATATAGATAGATAGATAGATAGATAGATAGATAGATAGATAGATAGATAGATAGATAGATAGATAGATAGATAGATAGATCACACAGTACAGTATTTTCCATTTTTTTTATACAGACTGTGATGTTTGGCTCCATAATGTCTTGGAAGCTGCAACTGGCTACAGCAAAAACCAAAAGTATGATCAACCTGCCCGTTTTACTGGAGTGGTGGTGTTGTCATAAGATTCTACACACCTTCTTTTCTTTAAAAATACATTTGCTTCATATGTTGCTCATACAGGGCTTTTCCAGAAAGCATCACGCAGATCCAGGTGTTATTATGCAAACATCTGATTGTTCGTATCAGTATTGGTGGTGCCGAAATATGTGCTGCTCCGAGTCTGTGTCACACGTTTTCACATAATTCAATTCTAATTGGTAAGAACACATTAAAGCCATATTACACACTTTATTAAAGTTGTTACTGTCTTTTATTTTTCATCTTTTATGTGACTTAAGAGGTGTCATAGGATACACTTCTTCTAAAATCCCCTCGTTATGCCACTTATTAACTGTTTAATTAACATGATATTTAGTTCAAAGTCACCCATAAAAAAAGCATCAAAATACTTCAGACACACTAACAAGCAATCTTTGGCACCATTTGTTACTGATCTCTTATATGATTGCCAGAATAGCTTTGAACTGATGTTTCCTCTTAAAAAGGTATGTAGAGAATTTTACCTTAAAAGACAATAGCTTTTGTAATAGAGCAGTAATTTCTCCTGACTCCTCCTATTTTTGTAAAATGACATGAACCCATGCTCTTCAGGTTTTCTTTTGTTTTTGCTTCACATTTTACAGCAGAAGCAGATCATGTAAATGCAGTTTTAGGCCTGGATGCAGGTGGAATATAAAGAGTATGCTCAAGAGTCCTGTTGCTCAGCAGTGTGGATGCTCATATTATTATATTTATAGTTATTCTTTATGTGGACAGACCATAATAAATAAAACTTTTTTGGGGGGGTGTATAAGTTTACATGTTGGTTATGATAACAATAATAACAACAGGCTAAAGAAAATATGTGTCTTCATTTCCAGGCAGACTAAACAAGCATTCTTCCTGTCTGGTCTAACCAAATCTTTTTCCCTCCCTCATCTTCTTCCTCTCATTTCCTCTGTATTGCCAGAATGACTTCACAGTCCTCAGGCCGGAAGACCCCAGTGGACTATGGTGTCCAGATCCGCTTCATCAATGATCTCGCTGACAGTGGTGCTGGGCAGCCTTCACCCCAGCCTAAAATCAAGACTCAGACCACCTCCAAATACGGTGTAGCAATCAGGGTGCAGGGCATCGCCGGTCAGCCGTACGTGGTCCTGAAGGATGGAAAGAAGGGGGACTCATACGGGGTCCAGCTTAAGACTGAGTACTCCTCTGGCTACCGCAGCCTGCCCCGGAGGAAAGAGAAGGCTGAGCCGGGATCAGAGGGGGTAGATGAAGGAAGAGATCAGGGAGGGGCACTGCGTCGGGCTCAGTCTCATGGGTCGCTTCTAGACAGGGATGTAGGGGCTGACAGTGAGGATTTTCAGCTAGCTAGACCACCTGGGGATGGAAAGTCTGGGAGTTATGGGAATCTGGATGGAGGGATTGGGGTAAGGGGCAACAGAGAGGGGGGCATGGAAAGTACTATGTGGGATCGTGCATATCGAGCAGGGCTCAGTAGGTCACAGGAGTCTCTTGAGGATAATCGGCTATACTCTTACCCTCCTCAACAAGCAAATGAGCTTCACTCTAATCAAAGACGGACTCCTGTCAACAGACTCATGAACAGGTTTGAGGGTGTATCATCTGGAGGCCAGCAGAGAGAAGTGCCTTCTGCACACCAGCATCACAGAACTACATCTCCTCACCACAACCCAAACCCCTACACCTCACCTCCATCCTCAACCCATAGCAGCTTGGAGCGTAGCCAGGGCCCCTATATCTAACAGTCCTGGACACTCAGCCCATCAGTGGACTTCACCAGAGCCCCAGCAGATGGACCTGGCTGACACACAAGTAAAAACTTTGTTTTGTTTTTCTGGTTGAGCATTATTTTCAGTGAACTCTTAACACCACAGCGCATGCAACATTGCAAGTGTAGTTTTCTGATCTATGTCTTAAGGTGACCCCTGACCTTTTGCTGGACCAGGTTCAGAGTGCTGAGATGAGCAGTGAAGAAGAGCAGATGATAAAGACTGTGTACAACATCCTCAGACAGGGGTACAGACCCGCACTTATTCTTATGTCATTGCCTCAGCACATTCAATTGATCTTGATCAATAAGTAGCAAAGATAAATTTTAATGTTTTTTCTTAGGTCTGCTGAGAGTGACGTTGTCATCAGACACAAAGTCAGGACCATTTTTCAGAACATTCAAAGCCTAAAGGTTTGAAGGTTCTTTTTGAAATAATCAAATTATCCAGTTTTTTTTTTTTTAACTGTATAATAGAGGCAGTTAAAATGTATTTCTCATCTTACACTCTCTTTGTTAGCAGTCTAAAGAAAGCCCTCGGGAAGAGTGGAGGAGAGAAAAAAGGGATCTTGAGATAAAGGTGGCTGAACTACAAGCTGCCTTACAGGAAGAAAGGAGGGTAAGTGAAGCTGAGAGAAAAATGTGAGGAGGCGGCAGGATCTTATGACCTTCAGTGAGAAGGAAATATTTGTCCTCTTTTTTTCCTCTTTGTCATGCATCAAAGCTAAAGTTGGTCTCAATTTGCTGTTTAAGATTTGAAGAAACAGTGAGACCTGGACAATTAATTCAGCCCTTCTTGGTCTTTACCATAGTTTCTATATCTTGGCTGGTTTAAGTCCTTCTCAATTCAGTGTCCTGATTAAAAATGGCTATCACTTGAGAATGTTGACATCCAGAGAGCAACCTGCCAATTCAGCTGTAATTATATGGATCACATTCACTGCTAAATACCACTTACCTAAGCCTCCTATTGCTCCAGTAAGTGGTAATATCTTCACCAAGTATTTCTTTTGGTTGGGAGAAAGAAACTGTTTTCAGGGTTTTTATTCCTTTTTAACAAATTTAACCAGAGGGGCTAAGAAGGTCACTCGGAGTGTGCTTCAGATTAATCCTCAGATTAATCCTTAAAGCCCTCTGCCCCAGTCAGAGGTACAGACATACTGTAATCTAATGTCTGTAATAACTCATTATATGTTGGTTTAAGTAAACTTGGCAAGTCTTAGTCTCCAATAGCTCTTAATAACTTAAGCTCTTATGCATATTGATCGGTAAGAAAATGCAGGGTTGCTACGTTTCCTAAAAGCCAGTTGTTTATTCTGCCAGAGCCACTTGATGTCTTGTGTTTCACTGCACTTATTTATTCATCATGTCTGCATTTGTGTAGAACTCTGTTAGCAATTCTGATCCTACTCTGAAAGCTGAGCTGGAGTCCTGTCTGGATGAAAATCTGCAACTCCAGGAGATGCTGGGCAGGAAGAAGAAGGAATTAAATGAAACACAATCAGAGTGAGGGGACACAGCACCTTATACACACTCAAACACAAAGACTTTGGAAAGCTGGAGAGCTTGGTACCATTGTCGATGAGTCAGACATGAGCAAGACAGTATCGTGAAACAAGCAGCCAGTGTAAGTTTTTCACAATAAAGTATAAGTCTTTTCCTTGCAGGCTGACTCAGCTGCGTATGGACAGAGAGAACGCAGAGACACGTGTCAGAGAGATGGAGGACCAGCTGGCTGAGCTTCATGATGAACTGAGAAGAGAGAGTGGAAGCAAGACGGTACCATGACACACGGTCACACAAACACCTACACACATTCATAGCTTGTAAATAAGCTCTGACTTAAAACTAAACTGAGTTCATAATAAAACATTTTATTCATAGTTTGATAAGTCACTGTGGAAGAACATAAATTACTTTAATTCATGTTAGAGGTTATGTCAGCTAATATCTCTGAGTGAAGTTATTAAAATTGTATATTTCCTGTGTCTGCAGGAAATTGATGTCTTGTCAAACAGAGCTGATGGAGGTTTGCCAGCTGAAACAAAAGCTGGAGGAGACTTTAAGACAAAGAGAGAGGGAGCTTACAGCTTTGAAGGGCGCCCTGAAGGAAGAGGTGGCAACACATGACAGAGACGTCGAAGCGCTTAGAGAACAATACAGCGCTGACATGGAAAAGCTCCGCAGCAGCATGGAGCAGGTTTCTCAGGTGTGCACCACTCACAGCTATACCTTCGATTTAAAATAACAATTCAAAGTCTGAGCAGTATGAACCAACCAGGCCTGCAACAAAAAGGAGGAAAGCAGATGGGATTCTAACCCTAAGTGGGGTAATTTCACAGAAGATTTTTCTTGCTACACACAGATCACAAATGACCAGCATCCTGTTTCACAAATAATTGTCACTTGAGAATTGGAAATGTGTATTTTTGCAGTGAAAATCTGTGTTAAAAGGGTTAATTGCAAAGAACGTCAGTCAGATCGAATTCAATTAGAGTTAATTTGAGTTCAAATATAGGATGTTTTGTTGATCTTGTTGTATCAAATACACGTCTACTATTAATAAAGCACTTTTCAGAATTTATCCTTGAAAATTTTCCACTGCTTTCAATAAGTGGCAAGCACTATTAAAGAATAAAACTAAAACACTAATAAAGAACAAGAATAAAAAAGATTTAAATGCACACCGTAGCCTAAATGTTAAAAAGAATTTCTATTGCAAAAACAAAAATGATATGGCACGTTTACATGTGCAAAACAGTTGAGCAAACATATGTTACTGACAGGCCTGTTCTGTCTGCAGTATTAATATGCATGTTGACAAAAATGAAGATCTGCTCATCTCCCGACAGTGTCAGAGGCAGACAGCTGGGGAGCTAGCAATGGTTAATTGGTACTGTCTGAATATAGCAGAATCTACAAACATGACTTCTAAAGCCTCATATCTCAGTTTGTCACCAAAAACAAACAGATCTCAGATCGGTCTGTCTCTCTCAAGAGCTCACATTTTGTGGAAGGAAGTCAGTTTAGCCATCCCAAGTAGCACAGTCTATAATGATGGCTTCATATGGACTAACTGTTTGCGTCACAGTTTTTTAGGATTGTCATATGTCATTATAATCTTTTTTCTGCATGTTACAATATCACTGTCTTTGGCTTCACATGACACTCACTGCAGCCTCACGAAAACAACACCTGCCATGAGCATGACAGTCAAAGAAATCATCTATGTTCTGCGTGTTACAAGTAGGGGCCATTTTTGGAACACAGAAGACCTTGGGTTTGCGAGATCACTGACTCTATATTACGTTAGAGGACAAATTTCCCTGTAAAATCATGGTCTCTGGGCAGTTTTCAGTTCCAGAAGGAATTCAACTAATCAGAAAACACGTGAAAATGTTTATTGGACTTGAGTCTAACTGAACTCTGCCTGTGCCAGAATCCTCTCATTTTTGGGAACTGGCTCTCCTTCTAATTGTTGGTCTGAAATAATTACAAGCTTTTGGGGTTCTGCTTGGTGCAGAGCTACTCTAGAGGTAGCAAAGATTAAAATGAGATGGGTAGAAATTAGCATGATGGGGCCACTTTAAATAGCTGAAAATGAGAGCATTGTTAAAGCCTTATATTAAGAAATACTGCACTATGATGTACATCAGCGACATCAGTAATTATGTGATTAATTGACGTGAACCAACAATTTTAAGACTAGGGTTTAATAATTTGTGAAAAACCAACCACATACAGTGTGACCATAAAATAATTAAAATTCAAAAGGCACAACAGTCTTTTATGGGAGAGCCTTGACAGTACACTTCAAACACACAGTGAGATGGTAGAGTAAAAAATCAATTCTGCTTTTTCCTTTGCAAGTCTCACGCAGGGATTGAGGCAGAACGGTTGCGCGTGAACGCATCGGTGCGTTCCTTGCAACAGCAGCTGGAGGACTGCAGAGATGAGAGCAGCCACTGGATGGAGCAGTTTCATGCCACCAGAGATGAGCTTCGAAACGCCAAACAAGAGTGAGCTTATTCAAACTTAGCAGTACTGTTGTAACATATCGTTGACATAGATTACTTACCTGGCTTTGGCGTTGCACGTGTTAACCTGCACTTACTTTACTACTAATGTGCTCCTTTTTTTTTCCTCTCATTCTGCTTCATTACTGTTTCTCCTTCTCTCTGTCAGAGAGCCACCCAGCAACCCTGAAACACAGTGAGGGTCACTGATTTAGTAGAGTTTATGTTGAGATGCAGAACTGTAGATGTGTCTGTGCAAATAACCGTCCTCCCATACTCATAGTGTCAAGACTATTCACACTCTATTCTCTTATTTCATGATTCTAGTTTATATTTGGGCATTTGTGATGTGGAACATCTGGAAATTGTAGTTTCACATTCTTCTTTCTGTCCATATAGTGGTTTCAGTAAAAACTGTGACCAATGTGTGGAAGGGAACACTGTTAACACATCAAGGAGAGGTTTGGATAGTCTTATTCTTGTGCCTGTGTTTAGAAAAAAGTATTGTAGCTGTGTTTTCCTGTGAATTTGTCTGACTTAAATGAAACAGCTTGGAGTGCTAATTTATTTTGCATTGTTTGACAATTAAAAAAAAAAAAAACACTTATTACTTATCACATCACCAAAGCAAATTCATGATTTATCCATAAAATCCACCTGCTGTTAATCAGATAATTAAGCATTACGGAATAAAGTTGCATTGTATGATTGAACATCAGATGCATTAAGACTGGATTGCATCACATTTCTCAGGCTCCTGCAAACCCGTTTGGAGAAAGAGGAATTTGAGGATGAACTAAAGGAGCTGAAGGAGAAAATGAGCACAATGAAACAACAGGCTCCAGATCCCAAACACACAGAATCTCTCAACCAGGTGCAGTAAACATACCTTCAGCACCACGTGATCACTGATGTTCAAACGAATGACCTGTAAAGCATTTTAACTGTCGAACGGTGAAACGTCTGTTCAGGAGCTCCAACAATGCAGTGCTGAACTGCAGAAGACCAAGTCCGAGCTGGAGAAGCAGAGGACAGAGTCTGATAAGAAGGTCATGGAAATGATCTCGATAAAAAAATCTCACCAGAGCCAGGAGGCTGAACGGATGTATGAGATCAATAGGCTGAAGGACCAATTACAGAGAGCTAAAGAAGACTTCGCAAAAGCACAAGAGAAAAATAAACAGGTTGGTTTAATCTCACCTTAAAGTAATTATTTAATGGCTTAACTGTCCACAACAATGCACGGTGAAGTCCATATGATAAAGTTGTAGTGTTAATAGTATAACAGAGATTAACAGAGATTAGAGATTTGATTATTATTTAGTAAGAAATATTTAATTTTCTTGATCCTAAGAAAACTCTTGATTGTGTCCCTCCTTTTTCCTGTCAACAGCTACCGGACCCAGCTACAATTTCAGACCTGGAGCAGAAACTTGATGAAGCACAAAGAGAAGCCAGCAAACTCAAAGAGAAGCTCTCTCAAACTGAAGATGAACTGGAGACCACTAAAACATGTCTGAGCAGAGCTCAGGTTGAAGTTATCTCTCTCCAAGATGCCCAGAGTGATCAGGAGGCTGCCAACGCTCGTCTCAAAGAGAAACTTTCAAGAGTAGAGGTAAGGTTGAATCCTCACATACACCATCCATCTGTCTTCTCGTATGCCTAAAGTAGTGGGCAAACAAGCATTAAATGTGTTTCCTCTTTGAATTACTCAGGCTCAGTTGCAGAGTAATGCAACAGAGAGCTCAGAGACAGAGCTTGCCCTCCACGATGAGGTAAGAGGCCTGAGATCTGAACTTGATGAAGCCAAGAGAAAGGCTTCCAGGCTGAGTCAGGAACACCGTGAACTCAGTCTGCATCTGGAGGACTCAGAGAAGGACAAGGACACACTGAAACAGGCGATTAGCCAGCTGGAAGAGACCAAACAACAGCAGGAGAGAGCTCTGGAGAAACTCAACAAAGAAGTAAGAAGGATAAATCTTCTTCATGTTTTTGCAAACAGTCAAAGCTTGTGTTGCCTGGATTGTCCTCACAGCTCAATAGAGAACACATAGGTCATAAAATTATTAACCTTCTGTGATGTTCTGTTCCCTCCATCATCACTATCAGTATGAGTCCCTGAATGAGTCCTTAAGAGAGAAGACGCAGGCCCTCAGCACTCAGCTGGAGGAGCAGAGGGAGCGAACTCGCAAGGAAGTGCAGGAGGCGCAGCGTCATGGAAAAGATGCTCAGTCTGAGCTGGAAAGAAACCAGATGAATCTAAGGAGACTGGAGGAAGAAGTGTGTGTCTATGCTTAAGTTTTGAACTGCTTTCAACTATTTAATACATATCTTCGCTCTTATTCAGCCTGCTTCCTTATTTTTTATTGTAAAATCCTATGTGGTTTATTCATCTTATTAGATGTCGAAACAGAGGAGGGAGCTTCAGCTTGTAAATGAAGAGAGAGATAACCATCAGCTGGATAAAGAGCTTCTCACCAATAGATTGCGTCACCTCGAGGGAGAAGTAGATGCCAGTAAAAACAGCCACAATGAGAAAACGCGTGAGATTCGCATCCTAGAGGTAAGTTGCCCATTTGCTCTGCTATTGGTTTTGAAAAACAAAGGTATTTTCATAGTTATGCTCTGAATGCACAGTCTGCATATGTTCCTCTTTTTTCACGTCTTACTGCCATCTGCAAAGAAACAAAATAAGCTTAAAGTCTGAGTAACGCATAAATAAATGCATGTTCTGAGTTTTTCAAAAAGAAAAATGTGTTATTAACCTCTTAGCCAGTTTGTTGAATCAGTTGTGTATTACTGGATACATGAAATGGTTATTATGTACAAGATCTTACTGTTTAAACATTGATGTTGGGAAGGTGCACAAAGACGGGGCAAAAAAGTAAATAAAAATCCAAGTTTCAAGTAACAAGCCTTATTTTTTGGAAATTCGCATTGCAGAAAGTACAGATATTTGAAATGTAGCAGGTAAAAGTAAAAGGTTGTGAAATAAATAAATACTCAATTAAATTTACAGATACCCCAAGATTTTGCTCACATACAATATAAGTATTTGTTACTTTCTTACTTCTGACCTTTCGTTAGTCAGTCATTCAAACAGAACACTTTAGGAGCGTTGATGGATCTGAAATACTTACTTTGGTTCATCATGAAGGGATTTCAGACCCACTCCAAATCATCCAGAACACAAAATAATGGCAAGCTGTTTTTAGAAAATCAAAAAAACATAGTTTTGAGTCTTTGCTATGCAAACCTCTGAATTTGCTTTGCTTGGACTCTTTACAGATAAGCATGTATGGTTCACATGTTTTTAAACTGCAGCATTGTGAGTCGCTAATTAACATGGTCTCTTTCTGTGTCTCAGGACAAACATAAGCATTTGGAGCTGGAGCTGGAGGAGGAGAAAAGTACTGTGGAGATGCTGACTGAACGAGTGGCCAGGAGCAGAGACCAGATAGATCAGCTCCGCTCTGAGCTCATGCAGGAGAGATCCTCAAAACAAGACCTGGAGCTGGATAAGAATGCAATGGAGAGACATGTAAGTCCACATGCCACTACACTGACATTAGCCATGATCAGCAATTCATGCAAAAATACCTGTTTTATTCAGCACTTTTGTATCAAGTGAGTTTCAGCTTCTGTCAAACTGCTGTATGTGTTCCTGCAGCTGAAGGAGCTGAGGAGTCGCGTGGCTGAGATGGAGGGCCAGTCTCGCTCATCGACTGGAGTGTCCCAGCTGGAAAGCAAAATTCAGGAGCTGGAAGAACGCTTGCGTATTGAGGAGAGGTACAGAGCAGCAGAATAAAAAACACATTCTGTAAATTATCACTGGCATTGCTCAGCCTGTTTGTTTTACTGACAAATGTGTGTTTTTGACCAGAATCCCATAAAATTCAGTCAATTGATAAGATGAGATGAAACAAAGTCTTTGCAGGCTGACTTTGTTGTGTGTTCTTTTAGGTTTTCTGTATTACACATTACATTTTTAAACTATATTTTTTAAAAACTTCATTATTCATTTATTTATTTTTTGAAGCATTGAATGTGGATCAACCTCATTTCATTCTCTTTTTATGGCTCATGTTGCTCATCAATGAAGAAGCATGCAACATTTAACATTATTGCTGTTATTCATGTGCATACAAACAGATTTTGAGCTACAGAGCTGCTTCATAACACCAAGTTAGCAAGTGTCTTTCTCAAGGCTTTCCTTCCAGTAACTAAGATGAGGAACGACTCACCAACATGCTTATATGTCACCGACATGCTTATATGTCTTACATGTGTCTCACTGAAAGAGAGAAGAGCTCTGTCTTGTCATCACAACGCCGTTTGGAGAGGAAACTGAAAGACCTCAATATGACTCTGGATGAAGAGAGGCACACCCACACTGAACAGAAAGATCAGGTATAAATGTGAATTTATAAAGTACGTTTTTCAGATTTTTTAAATATATATATATGTGTGTGTGTGTATGTATATGTTGAATTCAAAAACACTAAGACCTTAATTTATTAACTTTTGTTGCAGCTTGCTCTCAGAGTGAAGGCTCTGAAGAGGCAGGTGGATGAGGGAGAGACGGAGTTGGAAAGAATAGAGGCACTGAGGAGGAAAGCTCAGAGAGACATGGAGGAACAGATGGAGCTCAAAGAGGCCTTGCAGGCCAGAGTCACAGCTCTGGAAACTGAGCTAAAGTAAGTGATTCACCTCTAATTTGTTACTCACTGTGATCTTTTGGTAACCGTTATGCAAGACACTTCCTGGCAGCCAGATTATTATAGAAACATTTGTAAGTAAGTGAGTAAGAGAGAGACACTGTCTCCTCCTATTTAAGTCAAAGGATGAAAAAATAAAAATCTATAAAAGGACCCAGATTCTTCAGTGATGAGACAGATACAAACACCTGGTAAAGACTCACACAACCTCCCTGAGGTGCAGCATTTTTTGATTTTTATTTATTTATTTTAGCATGTCATGTTTAAAACACACCAGCAGTTATTCATGTGTGAAAGGGCAAGCGTTTTTCATGTGCCACAGGGGAAATTAAATCTCAAATGTGTCATAGTGCCAAAAAAAAAATTCATGGTGTTACCTAATATAACCAGCAGAGGGAGCATTCTGACTGCCACTCTTATGAACTTTGACTGCCGAAAAGCTAAATAGGACAATAGGATAATACTTGGCAGCACCAGAAAGTGGGAATTTTAATGGAGAATTTAATGAAAGCTATGGATGTCTCACAGGAGGAAAACTCAGGCAGCAATGCGTCCAGCTTTGGATTCATCAGCCCTCAGCTCAGATGATGACGACAGTGTGTACGACTCCTCCACCATCACCTCGATCCTCACTGAGAGCAACCTCCAATCCAGCTCCTGTTAAAACAGCAGTGTAAGATCAGGTTCAAAGTGAGCAAATGTAACATTACTATGCAAAAGATGGAGGGGGTGGGCGGTGTATTTAGACTGGGAGAAAAGCCAGAAGTCAGAATGCTTCAATGAGGTTCAAAAGACCTGGGAGATAAAATACAAAGAGTAAAGGTTAACAGGGGAGTGATTTTCCTCACAAGACGAAATGGAAGGAAGCAATGCATCCTGAGAATTTAAGGGAATTTCCTCTGGTCTAATTCCATTTCACACACAAAGTACACCACCAACAATAAGGTACTACACAAGGTACTACACACGGTACGCCAGCATACAATAGCTCCCAGGGAGCAGAGCCAGTTAATGAATTTCATGGGGAAAATGCACCTGGGAACTGGAATTGTAGCTGGAAACTGGAAAAGCAAAACTCTACTTCAATCTTTTTTCTTTGTTTCATTTTGTATAAATGTAATTTTACAAACCATTTCAGGAATGAGACGCTTTCCTCATTTTGACAGCATTGTACGACTTAACTTAACTTGCCTCTGTTACCAGGTACTTTTCTCTACTTCTTTTGCTGTCATGACACGGACTTAGCAGAACTCAAATTTCTGCTTTACCACATCTCTGAAACAGAGAGTGGTCATTAACCTTCGGGAGATTGCCACCAGCTCTGACTTCAGATTAAGTTTAACAAACAAGTTGGAGTTTAGTGATTCTGCAGAGACATTATGTACTGTTACATAATAATTGTCTCCTGTGTTTAAGATGATGACATTTGCTGAGGTCTCCATTAAACATCCGTGGGATGTTTTAATCATAATGCCAGAGAGAAACAGTACAACAACTTCTTTTTCAACCATGTCTTAGCTGGTGGAGTCAGCCAATGGACTCAACGCCACCCACTCAGTCACAGGATGTGCCTTATTTGAAACTGGTATTACAGCTTTGTTTTATCCACTGTCAAGGTACAGCAAATGCAGCAAGATGTGTAATACGGAGGAGATAAAATGAGGAAGCTGGGTAATTCTACTCTGATTTGGGTCTGTGATGTCACAGAAGCCTGCATATCTGGACTACTCACTGAATGACATTGTGTTTACCGAACGAATTATCGTTCTCTGATGTGTTCCCTTGAAGTTTTCAAATTATCAATAGTACAGAGCAAATGGCTAAAAACTGAAATAAAGTGTTTTGATGGCCCCAGAGGACTGAATAATGCAAACAGTTTTACACATGAGTTTCACTTGATGTAATCAAATCTAATAAGACATGCAACATGTTGAATGAAAGAGTTTAACTTAAAGCAATGAATATATTGTTTGTATATGAGGGTAGTTTGGGACAGGAGTATTCCACCATGCAGTCTTAAAGCACATTAAAGTGTAATGTAACAAGAGTTGGAGCTGACTGGAGTCTCTTGAGTCTAAAGCTCAAGACTCTTAATGTATTTGGGCTGTTGGACTTGATGTTTAGATTGCACTTACCTGCAGAGTGTTTGTGTGCTAATTAAATTACTGTTTGTCAGAGAATAAAACACTGAAACTTTAATGGAGTTTTTTCCAGTTACAATGGATAATAAACGCCAAACAATTTCTATGCATTTCTTTATAATCAGAAACACATATCTATCCTGTCAATAAACTTATATGCCATATAATTGTTTACGTATAATTTGTATTTGACATTTTCTTCTGAGTCATTTTTATGTAAACTGTATTTAACATTTATAGATATTTTTTTTCAGTTGAATCTGTTGAGCTTGAACAATCATAAAATTACAGTTTTCTGTGGTGTAAAGTTTGTCCTTGTTTTTTTGTTTGTTTGTTTGTTTTTTCAGTGAAACTGAAAACTTAGACTGAATAATTTTGCTGGACGTTTTAGTATGTAGATATCCTTGTATATTCTATAATTTTTGACTGGAAACATTTTCTTTCAACAGTAATTCAGGAAAAAAAATGTTAACATATGTAGCTGCTTAATTAATATGAAAAGTAAAATTTAACATGCTCTTGTAGCGTCTTATTATTTGTGTATAATAATTGTTTTTGGTTTTCAGTTTGTTCATTTCTCTATAACGAGGTTTCCCCGTCAGCTACAGTGTGTTTAGTGGACAGTAAATTTACAGTCAATAAGTTTGTTGACTGTAAGTTTGCTCTCTGTAAATTTCTCAGGAAAGTCAGCTGATGTCACTAGAAGACGTCTGCAAGTGGGATTCAACTACTCATACAAGAGCTCATGACTGCTTCATAAGCATTTCACTAATAACAATAATTATACTGGATTAACGTGTAGCCATACGTGCTACCCCCTTGTAAACCAGTTGTGAGTAACTCAGTATGATGGAACAAAATCAACAGAAACTTTCAGCACTCAGGAAATCTACATTAAAAACATTGTTTCATTTGTTCGGTATATTTGCTCCCACGTTTGAAGATACATATTAAATTGAAGGTAAAGAGCTGATTCATGTTTGTGTTTCAGTTCCAGACATCCTTTCTTTTTTTTTTTTTAAATGGATTTAGAGGTATTTGTTATGGGAGATGAGCTGTTTGTGTTTCTAAAAACAGATGAAGACTGCCAGCCTGTTTTCCTGTTTACAGATTTGACTTTACAAACATAAATTATAACTAATATCTTTGATAACATATTTCTATCACACAGTTTAACCCCCCCCCCTCCCTTTTTTTTTTTTTTAAACCAAGGTTCTTTAAAGGTATAAAGGAATTTTCACATAACTTTTGATAATAAATAAAGAACAGGTGAGGCATTGCCAAGCTGAATATCTCGTTGAAAAGGCTACAAGAAAATCTAACCCAAATAAAACTCAATTGAAACATGGTTGTAACAGTAATCAGGAGACATGGAAAGAGCTGATGAGCTCTATGACCTTCTCCTGAACTGATGCCTCATACAGGACATTACTTATACAATCTACAGCAGCCATTCCCAAACTTCAGAATACCAAGGCCCAATTTGAAATGTGAAAAATCTCTGCGGCCCACCGAAACCTTCAATCACAACTGTGATCAACATTCAGGACTAGAAGCTATGTTCTGACATTAATGTAAGGGGTCAACAAATAAGGTGACACTTGTCATATTAAGTTAAGATGACGGTAGAATAACACTTAACTGGTTTGTTTTGTTACTTCTTAATGTTTTTAAATTATGTCATTAATATTTTACAATAATTAAAAACATATTTTAAAAAGATCGAGGATTTAAAACATATTTGTTGAATTTTAATGCCCTCTCACGGCCCACCTGAAGTACCGCAACGGCCCACCAGGGGGCCGCGGCCCGCACTTTGGGAATCACTGATCTACAGAACTAAAGAGAAGGCAGCAGGCAAGGGCTTCAGTTTTTTTCCACTGGCATTTGCAGTTCAAACTACAGCACATAATGATATGAGGGGACTGTTTTTTTTTAAAAGCCTGAGTATGTATCTATCTAATGCCACCTTAATAAGAATAGGCTCCATCCTCCTCAGCATGGAGGATTATCTTGACTAGGGATCTGTAGTCTTGGAGCTGGAGCATGGTAGTGGGACTGTAGTGATGTGGGACGGCTTCATAGTGCTGGCTGACTAGATGATGTCAGCCATCATTATAACTAGACAACGATCTAAGGCACGATGCCCAAATCTCTCAAAGAGTCTGTGAAGAAGGAAAAAAAACTGAACTCTAAAACATGGCCAAAAATTAAATAGTTTTTTTTTTTTTTAATAAAAGGAAGTTTAAATATATCAGTAGTAAAATAAGTAGTGTTTTTAAAAGTGTTTTCATATTCAATAAAAGTTCACTTTTAGGCTTGAATATGTTCCAGATATTGAGCGGTGACATAATTGTGAGTCTTTTGACATGCAGGTATATTGTGCAGCACTGCAGGCTACTAACTGTTTGTGCAGCATGTGCTTATTGCTGAAACCACAAACATGCCAGCGCTGTTTTTCCTCTTATCTGTTGTTGCAGAACTGTTTTCATTCATCACAGCTGTGATAAGCATCATGAAGGACAGAATCACCTCAGCTCTCAAGCGGGACACAAAAAGACAGAGTTCCTGTTTGTGAACGTATTGGTCCACCTGTGTTATCAAACATGTTTTGACCCTTTCCTCATCTGTTAAACCTCAGCTTTCTTTGTCGTCAGTCGACTGACATTGCGTACGGTGATGACTGTGAGCAAACAGCACTGTGTAGTTGTTGACTTACTAAAGGTTAATTTTCTCAGATAAAATGACTCACAAAATGAAATGTGGACTCAGTTCCCAGGAAGGAAACTCACATCTGAAATTGTCAACAGACAGCTTGCTTATATGGGTACACTCGCAGGGTTCACAGGCCTGACTGATCACAGACACCTGGTTTGCCAATTTGCCAATCACTTGATCAATTTAAGACAAATTGATAGTGTGTGCTTGCTGAAGCTGTAACGGTGTGAACAGGTTTACGATCGCTACAAATGGGCCAGTGTCTTGTTATGCTTTGATGGGTGACTCGTGGCTGCTAGGAGCACCCAGTGGGAGGCACGTCGGGAATGTGCAGGGTCAGCGTAGATAACCATTAAAAACAGGTTCAAGGAAACTTCTTGAGAACCGCAGAAATGGTTTTTAGTATCAGATAACCCCATGACTATCACTTCAATCTATCTTTCAATCTCATTTACCTTTTTTTTTTTATATTTGTTTATAGATAGCTAAGAGGAAATTCATGCCTTTGATGCTCATCACAATGCACTTTTATGAATTCAAGGATTTATTTTTGTCGTACTTTGGTCAGCAGTCTGAAGAGACCTTGGCCCACTTAAACTGCTTTCAGTTGAGAGAGCTTGAGAGTACAAATTCCTCCCGCCCATGGTGCCATTGTGTGATTGGCTCTTCAAAAGAAGTCCTTTTCCTCTGTGGCTTACATGGAAGTGCACTTGAATAATCTTTACACGGAACACACGCGTGCAGTCAGACCTCCAGTGTTTGCTTCACCACAGGTAGTTTTTCTTGATCTCACGCCTTTCATCAAGCAAACCAATACAGGATCAAGATGTCGGGTATTGTACCTGTTTTGCCAGATTATAAAGTAGCAGTGAACATTCTTTCCATGGGTGGGATTAAGTTTCCTTATTCCATCTTCTTTCCAGACACAGCTGTCTAACCTGACAGCCGATTTGCTAAGAGCTGGGTGTGTATTCACTTTTGAAATGTTGAAGGTACGTTGCGTTCGTTGAAGGTGTGATCATATTTCCATCTGCCTCCAGGGGTTTCACATGTGCACATACAGGTCTTCAAGTGTCGTCAGTAGTTCTACCTGATATCATTAAAGTTGAGGATTGGAGAACATCGTCATTTGTAACGCGTCAGCTCTGTTTACACAGACCGGTTGTAATTAATAGCACATTTACGCTGCAGACAGGAATCCAGAAAATGATGAGATAATGACTGCAAAGAATGTTGTGCAAGTTTCGTTCAAATGTTACAGTTCATACGTGGAATTTCAGCACCCAAACTTTTAAAACTGTTTAGCCCTCTGACATGTGCCGCCTTTATTTTGTTGTTCTGGATTCAGAAGTAAAACTCTTTTCTTTTTCTTTCTTCAGGTTCACAGAAGATCACATAGGTCATGTCCTCAGTGTCCTGCCTGCGAGTCACAGCTCAGATGATGACAAGGGAGGGAAAATGACAGAGCGAGAGACAAGAAAGTTCCTGTAAAACTCACTTTTGTAAACTAAAATAGTTACAGCGGTTATCGAGCCATCCGTCACCGTTTCCAGAATGTCTCATCACTGTTTTACGCCTCTTTGACTTTGTCACCTGAATCCACTGTCAATGAATCCCACGCAACCTGTTTTCAGTTTTATTGGTGAGATTCTGTCATTTTTGGCCCTGTGAACTTTTAAGGACCAGATCATTTAAAATCATTAGTTAAGAAACAGTTAGTTAGTAGCAAACAGTTTAGGTTTAAGTGAAGGCCTAAAGCGCTCTTTAAACCCACGATATCCAGCTTTTAACAGACAACACAAGCATGAAATTCTTGTTAAAATCATTAATAAAGAAAATAAGAACATTCAGTGAAATGTATCATAATTTGTTGAGCTGTTTTTGTAGATCCGTCTGCTCATAGAGATGCTTGACATGGATGCCAGACAAGGGCGCATATAAACAGAATTGTTGCAACAGTCTGCCTTCTAATCTGTGGATCAGTGTGTCTGAATTCAGTCCGATGTAAACACATAATTATGGTTGGGATCGTTGCTTGTGACACAAGGGACAAACAGTGAGGTTTAGGTGTGTTGATAGTTTGAAGATGTGGAGGAGTTTGATTCCAAACGGTAAATCAAACATTTGATAATACCACCTGAAATCTAACCTAAATTCTTACTTGGTGATCCTTAATCCCGAAAAGGTTACTGATTAAAAATGTGATTTACTTTTGGGAAACACTGATGACCTTGATTAGATAAGAGCAGTTCCATTCTTCCCGTTCCTGTCTCTGCAAGGACTTGTGAGCGTCTCGTCTCCCGTCTCAAATTCACTTAGTGTCATCCCTTGTGTGCAGCTCTGAGCTGTTGTTTGCTCCCCAGCAGCCAGTAATGTCTTTAAAGCCTTTAAAGACATTACAGCTCCGTGCCACGGCCTGAATCAGCTGATGCTGCTGTCAGCTACATTCCAACCGCTCACTGTTACTTTGTACTGTCATCTTGTTCCTGTAAATGTGACCTCTGTCACGTCTGGAAATACGTTGGCCAGGCTTTGCAACAGCAACAAAACTTGACATGAAGAGATAAAGGTTTAACTTCAGTGTCACATTTGCATTCCTTCTTTTGCTACTGTTGACAGTTTCCCCAAGCAGTGAACTGACTGAAACCCATTCTGCTACAGCTCTGAAAATCAAGTAGCCACTGGCAGCTACCCAGCCGACATTTGTATGTGGAGCCACGTACAAATGTTGGCTGGGTAGCTGCTTTTTAAATGTCAAAATGAGGCAAAATAGTACATTGTAGGATGACTTTTTACACAGTCAATGAATGTGCAAATACCTCAACAGCTTTTTAGATGACTCTGAGGGAGTCTGAGTGAATTTTTCACAAGCTTGCATTGTCCCTGTGTGATAATAAAGTTATAAGTACAGACTGAGCTGGGACTCGTTTGTTTTGTGTTGATTAAAGCAGATCAAGAGTAGCATGATGTTCACTGTGATAAATGCAGTGTTTTAAGTTGCTAATTCACAACACACTGAGTTGGCAGCTTCACAGAAACAGTAAAAATGAAGTGGGTTATTGTATAGAAACTGAACTATGAGTCAAATATTCATGTTACACATAATCTAACAGTTCAGATTAGACCAGGTATATTAGTTCAATATTTCCACAAAAAGATCATTTTAGATCTCTAGATTTTGTCTGCTTCCACTGTTTTGTTGTGTGAGGAGGAGCTTTTGTAAGAAGCTTGGCCAGGGTTGAACCTTTCTCACTCAATAATTCATGTGTTGAATTGAGCTCTGTGCTCACTGAGCAATAAATAAAAGGTGTTGACCATCCTCCATCCTCCAAATGAATGCCATGTAAGGTGTATAATATACCTTACATCAAAAATGCGCTGCTCTGCGCTTTCTTTATCTGCTCCACTCCTGCATCATGTGATGATGATGAGATGTTTCTGAGGTTGTTTTTTTTTTTTTTTTTTTTTGTTCCAGAAGTCGTTGTACCGGTGGCAGCAGCTACTTTACAACAATGTGCTCACCCTGCCCTCGTAGCTGCAGTCATTCCCCGTTTCCCGAGTTCCCTATTTGGCTGTTTCGGCCGGTTAGTGGGCGGGCCGGCTGCCTGTTGTGGCTCCTCCCCCTCTGACGCGCTGAGCGGAGTTATTAGAGTATCTGGAGACAGAGAGACACCTCACAAGCTACTGTGGACGCTCCACTGACAGACATCCATACCTCCCCCTGACTGACTTATTTATTTATTTATTTCGTTTTCGGAGTATTTATTCTGTCCGTGTACAAGATGAACGGGGTCACGAGGAGTCTGTGTACATTTGAGGACATCAGAAATCAAGAATGCGTGGTAGGTAACCTTGTTTTTTGTAGATTTCTTTTTTGAATGTCTAAATATTTCATGCTCAGTGGTAATTTGTAAGTGTATTTCTGTATGTGTATTCTTTTCTGTGGAAACTTAAAAGGTCATAAAAGGAACTTTTGGTCTTCTTTCAGTTTCTTCTGCTTTCTTTCTTCAGTGTTTCCTCTTTCCTTTAACCTGAATTAGATTCTGTGTGATTCTCTGATTCATCTGCTCTAAGTGGTGTATTTACTGAAGTCTTTAGAGTAATTAAAGCATTATCTCCTCCTCCCAAACACACACTTACGGAGACGAGCTTAGAATTAGTCCAGATAACATCTGTGTTTGTCACAGGTGCCTTCTGGACGCATCACATAAAGGCTTACACTTGCAGTTGTGACAGACAGGACCTCCAAAAGCTTTGCTTGTGCAGTTTGCGCACCACCTGGCCTGTGAGGTTTTGTTCAACTGGATTAAAAGGCACGCTTTGTTCATTTGCTGCTTCTGCTTTGTTAAAATACCTCAAAACTGACACTAAGTGGCACAACATATCCTATGCTACAGGTTGGATGAACTTTATCTGTCTGTGACACTAGTGGTTTAATCATTCACCTCACCTGACAGTTTGCCAGTACCGTGCTCCACAGCCCCATAAACCTCCCACCTCCTGCTGAGCTCCTGAGCTGCACTCCACTGAACTCCAGTGAGATATTACAGGAACAGTCTCATCCAAGGCTCTGTTAGATAAAACCTAACTGGGACAGTTGGACGTTTGTGTCAAAATCAGTTTGTGTCTAGACTTAATCATCACTTTCAGTTGTGTAAATGTGCATCCAACACTGACAGAACGGTCAGTGTTCAAAGAGCAGCACCCTTTACACAAGTAATGAGTTTGAAGCAATAAACTGCCTGTTTGTTCATTCTTTGTTTGATCTATTACTTTAACACACGACTGCATCAACGTCACCCGGGAAACAAAGCTTATCAGAGTCAAATCCAGCAGGCAAATAGTCACGGACCTTCACTATTTACATATCTGGTATGATTATTATGTCAGGGTCAACAGAAGTATTTCACCTCTGCATGTAGCGTATCACAATGACTGAGAGACGGTGCTGAATGACACCTTAAATGGTGATGAGGCTCCGATACCTGAGGAACAGGAATGTTCTGATAGCAGAGAAACAGTCCCTCAGGCTTTGTGTTGTTCTGTGGTCTGGGAACAGAAAGAACATCGTCCAACAACAAAGAAAAAAACTACTGAGCTGTCATTTAAAACTCTTACTTATTTCTGATCACTACACTGCAAAAAAAAGGGGTTTTCAAACAAGATATAAAAACACTACAACTAAGGAAAAAGGTACTCAGAACAAGTAAAAAAGATAATTTCACTTGGTAAGATTTCTTAAATTAAGATTGTAGGAACACTTGTTTCTAGATTTAAGAAAGGTATAATTTGTGATTGAATCTTAAAACAAGATTTATTTTGATGAGGAGATGAGGAGGAGGAAAAACGTAATACATCTTATTTTAAGTGTTAATTGTCTCATTTTAGGATTCCCTGCCTGTTTGAGACAAAAAAGTAAAGTTTTACTTGATATAAGATTATACTGAGACTTAAAATAAGAAAGTAATTATTAAAACAAGAAAAAATATCGAATGCGTCTAAATGTAAGTTTTTTTTCTTGGTAAGAATCAAATAATTTGCAGTGTAAAAACCCAGACTAAATGACTTTCTGTCTATTTACCCTGTTTTTTTGTTCTTGTTTTTTGTTTTTTGTTTTGTTTTTTTTTTTTTTTTTTTTTTTCTTTTCTTTTTCTGGTGAAGCACTTTTTAAATTTTGCCACACTTATCCTTCTGGGCATTCAGCGTCACCGGTTTGTAAAAGCTGCTGAGCACATTCACAGCGTCTTCCCTCATTCTCAGTCAGGAAAGTGTGACATCACTGGTGGAGAATGAGCCAGACACGACATATAGACGCATCTAGACTGAGGAACAGGGACAGGTTTGAGCACGCCTGCTTCATATGCTATGCAAACCAGGAAAAAAAAAAAAAAAACCCAAGAGGAAAATGATTTGTTTCAAAGACCAGGCTCTCTGTCACTGCAGAGTTTGTCCTGATGTCAGCTCTTCCTTGATAGCTCACTTCCATGGAACTGAACTGTGTGTGTATGTATATAGTCACCTATTCAGGTTATCACATGATGATAAAGCAAACGCAAACAGCCCAACTGCCTGTGTCACACCCCACCCCACCTCTTCCACAGAAAAATGTCATCCATCTTTCACTCTGACCTTTAGTGTGAACAACCGTCCATTACTATCGTCTGAACTTTGCGCTCCCAAAAAAGCCCATACTTAAAAAAAGTTGGACAGTTGTTTTTTATTTTATTATTATTTTTTTGTGATTAAGTCTTAATAAATTACTCAAAAAAATATCAAGTGGAAGTGAAAAAAATATAGTCATAATTTTTCAGAGTTCAAAGTGACATTTCTTTTTGTCCGGTCAATAGTCCAAAAGTAAACACTGGTAATCTTTGGTCGTATCAGACAAAGAAAAGCTGTAAATCCACGAAGAGCTGTTTTCTGATTTTCTTGCTTTCAGTAAATTGATTAGTCATTGCAGTATCGCTGAAAACCGTGTGACTGCTCAGGTTGGGTAACATGCAGGAAGAGAAAGAGGTTCATGGAGTCTGGGATCAATCACTGTCCAGTACTGAGAGCTGGTTGTGAAACTTTGTTGTTGGCTTCCTTTTTATCAGAGAATCCCTGATCTGAGTCATTATTTGACATTTCAACTGTACCTCACAAATATCCTTGTTCGGCCTCTTGTGTTAAAACAATACGGATGTACTCTAGAGGTTTGGAGGTCTCGCTTATTTAGATAAAGGACAAACGTGTTTATATGCATCTTTTCCTTGTTTAAGTATTCTACAAAAAACTTGGCTGTGACATGAGCCTCAGAATCAAAGCATCTGAAACGATACCTGAGGCACCAGCAGCTGAGCTGTCGGATCACACCTGTCGTCTGGGAGCCTCTGAGGCCGAGGTTTATACTGCACTTGGACAAAAGACAGAGGAGGCATCTGTGCAACGTGAGAAAGAGAAAGCAGTTAACGAGAGAGACGGCATGATTTAGTGGCTGATGATGTGTGTGCACACAAACCTGTGTGGAATTTCTTTGTGATGTGCAGGTGCTACACCTGGAGGTAAAACAGGACCTTTTACTTTTCATCATGATATCTGCGCCTGCATCAGCTCAGACAATAAAACACCTTTCTGTCATGTTCTGATCGCTCAGGAACACATTCAAAAGCTCCCCCTGTTTACCAGCAACATTCCCAAGTTGCGAGTCAGCCCTCGGCAAACTTCACCCGTACAGACCTCCTGATGCCAAAGTCCAGAACAAAAGCACCTTCGGATCATGTCCGCCGGTGATCTTTTGTGTCCATTGTGGTGCACCCAGCTGTACGTGAGCTTAGCTTCATGTTTCTGCCATCAGTGCTCTTTGGGTTACTGCGTGTGTGTGTGTATGTATTTTCCAGTGTGTGTGAGTGGCTGCGTACATGTGCATGTGTGCATCACCATCCATGAACAGATCCAACCTTTTGTCCGTGTTCCCAGCAAGGCTCGTATTACAGGATGTGTTTGAACGGGGGGGATAACCAGCATTTTTGTGTGTCGTTGGATATAAAAGTGAAAGCAGACAGAGAGGCTAGCGTGCACATGCTCAGATGGAGTCTCTGTTTGTTTGTGGCCAGAGCAGAGAAGTAAGTTGTTAAGTGATGAATTCCTTCTTGACAACCCTGCTACTGTTCTCCTGTCCTCACCCCCTCCTCTCTTTTCCCGGCCTCGTTGGAGTGTCCCGTCAGGTCATTCATGTGTCCTGGTATTTTAAACGAGGAGAATTTTTCCCTCTCGCTCCCCTGTGTTTTGTTTATTATGCTTGGACCCAGACTCTTGTAGTAAACTCTTCTACTCCTGAATTTTCTTCTTTGTTCTAACTGTTTATTTTCTCTCTTTCATCTCTCTCCTCCATTTGTCAGCTCCATCTGTCTCTCTCTGCTTTTTCCTTAATTACTGTACTGTACAGCCAATCTGACGGTCTTCTGTGCTCTGTACACATGACTTATCTTTTATGGCTGCTCTTTATCATGACATTATGCAACAGGAGGTCATTCGTTTTCCCTCTAAGACAACAGGGTTTCCCTGTAGATGTAATCTCACACTTATATCCTATAACTGCGTTTGAAGTAGATTATCTTTATTATTGAACATTTCCAATCTTTTTATGTCTATTTCACACTTACAATCCTAAAGATATACATTTTATTTTATCATTTAAAACCACAACAGCTAATCCACACAACTGGGGCCTGTAAATAGACACTGAACCCTGAGTTTATCTACAAAGAGCAAATAAACCCATATTGTGTATACTAAGCCACTTTGTTCTTTACTTATTTCTTTGTCATGTAAAATAAGATACAGAAACTGTTTGCATGCAAAGAAAGAAATCCTGAAAGATTAAATCTCCATTTATAACCTCCTCTTCAATGTTCAATAGTGCTCTTTAAGATTTTAAGAAATGTTTAGTGAGATTGTGCAGTGAGAGTCAAGTTTCTTCCGCATACATACATGAAGCCCTGTATTTTAACCCTTTTTTTTTTTTAGGATTTTCATTCATAATTCTTTTCACATCACCCTTCACAAGATGAGAACTTGTTGTAATACAGCGTCCAACAGGATTTTCCTGGAGGATGCTGCACAAGTTTGGAGCATATTTTACCTCCAGTTTGATCTGCTGTGTGTTTGTTCCTTTTGTTGCGATAACTGCTTGTTTGATTAATAGATTGTGTGGTTACTGCTGTCCATACACCCAGTTATTCCTCAGGGACAGAGAAAACATCCTTTATCCCTGATCAAACACTTTCTGAAGTGAAAAAAAGCACCTCATTTACAGCAGTTGTTCTTCCAGCAGCTGAAGGCATTACTGTAGCTCAGCTTTCATACACCAAAAGCAAACAAAGAAGTTTCTTGGGGTGGTGCGCGCAGATATGCAGCGCTACCAGACTTTAGTAAGACAGCTAAACTCCACACATTTTTTCCTTCATTGAACACTCAGCTGTAGTTTAGGTGGTCGAGCACGTCTGCGACCATGCACGCGTTCTTATTCAGTCAAGTTGCTTTTGGTTTTGTTTTTAGTTGTTTCATCTTTGCCTGATCCGTGTCTCAGAACTGACCCAGCGAACACCCATGAGAAAATAAACACAACATGCTGTGTTGACTGGAAGGAGTTGCGTAACATCTCCCACCCCCTCCCTCACATCCGCATGCCCACCCTCGACCCTTACAGTGGCTTTGCAGGGGGCTTCCATGTTCTGGAAGACGCACACCCAGCGACATCCTCCTGCAGTTTTTTTCCTGCTACAAAGCAGTCTCTTATGTGACGACTGCCCCGTTTCCAAAGAAGTTTGGATTCTGTCTAAAATGTCAGTAAAATGTCAGTGAAAACAAAAAAACACTTGTTTTCAGTTCTTTCAAACCCTCAGTTTAATAGAAAATTGCACAAAATTGTACATCTGCGTTGCAGGCATGGAATTAATATGACAATATTTCCTATGTCAACATTAAAATGCTGTTTTAATTCAAATATTAAGCTTAAATGATGTAAAAATCATTGCGATCATTGTTTTGCTTAACACTTTACCCTGGACTGCAACTTTTTTGCATTATTATTTGGGGAACGAGGTTGTTCAGAGATTTAAGGTTTGCTTGCGCTTCTTCTAAAGCATTTGTGCATTGTTCAGTCTCTGACTTGGTCCTGCCTCTTATATTGTTAGTGTGCCAGACATTTTAAGAGTACCATGAGGGTGTGTTGCTATGGAAATACCCTGTCTTACTTGGCATAACACTTTCTGCCCACCTTCCCAGAAATCCACCCTCTGCTACCAATTGGCTGCGAGCATCTGGAAGGTTTCCGCCTAAGTCCCTCTGACGTCCATAGCACACAATTTAAATCAAACAATCTGCAGTGAAACACATTTGCTTTCTCTTGCTGATTACCACCCCCTTTCTCCCCCCCCCGTCTTTGTGCCGTTTAGTGAGTATGACTCAGTCTCTCCTCCTCTTTTTCCCTTCTCCTCAAAATAGTCCGCAGTCAGTCCCTCCATCACATAACGGTCTCTTTGTGGATTCATTTGATCTCCCTTTCACTTTCAGGAGGGGTGCAGGAGAGTGCGGCTCACACTCCACGACCAGAGCGAGCCAGTTCGGAGCACCGAGCAGCACAGAGACAAGGTAAGAACTTCCTGCATGTGATGACCTGGGCTACAATCTGAACTGTAACACTAAAGTAGAAAGTAAACCCAGTCCTGAGCTTTAAAAGTATGAGATATCCATGTTGTGGATAGTTAAGACATCATGTTTTGATATTTGAACTGATTATACTTCTGTGTGGAATAGGTGAGTTAATGATTGTTGTAAGAAATGAGAGGCAGTCATCAAAAAGTGCGTTTGTTTAGTCCATATTTTCATCTGAGATTTCTGACAGTTAATCTTCTCAATGATTCTGTGGAATTAGCTCGGAGCGGTCATGTTTTCACACAACATTCCTGTGCACTAACTTAAAAACTGCTCATAAACATGTCATAGCTGCCAAAACGCTTTTCAGCAGTGCGGTTGCCACATTCTCCAAATGTTTCAAGATAAACATTGTTCCGTCAACGCTCAAGAAAATAGTCATTGATTTAAACTGGAGCTTCTTCTCAACGGGTTCCACATTATTTTTATTTTGTCGGTTAAAAGAAAAGAATATATATTTAACCTAACTAACTGCAGAAATATTATGAGACGGGGGTAACTCAACAATCACAGACGTTTTGTAAAAAAAAAAAAAATGGAAGTGCTGCTGTAGTTCATTTCTTTTGAGTGAAGACCATCACGACCACTAGAACAGCAGACTTGCGTAATATCTCCTCACTTCTTTTTCTGCAGTTTCCCAAATCCCTCTGTTTATGGTTTGGCCAAGTCCGTCCACGCCTTCCAGAGAGATACCAGATGTTTATGGGTGGTTTCCATAGTAATATCTGCCAAGCATCCCCTGATAATCGAGGCTCACAGACTGTTGTGTGCACACAGGGATAATTTGCTCATGACGAGACGCGTGTGCGTTCTTTGCTCTTCAGTTTTAACAGTTTACATGCGTCATTCATACAGACGTTCCAGACAGATGTCT
This sequence comes from Hirundichthys speculiger, assembly GCA_018398805.1. NCBI lineage: Eukaryota > Metazoa > Chordata > Actinopteri > Beloniformes > Exocoetidae > Hirundichthys > Hirundichthys speculiger. The sequence goes on along the minus strand of JAGFBZ010002294.1, from coordinate 1,436,009 downwards.
CATAACAATCGATAAACAGATGTATTCCCACAAATGCTGTGTTGTAATATCAGTGCCAGACAGCTCCTCTTGGATTTTCTTCTCGGGGTCTCATTTGCGTCACACATTTGGAAATGTTTATGCTCCTGCAATACATTACATGCCCCGTTGTTAACCTCTCCGCTCTCTTCTCCAGCCAATCGGTCGAGCTTTCGCACTGGTGCAGCCGGCGAGTGATCGGACAGCTTTGAACCCCGAACCAGTGAAATCGACCGAGGAGCAGGTGGAGATCATCAAGGTGGGTGTGACATGTTGCCTGTTGGTGCCTGTGGACGTCTGGTTTATTTTCATTTGTCTGCTAGATACGTATCTAACACTGCTGCGCCTCATCGTTCCAGGTTTACCTCGAGGCAAACAGACAGCAGCAGCAGAAGCAACAACAGAGCCTGAAGATGTTGTCAGATGAAGTTTCACAGATACAGGAGGTCAGTTTCTGAACAGTGTGTCCTGTTACACTCATACGCAAACGGACACTGGCGTCACCCATGTTTGTCCAATTATGTAAGCATTTGCTCATTTACGTAGAGAAAATGCCTCTGTTACTAATCACCAACCAGGGTATTTGTATTGCATAAAAATGTACTTAAAAAGAACGCTAACAGAGTCCATTTTAGTGTGTATAATACTTTTAAATTCATGGTTTGGAGTTAATCTGCTGAATACCCTGAAATTCTTTCACTCACTGCAAGTAAGGATTGGAATGTAGATCTTGAGAATGTAGAAAATCTGGCATTGCTGCTTTTAATTCGGTAAAAGACCTAAGTAATTCTTCCGTCAATGTCAGAAACTGATTATGCTTCTGTGTTTTGTGCAGGTGAGGTATTGCCTGAAGACTCTGAGGGAACAGATGGCGGCCAAAACCAAGGTGAGCATGTTTTGTTGTGCTCTGATCATTGTTAACCTCCCATCCTGTGTGCTTGATGGCATTTCCTTCACCGCTCTCGTCTTCATCGTTTACACTTTTCCTTGCTGACTTCCTGCTTTTCTCTCTCCAGCCACACACAAATGGGTGGAAGGTTGGCATTCCCTTCAGAAAGAGCGCCTCGTCCAACCCGAAAGGAGGAGTCAAAGCTGATGGACAGGTGAGGCGGCTCTCATACAAACAAGCTCTGTTCAAGGTTCAGCATAGAATGAATTGAACATCTGTGAGCATCTTCATCAGAACAGATCAGTGCACATACCAGTATATATATATATATATATATATATAGTATATATATATATATATCTATATATATATATCCATATATCTATATTTTATATATATATATATGTGTGTGTGTGTGTGTGTAAAGCAATCATCTCCCAGTGAAGCTAGAAGGAAGTCTAAACCTAAACACGTGCTATGTTTGAAAACAAGCAAATTTAAATGTGGTGAAAGAATAAATATGCTTATAGCCCCCCGGGGTGTATGAAAATGCACGGAAGAGCTGTTCCAGCACATTCTGTTCCACCGCCTGCATGTGTTATTGTTTTCAGGACCTCCCCATTCCACAAATACTTCAGCCCATAATAGTAAATACTGTCCCCATGTCATCAACATTTTGTACACACACAGCAAAGTTTTCACCATTGCGTGTGGTCTAATTGTTGTGTTGCCAATTATAGCAGTATTTGTGACTCACACTGCAGTCTACTTGCATACAATAAGTGTTGCAGAAACGAGGGGGAAACACTGGTAGTGATCCAACTTCCAGTGACGCACACTGACACGCCTGTTGGCTTTATCACGGCCAAACCCACAGAGCTCGGACGAAACAAAAACAAGATTTTTATTACATCATAATAAAGATTTCGTCTGCTTTCAACACCCCCAATCACACTCTTCATACTGTACGTTTCAGGATGCAGATGACGAAGAAGAGAGAAACAAACTGAGAGAAGTCAGTAAGCGTCTATATGCACAGCTGCAGGAAGCAGAAAAGAAGCACTTGGAGGAGAAAGAAAGATTGCAGGTAACACACAATCACAGGACTTTTCTTTTATATCCCTCTTGCCTCATCACAGTGAATTCTAGTTGGATGAAAGTTTTAAAAAAAAACTCCCTGTTTCCTCCAGACTGAGGGCAGCAGGCTTAGGGAACGTCTGAGCGACCAGGAGGACAAGCTGAGGCTTACAAAAGAAGACAATGAGAGGAAAGATAAGCGCATCGAAGAGCTCCAGAGGCTGCTGGGAGGAATGGAGCAGGAGAGCGCCACCCTGAGGGAGGCGATCCATAACCGTGAGGATGAACTGCGTGAGCTGCGGAAGATCAGAGAAGAGGGCCACAATGGAGAGCAAAGGTCAGCCTTAAAACCACTCAGACCCAGATATTTCTTTGTAGCAAAGATGGTATAGTATGTAATTGTGACTATCTGTGTGCAATTTTAGGGCTCAACAGCTGGAGAAGGAGGTGGCTATTCTCAAAGAAAAGATCCACCATCTGGACGACATGCTGAAAAGCCAGCAGAGAAAAGTCAGACAGATGATTGAACAGGTGAGAAGCACGTGTATGAAACTCCATATTTCGCAGACACATCGTCTCTGCGCAGGTCTCAATCATCGTTTGACTTTACGTTTGCTTGCGTTCAGCTCCAGAACTCTCGCATGGTGATCCAGGAGCGAGACCGCGTGATCAGAGAGCTGGAGGAGAAAGTGGCATTTTTGGAGGCTGAGGTGAGGACTGCTCATTGTGTTCTGCTTTAAAAATATCCCTTACATCCCAACGGAATTTAAAGTGGAGAGACAGACGGTCAAAGTGATGACTGACGGGAAATAAAGAGTGTGAGAAAAAGGATCCTGCTCAGCCTGATCTCTGCAGAGACAGAAGATTAAAGGAAGAGAGATCCTGTCTCTCATTTGTGCATTACTCTATATAACCTATGAAACCTTCCTCTATGTGCAGAATCGGGAAATGCATGACCAGATAGACTACTTCCTTGGTGGGCAACGGACATCTTCTTACCTTTCATCAGAGCGGAACCCCCAGATTGTTTACAGGTAATTTATTTTGCCTTTACTGCAGACTTGAGAACTTGCAAGATGCAGCTGCATTCATTGAATTGATTTTGAAATGAATCGTGAACGAACATGAGTAAACTGTACCTCATATTGCATCTTTTGTCTGAAATCTCCCTGATGCTTCCAACAATAAATGCAAACGCACACACATAAGCTTCTTCACACTCAAACATCCACCTTATATAGTTGTAGATCTGCAAGAGCGTCCATACGGACCAACTGTTGTCGTGCTGTGTTCAATATGAAAGCAACTAACTTCTGTTCTTCTCATTGCAACAGCAAACCACTCAAGCCATCCACCTCCTCTAACAAACCACTCCCTTTGATCAAAGTCATTGAGATCAAGTCATGAGGCGGCCGTGCAGATGAGAGACGGGCCTGGAACAGGCACACCTGTTCAGCGCAGACTGAATTCAAACAGCAGCTCTACTAAATACCACATCATATCAAGTGAATATTCAAGAGATCCGAGCTGAGCCTTCTTACGCTCCAACTCTAACGATTCCATGAAAACACTTAAACTAAGCACTCTTTGAAGGAAACAATGGACAGTTTGGTAACACATGCTTTGCGTGTGCATACTGAATGTATATATGTCAGCTTTAATGTAGATCTATTAGACATGCTACATTTTACGTTTTACTTCTAATACTGCGAAGTGGATCCCAGTGTTCTCATTGTCCTGCCTTGTTTTGATCATTTGTCTGACCTTTGATTTTATAATGTTGTTGCACAAAATGACGAATCCTTTTTCCAAGTTCACAACATAATTAACTTCAGATAACATGATGTAGCATCAATATACTGCAGTTGACCAAGCTTTCGTGGCAGATCGTGCGATCGTCATTAACTAGATTATTTAAACTGTATCCTTGTACTCATCAATCATCCCCCGACTCTGTTCACTTGGTGTGTGAATGGTATGATGCTTTGATATGTAAATGAAGACTGTGTCCGTTGCAATGACATCTTGTCATTATGTTTGTTGGGCTCTCTGACATTATTTTAAATAACTGACTAGCCTTCAAGCCCCATATCAAACATTAGGACACTTTATGTAACTGAAAGAAGGAAAAATGAAGATGTTTAGCATTATTGCTGCTTCATTAGCATTGCATTTCAGTTTCCCATCGTGTACAGTCATCCTGTTGTTGTATATATTATCAATGAATGTGATTTGATGTTTTTAATTTTTTAACTACTTTCTCCTTTGTATTTATTTATATTAAATAACCTTTTCACACTTTGATAAAGGTTTTATATGAAGTGCATCTTAATCTGTTCTGTGTTTGTAGTTTTTAGAATAAATGTTTTAACTTAATAATGCTTCCTCTCGTGCTTACTGAAAACTGAGTGAATAATAATGAAGTAGGCGCCCTCTGCTGGACACTACTCACACTACAAATTGCTATTAAAAAAAGCAAATCAAGTACACTTGCTTGGTTTTTTTCTCTTTTTATGGGTTGGCAGAGGATCACTGTGTTCCACATACTGATTTAGCATCGATTTTACTCCAGATACCCCTGCTGACACAACCCTCCCCATTTATTCAGACTGGTCCTTCCCTGGGACACTTTCCCATGTGATGGGGCTGGAGGTTAGTCCAGTGACCTTCTGACTGGAGGGCAGCCAACTGTTACAATAACAGAATTAAACTTGTGTTTTAAGATAATTAAGCAAAGTTCAAAATGTAACAACATACATAATCACACATTTGTTCTGTGAGGAGAAAATCACATTCATGTCTTTTATCCAACACATTTTATATGCAAATAATGTGTGGAGTGAACATGAAGTGCAGTTAGTTATGGATGCCTAAACTCAGCCACATGAGCCACCACACATTACGCTGATAATACTGTGCATAACATTCCAGAACTCATCTGTATGTTACAGTTTTATTTGGATGGCAATGTGTGCAATACGCTTCACAGAAAACCAAAATATCCCAGGGCACCGTCAAGTTCAAATTAATACGACAGCTCAAACATCAGAGGACCAGACTATAATGAGTCCCCGACACCATGCCTGACATTCAGAATACAAACAAATGAGCTAAAATACTGATAAGTTACATTGCACTGAGATAATTGATCAAAAATAATAATTTAATCAGAGTTCCTGAAAAGAAGTATGGCTCATGTAACACAAGGCTTAAAAAAAAAAAAACACAGTCAAATTAACTGCCAGAAAAAGTGCATAAAGGTAAACATATAAACATATCTGACAGAAACTGAAAGAAAACAAGCCATAAATACTTGTTTGCTCTACAAAGACTGTTAATCATTAGTATTTACACACAGTTGGTTAGTTTGAACACATCTGCATAGGCTTTAATATTGTGCAATAAATACTGATTGTCATCACTGTCGTGATCTGCCATTGCATAGCCCCATCACGGTGTTTTTGTTTTGGTCAAATCAACCCTATAATTGATTTCATTTTTCTTCTTTTTTTTTCCCAAACACAGCATTCATACATGCAGTAACATAGGATATGAGCATAAGCTGCACTTAGGCAAAGAGTGCCGGACCAGTAGTCTGATATGCACCAGTCTGTAAATCAGGCAGTAAACGTTAGTTTTCAAAGGCAGTGTTTTTGTCATCTTGAAACAACTACTGTCACACTCCATATAGGCACTGTTCAATGGCAACACTACCCGACCCTTCCTTTTGGACATACTTGAACTCATTTCAGGATGGACTGTCCAGGGTGTTGTAGTTGTCTTTGAGGTTCTTAAGCTCCAGAAAGTGTCTGGGCCTCTTGCTGCGCTGCTGCACCGGAGATGTGAGGTAGGTTGTTTGGGTGGGGGATGAGCAGGTGCTTTCAGGCTCGGTGGTGCCGGTCAGGTCTTTGGCAGCAGACTGATGGTGCTGGCTCTGAGTGCTGCTTCGGCGAGACTTCACACTGAAACAATGCGTGGAGAGCAAATTGTTAAAACTGCATAATCAACATTCCACATTGGGATTAGCTTGAAAGAAAGGCTGTGAAAGAGCAGTGGGGGGCTGGGGCCGGCTTACTTACACAGAGGCCAGCTCAGCTAGGGCCTCCTGGTATTTTAAAAATTCTGCTTCGCCAAAAGTCTAAACACAAAAAAAGACAGAAGATCAGTAAAGACATTATCTACTGAATCAAGAACAAATTCTTTACACTTCTTATCTACTTTGAAGATTAAAAAGAGGTACATAATGCATGTATTCTCCCATCTGTCAGCTTTTAAATCAAAATCCATAGGCATGGAGTGTTTTGTTTGATTATTAAAAAATACAAAAATGAAATATGAAATATATATACATGTTTATTCTGACTCTGCATAGGACTAAATGGGCATGGAAAATGAATGAATGGATGGATATTCAGAATCTTTATTTTCACAAGTGAACTCAGGTGCATCCTTCTATTAACAGTCTTTCCAATGCTTTCTACAAACAGAAGGCCTTGGTCAGACAAGTAAAAGTAACTAAATGAAGATCGTGAATGAACTGAAGTAAAATTACACTGCAGAGTAAGAAAGAATCTCTGGTATGATGAAACAAAGACTCGTCTAACTGGCCAAAATTCTCAAGAGAGTGTAGAGGAAATGTTAACCATCAGTTAATACCGGCCTTCAGTCAAACACAGTGAAGAAAGCATCATTCTGTGGGGATATTTTTCTGTGACGTGGGCTGGGAACCCAATCCAGTGATCTGAATATGTGTTTGAATGGATTATTTAAGTATTTTTCAATACATTTAAATAAAACACTCCAAAAAAAACCAAAAATTTGCTTTGCTTTGAGTCAAAAACATGAAAAATTGGAAAACTTGAAAGGAAATCTGATCACATTAAAAAATATATAGATTTTTTTTTTTTTGCTCCAGTTATATTAATTCTAAAAAAATGACCAATTTGGCTTTTTTTTTTATTTGGCTTTACCCAACTTCTTAAATACTATAAAATTACTGTTCATTTAAACCACATTACATGGTTGCACAGTATCACAGTTTCTCCCTGATGCCTTGAATAATTCAGAGATAGTGAATAACTGAGAATATAATGACTGACCTCTGCACCGTAACGTGCTTTATTGTAGCCATCTAACACCGTGTCAATGAGACAGCTCTCTCTGAATATACAGTTGGAACTCCGCAGCTGCAAAAGCCAGGTTCCGGAATCTCTTCCCAGTCACAGCGGTGGATGTTCCCCCCAGTTCACGGAAAGGAAAATCTAATCAAAGTAAATTAAGATGTTGATGCAAAAGCGGGGAATATTTGTTGTGCCACCATGAAAAGATAACACAGAAAGCATGATTATAAGAGACAGGAAAGCTTACCAGTGTCTCTGATAGCATCCAGGGCTTTCATCCTGTACAAGTAGTCATAGGAACCTGTAATACACACACACAGCCTCATCACTGAGCTGCCACACACATGTGGATCTTTGAATGAGTGATGTGTACGTGTTTATGCGCTCCTCTAACCAGAACGTTCTCTCTGGTTTAGTCGGTCATCGTCTGGGGACAGAAGACGGGGCTCAAAGTGGATTTTCTGGACCAGGTTCAGTTTGGCTTCAATTTCTTGTCTTAGTTCCTGAAACAAAGACACAGCACTTTATTACACACAGGACAAACAACATCAAATGTCTTAGCTAAGCAGCGAAACAATGTGGAGGATCACTATTCCAGTGTACATTTCACCTTGGGTGCATTGTGGCCGAGAGGAGCATGTGGTCCCCTTCTAGACTTCATGGCAAGACGCATTATTTGTCTTTTAACAAAAATGAAGAGCAAAACAAACACCTAAAGGAAAGTAAAGAGTTAGACAACACTCTTTCTCTTTTTTTTTAACTACTTTGCATACATGTATATAAAATGACCTGTCAAACATTAAAACAATCTGTCTAAATCTCACAAAGAAGTATGTTGTCTCATAAAAGACTGATTAAAGTAATTAATCTGTATACCAGCCAGGCATGTTTTTTTAAAACATCAAGTTTTAAATATCCTTAGCTCAGTTTATGATCAAAACAGTAGGATGGAAAAACGTCAGACTTTTCAAAGATCGCCTCTTTTGTTCTTGGACAATGTATTAAAGATTTTATTTTATTTTAGATTTTATTACTGATGCTATTTAGCTTCTCATCGGTAGTACTTTTGTGCAAGCATCCCCTAAACATAAATAATGAGATTTTTTTCCCCCCCTTCTTTCTTTACACGTATTGTGCATAAGGGACTACATTTTAAAAGTAAAACTGACTGTTCATACTTTTTAAAACAGATCAGCAGTACTCCATACTGAAACTCTGATGATATCATCTGGTGAAATTAAAGCACTGCAAATTCACTAAACCAACCGACTTCACCTTTAAATTCGTCTATTCGACACACATTTCATCAAACCACCATTTATAAAAGAGCAACTCACCAGACTTCCGTAAGCCATAGCAAGAACGACGTTAACTCTGGAGCGGAAACCTTCGATCAGCATTCTGAAAACCTGCTTTCTTACTAAATCAGCTGCCTACAAATTTCGCCAACGCTCGATCTTCGTAAGACATGTGGGTTTGCTTAAATAGCTGTATGTAAAGCACATCGAATAAATTTTACGAGCTGATTATTTACAAAAAAGAGAGAGAAAAGTTCGGCAAAGTGCTTGTTGCTGTTACATTCCGCTCCTTTGTTGACTTCCGTGGTAGTCACGTGACTAGTACGGCAAGTGGTGACGTCAGTCTCGAACATTATGTGGCCGCTTCTGCCACCTGCTGTTGAAAATTTAAAGTCTCTCTCTTTCTCAGACACACACACATACCCATGTGTATAAACATATGTAAAATAAACGTTAACTACTAAATTCCACTTTTATCAATTGAGTCATGTTCTATGTTGCCTGGCCCTGAGTTGCCCAGGCAACTCAGACTGCCATGCTATCCTTTCTCATGACACTTCCCGTCCTACACTCTAAAGAATGAATTTAAATCAGCAATGTGTCTGTGTGAGCCAGACCGATATTTGCATTCATCTGCAGAGACAGTGAGTGGCATTCTTCTGTAAGGGACAAGAGTGGGTGTCTGTGGAGTCGTTCCTGAACTATTTACCCCTACTCACTAACTTGTCTCAGTCCAGATGGATACCATGTAACCGACCAGATCTTTGTAAAGCTAGTCAATAACTGGTCCATTGGGATGTAATTTTTTTTTTTTTTTTTTTTGCCTAAGATCAACATATGTGACTCAGTTTAGTGTGAGAAGCACAGGCAGACATTGAGGCATGACAGATTTAGTGCAGCACTAACCACAGTTTCCTCTGTCTTAACAGAAGACAGTAGAGGTAGCAGGTGCATTCAAAACAACAGCAGTAAGATGGTGAGTTTCCACTTGTGGGCCACAACTGTAAGTACCATTTTTGTTGTTGTTGTTGTTGGGTTTTTTTTAAATTATCATTTTTGATATATCTCCTCCATCTATGAAATCATGTTTTCCCATAAGCCAAACTTCTTCGATGTGGATTGAATTCATCATCAATCTCTGATTTTATTTCTCACGAAATTACAGTTGCTGCAACTTCTTAACTACTGTGTCTGTAATAGACACAGTTTTGTTCAAAATATGACATCAGAGAGATGCACTCTAACTACATTCATGCCTGCTAGTATTTCTTGGTCTTTGTAGTTTCTGGTCTCAATTAAAAATGCTCTGTTATTATGTATTTTGATACCTGCTCAGCCATGTTGATGAGACTCAGGTTTGCCTGAGGTGGGGTGATATTATGAGCACTGTGTTTGGGAAATATCACTCTGGTACCGCTTCACTCAGTTATTTGAACTTTACCTTCACTCCCTTGAGGTACAGAAAGCTGATGTCACATATCGCAGAGTGTGCAGGCTGTGTGTTAATATGTGTGAGTATGTGTGTCTATTCCTTTACTCTCAAGCCGTTTAGCGGCAGACACATAGAAGTGTAGTCAGGAATGCTGCCCTGTGAGGGGAGGAAAACAACAATGACAAGGGGAGGAGATGGAAAGACAGAGAGAGGCTGAGAGGGAGAAAAAGAGAGAGGACAAGATGACAAACCAGTGTAGCAGGTTTGCGTCACTGTACGCAGTCCATCATGCAAAGCTGATGGAAAGAGTAGAACCAGAGAGAGGCGTTAGGATCTGATGTCATTACTGTCCACTATATACCTGTGCCAGGGCAATGGCTTAGAAGACAAACGGAAGGTACACTTTGGGAAGGTAAGACACTTGCATTTTGAGTATGTGTGTGATTAAGTGAGCCAGTTTGGTACTGCGTTTCTTTGTGTTTAATGGAGGTTTAAAGTGTTGCCCAGGTTACACAGATGGGAAGTTTAGTGAGCTAGCAGAACAGGTGTTTCTGTAAACTGACACTGAGACTCACCTAGACCAGTGAGCGCCGCTGGAGGCTGTTTATAAAAGTTACAAACAGCAACCTAGATTTAAAAAAAAAAAGAAATATCACAATATTTCATTATCATCAAAGGCTATCATCTATTAAATTGGTTCACAGGATAACAGGATGCAGGAAGTCATGAGAGATCAACAGATTTTGATTTTGACTTGATCAGAGATAGTCTCACTGGCTGACAATTCCTGTTCGCCGCTGCTGCATACTCAGATATCCCTGATCTTTCATTGTCCATCTGTAATTCTACCTTCCTCTCAGTCAGCTGCATGTAAATTCATAGTAATGTCCTCATCTTTGCTCAAATAATTCAGTTATTTTCCACCAAGGTCACTGACACTGGGTTTTTTTGATCAGTTGCTGTTTTTATAAATCCATAAAACGGATGGACATTGCTCAGAGACAAGTGGTGGTGATTTAACACATTGTTTTCTGCTTAGTGGATTGTTGTTTAGGTTAGTTTTTCCAGTTTTTGGTTTAGGTTTAGCTGACAGGTAGTCTTGAGTATGTTGCCTCTGTAAACAAACATTAAATACCTGTTAGAAACATAGAGCTACTCTGTGCTCTGTGAGTCATTGTAAGACAACATGTTGCAAAATGACATAACTGACATAGTTCACAGTAAACGTTTTTAGTTATTTTTTTCCTTCCCTTGTAGTCTCTCCTATCCTGCCACATACCATCCACTATCTCCTTCCACACTGCGATTCTGTTTCACCATTTTGAATAGCCAGAGCGACCACAATCACAACATTCCAGCCAGAGCCATTCTGAGGATGGAAATTTGTACATTTTTATGCTTGGCAGGCGATGGCAATGGGAGCTGCTCCCTGAAGTCAAGCTGGGAAACTGGAGATTCTTGGGGACAGGAAATCAAGGAGACGAGCCAGATGATCCATCACTTCCAGACCAAAAAAACCTCAAATCTGAAGAGTGTTGCTGTTGTGAATGAATCATACAAGAGCAGTGTAAGCACTCAGAAGTGCTTTCAGAGGGCTGTGTAAAGGACTGTTGTTTTGAATCTGTTCACTCTTCCACTTTCCTTTTGGGATCTGGCATTTGACAGGAGGTCATTAACTTTGTTTACTCTTGGACAATGGACTTGTCCTTGCTCCCTTCTTCACTGAGCGAGTACAACAAGCAGAGGACAGGCGGCCAATTCACTGTCCGTTCAGCTAACTCGCCCTCATACAGTCTCACTCGCAGGCCAGGTATCAGAAAAAGGGATACACCTGAAGATGTGGGGGAGAGAGCAGGACACAGGACACACGCTAGCACCAATGCTGCAAACAAAGAGAAGGACGGTGACACTGGATATCAACCCACAACTAGGAACAGCTGTGTCAGAGATCTAGATAAGGATGCAACAGGCTATCCAGCCCCAACAACACTGAACCAGAACAGTGAGACAGATAAAACAACCCCAGAGTCTGGCACTGATGAAAGAGAAAAGGCTGTATTTGAAAGGCAGGGCAGGACAGAGTGTAGGAGGTATAATGTGCCAAGCAGAAGTATGAGCTTAGACTGGAAAACAGGAGCAAAAAGCCCTGTTCGGGGTAACAGAGCTGACATGTCCATGTTGTCAACAAAAACAGGAGCTGATCTCAGTGGACATCTTGGATGTTTTGAGGAAAAGAGGACAGGAACTGAGATTGGCATGATGGGCAGTGTTGCTTCTTCTCTCCATGGCAATAAATCAGCAGGTGCAGCTTACGTCCAGGACAGTAGCTCAGTGAATCACACAAGCCAGGCTTCAGACAAGATCAGTAGGGGTAATTCTCTCCCTTTCAGATTTAGGTCTGAGTCTGGGCCTTCCTCAAGGTTCACAGAGGGGCTCAAAGGTGGTCAGACGATACAAGAGCGAATTGAAAAGCTCTATGAGTCAGCTGGTGAGAAGGCAGCGAGCTTCCCCAGGCGCTTCTCATTAGGAGAGAACAGAAGTTCAGTGCAAAGCAGGATGACATCAATTTGGCCTCAAAAGGACACCAACACTTCTGGTTGTGAAACTTCACTTTCACAAGAGACCAGCATGGCCAGAGAGAAATCAGCAGCGGGACAGGGGCAGATCCACAAAAGGTATTCAGATGAATTTAAGTGGGGGAAGGCGACTATAGAAACAGGCACGAAGTCCCTGGACAGGGCCAGGAGTAAGTATACGATAGCAGCTCAGATTAGATCAGCCAGGGCTCAAGGAGCTGCGACTGAAATTGCAAAGCCAAGGAGTTTTGTCGAAACGACTTTCAAAGACTCTGGCTTCAGTGAAGGAAGAGTAAATGGAGGCAAAGAAGATGGCAGACAAGAATATCAAGAAGAAAAAACATCTAATATAAATGAGATGTCTAACGAAAGAAGGGGAAGAGTCAAAGCCCGGGAAAAAGAGAACGAGCCAAATGAAGGAGCAAAAGAGCAAACCGTACAGAAGATTGTTTCAGTTGATGAAGATGTGTTTGAGACAAATCCACAGGCGATAACATCAAAAACAGCAGAGAGGAAGAAGTTTAACGAGATCCATGTCAGTTCCTTCTGCAGACAGTGTGAGAAATAGGATCAATCAGTTTGAGGCCATGACACAGAGAGCAACAGGCCCTGCTCCACTGCCTCGACGAACATTTTCTGTGCCAACACAATTTAGCAAAGGCTTTCATGGGGTGAAAAAGAGCGGGTCAGCAAAAGAAATAAGTCGACATATAGATATGGGGGAGGAAGTGAAAGAAGTTGCAGAAAGGAAAGAAATTGATGGAGGGAGGAAAGAAACTTCCATCAGAGAGGTCTTTATCAGTGGATGAGGTTGGACTAAGATTAGCGAAGATGGAGATAGAGGGAAATAATTTGTCAGATGCAACCAAAAACAACTTCTCAGAGGTTTTTACTAAATATTCCAGACTCAAAGAAACCTTACATATCCCTCTAAATGAAGGGGCTCAAAGACAAAGCAAAAAACCATACTTAGATGAGACAGATTTCTCCAAAGTCTCAAGCCCAGAGGAGTCAAGCAGGGAAAATATGTCAGCCAACAATGAACCATCACCACCTGCCTCCTGTGTGCAACCAAGTCGACACTGTGGATCAGCTTCACCAGATAGCGATGATGACAAAACTCCAACAAATCTCCCTGACAACTCGCCTTTTATTTCCCCTCCACCACAACCTGAAAATGGTGCTCCCACTGCAAAAAAGAAAAATGAAAACATATCTGTCTTCACACAAGCATACCAATCAGAAGATTCAGCCTTTCCACCTCTCTCTCTTCCTGTTGCCACCAGCAGTCTCCCTCACCTCCGCTTTTCAGATATCAAACCAGTCAGCCTGAAAGGGAATAAATGCACGAAGGACCTCTCTGCGTGGGTGGCTGGCTCGAACCCAGAATATATAGACGATGATGAAGGTGATTATGAGGATGATGATGAAAGCACGCAGGTGGATGAAGATTCAAACTATGATTCAGACTCTGGGGGGTCCTCTGTGACCATCACCAGCAATATGAGCCACTCCGATCGCAGGAGCTTCTCTGTCAGGTGGGTAATATTTAAAATATCAACTTTCTCCTTTGAGGGAGGTCATCATTAAGTTCTTCTTCCAACACTTTTTTTTTTTTTTGTCTCCTGCAAGTCTTTCAGAGCTGTGTAACTTTGCTGGACCTGACTATGACTCTGATGATGACGACCGGGAGTGGCAGCCAACAGGCCGGCGGTCTGTCTCACTCAGCTCAGACATCTCAGATTTCTCCGTTTTCTCTAGCGTGTCTATGCTGCCCACTGAAGAGCTTGACAAGCTGCTGGAGGATGTCAAGAGCCTGGGAGACGACACCCTGCAGGTACAATAACTGCTACGCAACCAGTAATATGTAGAATCACTTGAGACATGCTGTCTTTTTTTTCTGGCTGTAGTTGCTCTGGACATTTCTATGGATTCTCTTTTCTGGTATTTATCAAACTCCTGAAAACATGCTATTCATTTGTCTGTAGTTATTGCTCTTTAAGAGAATTTGATTTGTGAATACGTTCAAATCCACTGAAAAGCTATCACAACCCAGTTTCCAAAAAAAGCTGGGTTTTTGTATAAAACGTTACGTAAAAGTGGAATAGAAGAGACTGCAAATAATTTGAACCCTATATTTAACAGGAAGTAGTACATGTGTCCATTTTATGGCGAGGCTTCTCCAGTGATGTGTGTTTGGAAGGTTATCTTCACTTCTTGTCACAGAAGATCGGGTCTTGGCCTTGTGCTTGTGCTTGTGCTTGTGCGGTGATGCACTCCCTAATGATAACCTGTGTGTGAGCAGTATGTTCTTCTATACTGTTGCACACATCTTAAGGTGACAAACAAGAAGGGCTTGTTGTCACATTTTTCATTTTAACTCTTCTCCACCAGGTCAGACCAGGCCATGTCTTATGTGTGCAGAGAGTGATTTTTGCATTGTCTTGTTTCAAAAACCATAGATGTCCCTAAAATATGAGTATATCCTTTTGTAGGCAGTGTATATTGTTCTAAAGTCTTAATGTACTTTTCTGCAACAAAACTGACCACGGGCACTGATCCAGCACCAGACTGTCCTTTTTGTCTTTGGTCCAGAGTTTACACACCCATTTCTGGAATATTGATCGCTTTTATCATTAAACACGTTGCCACTGTGTGGTGGTCCATCCCAAATGCTTCAGAGCCCAGAGATATGAATACTGCCTCTGAAGAAGGTTAACACAGTGACAATCTTTTGGGTATAGCATAGTTTTAGGAAGCATTTATAAATGTAGCTCTACACTGTAATGCTTGAAAAAAATAAAACAATATCAGCCGCTGATGCAGTGCTCTCTGAACAGTCAGAGATCACAGGTGTCCAGGTGTGGCTTTCCTCCATGCCCTTTATGGACTGAAGTTCCTAAAGATTCTTTGAATCATTTAATGATTAATGATATGTACTGTAAGTGAAGAAATACACAAATCACTATTTCTTTGAGGAACATTGCCTTTAATCATTTCAGTCACAAATCATTTCGTGATGAATGTATATTTTTGCACCTCAAAGACTTCACCCTTACCACTGATAACAAAAATAATCATTGCATTCACATTGCAGTCTTTTTTTTAAAATTATTTTATTTCCTTTTCACCACTTTACAAGCACGAAATTAACTTTGTACCAACTAATCTTGGAACATACTGATGGTCTGAAATGCAAAATTTAAAGCTGCTGCAGCAATGCCTTATCTATTTCACTAAGACTATGTCAGACCAGCTTTTGCTCCACAGTGAAAGAGTACAGGTACTAAAGCTGCCTTTTTAGCAGTCCAGACATTTTGTCAATTTATAATCTGAGAAATAAATCAAAATATATAATCACAGAATTGTGTTGTATACAAATGTCTCAAATATACAGACGTTATCCTGTTTGCTACTTTAAAGCGTAGCTTAAACTAACAAGTCTGATGCCACAAGGGCAATGAAATAAACATTTCTTATCATCTTTTATTCAAAATGCTCACCCTCGGATGTCTGTTAATGATAGAAAATCTTTTTAAAATGATAATAACAGCCTTCTTTTTCATGTTGTCTCTCTTGCAGGACTATGAAGATGTGCAGGTGGTGGTTCTCCACAAGGAGGTGGGGGTAGGACTCGGCTTCAGTCTGGCAGGAGGCGTGGACCAAAACAAGCCCATCACTGTGAGAAAATAACCCTCTTTCACTCTCATAAAGAATATTTAGCTGCTCTCCATTCCTTTACCTCCTTGTTTGTTGATGTCCCTTCTCAGGTTCACAAAGTCTTCCACGCAGGTGCCGCAGCCCAGGAGGGCTCCATAAGGGAAGGGAGACCACATTTTGTCAATCAATGGCACTGCGCTGAGTGGAAGTGCCCACTTGGAGGTCCTTAGAGTTCTAAAAAAGGCCAAAGCTCGAAACATGGGAGTGGTGGTCTTGAGGAGAGGTGATGTCAGCAATCCCTTAAAGAAAGGAGTACAGGAAAATAATGAGGAAGAGGCACAAACTCAGCATGAGACAGGTGAGAGGTGATGCTCTGCAGAGAGATCTGAAAGCACATTATTCTTTTGAGCAGCAGTTCAAAATGAAGTATTGTGTCTGTCTCTCCACCTCTCAAAGGTCAGCGTGTGTGTGTGCAGCTGCAGAAGAACGGCAGAGATCTGGGCTTCAGCCTGCAGGGAGGTGTTGGTACCAGCGAGGGGAACAGACCTCTCACCGTACAGAAGATCTTTCAGGGTGAGAAGATGAAGAGAGTGCGTCAGTTCTTCACAGGAAGTTTGATGTTAAAGGAGCTGTCTTCCCCAAGCAGGCACACACGGGCAAACTCTTGCATGTTTCTGACACTCAAAGTGGTTCATGAGCTTCATTTTTCCTCATTGCCAGGGGTAGCAGAATTATCAATAACCTAATACAAAAATACTTAAAATTCATACATCCAGTCTTCTTTCTTTTCTTTTATTGTTTTACTAAACAAAGTGGAAGAAAGATTTGGTGTCATTACACAAATGTTACACAAGTACACCTACTAGAACTATATTGCAACAGTACTCCTCCAAAATAAAAGCCATCCATTCAAATTACTACATCAGTAAAGTAAATAGTTGTCTTGGTTGTATGATTCTCCTGTGATTATTCTTCATGCATTTTCAACTGGAGACAGATCTGGATTGCAATCTGGTTTTTGAAGCTACACGGTGTCAACACTGTCCTGCTGAAATAGCCATGGACTCACCGAGAAAAGACATCCTCTTGACTGTATATGTCTCCAAATTCCAATACATCCCTCTGCAACAATGTTACCTTCAGACACATACAGGTCACGCATGCTGTTGGCAGTGATACATACATCACAAGTGCTGGGTTTTGTATATTTTGCTGATAAAAGCCTGGACGGTCTTTCTCATATTTGACATTTTCAGAAACACCGTAGAACCATAGAACATATGTCCTCAATATTCTGATCCACCTGAGATGGTGCTTCAATGTTCTAAATTTGATAAAATTTGCTCAAGTGAAGATATGGAAAATAATTTCCTCCCTAATTATGTCTGTTAAATAAAGGTTCAGACAAATTAGACTTTTTAATCAACAGATATTTCTGTTTAATGTTATAATTTTGCTCTTTTCCCTCAGGAGGTCCTGTTGACAAAGTATGTCCTGGTGATGAAGTTCTAGAAATTAAAGGCATGAGCATGGTGGGGATGAGACGTCTGGAAGCGTGGACATTCATCAAGAGACTTCCGTCCGGTCCTGTGGAGGTGGTGCTACATCGCCCCCTTAAACATCTGCAAACATGAGGACCACAGAGATCCTTTACACCCTGCACAATTAAGGGCATGCTAATGGACTAAAAATTTAAAAGCCGTCCATAAGAAACAGCACCACCTGCTGTGGCAAAGAATAAAATGAAGTGGCCGTTAAATGCATTCACACAGTTGATGCAGCCTTTATAACAGCAAGAGCTTGGAAACCAGGTCAACAGTGTATATTATTCTCACATTCGCTTTAAATATAATCAGATCTACCTCGAGGCCTGACATGTTTCTGTATCAGCCAAAGACTAAAGGGTTTTGATAACTCGTACATTTATCAAGTCATCATCATTTAAAACAGATTTCAAATTTAAAAAACTTGTAATTGAGCACTTGTAAATAAAAACATATCTTGTAATATACTGTGAATAACTGGCTTTTTGGTTTGTCTTATTAATGCCCACCTCTCACCCAGTGTTAACTGGCATAGGCCCCAGCAGCTAAGTATCTTTTATGACACAAAACATTTCTGCCAATAAACGTTTTAGGAAGTCAGGTGAGATAGAGAAACAAACTAAAGCACATTAGTTTACTGAAATACAGCAGGTGAATAATTCATCTTTGCTTGCACTTATGACTTAGATTTAAGAAGTAAATTTATTGATTGATTTGTTTTAATAATTATTTTTATGATGTAGTTTAGCTGAGCTTAAGCAGCAAAACTACTTCGTAAGGTTTAGGAATAGATTTTGATTTGAGTTAAGGAGTGTTTTCTGGCAAAAGGCAAACGTCTGCCTTGTGTAATAACCAGCCATCGGTAGCAGCAGCCTTTTTGCTCTGCTGACTTTTGCACAGATTTAGACAAAGTCTAGTATGTAGTTTACAGGATGTGAACAATTTTCACACTGTGTCGTATGCAAGAGATACTTGAATGATGTACTACTTCAGGAAAAATATCCATTATACGACTGACAAGTCGACCTTTCATACAGTATCTCATAATGCAACGGGTCAGAACAGCATGGTCTGGCTGCTGGAATGTATTTTGGACCCCAACAACTTTCATAAAGGGAGAGAGAGACTGCAAATAAAACAGCAATATTGAAAGGAGGAGGGATTGCAAACTATTTAGTTGCAACTTTTTCGTTCTACTGAAGAGGATGCAGAGGATAGGGTTAGACAGGGAACAGCCAAAGGGAAAAGAAGAAGGTTGCAGTACCACTTATCAACAATGTAATCTTGGCCATGTTAAGAAACATGTCTGCACCTCAGACACTGAACCACTCGCTGTGAGTTCTTTTCTATAATTTCATCTAAGAGGGTTCATCTGTGTTATTTATTGACACTGCATGTGAGCTAATTACTTCAGTTGTAGCCAGGCTACAAACGTAACATCCCACTGTATTCATGGAGATCTCTGCAGGTTTCAACCATGCCTCTCTCTACACTTCCAACATTTCAACAGTTTAACTTCATTTTAAGTCTCATGAAAAATTGCTATATTGAAAAATAAATTAATGAAAAAAAAATCAAGCATTTCAGGAATGTAGAATCGGGACTGTCTTGGCATGTCTTTGTGTTCTACGTTTGTTATTTGATGTCAGCTGATTTTCATGCCCGGCTTCTTTGTATCCTCTGTGCCGCTATCAGCAATAATATTATATGATACCAAAAAAAATGTTCCAAAGGCAATTATGGAGTAACAAGATTCTTTAGTAGTCCAGAGTTCAGTAAAAGTGTTCTGATAACACGCAGATTCCTGATGATTGAGAGTTGCTCTGACATCTAGTTGTGTAATGTATTGGGCAATAACGGATGATAAAGCTATATTAGGAAGTATACAATTTGTGCATTTCTTTTTCTTTTTTTTTTACTTTTTATGTCTTTTAGACTGTAAATCCAGAAATGGCATGTACCTGGAAGGATATCTTCACCAACATTTCTAGATCCTGCTGAATTCATTTCTGAATAGAATAATCATTCATTTGTTTTCAACAGCAGTTTAATATCATGATGAGTAATGATGTACATCTTGTCACACTGAGGAAGTGTCACACTGGGAGATAATTAAAGAAACAAAGTGCTAAATATTTTATGTAATAATAAATTAGTGTCACCTATGTATGTGTCATACATATAGGATACACACTGATTAAAATGAAAACCACACAGGGATAGATATGCTGATGCTCATTGGTCATTTAAACCTTGGTTTCACAAAAGCAGCTGAGATGTCACAAATGCATCCAGCAGCTTCTTGCCCTCTGTTATTGCCATCAACATTTATGCAGACAGTTTATGGCCTTGGTTCACTGAAGAAACCTCTCGCAGCTGCGGCACAGCATGTGCTCTGCGCCAAAGACTCAATAAACGAGTGATAGCCCTGTGTTTGTGGAGCTGTGGAGGCAAACAAGGCACCGAAGGGGAGAGGTGGGATACAGTCCACATGTCCTCAGGTGAACAAGAGCTTTTGTTTGGACATTCAGGAAATTCACGGCATTCACTAAAAATCTCATCAGCTCCTGGACAGACAGATTTCAATGTCAGATGAGCAGAGGGATCTTATTTGACTCCAGCCATGTTGAAGCCACATACATTGAGAGTTAGGAATGCTCTGGTGCGAGAATGCATGGCTGAGCTCTTGGGAACTTTCATCTTGTTGGTAAGTGACACTGCAGCATGACAGCTGGCTTCTGAGAGAGCATCTTTAAACCTCTTCAGTAGTAAAATTAAATAAAAAGTACAAAGTAAAATTATTATCTTAATAGAATGCTTTCAATTATAGTCATTCATATTTTTGGTTTCTTCAGTTAGCGATGTTAGAGATGTTTACAGTTCCTTACAGCTGGTTTAATCTTATAGAGACAGACTAAAGTACAGAACTCCTTCTTTAAAGTGACCTTGACTTATTATAAATATAATATAATATAATATAATATAATATAATATAATATAATATATGTATATAAAATTCTAATATGATTTAAAAATATTAATTAGTGACTCATAGCAATTCATCTGTGCAATGAGTCATGTTGAATGACTCATTGGTTATGGTTTGACTATGGTTTGTTATATGGTAATTCAGATAAGATAAACGTTTTCATAACTAAGTCAAAGTTTATGACTGGGTAGAATTGCTTTTGTTTTTCTTCGACAACCAATTTACCGTTTAGTTGTCTTTGCCTTTTTTGTCTTTTATAATTGTTGTTAGACCTAATGAGTCACAAGGTGAACAACTAGAAGTTCCAAAATATACATACATCTACATTTTTGCATTTCTTGTTCCCCTTTCGTTTGTGATATCTGCCTGACTTTTCTCTACAATCAACTTTCTCTCCCCTCTCTCCTCCTGATCTGGTGCAAAGCTCTTTGGGTGCTCGGCTGCAGCGCAAGTGAAGACCAGCAGAGAAACTAAAGGCCAGTTACCTGTCGACCAACATGGCCTTCTCTGTGGGCGTGATGTCGGCCATGTATCTCACCAAGGGCATCTCAGGTAGAAAATAAATTAATAAAATGAACGCTTAGATGCTCAATAAACCATTCCCATTGAACATTGTTTTAATTTGACATGATGTCACACAAATCAAATCCAATAGGAAATTAGCAATAGCCGGAGAGTTGGGACTTTTATTTCATGTAGTAGCTGACAAGAGTGCTCTATAATTATGGCTGCCACTCTATAAAAATGTATTTTTCAGCGTAAGTGTCCCTTTGTATTAAAATTACAATCAAAGCTAGTGTGAGATCTCATTATCCTCCAGTCTCTCTTTTTTCAACTTAAAACTTCATTTGTCTCTTCATATCCTCCATTTCTGCAGGTGCCCATCTGAACCCAGCGGTGACTCTGAGTTTCTGTGTTTTGGGGCGGGTGAGATGGAGCAGACTGGGGCCCTACTGCCTCTTTCAGATTCTCGGGGCTTATTTGGCATCAGGGCTGGTCTACCTTGTCTACTACGGTTTGGTATTTTATTATCTCGGTTAAGTTGAATGAATCATTGACATGTACACATACATTGTTGATAAAATGGGGACAATGGGACCAAGCAGCAACTGTCCCACTGCAGTTCTTTCACTGACCACTAGGTGCTGGCCAACCAGATACCCGGACAATTGATGCGATTTGATTGACAGCTAGCTGTTGGCTATAACAGCTACCCATTGCTGTTATGATTATAGCAGCTTAGCATTATATTGACTTCTGAGCTGTGAATAAAAACCTAATTGTGTTGATTTATTGTACTTTATTTAAAAAAATGTTTTTCTTGTGCTTGTGTTGATTGTACAGATCACCCTGAGTGGCTACGGTTGGTCTGAAAGAATCTGAGTATAAAGGATGGAGCTTAGCTTAGCCATACTAATTGTGGCAGTCATTTCATGTCACCTCATTAGAGACCAGAGGTCCTGCTACCGGCATTATTTAGTACAGGTCCCAGCACAGTTCCAACTGGAAGACTCCTGAAATGATTTACATGAGCAGCTCAGCTCAGCCAAGTACCAACCGACGCATGAAGCTGTTGGCTGAGAGCTCACTCACTTTCTTGGCCAAGCTGAAGCCTGGACTGCCTTCAGCCGACTCGGGCACCAGCTCCGCATCAGACTGGCAATGCTGTGCAGCTAACAAGCCAAGTTGCTCATAGTAAATCCTTTTAGGGCTCATCAAAAAGGAATTGTGCAGAGTCCTGGCGGGTTCCTCTGCAGCAAAGCCCTTGGTGGACCCAGAATTATCATCGTGGGTTAGCAGAAGTTAAACTAGGCAAACGAAAAACAGCTAACCGGTGGGCGTGTTCCAGACTTTCTCGCACCCCTTTGTAACATGGCACTGAGCAGTTCAAGAAAAAACGTGGTGCACTCGGCAGAAAAAAATTAATAAATAAATATTGCCATAGGACCATCAGCGTTTTATGTCAATGGTGATGTTTCATTTTTGTAAGTCTTAATCTGTAGACACCGATGTTATGCCTATATCATAATGCATCTCCAGTCTGAAATAAAATTTGCATTTGCATATATTATTTTCATACGTTTCATTAAAATAATGAAACGTATGCAGAATTGTCTTATTTATTGGCATTTATTTCCAAAAATATCATTTATGGTTAAAATGTAAGGGTGTAAACAGACAGGAATTTGACATGAGTTTGTGTGCTATTTATCTTGTTTTCTGCATTTCCTCTGTTTCTGTCACAGATGCGATAATGGAGTTCAGTGGAGGAGTGTTGACTGTATACGGCCCAAATGAGACAGCATCCATATTTGCTACATATCCGACAGAATACATTTCTTTGGGAAGGAGTTTCCTCGATCAAGTGAGAGGATTGTGTGTTTGCTTAGAAAAAAAAAATATTAGAAGCCCCTGTCCTTTTACTGAACCCATGACTGAGACGATTCTACGTTTGATTAGGTAGTAGGCACTGGCATGCTGATGTTGTGTATCCTGGCCCTGGATGAAAAGAGGAACACCCCCGCTCCCTCTGAGCTGATCCCTGCTATCGTTGCAGTGATCGTCCTCGGAATCTCCGTATCAATGTCGGCTAATTGTGGCGCCGCGATAAATCCTGCTCGTGACCTGGGCCCCCGCCTTTTTACACTCAGTGCAGGCTGGGGCACCTGAAGTATTCACGTAAGCACTTCACTTTACACTGGACACAAGGAGCATAACCTACACACATTTGCACGCATTATTATTCCTCAGAAAATACTTTAACACAGCCATTCCCAAACTTTAGAATACCAAGGCCCAATTTGAAATGTGAAAAATCTCCGCAGCCCACTGAAACCTTTAATCGCAACTGTGATCAACATACAGGACAAGGAACCATGATCCTGATATTAATGTAAGGGGTCAACAAATAAGGTGACACTTGTCATATTAAGTTAAGATGACAGTAGAATAACACTTAACTGGTTTGTTTTATTACTTCTTAATGAATTTTAATCATGTCATGAATATTTTACAGTAATTAAAAACATATTTAAAAAAGACTGAGGATTTAAAACACATTTGTTTAATTTTAATGACCTCTCACGGCCCACCTGCAGTCCCACGACGGCCCACCAGGGGGCTGCGGCCCATACTTTGGGAATCACTGCTTTAACATTTAATTCGGGTATAGAAAATGGATGGATGGATGGATGGATGGATGATTTAATGATATATAAAAAGGAACATTATTTTTGTTCTAAGCATGTAACTTCAGAGATGTTTTTCAATAAATGCTACATATCAGGTTTTCTGGAGGATCAAACTCTCAGCTAATATCAAAGCAGAAAGACACAATGTCACTTCATGAAACAGTTATTCTGACTGTTTAAAAACAATTACCCACTCCTATCAGCGACAGACCAGAGAAAACTGGTTTGGGCTCCATACATTGTTTTCTCAGAATAAAAAGAGGGGGGAAAAAAAGTCAAAAGGCTTCATGAAGAGTCATCTTAAGGTTTGTCCCAGTCATGTATTTTACAATTACTTTGTCGTGTTAATCTGGGTGTTTTCTCTCCATAGGTGTTACAATTACTGGTTCTGGGTGCCGCTGGTGGCTCCACCTTTGGGGGGCATTTTAGGTTCTTTCTTGTACTTGATCCTCATCGACTGGCAACTTCCTGACCCAGAGCCCCCTGAGAATGATTTAACACCATTCAGTATCAGCAAAAAGGTCAAGGGGACAGCCATGACGTGGGAAAAAGGAGAAGAGTTAAAGACTGCACATTTGTAGTATAGTTACTGTTATAAAACTGTGTCTGATCAGATAGAAACAATGCGTTCAGAGCTGGAGTGTTTATCTAAAATGTTGATGCGCATATACATTTCATGATTTTCCTTTCTTTTTTTTTCTAAAGTGTAAATTATTTTTAGGAATTGATCCAAATTTCTGATTGATTTTCAAGTGTGACAATTCTTGATTTCATGGACTTGTAAATTTACATTTTGGCTCTTTTCTCAAGCATATTATGTCCTGAGAAATTGAACCAATCAACTCGGCAAACATAGCAATAATAGCAACTCAAGGAAATTAATATAAAAGCTGGTACAGACTTTGAACTGCACACATTAGACAAACTTATTACTACAGCATGTAGCTGTGTTATAGTGATGTGTTTCTTCAAAAACCGTTGTTTAATCCTTTGTGAATAAACAGAAACATGCCAGTAGATGCTGTGACATTAGATCATGTAATCAAAAATAGTTTGATACATAAATGCCTTATATTTTTTTATATAAATTACATGAAGAGGAGCGACCTGTCCAGTTTGTAGTCAGCATGTCGCCCAGGGACACTTGAGACAGACTTCAGCCCTCCTTGATCCTGAACAGGATGAAGCAGGTACAGAAAGTAAAGAAAGTGATTCAATCAATTCTTACACCTGCAGTGAAATGCTGTTCATTGATATTTTACTGTAAAACTCCATGTAGTATTGTTTTCTTGAATGGCGGTGAACAGATATTGGTTAGTTGATAAAGTCTTTTATAATAACATCTGTTTTTTTGTGTTTGTTTGTTTTCTGTTTTTTTTTTTTTTCAGGCTAATTGTTTCAATGCAAATTACATTATTGAGCTGTTTACTTTTAATGAAATACTTTCATGAACAATATGCATTTGTTAAATTTTGATAGAACATTCTTTTTTTTCTCCACATCATTTATTTTACAAATTTATCAAGAGGATGAGCGATTTT
This sequence comes from Hirundichthys speculiger, assembly GCA_018398805.1. Lineage (NCBI taxonomy): Eukaryota > Metazoa > Chordata > Actinopteri > Beloniformes > Exocoetidae > Hirundichthys > Hirundichthys speculiger. The sequence continues at coordinate 1,410,674 of JAGFBZ010002294.1, read as the reverse complement.
ATACTAAAGCTGATATAATAAAGGATTTTCAAGAATGGGTTCCAACCTTTAATGCTTCTGATGTCTTCACAAAAAAGCTGTTTTATCTGTTTGTTTAGGGGGTTTTTTTGTGTTAGTGATATGATAAAAAGGAACCAAACCAGTACTTTTTTTTCAGCAAAAAACTTTCCTAAATTCTATTTTTCATGCAGGACTTTTACTTGTAATAGTGTGAAATGCATCCATCCACATGGATGGATGTATGTGCATTTTTGCACATCTCTCTCTGTTAAATTCATATTTTATTGGTCTGTAAGAGTTGGTGGAGAAAACATTGTTGACCCAGAGACACATTTTGGCAATCATTTTATCAGTGTAAAACACTGATAAAATGATTGCCAAACTAATATCAGTGCTTAATTTAATTTGTGGTTTGTTGTGTGTGTTGTGTTTTTTTTTTTGCGTTAGTCTCTTCAACCAGTGTGGAGCACTCTCAATAGATAAATGTGAGATAAACTGATTACAGAACAATAATGTGCTTGCACTTTTCGGGCTTTTTCAAAAATGTCAACAATTAAGTGGTGGTGGTTATTATGTCAACAATTGAGTGGTGGCAAACTATGTTATGCTGATCAAAAATGTCCACAGAACAAGAGTTACGTCTTCTCTGGTGTAATGTAATTTAGAAATTTGCCATGGTAGCAATAGCACTACTTTTGCATCTAGTATTACTTTGAGGAACCTTTAGGGTTATTTATTTTATTTTATTTTACCAGGATTTCTTCCATAAAATCAATCATAAAACAGGTTTCTAGAACTGTCTCATTTCACCTTCCTAATACTGTGTAAATTTAAGAGTAAAACATGAAAAGCAGTCCATGCATGTGTTACTTCGAGACCGGACTGCTGCAGTTACTTTTACCAACAGTAGAATAAAATGACTCTGAATGGCCTTCAGCTGATCCCAAAATCATGTAGCAATAGTTCTGATGAAGATGAGCATGAGATGTCACACTGCCTCAGTCTTAGCTTCCTTATTATTAATCTATTATTATTTATTATTATTATTATTATGATTATTACATATAAATCTCTTAAGGGCACAGTTTCTTTTTAACCTGTGTGTGTGTGTGTGTCATGTCATGTCTGGAATGAATCACTAAATTGAAAAATCAAAAAAGAAGGTTAGGCTTAAAATCTTCTTTCCTGATGAGGATTATAGTAGACTTGGTTGGGTGCACTGACCCAACCCTTCAGTCGTGCTGCCATGGGCCTAGACTGCTGTGGGACCTTTCATGTATACGCTGGGCTCTTTCCACACTCTATTTTCTCTTTACTCTTCTTCCATGTGTATGTAAATATAATTAAAATGAAAATTCTTCTCTTTTGTGTCTCATAGGCAGATATCCCTGGATTAATGTCTCTGGGTTTGTTGATCTTGCTTCCTCGTTATCTCAGACCCTCAACCGGTAGAGGCAGAGTGATTCCCTGAGTCTGGTTCTGATTAATGGTTTTTTAGTACTGTCAAGTAGTTTTTATTCTCCTCTCCACTGTCGCCTTGTCCTTGCTCAAGAAGGAGGATTGCACCAAAGTGAAGATTTGATGTCTGTAAGGGTTCCTCAGCGCGGCTGTTTTTTTTTTTTGTTTTGTTTTGTTTTGTTTTTTGTTAGGGATTGGCATCATGTGAACACTGAATGCGAATAAACAGGATTTATTGAATTACAACAAATTACTACAAATTGGAATACACTTGAACTGAGCTGAGCTGTCCTTGAGTGGACAGTATTGGAACTTGTTTTCTGTGTTAAGTGCCTTGACGTAATTTTACTTGCTAATTGGCATTATACAAATAAAAGTGAAGTAACTAAACTGAAGTTGCAGAGATACTCCTGAAAGAAAGAGAAAAAATGAATGTGCTCTTCTCAAAAACAATTACCCATCAATCCATCTCTGCATCTGCTTCATCCTGTTCAGGGTTACAAGATTTCGTGTCATTGGTCAACTAATGTGACGCTATATGACACTTAAGGCTCAACATCCTTAAACTTTAATTATTTCTTGGACGTATAAGCTTGGAGTGAAAACGTGGTTTTTGTATCGTGATATCCCTGACTGAAAGATGCTGCAGGAGGTGAAGCTGACAGCAGAGGGCGCTGTCACAGTAAACAATAGATACTGATTATCGGCAAGGTGTTTACACGGGACATTGAAGCAACGATTTACAAAATAACAGCTTTGAGCTTCAGTAATTATCTTTTTTTTTTTTTTTTTAAGTTTCACTTCTCTATGATTAAAAGAGCCAAACGAAACAACGAAACGAAAATATGAACAACTTTTCTTCCTGAGTGTAAGACATGCAGACGGAGGTGGAGAAGGTGAAGTAGGTGCAAACTCCCCTCCTCCACCTCCTCTTCCTCCTCCTCCTCCCCCTCCCCCTCCTCTCTCCTCTGCTCTGGTGGAAGTCAAGCCCTCCCTGGTCTCGACATGAACTATGTGAGAGGAGCATCCCGCTGTCTAAGACCTCCTCAGCACCTCAGTGGCCTTTTATTATCTCCTCCGAGTCAAAGCCGAACTTCAGCGTGACCTCGCCTTCAGGAGTTTCCTCCAGATGAAACCCATTTTTATCTGAAATTTGCAAAGGTAGGTGTTTTCTTGCCCTTTTGGAGCTTTACTTATCTGCCCCCATCATGTGCGGACTGTCATTTTAACAGAAGGAAGTGCTGATGCTTGTCTCGGTATGGGTTTTCTTCCTTCTGTACCGATGTACAGTACATCACAATGAGCTGGCGCGATTTACATGATACATACAAATAGTTTCAGGTGTTTTTTTTTTTTTTTTAGTCACAGTAGATTTGTTTGAGTCGTAACATTTGTTAAACTCAAAGTGTAATGTCACTGTAAAAACCACAGACACAGACTTTAACTGCATTTATTCCTATGGAGGCTTGATGGCATCACATGTGTGAGTATATGCATAAGTGGAGTGTGGCAGACATATGGAATTATTTATATCACCATAAAACTTAAAAGAAGACTATCTAACCGCACCACACAAAGTTTATGTTGCGAATGGACTCAGTGATTTGTTCCTCATAAAAAACGAGTTACCACAGTGACCAGTCCACAAATATTCAGTTAACTCAGTTAACTGTAAAATGATGTTATGGAGATGTCGTGAAACTGCACCAACAACCTGGTGTATGGTATTTTATAAGAACAGATGTATAAATGAATGAATAAAATGGCAATTCAGTCACTCCGGCACAATTTCCACCAGAGTATCAGGTGCACAGTTGAACTTCTCTCTCAGTTTTTCTTTGAATGTTGATAATATCACTCCACTCTATTTTCATGGCTCCTATTAATAAGATGGAATTCCTATTTATATGTCTTTTTTTCTATAAATGTAAAATATAAATACAAAGAGGTGAGTTTGACACAAAGAAAAGACCATTTATGCATATGACACCCCATCCCAAAAAATCTGAATTAATTAAACCTAGGGCAGGTGGTCTATACACAGAGGCTCTAGTCCTCGACACAGCGGTTGTGGGTTCAACTCCTGCTGTCTACCTTCACTGTTAATAAAGGCCACTTGTGCCCAAAAAAAAAAAAAAAAAAAAATCAGACATGTCAGTGCAGGTCAGTTACTTAATGTTTGATCATCATCATTCATTAGTGCCTCGGTGTTTCAGTTTGGTGTAGGGTGCTTTCTTGTGAAAAATATCAAGAGGCATTTATTTCTTTGTGGCTTACTCTACTAAGATGACATCCAAACAGGGCAAACTTAGAAAGATAATGGCTTTTGATAAATTACTGAAAGATGTTGGCTGTAATCTGTAAAATACAGGGTATATCATAAAGACAGCTCTTGCTGGAAAGAATCATTAAACAAGATAAAAATGAAATGTGCCACACAATGTTCTTGTAAATGCATGCAAAGACAGACATCCAAAGGCAGAAGCTTTATATAGATTTAACAATTGTATTGTTATTTTACTATATGAAATGGACAACTCTGCAAAATAACATGCTGACCCACCAACAGACTCAGTATGAGTTTATATGCCCAGCACAGAAGCATTTAGCAGCTTGTTTTTGAGAGATCCACTGTTACAGGTGGTGTTGCAGTTCACAGCAGCACATTTCATGAAGGATTTTTGCCACTTCAAATCATCTAAAGTATCAGCCAGACTCTGCTGAGGGATGAAAGGAAATCCAAGAAGTCCAAGAAAGGTGCTTAGTTATTGTTTTGTGAGAAAATTTATCAAGGTTCGGAGTGGTCGGCTGTACAAAATGAAACACACAGACACTCGCTTTTTGCTAGAATGATATATGTTTATATATATTTCCCACAGATAGCAAACATTGCACATAGAAAACACACAATTGCTCTTTTGCTAGAATAATATGTGTCAAGCTTATTCCCCACAAAATATAGAGCAAAACAGATCACTGACAGTTCATCAGGGCTAGGCCTTATAATCTCTTACCTTGACACAAAAGGACTGGAGAGCCGGACAGTCCGGTAGAGTGGCCAAAAACCCGGCTGGGCGTCGTGCACAAACCCGCAGCTGACTCTACTCAAACTTCCGGGGTCACCGTCTTTATAGTCTTTTAACAACATCCGAGCTCGGAAGGAGGGACGGGCCCCATCCGCTCCCCAGGAGCTCACACACTAAGTCTTGGCCTCTCGCCATGGAGCCCATTCACACGGGAGCTCAGTCCCGTGTGAACAGACCAGATAGGGGGTGCATCTCTCTCCCTCTAGTTACATTGTTGATAAACATATGCAGGTGCAGAACTGATACGAAAGAGTTGAATCAGGACATTCTCAGGACACAGAGTTTGCACCTCTGGCCTGAGGGCCTCCTGATTCAAAAAGGTGCATGATTGATATATAAAGAGTTGAATTCAGGGCATCTCGGGACACAAAAATATATTTTTCCCTTCATTCCACCTCTTGGCCCGAAATGTCCTAATTCAAAAACAAACATATAAAATAGTTGGAGTCAGGGCATTTCAGGACACAAAAATACATTTTTCCTTTCATTCCACCTCTTGGCCTGAAATGTCCTAGTTCAAAAACAAACATCCATCACCATGGTGATTATCAAACGTGATATCCTCTTCCTCAAACCCTGTACTCCCCACGTACCATCTACACGCATTTTGAATATAGTGGCATGCAAAATTTAATAAATCTGGTCTATTGTCAAATTGTCTCTCATTGTGGTAGTAACTTTGATTTACCCAGTAAGTACACGACCAAAGGTTCCCAGGAACGTCTGGGTCAACTATGACAGTGTACTTCTCCGTTCCAAACCAATCTTCAGTTGTTCTTAGAGAGATCTTCATCTTAGGGCCGTATTATACAAAATCCTTTGGAAGGAACGTTTTAACCCTTCTGATATAGACACAAGTAAATATATTACACATGGTAAGCACACACAATACAATAACCAATATTAACAGTGGAGGCGCCACACGTGTCTTAGCTGTTGCAGACATACCTGAAAAGATATCCCACCAATGATGTGCACTGTTCTGCTCTATCATCTTAGCGGCATGTACCACCTTTCCACCGGTGATGAAGGTCGACACGAGGAGTCTGGACACGTTAGACCCATGGGACTTAAGAATTTGTTTTAGTTCCGTAGACTGATTCAGTGCGCACCTGAACCTGTCCAGGGAGATGGTCCAGGGTAAACTCAGCACCCTCCATTGGACCTCCGTCAGATGGTGTTCTGACGTGAAATTTGTAAGTCTAAAGGTCTGGTTGTTCCAGTGCCAAGTGTACACCTCCTTCAAACATCCAGAGAACGGTGTCTGCGGCAACCTTGGGTGAGCATGCATAGTAGCTAGACATAGAGTATGGGGTCCAGTCTGCCACAAAAGATCTTGAGGTTCTTCAACATACCATTCACATAGTGCCGTGTCTCTAGTAAAACATGGGTCATGATATCTATTCTTAGTCATACAGGCAACCCCCTTATCTGTTATATCACAAGCTTTCAAATCATAAGTGTCATTAGTTACTGGACTATACCAATCGCCTTGAGTTTTCAAAAAACCAGTACCCATTATTGGCTATTATTGGCAAAACATAAAACTTACAGATCGGCACAACATCAGTCACATTCATCTGGACCCATTTATGCGGATCCAGAGAGCATCACTAACGTTAAACAGTTTCTTCCATTCATTAGCATTGGGTGATGTAATTACCCTGATGAACTGTTCCTGCTGCAATTTAGCATATACAGTTTGCAAACCACATCCAGTAGTACTGATAGCATGAGAAATGTTAACAAACACTTCACTAGACATCTCAGACATTTTAACATTCCATTTCAGCATGTCCCAGATTATACTGGCAGTCTCTTTTTGTGTTATTACAGAAGATGGCATCCACTGTCCGAGGGAATGGACGGCATTTGAGGTTGATTTCCCAGTATTCGATAACATGGTTCTGGTCACTTCTCCATCAATAGTGTTGGACACACCTAAAACAGTACCAGTTCTTCCAAGGAGGGTGTCATACCATGCACATCTCCGTCGTGTGTGATGGCATGTTGGTATGACTGGCATTTTCACAGTCCATACAACACTTGTGTGTGTCAGAGCCTCAGCTGAATTCTGACAGGTGGTGATTATAGGAGCAATATGAGTTCTGTGTGTGATTGGTTCGGCAGGTGACACCAGTACAGTCCACCAAAACGCAACTCTATTTGTTAAAGGTGTGGCATTACCTCCACTTGGTGCCATTACCTTTGCTGGTGCAGGTCCGGTCTTCCAGGTTGGCCCATTTGCACATGGATGCTACGGAGGCAACAGTCACATTACATCCAACATGCACCATAGGTACTGCAGGTATTTCTCCATACCTGATTTTTTGTTCAGAATACTTTCCATCATAGCACCATTGTGTCTCATACATGGTGCAATCACTGGTGATATTCATGACATCACAGCGCTGGTGTGCTGGACAGGTGAAGTTATCCTGTTTTCTGGGTTCAGGGCTGCTGAACCATCCTCTCTGGTGTGGCTGACTAAACGTTGTCATCTGTTGGGCTGGTGTCGCTCTCACCTGTTCCCAGGGGTTGGTAATCGCGACACCAAGGACAGCCAGGGGTGGTGACCCAGGGCCTGGCACCACCACCTCTTAGGCGGAACCCGTAGTTTAAAGCAATCTCCGGTTGGCCTGGTTCCAATCAGCAGTCTCCACCAGGTCATTCCTGCAACATACAGAACTTCATAAGACACACAAGATTAGTTTTCACAAAAATAACATTTGCTAACTGGGATCGTCACCCAGTTCTGCTCTCCAGTGTACATCACAGTACATGTTCTATCATTGCCTTAGGCAATCAGTTAAGCCGGCCTGGGTGGACCATTTTCCTGTCTCACCCATACTTTGGCTCCAGCTCGGTCAGAGGATCCAAATCCTTGCTGACCTCTCACAGTGACTGTGTCGGGGTGAGAAATTTCTTCCACCTCTGACATCTGACAGGGTTTGATTACTACTTAAGTTATAACTGGCTCTTTGTCAGGGATGTCACGATGCAGTGATCATCCTATTGAGGGTGTAACTCCTCCTTCTAATGGCCTGTTGTTGATCTGTTTGATCCCAATTCTATATTTTATTTCCCGTGAAATAGGTGCCATTGTCAGTTTGCATTGGACTGTCGTCCCATAAAACTGCTCAATCATATTCAGACATTTTAAAGTAGCTTTTTGATTACTGACTTTACACAAATGTACAGCTAGATTCCATCATCTCCTCAAACCTCTTTACTCCTTAAAAGGAAGGGGGCGTGACAAGACACGCCTCTTGGGCGGAGGCTAAAAGACCATTGGTGCACGGATGCACCTACTCGTCTGGCTCCGCCCTTGAAAATTCAACGCAGACGCAGTCTGGCTGTGATCATTGAAGAGCTCACATCACCTCTCACAGAAAAATCTGCCATGCCCTAGAGACGGACAGAGTTACAAACCATTTATCTATTATAGCTAAACAATTGATTATTTTTATTTCACACTCATTCCAGAAACGTCCACTCTGTTGCTCATAGATTTTACCCTTTAACAAAACCGTCTCTTCTTTAGATAAAACAGCTCATGGATTTTAACCTTAACTTTCATTTTAGCCAACGTCAACAGAGAGACTCATAAAATTATCAGTTTCATAACCCAATACACAAAAATAATCAGACTCACACATTTACAAGGACAGCAGCAGCTGGGACGTGCACTCCCCCGCTACTGAGACACACATATTGCTTTATCTCCTACTGCACTCTCAATTAAACAGACACACACACGTCTTCTGTAACCCTACAACTACAGTCGTGTCAAACTTATCTGCGCGCGTGGACGCACTTTCACTGACACAATCTACTGCCACGAAAGCGTGCAGCTGCTCTTCTCATCCAAAGAATCCTTCACTCTCACAAACAGACAAATCAGTACAGAACAGGCGTCCCTGTCCTTTTTTATTTTTCACATTTGAGCTCAAAACACCACAGTCCTACAATCACATTACGCATGCTTCATCTACAATTTCGTCTTTAGCCTCAGACAACCAGGACCCGGGGGTCTCCCTCTGTCTATCAGGCTCTGAGCTACAGGACGCCACTTCCCCCCGTCAGAGAGGAATCCAGATCCGTTTCCGGGGTCTCCCCCGGCTGCACATTCCTTATCTTTACGCTTAAACATTTTGTACCGCAGCCACTCAATAAAACATTAATCAGTTTTCTTTAATCCTGCCGACAACGCCAAATGTTTTGTGAGAAAATTTATCAAGGTTCGGAGTGGTCGGCTGTACAAAATGAAACACACAGACACTCGCTTTTTGCTAGAATGATATATGTTTATATATATTTCCCACAGATAGCAAGCATTGCACATAGAAAACACACAATTGCTCTTTTGCTAGAATAATATGTGTCAAGCTTATTCCCCACAAAATATAGAGCAAACAGATCACTGACAGTTCATCAGGGCTAGGCCTTATAATCTCTTACCTTGACACAAAAGGACTGGAGAGCCGGACAGTCCGGTAGAGTGGCCAAAAACCCGGCTGGGCGTCGTGCACAAACCCGCAGCTGACTCTACTCAAACTTCCGGGGTCACCGTCTTTATAGTCTTTTAACAACATCCGAGCTCGGAAGGAGGGACGGGCCCCATCCGCTCCCCAGGAGCTCACACACTAAGTCTTGGCCTCTCGCCATGGAGCCCATTCACACGGGAGCTCAGTCCCGTGTGAACAGACCAGATAGGGGGTGCATCTCTCTCCCTCTAGTTACATTGTTGATAAACATATGCAGGTGCAGAACTGATACGAAAGAGTTGAATCAGGACATTCTCAGGACACAGAGTTTGCACCTCTGGCCTGAGGGCCTCCTGATTCAAAAAGGTGCATGATTGATATATAAAGAGTTGAATTCAGGGCATCTCGGGACACAAAAATATTTTTCCCTTCAGTTATTCAGAGTGTCCTTGGTGTTTTTACTTCCCTGGCTGCAAGCTTCATGAGCTCATAAGGGCGCTGTGGGTCTATAGACTTATAAGGTCCAGAGGGAGGGATATGATGGATGAAATATTGAAAAGCTGGAGGTAGGTGAGAGGATATGGGAAACAACTCTCTTTTGTGCGTTACATGAAAAAAATGGAGCTGCATGCTGAAAAATGGGAAGTCATGGTCAAAATTTTGGTTCTGCACATATGTCAAGGATTCATTCACCGGAAGCAAAAGTTTGTAGATGCTTTATGTTCAGTTAATAATGCCCTTTGATAAGTATTACAACTTGTTGTCTTGTTTGTGCTGCTGTTTTGAGGTTTATACAACATTTTGTTTTTTGTGGTGTTTAGGTCTGGGTATAGGTCATGAAAAAAACCCCTCTCTCATGGCTATCCATTGTGTACTGATTAAGTCGTCTTCTTTTTATTCTTCTGCTGTTTAGCTGTGAAGGATGTCTGCTTCCAGAATTTGCTTGCACTCGAATGCTTTATGAGCTCTTCACCCGGTTTTCTCTGAACATTTCTTTACTCATTGTTAGAAAATTGTAAAATTAACTTCATCAGTGGACAGGACTTGTCATGCTGAATTTTATTATGATACCTCTGTGCAGGTACTGCATAACAGAACAGAGCACCACAACTCCAGAGTGGATTCAATCTTAGAGATTTTTTGCTGTAAAATTGGGGCTTTGATTTCCCTTTTAAGCACCACTATGGGCACTTGGTAAACAGATTTTCTTGATCTTCCAAACCTCAGCTTTTCCCTTAAATTCCCATATTTTAATTACATTGTGTACTGAGGAAGTAGTTATCTTCTTCTCTGAACATTCTTTTGCCTTGTGTGTATCAAATATTTAATCTTTCAGGGCTCAGAAACATTTTTTTTTTTTTGGTAATCAGTACTTATAACTCTGACAACCTAAGAGCTCAAATCAGTTGGTTTTCACCCACTTTTCCTTGATACTCTTCTTTTTGTTCCACTTACAAAACACCGTAGCCATCTTGCTTAAAATGTACAAGATGTATTTACTTAATATGACAGTTCACAGGAACAAAAACTTTTAATCAGAGGTGCCCAAACATACACTCACTGGCCACTTTATTAAGTACACCTGTCCCACTGCTCGTTAACGCAAATCTCTAATCAGCCAATCACACGGCAGCAACTCAACGCATTTAGGCATGTAGACATGGTCAAGATGATCTGCTGCAGTTCAAACCAGCATCAGAATGGGGAAGAAAGGCGGATGGGCTACAGTAGCAGAAGACCACACCGGGTCCCACTCCTGTCAGTTAAAAAAAAGGAAACTGTGGGTACAATTCACACTGGCTCACCAAAACTGAACAATAGAAGATTGAAAAAACATTGCCTGGTCTGATGAGTCTCGATTTCTGCTGCAACATTCGGATGGTAGGGTCAGAATTTGGTATCAACAACATGAAAGCATGGATCCATCCTGGCCTTGTATCAACAGTTCAGGCTGGTGGTGGTGGTGTCATGGTGTGGGGGATATTTTCCTGGCACACTTTGGGCCCATTAGTACCAACTGAGCATCATGTCAACACCACAGCCTACCCGAGTATCGTTGCTGACCATGTCCATCCCTTTATGACCACAGTGTACCATCTTCTGATGGCTACTTCCAGCAGGATAACGCGCCATGTCGTAAAGCGCGAATCATCTCAGACTGGTTTCTTGAACATGACAATGAGTTCAATGGACTCAAATACCCTCGTCACCAGAACTCAATCCAATAGAGCACCTTTGGGATGTGGTGAAACGGGAGATTCACATCATGGATGTGCAGCCGACAAATCTACAGCAACTGTGTGATGCTGTCATGTCAATATGGACCAAACCGTTTTTGAAGGCAAACAGTTCTGAAGGCAAAAGGGGGTCCAACCCGATACTAGCAAGGTGTACCTAATAAAGTGGCCGGTGAGTGCATGCATGCCACTGTAAATACAATAGACTATAGAACTAAGTAAAGAGCATAAAAAAAGAGTCTATGACAGGACAAAAAGATGATACTGGAAACATTAGCTGAAAGCTGATCAGCCCAACTCACATGAAGAAAGACAGAGTGGTCCTTTCTCGAGATTATTGATTAGATACTTACCGCCTTTAACCTCTGTCTGCCATACTGTGTGGGTCTTGTATTATGCACTACTAAACCCAGGAGAAAATATGTAATGCCTCATGTCTGCAGTCTCATCTGTTTACATCTCTCAGCTAAAATGGTGAATAAAAGCAATGAGGCGTATAATAGAAGTAGGCCAGCATAAATGAAGAGAGAGAGAGAGAGAGGAAGAGGAGAGGTTTTGGTGTGATGTGCAGATGCTTCTTGTCTCTTCCTCATCCTCCATAGGAGGATACTGTCGGTGGATCTGTCCCAAGTCATTCAACCCCAGACACAGTGTGCCACAAAGACAGATGCAGGTCTCTGCTGAGTCTCATTTCCTCATTACAGCTGTAACAAACCAGATATGATCTCTGCTAATTGCATTTGTGTTTTTCTGTGCAGTGCACTTGTTTGCCTCATTGATTTTTACCTGGTTTTCACAGCCTCAATTCCAAAAAAAAAAAAAAAAAAAATCAAAATTAAACAGTAAATGACGTGCATCACTCAAACACATGCACTGTCGTAGATTGGTCTGAAACAAAGAGAGATGTTTTTATTTCAACACAGACAAATATAGGCGCCATGTTTCCTACTTCTCTGACACAAACCTATTGCTATTTCTCTGTTTTGCACACAGTTGTTCTTATCACAATGATGTTGATTCTGTCTTCTTCACCACCTCTTCTTTTTCTTCTCACACAGACAGTCTCATGGGCCATAGTAGAAGTACCCCAGCAGAGAGGAGATGTTCAGAAAGAGGCCTCCGCCAGGTCAGCACATGACATTAAACACATTAATCATCTGCACATTTAAGTTGTTTTCCATAGTGTTAGTGTACCAGATGATTTGACAGTGATTAAAGATGAAGGGAAAGGATGGGCATCACATTTGCAGAATAGCACACTAAGTACTTCATCATTGTGCCTTTTCAACACAAGGTAAAGGGCAAGTCTATTAGTGACTAGACTGCAACTGAATAGTACTTCACTGCATTAACATCCATAAATGCACACAGTCGTGTGGGGGATGGATTCTTATTTGATTATTCAAATCCAGCGATAAGATGTTGTGCATTAAGGGTCTGCTGAGCTCATGTTGACATGAAATCGCGTGTTTATTCCATATACAGGAACTGAAATACAACTGAGGATAGCATGGCGGTGTGCTAGTTAGCACTGTCACCGCTCAACAAAAAGGTTCCAAGTTTAAGTCTTACTTCTACCAGTAAAATGTTCAGTGTGGTATTGACTGCAATATAACCCCAAAGCATAGCTGTTTCATTCTCCTGTGTGTCAGGTCCTTTGATGGTATTCTGCACCCTTATTTGGCTAAACACACCTTTGCTTATTGGGGTCCAAAACATCTACTCTCCATAAGTCTATATGTATTGTTTCCAAAAGGGCTGATGATTTATTTGCACACCTATAACACTGAACTTTGGGGTGAGGATGCAGAAAAACTTTTATTTCGGTGGATCGTCCATGAATGCTATGATTGTACAAGTGTTGCTGCATGGTAGTGGACTACAACTCCAGGATTTCATTAGTCTTCAGGACCACAACTTGAAGGGGGTTCCTGTTCCTAAATGAAATATGTGCAGTACATTTTGACTAGGGATGCCCAAACATTTGCATTCTGTTGTGAATGATAGCACATGCCTTGTTTTACTTTTATATTTCATTCAAGAACTTGAACCCATTTGTTACTGGCGTGCAAACGAAACATGGAAAAGCCAAACTGCAGCTCTGTTAGGGTTTGCTTTCAGAATTGCTTTAACTCTGAACGCAAGAAACACAGTATTGCAAGATGAAAAAGTACCATAGTTAGGTGCTCATACATTAGTTTCTTAGATCTCAGTTGCAGTAGTATGTTAACATGGTACTAGAACACCCCTTGGTTTGACAGTAAACCCTGCAAATGTTGGCATGTGTTCCTGTCATCATTGCCTATTCTTAAATCTTAAATCTGCTCTGTCTGAACAATGCAGGAATGTTTATTTACTAACTGGACTGTTGATCATCATAATTTAAGCCATCCAGTAGAGCTGTGACACTTACATCTGTATTAATCAATTCATAAGGACTTATTTGACAGAAAAACCTACTTAAAGTATTGTTGGTAGTGTTTGTTTTAATTTTTCTCTTGTAACTCTTGTAAAATTAGCTTTGGATTTGCTATATTTTATTTGCATGTTTTAAGATCCAGACACTAGTCTCTAACTGACTCAAAACGTAGGGAGTGCATTAAGTGAGTGGAAATTATGGATCCACTGTGAGGCTTGCACGTGCTTGTGCTCATGTGTGGCCCTGCCCACTGCGGCGCATCTTCTCTTATTAAACATGCAGGAAACCTGGGCTGCTGCACAGGACATGTTGGCTCCAGACTCCAGACTGGCTGCAGTTTTTTACTCGATGCTTTCAGATCCAAAATGGCGCCTAGTTTCCTCGCGCTTGCCCATCTGCGGGATTCCTGCAGAGGCGGGATCCATGGTAACTCCAGCGTGGTCACCTGGTCATTGTGGTTACGTAATGCCCATACTGGAAAGTGTTTATTTTGTGGATGAGACTCGATGCAGCCTTAGGTGATCGATAAAGCTGCACATCTTAACACAAAGCTGATTTGCGCTTGTTGAATATCAAGTCAAACCTTTTGCAAAATTTTGGCCTCAATGTAACAAAGAAAATAGGTACTTTATTATACAAATCTGTCAGCGACGACGACAGTCACCGTTTATAGAATCAGTGAAGTTGCTCCCTGGCATTAAAGGGGGGAGAAATGAACACGGTAGACTATTTTTGCAAGGGTTTGCTGCGTGCCTTGCTCTTGTGCGCATTTTTGGGAGGGCAGCAAGGAAGCTGCACAGAGACAGGGATGGGATGTTCCTGCCAGTTCAACTCAGCTAGAGTTGGGACGGGAGCCTGATCCGCGCGTCCTTGCAGAGATGTTGCGGTCAGATTGTCGGTGCTGTCTCTGAAACAGCGCACATCCGACGAGTACGGTGATTTAAACAAATTTAAGATGACATTATTGAAAGACATCCCGGAGATATGGATCCCAGTTTTTCTCCCCTTGGAGAGAAAGAAAAAGAAAGGACTTGGTGGAGAGTCGAAAAAGAGGCGGACAGGTACGAGTTTGTCTGGAAACTGTAACCTCATCATCATCATCATCTTCTTCTTCATCATTATCAGGTTATTTATACAACCTGCATCAGATTCCTCCCGACCTCCCCAAATAAATATCATCTTTCATCCCCATCCCAACTGAGTCCAACGTTCACTCCATCATTTTCAAGTCACTCAAGTATCATTTTTGCACTCTTGGCACTGCATTCCCTCATCACTATTACCTATCTGCAAAAACAGACTTTTTTGTTGCTGATATGTCCACAGGTGACCACTCAATGTTCCCATTTGTTTTTATTAGACATCTTCAGCATGTAATAACATTTTTCTTCATTCTTTGTAGTAACTATACTTGTTACATCTGCACCTTTTCACTTCCAATCTTTGGCTCTTGTGTCTTTCTTGCTGTTTTGTGTAATAATGACTTAGCCTGTCTATTGTGGCTCACGTGATTTTCTCTTTTTTTGTTTGTTTGTTCACTGTTTTGGGCCATTTTTGTGTTAGATCCAGACTAAGCGTAATAATTTATCTGAATCCAAATTGTGATTAAAGTGGCCGATGTCCTTGTTCCTGCTCCCTGAGACACTGATCAATCCTCCAGGCGCCAGCTTCCACTGCTCTGCTTTGTCTACATCCTTATTCCTTAGATTTACTCCCACAAATCACACTGGACGTGCACCTTGATTTGACCTCCGTTCCATTAGTCTGTCATTGTGTCACTGCCTTTGTTTCGCAACAAATCAGATCACTGCATGAGTGTGCACGCACATGACTGCAAGCAATTCTTTTCATCTAATTTGATCAGCCACTGTGAGAGAGATGATCTCCTTTCTCCAGAGTCTGATCTGATTCTGAGTTAGGTTCAGTCATGACAATGACATTAGCATTTCCCATAACTCTGACAGATTGGGTACTTTGGGTCATTACTGTTACGACTTCAGTCTCTGTTGTGAGAGTGTGTGAGTGCGCTGTTCAGGGCAGCTGCTCGTGCGCTCACATGTCCAGCCTTGAGGGGAAGAGTGTTGAAGAATTCGGACGGAAGGATCAGATTTAATGCATCTATTCTTTGTGATCACATTAGATAAAATGATTCATTTACTCCTTTATGTCTCAATTTTATGGAAACCCTATGCCCTCCCCGGCTGACAGTTTCACAGTGGTGGAGCTTTATAGATTGACACCGGCTACCTGTATAGTATGGAGTCTGCGTCAGGGCTTCTGATGCCCTTGAAGTTGTCAGAGACATTAAGCACTTACTGAGCAGTTTGCTAAAGATGCTCATGCTTTCAGGCTGAGTTGGTCAGCTTGTTCAGGAGCGGCTTGGACGGACACAGTCTGGCCCTGACGTCAGATGCTTGGAAGCCTCAGTGCTTACCAGGCGCAGGCATCTTGCAATCTTCGCTGTCTAACCTCTGCATGTCAGACAGAACTCTCAAGATTTTGACCTTCGGGTAGAGAAGATAAACACAGAGGAGGAATGAAGATTAGAAAAGATTCAGTATAATAAATTTAGCAGATTGAGCACCTATGCAAGTTACGTGTAATGTGATATTGTAGACAAATTAGAGTTTAGAAGATAGAACATGAGTTGCAGATGTTAAGTGGCTGACTTTAATAAAGCACAGTTCTTAAGTGGCTTTAAGTCTACCTAAAAAAAGAGATTTGAGAAAAAAAAATGTATTTTCTAAATTGACTAAACTGTCTGTCATTACAACACTGCTGGTTTTCATCTAACTGGAACTCGTCTGCCACAACACATTTGTGTTATAACTTGACAGCAAAAAAAAGCAGCGTTTATAGGATCTCTCAAGGGGCCTGTGTTTGTTTGATTAAGTTGTGTGAAGCAGGGGCAAAGATGTAGGTTATGAGCTGTACATGGCGACAGGGCTTCACAGTGCTGCAGAAACACAGGAAACCACGGTGTCAATGCTTATTTGTGTGACAAGTGATCAAAGGGTTATGGCTTCTGCTGTGAGATGTCCCTTCCTGTGGCACCTCTCTGTCTCTCAGTCAACATCCAAATGCAACACGAGTATTTCTGTGAATAAAAGATGCTTTGGTCTTAAAAATGCACTGTGCATCAGAGTGTGCATGCAACTTGTCTGCAGGCCTGTGCACAATGGGGCAGTCATTTTGTTTAAAGAGCAGCCTCATCAATATTAGAACAGACAGGTCTGGTTGTGAAAGTGGGAGGAACTCCCACCCGTGCCTTGCATCAGCATGAATACAAACCTAAAGACAGCAAGAGGAGAAAGTGCAGGGTCAGAGACCAAGAGGACCTTTATAAATAAAGCAGACTTTTTCATTTGTACTCTCTTTAAATTTACAGCTCATGTGTCATCTATGTTTTTTTGTGGTAACCTCTCTGGCCCAGATTTCACTTTCAATCCTGATCAGTCAGCAGCAGATTTCATTAAGTTTCACTTGAATTATGTTTATCTATATGGCGCCAGCTCACTCTCTCTCTCTTTACAGAGAGGGTTGACAAGTTAAATTCAAGTTCAATTAAATGCAGCTCAATTAATCAAATTCAAAAAAATTCAGTCCAGATAATCAGGGATACCTATACATTAGGTTACATTTTGCACAGGTGGGTAAAGCTGTTTGATCGCTTCAGGTGTATTTTGTTTTGATGCCATCTTATCGTGAGTGACACATCTCGTGCTCTGTCTTTCTGCAGAGGAGGAGAGGAAGGTCAGAGCCAATGATAGAGAATATAATGAAAAATTTCAGTATGCGGTAAGAGTATCCACTGTTACTCCAAAACAGAGATACCTTGTCATAAAACATTGAATTACTTCACTTGGAATATAGCTAGGCCTCTCACAGTTCTGTCTCTTCTTCTCTCTTCGCCCAGAGTAACTGCATCATGACATCAAAATACAACATTCTCACCTTTCTGCCTGTCAACCTGTTCGAGCAGTTCCAGGAAGTAGCCAACACGTACTTCCTTTTCCTGCTCATATTACAGGTGAGGAGAGGAAACTGGGTTGGAGATGTCTGCATCTTTGTTTTTGTGTTAGTATAATGTTGAGACAGTTTGTTACATGACACTAATTGCTATGACCTGCACTGAAACCATTTGGAAAAGGCTAGACGCTTTCCAAAAATGCTTTGAAAGTAATGGGATAAAGATGTCACGGAAGCTCTCAATACCAAAATTGTTTGATAAGTCCAAGATGTTTTGGATGTTTAATTAAGGGAATGATCATAAACAACTGGAACATAAATATGTGGGAACTAATGAAACCAAGAATGTAGAAAAGACATGTGAAAAACCATAGGTAGGCAGACACCAGGGCTATTGAAGACGTGCTATTTAAAGTACGTCCAGTTACCAGTCTGATTGGATCTGACGGCATTTGTGGGAAGCAGTTCCAGACCACCGAGGCCACACACCACAACCCACAGGGGCCAAAGGATCTGTTCCATCCCAGTACCAGACACTCCAGATGTTCTTTTTCCAGACCCTGACTGGTCAGAGCTCTTGGGATCACAAAGAGGACC
The DNA here is from genome assembly GCA_018398805.1 of Hirundichthys speculiger. NCBI lineage: Eukaryota > Metazoa > Chordata > Actinopteri > Beloniformes > Exocoetidae > Hirundichthys > Hirundichthys speculiger. The sequence continues at coordinate 1,392,421 of JAGFBZ010002294.1, read as the reverse complement.
TGCTTAGTATTGACCAGGTGGTCATAATGTCATAATTTTATTCTACAGAACACATGCAGTATTTGATTCCAGATAAATTCCCCATTTTAAATGGCAATATACAATTTTTGGAAAGTTTCTGGAAATTTACCTGACATTTTATGCCTCTTTGCAACCTTGCACAGTGTCTATGTGCCCACGCTCAAAGTAATGTAAAAAATGTGTGTTCCTGTGTTTCAGTTGATACCTCAGATTTCCTCCCTCTCCTGGTTCACGACCATCGTGCCTTTGGCTCTGGTGCTGAGCATCACTGCAGTAAAGGATGTCACAGATGACTTTGTGAGCATGTTTTTTTTTTGTTTTAAATCTACTGTACACTCACAGGCAATGACTCCTAATGATCTCTACCTGGCACCACTTCTGAGAGTAGTGCACAACCAAATGGCTTCTGTCACATTTTTGTGTCTTGCAGTTTCGCCACAAGAGTGACAACCAAGTGAACAACCGCCAGTCTCAGGTGCTCATCCAAGGCTCGTAAGTCTTTACAGATGTGAACTGACATGTGTCGTTGCTTCTGCTGATTTAAATTATATTTACGAGGTGTCTTAAGTCCCATTTTGGCTGTGTCTGTTCCTATGATTTCCTGCTTCAGGCTGCAGAATGAAAAGTGGATGAATGTTCGAGTAGGTGATATCATAAAACTGGAAAACAACCAGTTTGTGGCAGTAAGTGAATGAGCAACACAGTAACATGCATCAGTAACCATCCACAAACACAGGTAATGAGTTTAATTAGTGCTCTGTTTGATCTTGATCATTTTTAATACTGAGTAGTAAACTAAGTACATTAATGTTAAATGGATTACACTATAAGAGTGTGCTTCATTGAAGCATCTTTTAAACCTGCTGCACTCAACTACTAATTTGTCTTCAAATAAAATCAGTTTGTTTATATTTCCTTTCATAAATGCAAGCCACCATCTCTGTATACAGTGTTTTCTAATTCTGCTGCTGTGCTGATGCTAAACTCATTTCTTTGTTTTTTGTTGTTTTTCAGGCTGACCTGCTCCTGCTGTCGAGCAGTGAACCTCATGGGCTGTGTTACATTGAGACGGCCGAACTAGACGGGTTCAGAAAACACATTACACACTACTCGCAGTTCTTCAAAATCTGCAGAGGTAACCGGACACCACGTGTAATTTGCTGTGCACCGTATTATCTTGCAGAGAGACCAATATGAAGGTGCGTCAGTCTGTCTCGGTGACAGCCGAGCTCGGTGACCCAAACAACTTGGCTACGTTCAACGGTGAGATTCGAGAGCAAACTCGTCTCTCGGTTTCTCATTTCCGCTTTGTGATTATAAAGGTCAATGGTTTTCGGCGTGCGCTTAAGTGGGGAATTCAGATGTTTTCTTCCTTCGAGTTCTTGCTCATAATGGAAAATAAACAAGTAACACTCACACAAACAGGCTCACATGCACGCATTCTTTCTGCCCTCTTCTGCCACCGCTGAATGACAGCCTATCATCACCCACCCACCAGCGAAAGAGCTTTGAGTCAGCAAAGCAGCCCACACAGTCCTCACCTGCTCAGGAAAACGCATTACTGCAGCAATTCAACCCACACTTTGCCTCATATCATTTTACAAGACTCTACAGTATGTGCGGCATTTTGTGTGAAAACAGCATGGAGGTGATGAATTCAACTCAACGTCATACTACTGCATGTGTTACTGCAATTGAATTTGAATGTCATCCATCTATTATATATACCATACTCTCCTTTGTTTAAAGGTGAGGTGGTGTGTGAGCCCCCCAACAACAAACTAGACCGTTTTTCCTGGGACCCTCTATTGGAGAGACAAGAAGTACCCTCTGACCAACCAGAACATGCTGCTGCGGGGATGTGTCCTCCGTAACACAGAGGCTGCTATGGCCTGGTCATCTTCGCAGGTGTGTAGTCATGTGTTTGCATGTGAATTAAAGCATGCAATGCGTGTGGTGAAGTCAGCTTTATTCTGTTTCCATCTCAGGCCCAGATACCAAAGCTAATGCAGAACAGCGGTCGCACCAAGTTTAAGCGTACGAGCATCGATCGCCTGATGAACACTCTGGTCCTCTGGGTAGGACACCCCAAACCTCTCACTTTCATGGCTCAGGACTATTTTAGGGCATGATCTCAGTGGCTTGAATTCAGTGTCATGTATCAGCTCTAGTAATGCTGTCTATACTAATGTGGGTTAAACAGACCACAGATGACCACAGAATATTTGTTAAATACAGATAACCGTCTCCTGCCTGTTTCTCTGTAGATCTTTGGCTTCCTGGTGTGTATGGGTGTGATCCTGGCTGTGGGTAATGCAGTGTGGGAGAGACAGGTGGGCTCCTTGTTTCAGAGCTACCTGCCTTGGGACCCTCCTGTGGACAACTTCTTATTCTCAGCCTTCCTCTCCTTTTGGTCCTACGTCATCATTCTGAACACAGTGGTGCCTATCTCTCTCTATGTCAGGTAGGAAGAAATGCAGCATGTCTGAACAGAAAAGTGTGTGCACATAAGAAACAAATAGTGCAAAATATTTATTAAACATGCTTATCAGAAGATGTATTAATGATACAAACAGTTAAGACAAGTTGTGACATCTATGAAGATGGAATTGATTGATGGAACCTACAGTTTATATCCACCTGCTTTTCATATTAAACAATGCACTGAAGGAAAATTAAACAAGCCATCTCCACAGGTAATCAGAGATAATTTGCACATAAATTGAAACCTGTGTTTTATTAAGAATAGTTAAACACAACGCATTAAATGTTTAACATGTTTCCAGAAGTTTGCTTTTTGTATTTGGGAATTGAAGACACTCTTTTGCTGAAGTTTTAAAATCAAATTTTTTTTTTGCCATTTTTGCTTCATTCACAAACTGAGCTGCTCAGTCATCTGATGCCTCATTTGTCATATTTTTAATTTCATTATGCATCAAAAGCTTTCAGTGAGTGACAGGTTTGGACTGAAGGAGGCCAGCTGAGCACCTTGACTCATCAGGTTATAGTCATGCAGAGTTTGATATTATCGTTATCAAGTTAGAAAAGCTTTCCCTGGAAAAAAAAGGGCTCGTGTGGCAGCACCATGCTGCTCCAAAACCTAACTATCATTCAGTTTAGACAGCTGTACAAGTCACATATGAACTAATGTAAGCCCATGCTGCACACCTTTTTCAGTTTCTAGATTTTCTTTTTTCGCTTTCATTTCTGAATTCTGTAGCAAACCTCCACATTTCCACCACAGCTGTGGCATGTGTTATTACCACCCGTCATCACAAAGATCTCAGCCAGTCAGCACTGTTTTTCACCTTCACTCTGTGTGTACAGAAACTTCTCTGAATTCACACAACCTTTTTATTATTAAACATGCTGTATATCATAACCCTCCTCTCATTATCTGCAACTGTGAACTGATAAACTTTCATTTTAAAGTCACCAGGTATTTGAAGTCTTATTGAATCTTCACTTCTGAAAGATTTAGTCTTTTTAGTTGACATACAACTGAGAGATTTTTAAACATTCTGTCAGTTGTGAAATATTCCTTCATGTTTGTGCGTGTGCATGCATTTTAGTGATTCATGCCCTTTTCCAGGATATGTGTGTAGCTTGTGTGAATGTATTGTAATTCCCAGCTTAGTTAAGAAAAAAAAAAGCCAAAACCCAAACTTGAATAAATGATTGTGCAGTTGCACACAAATTATCATTTATTACGCTTACATAGACATATTGGGGGTGATGAACTTAACTTTTCTTGCCTGTATTTAGGTTTTGTTATGACACTCTGGGAAAAGAGGAGAGCTGCAGATGAAGCCCTAACCATACTGTTCCTTTTTCTTAATTATTTTTTAAAACTGCTGCTTCAGTGTCTGCATTTCAGCCCCATCAGATTTCCGTTTAATACACTTTGACTTGTCTAACTGAAGAGTTACATAAACTGGCTTGAAGAATAACTGAAAGTTATTCCTTGAGTTTTTATGTAGGACTCACTTACTGGCAGTTTCTCACACTTTCATGACCCCTGCTGTCCTGCTTTTGTGACTTTCTCTCCTGTGTTGGTGCATCAGTGTGGAGGTGATCCGGTTGGGTCACAGCTACTTCATTAACTGGGACCAGCAGATGTTCTGCTCCCAGTGCAAGACACCAGCTGAGGCCAGGACCACCACTCTGAACGAGGAGCTGGGCCAGGTGGGCACTCAGAGAGTGAATGCTTTTGTGAGACTTAATAAAAAGTTACACAACACCATCTGCTTTTTCATACTTATTCAACTATCCTTGTTTTGTTTTTTTTTTGTTTTGAAATTAGTTGTACAATGCTTTCAAAATATACAGTATTCTGTTTGTACTGAATAATGGAGCCATAATAGATCATTCTGTCAGGATAAAAATAACGGTTTGTACAATAAGTCAAAAATTCTCCTCATTAAACCTGATTTATGTTGCTGTTTAAGATGTCAGTCTCTTTAAAAACAATGAGTTTTTTTTCTTTTTCCTGTAACTTTACTTTCCAAATAGGTTGAATACATCTTCAGTGACAAGACTGGGACTCTCACTCAGAACATCATGAGCTTCAACAAGTGCTCCATCAATGGACAAACTTATGGTAAGTGGACTCACACAAACAAATGCACGCCTAATTTCACAAAAAGTGCACATCAAGTCTTACATCTAAGATGTTTACTGTCAGGTGAAGTAACAGATCCGTTAGGAGCACAGCCGAAGGTTGGTAAACCTTTTTTTTTTTTAATGAAACATCTGTTATATGCATTGATACACATTTGCAGATGATGATATGTTATCATAGTCCCATGATCTCTTTTGAACATTCAGAGGCTGGACTTTACTCCCTTCAACCCGCTGGCGGACCCAGGCTTCTGTTTCTATGATGACAAGTTGCTTGAATCGGTGAAAGTGGGCGACGCTCCCACCCATGAGTTTTTCCGCCTGCTCTCCCTCTGTCACACAGTTATGAGTGAGGAGAAGAGCGAAGGTGAGCCCGGGGGGGGGAAACAGGGGAACCATCCATCAAACGATTACACCGACACGCCGTATTGTTCATCAGTGATTGTGTCATTATTGTTGCATCTGTCTGCCCAGGAGAGCTGGTTTATAAGGCTCAGTCTCCAGATGAGGGAGCTCTAGTGACAGCAGCGAGAAACTTCGGCTTTGTGTTTCACTCCCGAACACCTGGGACTATTACCACCACAGAGATGGGGCGAACTGTCACCTACGCACTGCTCGCCATACTGGACTTTAACAACATACGCAAGAGGATGTCAGTCATAGGTGCGGAAACTACATCATTTTACCTGGAGCTTAGTGGTGTAGATTTTAAATACAGAAAGTGCATAACAAAGCTAAGTGCAGTTTAAGACTTTGGTGTAATCACGTACCCTTTAAAAGGGACTCGGAAGAATTTTTTTGGTTTCATTTTATCTTCAGTTTCCTTTATTAGTGGCCATTTTCACCCGGCAGTTTGTTGCATCAGACAGGTTTTAGTGTGCCTTAAAATCCTAGTGGAAACATTTTATCCCTTGGTCAGATTTTATTGTGTTCTCCTGTGACTTATCCTCATACAAGGGACTAAAAACTGAACAGTACAAACACTTTGGTGCACACATACATCAGCTCCAAGTGATATTCTCACAGACAGCCTGCATGACACATGGTAGGAGGGAATGACATCTGTGGAAGCAGCTTTGGAAAAAGGCTCTAGGTGTTTGAATGTGACATAAGAGTTGTCTGAATCCCTCAGAAGGTTTTTTCTCCATTACTTTCTGTCTTTTATTTTCAGTACGTAGCCCAGAGGGCAGGATCCGTCTGTACTGTAAAGGAGCAGACACTGTGCTGTTGGAGAGGCTCCACCCTTGCAACCAGGAACTGATGAGCATCACCTCAGATCACCTTAATGTAAGTAAACAGTCTCCTCAGAACCCATTGGGTAGAGCTGCACTGCCACTTAGTGTCCATTTGCTGAAATTGACTCTTTAACAGCATCTTCTTTTCTTCAGCTTCACACTGATCAGAAGTCTATCGCATAAGTCAGTAATCGATATCAACAGCATAAGTCAGACACAAACAATTTTTAGGGTCAGTGGGATTAAATCTCAACCTTTTGGGCTGCTTAAGTCTTCATGCCAGGATGTACGCAGCACATATATTTTCTTTGCACATGTTTGCATGTATATGTTTTTCAAGGAGTATGCAGCAGATGGCTTGCGGACCCTCGCTCTGGCCTACAGGGACCTTTCAGAGGACGAGTGGGAGGCCTGGTCAGAGAGCCATCGCTTTGCCGACAAGGCCACTGACTGCAGGGAGGACAGGCTGGCAGCAGCTTATGATAAGATAGAACAAGATATGATGGTAAGTCTCTTAGTCTGGCATACATTTTCTTTCTCAGAACCATTTGTGTTTCACATAAAAAAAAATGGTTGAATCTACTAGGCAGGGTCCGTACGGTTTGAAGAAACCTGGAAAAGTCATGGATTCAAAAAAAGGGTTATTTCCAGTTTGGGATTTTTTTTTAAAAACCCATAAGGTTAAATAAACTAATATGAATAAGATCAAATTAGACGTTATGAGTGTCTATGCTAACCGCTACCAGGTGAATTGGCGAGGTGGATAATTCAGAGGAACTGTGTTTCACATAATGTGACCTATCTTATGATTCATACTTTCAGGTGTTTATAATCTGCCGTTTCATGGTAGTTTATTTGAAAACACAAGCGGATTTGACTAATAAAGGTGTTGAAAGTGTGGCATCAAGGTCATCATCCCTGTCAGAAACCGTTTCTTCAACCACAAGAGCACTTACAGAATCAGAAGAGATGATTCACATTATAACGTATGAATTTCTTTCTAAGCAAACTGAAAAAAAAAACCTAACAAACATAAAAAATAAACCTTTGGTGTGAGTGTTTTCGCTTCGTCAGTGTGGTTTGACAAAGTTACTTGTGGATCTGACTAAATATGATCATAATGATGGCGTTAATGCATTTTCCAGTCTCTTTAAGATTCAAAGAGAAAATAAACTTAACCCAAAATAGAATGGGATCCAGATTAAATGATGTTGCTGCTGGTGATGTCACATGAATGGTTCTGTGTCCAGCAGTGGCTGTTTTAAACTGCAGATGTTTGATAAAACTGGTTGGTTTGCAGCCAACAACTGAGTTTAATTAAACTACAAATCTCTACATTTGCAGGAGGAAATACATTATATAATCAATCTGTCACAAATACTTTATCCAGCTGAGTTTTCTGCTGTTTTTACTTGTTTGAGGGCATGGATGGATGTAATGCGCATTACAGTGGTGTAACATGGATGGAGATCACATCCGACACTGAGCTGAGATGCAGGTCTATTTTATTTTTAAAGGCTGCATTTTAAAAACACACTAGCGCAGATTCAGCAGACAAAGGGTTTGGAGTAAACTAGTTCTTCATGTAGGTCTGACCAACTATACTAGTGACATCATGTTTGGGCTTCTTCAAAGATGACTGCTCCCTTGTGGTGAAAATGTGAAATACAACATAATTTTCTAGCCAAACTACTGTTTAATTATACAAACATCTCAGCAAATTCTGAAGGCAACCGGAATACACCAACATTATTCGGTGCTTCACTTCCACTTTAAAAAAAGTTACAGTAAATGTGTGCTTGGTTCTGAGGGACGTCACACTAAATACTGACCTTTGCTTGTAATTTTGTTCAGAACATTGTGTAGTTTTATTTTGTGTCCATGTTATCTCGCTGTTGATCAATATTTGTTTTTCAGCATCTGATTTAGATTATTAAAAATGGTCAATAGTCAGCCAACTGACTGCCAACCAACCAATTTTTATCTAAATTGAATCTTGAGGTGATTGATTATTACCCAGGAAAAGTGTCTGAACTGTTTCACTCATTGTCATGTGACAGGGAGAGGTGCGATGAACAATGACAGATTTCTTTGTTGGGATGGCTAGTGTTTCTAAAAAAGCACAGAGTGTCCTTTATTTTGTTTGAAAGTAGTAAATCTAACTTAGCAATTCCGTCTTAAATTTGTTGTAATCAAAAGCTACTTTGTGGTCATGGAATAATGCCAAAACATCATGGAAGAGTCATGGAAATCTTTTGGTAAAAATGTGGATGAACCCTGACCAGGAGAACTTGGTATTACCCATGACTCTACTGTTATATGTAGTCAGGTGTTAACAGCAATAGACATTTTTAATTGATGGGTGATTTACTGAGGGTTTTTTTTGTTTGTTTTGCTTGTGTAATAGTGTCACTGGATTTTTGTGTCTTCATGCTCCTGTGTGTGTGTGTAGCTCCTCGGTGCCACAGCGATAGAAGACAAGCTGCAGGAGGGAGTCCCAGAAACCATCGCTGTCCTCTCGCTCGCCAACATTAAGATCTGGGTTCTCACTGGAGACAAGCAGGGTGAGATGTAAACACTTTTACACTTTTACATCTGCTATCGGAAACTGCTTTGCCTACTGTTGTTTAAAGAGCATTAGAAGCATCTGAAGTTCAAACACACCACATCTATGTGGTCCTTGTTAACAATAATGAAAATAATGTTCTTAGCTCCTCCTATGTACTTTGTTAAAATTGCATTTTGACACTGTGGAGAAATCTGCAGTTAGCAAGCTAAAAGCTCTTAATTTAAGCAGATGTTTGCATTAAAAATACTAAAAAAAAAAAGGATTTTGAATATTTCCTTGTCTTCTCCCTGCATTTCGCACAGAGACTGCCGTTAACATAGGTTACTCATGTAAGATGCTGACAGATGACATGACTGAGGTGTTCATCATCAGTGGGAACACTGTCCAGAGCGTACGTCAAGAACTCAGGTCAGTCCGTCTTTAGGGATGATCCACCACCTCTCTAGTTGTTGATGCACGGTGGAATCCTAACTGGGAATCTCAAAGGTTTCACAGAAACTGCGGTGTGCATGCATGATTGGAGTGTGTAGGCGCAGAAACACGGTGTTTCAGCTACTGAGTGAGAATCACTGAAGTGCTTCACTTTTGTTTTGAGTCAGCCACTCCAGTCAGTTCTTCACATCAAAACCACCACGCCGCCGCTCTCTGTTCATAAAGTCATTTAGCAAAATAGTCTTTGAAGTGAAAACAAGATTTGGCCTGGACTTTTAAATCTCATCTTGTTTCAGAGTTTCTCTGAAACCTGGCATCAGTTGGTAAAACAAATTATGGCCAATGGAAAAAAAAAAAAAAAGTGTAACGCTGTGTGAAAAGTAAATTAAATCATCCACAACATTTACTCTATTATTTGTTGTATTATTTGGTTTTCTAGCACAGTGTAGCACTATTTGTGGAGAACATTATCATTTTTTTTTCTTTCTACCTACTTGAGATTTTCCTCTGAGCATATTTCAGTGAAAACGCACGTTTGAAATATTTTTTAAATACTGGTTTGGTGCTGCTCAAGGGACTCCTGTTGGGCATTCTGGCATTTTCTAACATCTTTTATCGTGGCGAACACATTGAAGAGAAGTCAGCGTGTATATCGAGCTGTGGCAAACTGGGAAGAAAATAGAAGTATAAACCATTGCTTCTATCATTTATCGTGGAGAATTTCAGATATGACTACAGCAAGATCTTCCTGATTACACCACCTCTTCACCCAGCTTTTATGTTGTAAGAGCAGTAGGAGACCGCAGACAGAGCGGTAAGAGTAAAGAGTGAAAAGTGTGATTGCAGCGCTTGTGAACAACAGACGGTGGAATTCCAGACTGTGAAGAAGCTGTGTGTGTTTTTTTTTTTCCATATTATCCACTGAGAGGGTTCACCTGTGATACTGCAGTCTGCTTACGCTCCTGAAAGTTAGAGTTGAAGATGCTATTTACCATTTTCAGAAAATTCAATTAATGTCAGTTCATATTAAATGTGAACAACACAAAGGAAAGTGTTGTGGATTTAAGGAGAACCAGGAATAAGATGAACATTGTTTTCATTCTGAAAGAAGAGGTGGAGGTGGTGAAGGACCACAGGTGCTTATGGATAAATGCTACAAATACCAGGTGTACAGCTGGACAACAGGCTGGAAATTCAATACTGATGCTGTCTACAAAAAGGGACAGAGTAGACAGAGAGACACTGAATCTACCGCTGAAAGCAAGTCTGCGGCGGATATCTGCAGTCATCTGTTTAGGCAGCAACTTCACAGCCGGTGGATCAGAGTCTGAACAAACAAACAAGGGGGTTGCTCTTTGGCCCTGGCGACTGATTTTAGAAAGAAGAATGTTGCACAAGCTGGTCAACATACCATACAATTTCAGACACCATTTTTAAAAACTTTCTAACACTTATCTATCATAAGCGTTTATCTATCATGATGCAGTCAAACAACGAACTGTCTTCAGCCTTTTTTGCTTCCCTGCAATAGTGATCTTAAGTCCTTTGTAAGGGCTATTTGTGCTCGGTTTTTGTTTTGGGTTTTTTGTTTGTTTGTTTGTTTGTTTTTTTTAAAATATTTTTTATACTGCAACAACATATCTAGAAAACATTATTCATTTCAATTCCATTTCCATGGAAATAGCAAAAGACAACATGTAAAATGCTGAAACAGAATTATTTATTTATTTATTTTTTTGGTCACTTGTTTTGTTTTTTAGTAAGTGTTACATTCTTCTATTAGTGGTCCTTGAGATGCATCTACAATGGCAGTGGAATATATCTGTGATGACCTGAGCTATGCCTCATTAGACCGGGGTCTTCAGTAGGTAAAGTTAAGAAGACAAGGCCTCGCAGTTGCTGGGTTATTTCATAACGAAAGCCAAGCTATGAGGTCAAAAAATGTGTAAGACAGGATTGTGTAAGGGTGCAAAGGCTCAGCAGCCGCCATCGTTCTATGATAGAGGAAGTTTTAACCACTAACAGACTTCCAGAATATCCTGCCCAGCTAAATTGAGTAATTGGGACTGAACAGTCTTGTCTGGACAGGTAGCCAACATCCTGTGGGGAAGTTTATCAGGCGCAGAAACTGAGAGACTATTTAAGATCAAGGAAAGAAGAATCTCCCTGTGAGTGACTCGAGACTTGCCCAGGGTGTACCTGGTGACAGCTGGGGTAGGCTCCAGCAGACCCCTATGGATGGATGGATGGATGGATGGATGGTAAGAAGAAACTGAAAAGCACTGAGAAATTCAGGAGAGGCTATGTTTATTTGAGCAGGACGATGCTGAAACACATTCTGGATGTATCACTATAGTAGGGCTTCCTGGTTAAAAGAAAAAGAAAAAAGTCTAGTCCTATCACTTAATTACAACCATTTAGTGGAAGTACTGAACCCCTACATCAAACAAAAAGGCAAAAACTTTTATTACTGGTCTTCGTGGTTCCCAAACCCTTGTGTTGAGTGGTTAACAAAGGAAGAGTAAACATATTGGTGATGCTGAGTTTGTCTTCTCTTCCAGGAGAGCGAGGGAGCGGATGATTGAGCTGTCACGTCCCAGAGATGGGCCGAAAGATGAAAGAATGGAGGGCTGGCCAGAGGCATGTTTCATGGGTAATGGGTTCAGAGAAAGACAAGAAGGAGATGCTACTTCAAGAGGAGGAGGGAAACATTTTCAATGCACTCCATTCCCTTCAGCTCACTCTAACTTCATGGAGAGCATCTCTGGAGAGTTTGGCATCGTGATCAGCGGTCACAGCCTGGTATGAATATAAAACCCTCACAGATACACACACACACACTATACCCAACATGAAAAGACCATTTGTTATTAAGTTATTTACATCTAGAAAATGTTCTTGTTCTTCAAACACTTGCTCCAAATTGTGTCATAAACCCATGAACCTCTCGTCTCTGTTCGCTGTGCTCTTGTAGGCCCACGCGCTAGAGGCAGACATGGAGGCAGAGTTTGTGTCGACAGCGTGTGCGTGCAAAGCAGTGATCTGCTGCAGAGTCACCCCACTGCAAAAAGCTCAGGTGGTGGAGCTCATCAAGAAGCACAAGAAGGCTGTCACACTGGCCATAGGAGACGGAGCTAACGATATCAGTATGATCAAAAGTGAGTCCTGCAGAAAAGACGAGTGCGTTAAGGATGGTAGAAAGGAAAGAAATAGTACAATTGGATGTTTATTGAAATGAGGAGGAAGAAGAGAAGTTGGGTTCAGACTGCCGTGTCTATCTTGAAGCAATGGAAATTCTCAGCAGAAGTAGTGGTTGTAGAAGCTGTTTATCTGCAGGGTGTTACAATGTGGGACGGGGGTTGTGTGGAAATATCTGTTGCACTGTTTGCAATGTTCCCATAAGGGTAGGAACTGGATTGTAGTGTGTCTGGTGTGGTGACTGTCTTTTGAAAGCCTTCTGACCTGCAGGTTAGCAAACTAGTTAGGTAATGACAAATGCTCACAAACAGACATAACTAAATTCGAAACCAAAATACCTGCTATTATCAGTTTCTCATGAGGAAGTGGAAAGCAGTAAGGAATGATCCTGATGGATAAAATGAGTTTCTTGCAAAGTCTAAAGCCAAACAAATAGGAACTGTAGAAGAGCACTAGATGTTTAGCAGTTAAATTCATATTGTTTTTCTCCGTGATATGATACTCTGTGTATTGTGTCTGTGTAATACCCTATTTTGTAAGTGTTGCCCCACCTTTTGTTTTTGTCTGTGGCTGTAAATCATGCCAGCATTTTTACATGATGTTTCTTGAAATGGATTTATGCAAGTACAAAGCAGAAATGCAATCAGTGCAGCATAGAAGGGTGGAGTTTCCTGCGATGTCTGATGACAAAAAGAGTTGTTTTTGTTGTTTGTTTTTTTTTTTTGTTTTTTTCTATTTGATCCATAAGTACACGTACACAGTTTTGCCTCTGTATAAAGCCAGGGATTACAGACATTTTTACACACTCTATCATTTACTGGCTAAACAATTCAGTTATTAATGCTTATATGGTCAGGTTTTGCCTTTTTTTATTGTTATTTAATTAAGAAGGTAAAAGGTCTTTCCAGTAGATTCCAGGTTTTGAAGTGTTGTTGAAAAAAGATTGCAACATTGGTTAATTAATGAAACATTTTAAGGAAGAAACTCTTAAAAAACTAAACATTTTAATTAATCTTTTTTTTTTTTGTATAAACTGAGCAATCCTTTTATGGTCACTTCTTTGTCCGAAATCAATTTTTTTTTTTTAATTACATTAATTTGCATCTCCTCCACTTTTATGGTGTAACCTCATTGAACGGCTAATATTGAAGAACCCATCACTAAAAGCAGGATTGATATTAAAACAGATATTAAACAGCTAAAGTACTTGATGACACAGTTATCTTCTGGAAAAAATTCCAGTGCAGCACTGGGGAGGGATTCATGTGTTTTATAAAGATGCCATTATGCATATCAGTACAGACCTCAAGATGAAAACCACTAAAAAAAGAGGAAGCTCACCATTTAGTGATGTCCATGGTTTCTAAATTTCAGATAGTCACTAACTGCAAAGAGTTTGCATCCACATATCTATCCGTTTTCTATACCATTTGCAAAGAGCGCTTAAGCCTTTCCTAACTGTTTTTGCTGTCCAAGTATTTAAAAAATGGCTCATATTTGTCATTATGTTGGTATCAACTTATCTTTTATGATTCATTCTATTAGTTGATTTAGTTTTGAGTCTGTGAAAAGTGGTTGTATAACCAATTATTCAGCACTTTTTGTTAAACCTTTTGATTTCTGAGTTCCAAGGTTTAGGCGACCAAACCTTTGCACATGCTACAGTTTGTTTTTTTAAGGCACATTAACACAGAAGATGTATTTGTAACAAAATATGCTATTTTTACAATGTATGTGGTGAGGTTTTGCATCTTCTGAACTTGAGTGTTGAAGGTTGAAGTTACAACCCATCACCTGTGGATTTCTAGTCAGTCCAACAGTTTCCATTTGTAATCACTCCATCAGTGTCGTGTAGAAGGTTCAGTTGACTCTTGGTTCAGCGGGGCCTTTCTGTGTGGAGAATGGCCGGGGGGGGGAGAAGAAGAAAAAACACTCTTCAATTCTATCTGAAAGTCACTGTTATCTTGTACAAAACAAAATTAAGAAAAGTGTGCCAAACATCAAAAGACTTGACTGTATATGTACACATTTTTGAAGTTTTTGATTAACGGTTGGCTGATTATCACTGTTAATGACTGCAGCGTGAAGCTTTCTTGATTATCTGCAAGCTGTTCAAAAAAAACCTGGGCTCATCTTCCTTTGCTTTTTGTAGTGAGCAGTGTTAAAAAAAATGGATGGATTTATTCAATAAAACAAAAACTGCAGAATATGAACCCTCCAATAACAGCGCCTCACAAGATCATAATATACTTATTTAGCTCCTGAAGTCTTTTCAATAAACTCTTATCCTGAAACTCTAAAATGAAGCTTCTAATTAAGAGTTTAGCTTTCTAACTACATCAAACAATATCTGACTTTTTTTTTCTCTTTGTGATTTCTCTTCTTTCTCAAAGGTGCTCATATTGGAGTCGGCATCTCCGGTCAGGAGGGGATCCAGGCTGTGCTGGCCAGTGACTACTCTTTTGCCCAGTTCCGCTTCCTACAACGTCTCCTGTTGGTCCACGGCCGCTGGTCCTACCTGCGCATGTGCCGCTTCCTCTGCTACTTCTTCTACAAGAACTTTGCCTTCACCATGGTGCATTTCTGGTTTGGCTTCTTCTGTGGCTTCTCTGCTCAGGTCAGAGAAAAATGTGGCAACAGGACATCAGGATCATTATTCATTATTTTGACTGTACATATGTATACAGGTGTGTGTGTTTGACGGTTGTCTTCTTTTTGTTGCAGACAGTATATGATCAGTACTTCATCACGCTCTACAACATTGTGTACACCTCGCTCCCTGTGCTGGCCATGGGGATATTTGACCAGGTCACTTCAATGTTCTTCCTTTTTCAGCATTCTGTTCCCTTTTTCCTTTGAGCTTTGATTCAAATTGATTTTACCAAACAAGTCCGTTATATGTTTCAAAATCATACCCATTTTTCACATAGTTGTACATTTTTTACAGATCTCCAGTATTCCTGCGTGAATAAAGCTTCCTTTAGTATGCTTATGTTAGCAGTTTGCTTAAACCACCAACCACTAACTCCACTGTTGACAGTCTAAAGTCTTATTTTAGCTTATAAATTCTCTCACTTCCCCTTCTTATTGCAGGATGTTCCAGATCAGAGAAGTCTGGAGTATCCTAAGTTGTATGAGCCCGGGCAGCTCAACCTCCTCTTCAACAAGAGGGAGTTTTTCATCTGCATTGCCCAGGGCATCTACACATCAGTGGTGCTTTTTTTTGTCCCCTATGCCATACTGTCTGACGCCTCTCAGAGCAACGGGGTGCCCCTCGCTGACTACCAGACCTTTGCAGTCACCACAGCAACAGCACTGGTTATTGTGGTCAGCGTACAGGTGAGAAACCCCCCGAGTGGAGTTTCCTGTCCTCACAGTGGGCATCTATTGAATGAAACGGTTGTATAAGCATGCACTTTTGCTATTGTTTTTACATGAATCTGTATGTTTTTGCAGATTGCTCTTGATACCGGCTTCTGGACTGTCATCAACCACGTGTTTGTGTGGGGCTCACTGGGCTCCTATTTCACCATCATGTTTGCTCTGCATAGCCAGACCCTCTTCAGGATCTTTCCTAATCAGTTCCACTTCGTAGGTTGGTCCCTTGTTTGTTATATTGTGCATCATCCAAAATTGCATCAGTAAACTGTATTGAAATGTTGAAATTAATTTCAGAATGCATGTTTTTTCTGCAGTTACGAATAATTTCTTTCCCCTAGTGACATTGCAAAAAGTTGTTTCAGTTTTTCAAAAACGTAGTGCATTTGTGTCTGCATGTGTGTTTGTGAGTACAGGTAGTGCCCAGAACACGTTACTGCAGCCAGTTGTGTGGTTAACTATTGTACTGGCGACAGCAATATGCATAGTTCCAGTTTTGGCTTTCCGATTCCTCAAGCTGGACCTCAAGCCTCAGCTCTCAGACACGGTGAGAAAACAGAAAGTTTCTTAAACCCTTGAGCACCTTCATCTTTGCAACATATGTAAGGGTCTTTCTAAGGTGCTCATTAAAAAAAAAAAAAAAACACCAAGACTAACGTTTAATTGTGTATGCTTTTAAAAACCAGGAGTTCATGCTTACCAGCACTGGTCTCATGCACTCTGACCTACAATACCCTCCAAATATTGACTTCATCAGTGTACTCTACTGACAAGTTTTTGAATTTAAGATCAGTGTGGGGGGCCCCATCAGCCAGTCAACTGAAACAGCTGCCAGGGCGGTGTGCTCCTTTTCTAATTTACATGTAGTTTCTCTACAGAGTGATAAGTTTTGAGTTTCGATGAGTTGAAGTATCAGATAAGGACAAACAATTTGGAATGTACAGTTTAGAGTGCGTAGGCCTCTAATGACTACGACTAAAAATAACAGTGATGGTAACATTTAAAGCACACAACTGGTACAGGCATTTAAGACAGTAACTCATCTAGGAAAATATTTTTTTAAAAAGTCTTAAATAATAAAAGACTTTTTTGTTGTTGTTTTGATTGAATAAATATGAAGCTGTGAGACATTAAGGCAGAAAACGTGTGTGTTATTTACATGCTCTCTGCTTTCTGTGGGCCATCTTCAGGTGCGTTACACACAGTTGGTGCGGCAGAAGAGACGGAAGCCTGCAGGTCGCAGCGCTGGAAGCGCCTGGCGAGGCGTGGGCAGTGTGTCAGAGGGACGCCTGGGTGCTCGTGGTGGCTCCAGGAGGTCGGGCTACGCCTTCGCCCACCAGGAAGGCTTTGGAGAGCTGATCACTTCAGGGAAGAACATGAGGCTCTCCTCTCTGGCCTTGGCCACCTTTGCCTCCAGGCACAGCTCCAGCTGGATCGACACGCTCCGCAGGAAGAAGAACACTCACACTCCCCCCACCACCTCAGGGGAGTGCAGCCCAGCGCGGAGTAGCATCTCTGGGTCAGTTCCACCACTTTCCAACTCCTCCTCTCTTCTGGGGGGCTCACAAGAAACACCCATTGAGGAGGAAACAGTCGCAGCGCCGGCTCAGATTGTACAGAGTCCCTCTGCTTCATTCACACAACCCTCATCGGCTGCATCAGCACCTTCAGAACCAACAGCATCTCAGGACTCAGCTCAGGCCCCCGGGGCGGGCATCGCAACCACTGCTACAGCGAGATCCCATGCGAGAGACTCACCTGGAGGCTGGACACGCTCTCTGGGGCCTCTGCAGGTCAGTCACTGGAAAACACAAATGGATAATTCTTGGTTTAAATTCTTTTATGATCTTGTTAAGGTTGACTTGAATTCTCCTTTCCTTATCCAACAGGAAGCTCTCTTTGGTTGGAAGGGGATCATGACTCGCGCCAGTGCGTCCAACAACGCCGGCCCACCCTCTGTTGCCACGGAAGCCAGCCAGGAGGGGTAAAAGTGATGTCGACCGGATGCTGGTGCGCACGTACAGGGCTTGTTGTGTGTGTTTCTGAAGTGATACATAGACTGAAATGAGCAAGCAGACTGTTATAAAAAAGCTACACACAGTGTTCCTGTCACAAGAGGATGTGGCAGCTACTAAACACATGGACTTTCCCATCTGTAAAGGACTTTATGATGGGACAGTTGATCTCTTAATGTACAATGACTGTTCACAAATGACTTTGAAAGAGATTTACAGTATATAAGTGAAGATCAGCAGCAGGTGTAGAGGTAGTTAGCAAAATAGCTCTTAATTATCTAAAAAGATTGTTTCTGTTGATTTCAAAAAGGCTTTACAAAACAGCATCTCTTCAAGTCCAAAAAATGAGGTGAGTAAATGTGAAGAAGACGCTCTCAAACAGTGAGATGCTGTCATTATTATATTACGTTTTCTCTGTTGAAAAATCTGTTTTCGATATAGTTCTCAGTGAGAACGCTATTTTAATTTACAGAAGACAGCTGAAAGGTTCGTGTCACTTTTCTGTGGTTTGATCTGCTATCTTATCATACCATAACTCTTTTTTGCATCATATTGATGTGTTTATAATGGCCTGGTTGAGTTGCACCTTATATTAAGTTTCCAGTGCTTTAATTTGAAAGTTTCTCAGTCTGACAAAGGCCAGGTCATGTCAATGTGCCTCTGACGTAAAAGCAGAGTGAATAAATTGCCAGCGGTTTGCTTTTGGTCAGATGTGGGGAGATTGAAAAGAAGCGCTGAAAATATCAAACAGAGAGGAAGGCAAAACGTAAATGTAGCTTGTCATGTTCTTATTCTGAAGTGTTGGCATATCGCTGATGCCACACTGTCAACATACACTCCACTGAAGTGCTTCAGGTTATAACTCGCCCACAACTGTGTTAATAATGCCAAAACATCAGTCCTGCACATCAGCACGTGGCATCTTCCAAGCAGATGTTCCTGTCCAAACACTAACAGCACCACTGCTGTCTCAGACATGTTAATGTAGCTGTTCTGCATAACGTTTAGGAAATGAACGCAGTCTACAGTGACAGTATTAGAACATCCCACCCCACAACATCTTTTTTTTCTTTTTCTTCTTCTTCTTCTTTTTTGTCTTTTTTTTTTTTTGTGCAGTGTTTAGCTTCTTGTGGTGATGAATAATTTAAAAAAAAAAAAGCTTTTTCTTTCTCATGAGAGAAATATACTGTGCCTTTGGAAATGTCACTAAATGAAGCAACCAGAGTCTGAGGCAGAAATGGTGGTGAAATGTGAAAGTGAGACAGAACAGATAACATGAGGAATTTCATCTTTTACATGTAATACTTGACATTAGTTCTTTTGTTTAACATGGTCCACCATCACTTTTTATAAGCTGAAATAAATATTATGAGGCAGTAGGAGCTTGTTATTGGACTGTTTTTTTTTTTTTTACCTCACTGGGATAAAAAATATTTTAAAATAATCATAAAACCTCCATCCATGTACATTCTAAACTACTAAAATCGTTTTTAAAAAAAAACAGTGACAGCAATATATATTTATATATGTACTGTTAAAAAAGTTAGATATTTTAAATGGGTGAATATTGCTTTCTTGGGGATTTTATTTTGACGCTGAGGAGGATTTCCTCTGTGTAACGGCGCTGAACGAGGGGAAGAGCGCTGGGATTTCACAATAACGGGTCTGACGGTCAGAAGAGCTCTGCGGCTGCAGGGACTCTGCTCCAGACGCCCCAGTCTGGCTGGGGGAGCCTCACTCGGCTGGTGGGCTGTTAGGATGGTCTCTGGGGGTCAACAGTTTATAGTTTATAGTTTCGTTGGAAGGAGCTTCGCGAGCAGAGATGACTGGTTTTCTGCTTGCTGGTGTGTTTTCTGTGGCCCTCAGCGGCTCACAGCTTCTCTGAAGTAGACTGTCCCAGAAAAGGTGAGTTCTCAGAATAAATCTAAACGGAATCTGTAAACTTCTTCTAAATTTGCAGTTTAGTGAAAACTCAAAGAGAGAGAGAGAGAGAAAGAAAATGTTAAAGTTGTTTCTCTACAACTTTAAATTACTGAAACTGCTTAAGAGTTTATTTCGTTGTATTTGGGGCGTGAATGCAATTAAATCCCATGCACTTTATCGATCATAGATCATCCACTTCATGGATCATATTTTTATGAGGACATTAATTTATTTCTATATTTTGGATTATTTAAAAATAAAGAAAACAGCCTATTAGATTAGTCTATCACCGTTTACTTTTCTCCTGACAGCAAACTCATCAATCGAGTTATCTCTACTGTGCATCATTCCTGGTATTTTATTTTATCTTACTTTTTTTTTCTTCTTCCTAATTTAAGACAGAATGAAATGCGTTTTTAATCCTGTTGTGCTTATTGGACAAGTTTTAATGTAATGACATTATAATTTGTTGATGGCTACTTTTACTTTTGATTTCAAATGATTTAAACATCAAAACTATTTAAGCACACTAAGGCAAATTTAGTCTTAAGATCACCACAGATCTTGAGCTAGTCCATGTTACTGCGCAAAATGTGCAGTTCTGCCCTCAGCCAGACATGTGTCAGCTCTGTAAAACCTGAGAAAAAGGCTGATACAGAGTGTTTAACCTAGGATGGATGAAAAACTGTGTAGGTGAGGGTAGTATTAAAAGAGGAAGTTTAAAAGGGGTTGGTATTTTCAGTTATGCAACATTGCATCCTATCTGTGCTGTGCCTAGTCAAATGTGACTGATACGCAAGCCTAAAGAATACTGGGTGATTCTACAGTTACAGTCCCTCAGTTGTTTTGTTTTTCTGTGCAGACCCTCCCCCTGGTGTTCTGGTTGTAAATCCAGGAAGTAAACTGCTTCTTACCTGCAGCGGGCACGTAAAGGTGAATGGAGTAAAAGTCATCTTGACCAGAAGTGCCTCAAACACCATCAAAAAAAGAACTTCTACCACTGGAGCTCCAACCACTCAAAAACCTGCAAGTAATATTGCAGTCTTTACAGAAAGTGATAAATCTGACATGCAGGCTGCCCTAAGTGCGGGATACGACTCCTCCACTACCGGGGCAAGAATCAGCACTGTGCCAGAAGAAAATAGAAATCTCACAGCATACAAAGCTTTTCTTCACGTGGTCCGGCCAACCACCCAAAGCAGGGCACCAGAGGGAAAATCAGACTGGGAGGATGAAGAGATGGATGAAGCTGAGGGGTGGAGGAAAGCAGCAGGGTAACAAGAAGCATGAATGTGAACCATGAGTGGAAGTGGAACAAGCAGCCTTTATGGGAAAAAGATAGAGACGTTTTGAGAGGTGGGGCAACTCTGTCTCTGGCTTCAGTGAGACTGAAAGATGCTGGGAAGTACGCGTGTCATTACAGAGGAAGAGAAATGACTGCCGTTAAAGTCATTGTTGCAGGTGAGTAACACTACAACAGCCATGGAATTGCAGTGGAGAAGTGAGAGTACTTAGTCTGATCCAAAGAAGACAGGTAGGAAACCAAAACCAATAAGGACGCTTAATGAAGTTTTTAAATCAAAGGTTTAAACAAGATGTAGGGGCCAGTTACAGCTTGTAAATGCTGACACAAACTTATCAATAAGACTTTAAAGGGGAAGATCAGGGATTTTAAAATCTCTGTGCTAAAATGAGCATTGCTCTGATCAATAAGCTAATAGGACTTATAACAGGAAAGCAAAAGTGTGATTAATACCTTTAATGGTGACTATCATCATACCACTGTAGCCCATATCCTACCATTGAAGGTAAATAAATAGAATATGAGACTATTTGAATAAGCTGAAAATATTCTGTGCTACTGCATGTCTCTTTGTCTCTTAGATCCTCCTGAGATTCCCCGTCTGTCCTGCTACAAAAAGTCCCCAAGTAGTAAAATTCGTTGTGAATGGAAGCCTCAAAAGCCCTTTTCTAAACAGCCTCATTGTTTCCTCTCATTGAGTAAAAGGTAAGGGTTTTACACAGCGCACACAATACTTTATACGCTTTATTTATACCGACACACAGTGGCCATTCTGCTTGCCATTAAGCCAAACCCACCACAACAGGAAGATATTTTTAAAATCTTACTGAGTAGCATTTAATGCAATATGAATGCAGTGTTACACATAAGTGACATTCGCTTCACAAATGCCACCAAAAACAAAAAAAGAAGCCTTATGTTTTGAGGGCTTGGAAGCATCTGGGATGAACCATTACACAGTGGAAATGCATCGACGTCAGGTGAAACAAAAAAATAAATACCACTTCTTTTTTGTAAAACTTTTTTTGAAAATTTCTTCTCACTACGTTTAAGTACTTTTGACAGTCTTTTTGGTATTCATTACATTCCCTGTTGCCCTGTTGTTTGTGGGTACTGGTGAAATTTGTGAATTTCGAGCTAGGATGAATATCTGAATCAATTTAAGATTGGTTTAATCAGTTTAAGACTATTTAAGATCTTGAAAGAAACAGATGTCAATTTCTCCAGACCAAAAGGGAAAAGGACCATAACAACTGTTTTTAGCAACAAATCAACAAGTCAGGCTCTGTGATAGTAAAGGGTTGTATCAGTCCCCTTCACAAAGGTTATTTCAATTTATGTGAAGGCAGCATTAATGCAGAAAAATACGCAGGGATTTCCGCACAACATGCTGCTTTCAAGATGACATCTTTTCCAGGGATCCTGCACATATTATAATAATAACATGGCTGAGGAATTTTTTAAAAAAAAGCTGCAACGATGACAACCCTGTCCAAATGCACATTTTAGATGAGTTTGCAGGAAGAATGGCACAAAAAAACTCCAATGCTTCCTCAATGTCATAAAAAAGGAAACATTACTCTATTTTGTTACCTTGTACTGTAATGTGTAATGGCAAGAAAGTTAAATTTAATCAATTAAATCTAATCTAAAAAAAAAAACAGTAAAACGTTTTACGCTCCTACTTTTTTTGGAACCTGTTGAAGTACTGAATTGTAGGAATGGATATGCACAATACATATACTGACAGTGAAGTGAAATAGAAGTTGAAGTAAATGGAAAACATTTGAAGTAGTTGAAGTAAATGTACTAATCACTCATTAATTAAATCAAATTATTTATTGAATTTTTCCCACAGACACCAGCTTTTTAATTCTTGGAGTATAGGATGACACAGCATTTTTGAATGTTCTTAAAAAGTTGATAAAAACAGTACAATGCTAATTATTTGCCGTTGTATCATATCCATATTTGCACAAATGAAAGTTTTAGTTTGTCTTGTTTCCCTCAGCCAACTGAAGAAGTTTACCCAGAGTCCATGCTCCTACTCATCTCAGAAGTCCCAATGGTGGTGTGCTCTGGATGACAACGAAGATGAGAGGAGTATCCAGCATGTGGTCTCCCTGTGTGTTACTAGCATCTCAGGCACTGCTACTAGCCCCCTGCTGTATTTTACACCTCTGGACATTTGTAAGTGGACGCGTCAATGCACATCTGTCCGACTCCATGTGACTTTTTTTCCAGGTCCAAACTAAAAGACTTTGAAGCATCACACACTGGGTTCCTTCCTTCTCTTTTAGTGAAGCCCGATCCACCCACAAATGTGTTAATCCACCAGGAGCAGGGGCAGAAGAGGAGACTGAGAGTCACCTGGAGCCTACCAGTGTCCTGGAAGGAGCAGGGTGACTTCTATCTCTTAATTTACGAGCTCAAATACAGACCTTTGATGTCCTCAAATGAGCAGGTGAATCAGACTTTTGGACAAATTACTTATGAATGACTGGCAATTTTTGCTGAGTGTTCAGTACTATGGCCAGTGACAGTAAAACAGTTTTGTTTTTTTTCAGCTGAATTTTGTTTCTCTGTATGTATCCATACAGGTGAATACGTTTAAAGGTGGGCGCTCGCACACCATCACGGATGCCTTGTCTGGGTCTGAGTACATGATTCAGCTCAGAATGAAAGAAGAATATGATGGTCAGTGGAGTGAATGGAGCTCACCTGTCAATTCCACCAGCTGGACTGGTAAATAGACAAGCACACAAACAAAAAAGTGTCATAGCAATATAACAATCGCTAATTTACACACATATTTAGCTGACATATACAGATGTATATGAATTCTAATTTAACCACCTCAGTTATGCTTGATCCACCTTGAATGGACAAAAGTAATCTTGCTGAGCAGGCATGGCTCTTTTACCTTCACAGCTGGATTTTCCCATGAAGCTCTGCCCATAAATATCCATCCACTTTTACTTCTTTCTATTTCTTTTCCACGTCATACCCAAGATGAGCAGCGTGCTTTCAGTTTTCCGGACACAGCTACATTTACTATACAGAAATGAAAGTGCTATTAATTATCGAGAATTTTCCTGGTTGTGCAAGAATTTTAAATTATCAGGCATGAACAGTGATCACAACTTCACAACTTCCCCCGTTTGAGCTGATGTCCCATGCCGTCCCTTTTCTCGTTTCTCTCGCTCTTCTTTCCTGCATGTTTTCCCAAATAAGAACAGAAACAGCTCACAGAGCATATGCAGCTTATCCTCTGGTTTATGCAGTTGTGACAAAAGGTTTGTATATAATTTGGAAAAAAGTACATTTAAATTATATTGAGAAAACGTAAGGTCATTTTTTTTTTTATTAGTGTCTTCAAATTTGACTCAGCTCCACCAGTTATGTCAACAGCAATGAGCCAAAATACCAGCAAGATATTGGTGAGATGCTCATGGAGAGCTACCTAAAACAAATATAAAAAATACAAAATCTGACCTCAACCACACAACTTTGTATCGCATGTAACACCAAGTTGTTAGCTGCACAGGCCAACTTGCTGGGACAGTTTTTATCTGGGGCGCCGAAAAGGGGGGGTAAATGATACAGATTATCGGGGCCCATGATTGAGGGGGGCCCAGAGAGGCCCCTAATGATGATCAAAAATAGCATCAACAAATTTCGCCGCTGTGTTGGGGAGCCCGGTAAAGATTCTTTTCATGGGGCCCAAAATCCCTAGCGGCACCCCTGGTTTTTATTATTAACTTTTAGTAGCTTTAAATATCCAAACATGGTGCAATCATTTACAGGGAAATGAGCAGTATTTGGAGAGAAACTAAATTGTTTATTTCTTCTGCTTCTTGTCCTTGTTATTATTTCAGGTTTACCTTGCTACATCTTTAAAATATCATGATCCCTCATTATAATAAACAATCCAGGACTTGCACTTGATTGTCACAAATTTGAATGTCAGGCAGAGCTTTCTGTTGAGAGAATTTTTGATATAATGTTAAATGCAGATGTCCCTCTTTTCTGTTTATGTTGCAGAAACCGATGATCTGTCACCCACAGAGGTAGGACTCTTAACTCACAATCAGTCATCATTTAGATTATTACTTATTTTAATAGACTCACACTTTCATTTTTGTCTTTTCTTGAACTTTCAGTTAAGTTGGATCTCCACAGAAGGTTCTGGTTTGACTCCAGACATCGGCCCTGAAGATTATATAACTAGCAGTCAGTAAAATATTATTTTATGGTTTGTATGCAGTATGTGTGTGAGGGAGAAAAAGACAAAGACAGATAGAGAACTCCTAAATGTTGTTTGAGCCTAAAAAAAAAAAAAAAAAAAAACTAAAAAAAAAACCCTCTGCTTCACTGGGCTTCAACAGGAAACAATGTCATCATAATAACAGAGGTTCAAATAACGAAAAAAGCCACAGGAGACATGGTTACCCACACCTATCATACACGAACACAGATACACACACACATTTAAACACTGTAAAACTTAAATGTGTGTGGTTCTGCTAGGACTTCTCTGTTTTCGCCACAGGTCCTGTAAGTTCTCCACAGGAAGTGCCCCGGTACATCGTTTGGATTGCCTTTCTTTTTGCCCTCTTGTCAGTCATTTTGGCTGTCTATGTTTTCAGGTAGTGAGTTGTGCACTAAATAATTGAAATATATTATAGCCAGTTAATTTATACACATCCTAATTTAGTCATCTTCATCAAGTGTGAATCTTTTTTCTTTTTTTATTTCAGGCACAAGGACAGATTTATGTCAAAACTCCATGGTTTTACTGTCACTCCTCAGCTCGGTGCCTTACCGCCACCTCCACCGACCGCCACAGCAGCCCCAGAGGGGCAGGCCCTGGTGACCTTTGTTCCTCAACTTTACAAGGAACGTCCGCTAAATGACACACAAGAAGGGGAAGAAAATGAGGAAGAACAAACTGTGACAGACAGGATAGAGGCCGCGCACTTCAACAACACAAGTTATTTCTTGCTGCAGAGGCAGTTATGAATGTGCAGAGAGCTGGAAAATGTAACTGCCTTGTGTGTTGGGAATTTTCGCACTTTAGAGCCAGTGTACAGGTGACGAGGACTTTTTGGAGTGAAAAGTAAGCAAACTCAGCAACAGCTTGTTAAGAATGGATATGAATCTTTCTAACTCATGGCTTCATTTAGTCTTAAATGTGTTTTTGTTGTGTTTCCCCAAGAGTTGCCTTCTGTCTCCAACGTCTGAATTTATTTAAAATGTGCTATCAGCTGCATACTATCATTGCACCTCATGTTCACCAAAGTTCAAAAGCATGTAAAGGGTCACTATTTTCCCTTTCTTTAAGACTGGTAGTGAGGAAATATTGACTAAAAAGGAACTATATTATCCATCATGTCTTAAGGTTAGTTTTGCATTATTATCTTGACCTTGGGGGTTTGTCCAGAAGAGGGCCCCTGTATTAAGAATTAAAACGCTTCAAATAACGTATATAAAAACTGCCAGTACAGCATTGCACAGGAGGAAAAGGGGAGTTACAATGGCAGCCATACTTGGAAACAAATTCAAAAGATTTTTTAAGGATAAATTCAGACATTATTCTAAAATTAATTCCACTAGGCAATGTTCATTGTTCAAAGACGTTTTAAAACAAAATAATTTAAAAAGGTTTTCAGATATGTCCGTTTCCTTACGACCTATGCTGCCATCTCGCGGGGACAGCCTTTAATTGCACTCGTTTCCATGGCAACAGTTTCTGCTGGTCCAAAATGTCGGTAACAGAAACAGATGTTTATAGGTTTTATTTTAATCACTGCAGACGGCGCTCTGGATAGAAAGACGCTGATTTGAAAAGCTCTGATCAAATAGTCATGGCAGGAAAAGGTGGTTTAACTGAACTAGATTTGAGTGCATTAAGTGCTGAGCAGCAAGAGAAACTGCGACAGTTTAAGGTAACGTCAGGAAAATCCTATAAGCTAGCTATGTATGTTATTTTGGCAAAAAGTGGGTTGAATGCGACGTTACATTCAGAAATTTTATTTCTGACACACAGGTCAAGACGAGAATCGACAATGAGATATATCTGAGATCGCATCCAGAAGTAGATCAACTGATAGGCGACTTTTTGAGGTTTGCTCGTTTTTGCTTGTTTTTAACGGACCTTTCCTTTCAAACGGTGTGTTTCCGGTTGTATATTATGGTGCTATACTTTTGTAAGAAGAAAGCCTTTATGTCTCTAGTGTGATACAGAAAAAGAAGCTCGCATTTGTATAAACATAGAAAATGCATAAGAAGAGAGGACTATAACAGTTGTACATTTTAAAGTGTAATTAAAATAAAGCTTGATGAACAGTTTGACGGGCACATACTGTTTTTTTTAAAGCCATCAGTTGTTCAGACGTGGCTGTACAGATAATCACCGTCAGCTTTCCAATGTGATTTTATCTTTGTCCTGAAGGTTTATTTAAAAAAAAATGAATAAATAAAAACGATCAGAAATTTGCCTGTATTTGCCAGCCAAATCATTAAAAGGTATTTATGACAAAATTTATCAACCAAAACGTTTTGCTTGTTTTTCTCTAAGTTGGGTGAAGCCATTTGTAAAACAATATTGTACATTAATATTATGCAACATTGAATACTTGAAAAAATATATAAAATAAAAAAACAACGTCTCGACTTAAGATCTTTGCTTCTATTAAATCAATGCTTTTTGAGCCTTGATGTGTGTATGGAAACTTAGGAATGCCCAATGCATTGTGGGGCATGGTGGCCATGTTGGTAGCTACATAAGTGGACAGTTAACAACAAATTTCTAGAAGATTAGTCAGAAGAAAAAAAAAACATGAAAAGAAAATAAGTCGGTTTATATACTGAGACTAGCTATCACCCAAAGCAAAATAGTGTTATTTGGAGACATTGGAGTCTTTGAATGGTTTAGACCCATATGAGATATCAAAGAATGCACAGCTGAGCCTACCTGCTACTTCCACTAAGACACCCCACGGGTTTTCTTATCTTGTTTTTTGGGTGAGTGCATATACAGCTAAGCAGTTCAGGAGTTACAAATCTCTTGGGTCACATGTATAATTTACTAATGGGTGAGTGCAGGACTTACAAACCTTCAAGCTGGAAAGCTCTTATAACACGGTCCCTCGAACAAATGTGGGGTCAAACGATTTCATTTATGTGTATATTTGGCATCTGTTTTCAAAATCTTGTACAGCATGACTACATAAATTCATATGCACTTGGATAAAGAAGCTATATTTCTGTTGTTTTAATCACAACAATATGTAGAAGGGCTTCAAGTCACTATAGTAAACAAATGAAACTAAACAAAGAGCAAGACTAAACTATTGTGCAGTGACAAATAGTGCCAATCTACTAATGACACTGTCATGTATAAACACCTCAACTTCAAAAGGCACAGTGGAAGTGAGCTGCTTTGCATGTTCATATTTACATGGCATCAGGCTGGAAAGCAGTAGAGTTCTATCTATCTATCTATTTTTGTTCTAACTCTATCTTTTTTCTTTTTGTCAAAGTACTCCTCTGTGAAGCACTTCTGTACTTACAACACAACAGAATCGAACCATAATTATATGTATATCCAATCTATACAATAATATTTAAAAAGTACAAAAAGATAAAGACTGAGCAACACGTATCTCTCCCCTCTACCACTGATGTAAAGAACCAAAAATATTCAAAAACACTTTAGAAACATTGTAGAACGCAGTCTTTGTATTGGGCATGAAGTTGTACTTTTATAGTTATTCCTGTGTTCCTCTCACAGAGATGTGCTTCTGAAAAGGCCGAGTGACATTCGTGAGTTTGCTGCAGGTGAGTTGTGTACATGCAGGATTTTTCCACATCTTAGACAGAACATTTCATTCAGGATATGATACTAAACCCTTTATCTCATCTTAAACTGTAAAGAGACACATTTTACTAGATTTATCATTTGGAAAAAAAAAGTCAGACTCAACATTATTCTCAAAGCAAAGAAAAGTCTGTAACAAGAATGTAACCTTGTACATACAATGTTGTTTTTCAGATTACTTCACCAGCCTGAACCCTCCTGCCTGGCCCCAGAATGGAAGGAAGCAGTGACATGGAGTGAAATGTGCAACAGCTTCTCCTTTATATTTGCCTATTTGTCAGTGCAGAGCAGCCCACGTATGAACTTTTTCTTTTTAGACAATAATGATCCATTTGTGTATTTTATTTTTATTTTTTACTTTTGTCAGTTTCCCCTCAATCTGACAAAAGGTTCTTGTGTGGCTCGTACTTTTAGACATGCTGTAATCTGGGTTGTCTTCATATGAGCTCTATGTAATAATTCAAGTCAGATTCAACATGTACTTAAGTCATTTATTTTGTGATGACTTTTCTACGATTCCCTTTAACAGTGGTGCGTGTCTGGAGACGGAGAAGAACAGGACTTTGCATCAGTCACTCTTTCATGGTCTCAATATTCAAATGCACATCCTGCCTGACAGACTGAAGCTCCTGTTTCATGTTTACCAGCCTAGTCCATGGAAAATATGAATAGAGCTTTTATGTAGTGGCCTTCTTTTATTGTTTTTTGTTAGTTGTAATTACAGAACATGTTTTGAGAACTACAGTGGTAGATTGTAGTCTGCCAATGATACCAGTCCATCGGTTTTTTTCACCTCAGCTTTCATTTCAAATACTGTGGCCTTGGTCATAATCATTGAACACTTATATCCTAATGGGTTACTGTTTTGATCACCTCATGTATGTGTTAGCTGTAGTCCATGTTTTTTTTTAGTTTATGTAGCTACTTTTTTTATTGTTTTTGTTAGTTGTGATTACAGAACATGTTTTGAGAACTACAGTGGTAGATTGTGGTCTGCAATGATGCCAGTCCATCAGTTTTTTTTACCTCAGCTTTCATTTCAAATACTGTGGCCTTGGTCATAATCATTGAACACTTATATCCAAATGGGTTACTATTTGCTTATTTCTAACCATTGTTGATCATTGTGATTAGAAAAGCTGTGGTTTTAAAAACAATAAGGACAGTATTGTTAGACAATCTTCTAACAATAAATGTATGTATAAATATAAATGTATCCATTAAAAATGTTCTTGATTTTAAAACCTCTTTTGCTCGTTCTCTCTCCCTTTCTCTCTCTCTCCCGCTGTCTTACACACACACACACACACACACACATTTGCAATGTTTGTCCTATATCTAATTTGACTAAGCCAAGGGCAGGTAATTATCCCTCCAGATCACGTCAGACAGGAGCTCAGCGCGGAGGAGAACGCGCAGATTCTCACTTTCTCTACACCTTGTGTTTTGTTTTTTTGAAGAATCTACAAATAAGAAGACACAGATTTTTGTAAGTCATTGCTAACTTATGTTTAAAGTCAGCTAGTCTTTTGTGTTTTTGTGCAAAGCTTTAAATGGTAAGTAAATATATTGAAACTATATTTTAGTTCATTCTAACCAGAAAAATAATTATGGATTAAATTGCCTGACCTTTATATTGAAGGATACCCAATCTTTGGATAATGTGTTGGTTATTTTGATTTGTTTTATGCTGATATACCACTTCTGTCTGATATATCTGTATGATTTTTCACTTTGGTTGGTTCAGTTTGGTTCTAAAATTTTGAGAGCCTTTCTTTACCATTGTTTGATTTTTGTTTTTTCAGCTTTTTTTCTTTGCATTTCACACCCAAACAACGTCCCTTGTTGTATTTGTACAATGATAATGAAGGAAACTATTGATGTGACATAATCAAATTGTTTTCCTGTACTTTTTATAGTGGTCTTTGGGCACATTCAAATGAGAAGTATGCAGTATGTACATGTAATGTAAAGGAAACAGCATATATAAGGCATTAAAGATATCAAACATGGACGTAAAATATCGAGAAACAAAAGAAGCTAACAAAATGTTTTTGTACACAGCAAGACCTGTTTTTCACTGCATGTTATCCTCTAAAGTCCACAAAGGTGTCCCATAGGATGGGCAACATAGAGAGTTGCCAGGGTAGTATGATTAGAAAACCTCAGAGGAGGAAAAATGTCAGTAAACTGAAGCTGTGTCACATGGAGACAGATTCCATAACAACCACAGGCCAGTAACAAAATCCAAATATACTGCAAATTATTACATCAGTGTGACTGACAGAAAACTCACGAAGAATCAAATAAAGTGAAATTAACAAACTCAATTACCATGTTTGTTGATGTTAACATCTGTTGTATGTCATCCGTATCGTGTTCCACAGACTTGCCAACATTTCCTCATGGCTCCAAACGGAGGAAAATGTTTCATTGTAATCATCGTGGCCTGTGCAGCTTTGGGTTAGTTACCAAACTATCACTTGCATTGTGATTCTACTTTGTGCTCATGGTTTTGTCAGTATGCACCCTGTTAAACTCCATGTACAGTATATGTGAGCCTATTCATAATGACTCAGTACTGTTGTGTCTGTCCAGCTAAGCATCCAGATGTGATGCCTCCAAATAAAGCTGCCTTCAAGGATATGGCCAAAAAACTGGTGAGAGTTTAAAAAATACTGAAGTTACACCAATGACTAATTTTGATTTCTGTCATAGACATTATATTCAATAATTTGCATTGAAAACTAATTTACATGCTTGGATTTTAAACTACTTCATTTTATCTCTTACCTTAAATACCTTTTTTTATCAGATGATGAAATGCCAGCTCAAAGGTGAGAGAACTTAATTTCAAATCTTGAATTCCTTTCTTTAGTCACATAAAAGAATAAACTACACCAATCTAAGTGCTTGTATGAATGTAAGAGTAAGTCCATGCACCAGATGTCCTCTGTAACAGGAGTCAAAACTAATGCATTGTAAACAGACTGCACTTGCTGCTTCATAGTGCAACACATAAACATAGAGGGTGACTGTTACAGGATATCCCGTACCTCAGACGATGCTGCTGAAAAGTCTCTTCAATAACAGGTAATTTTGTATACAAGTCTCAGTTTTGTAATTTGTTGATGTCATTAGAGGGTGAGTTGTAGTTTTGGTCAAAAACAAACATCTTTTAATTTAAGAGGGGAACTTTTTTTTCTAAGGAAATGGCAAAATGTTTCGTTCCCTTTTCTATTTGCAAAGTATGATTTATTTACTTTATGCTGCTTTAATACGAGTAAGAACCTTTAATATGCAAAAAAGGTGCAAAGATGCTCCTGTTAAATCCATCTGAATAATCAAAGGATACCATGAGTTTAGGGTTAACAACCATTTTTTGCCCACCAGATTTTACTCTATTCCTCTTTTTTTTCTCTCTAGTGAGTTGGCTGCAGAGGACAGAAGTGCTGACCAGTCCAACTCCCTCCTGCCCACTTTTCTTCATGTCCTGAGCTTAGTCCCTGCAGGCAGAAACTAAAGCCTCAGTTGGTCAACTCCCTGTGGATGCCTCAGATAAAATGGTGTGAATACATACACCCACAGTTATCCACACACCATAACCATTACTGGTTCACATAAGGAGAATAAAATTAGTATTTATTCCTGCAGGTAGCAGTTTAATCAGTATTTATTTGGAAGCAATAAAATTATCATTTGATTCGGCTGATTGTTTGCAGTTTGCTTGTGGAAAACTTAATTTCTACATAAAAGGGAAACATACACATAAAAAACTATCTGAGAGATCATATATTATGCTATTATTGTAAATTACTGACATTTCCCTCATGCTTATCAATACTTTTTAATTGTACAGTTTTGTGTATCTCGTGATTGTTATGCGGCACCTGAGTCGTACATATCACTCATCTTTTTTCTCTTTCTTTCAGACAAATATGTGGAATTGCAGTCATCTGTCAGCCATGATCAAGATGATGAGGAACTCCTCTGTCAGTACACCTGTGCAAGAGTCAATGCTTCATTTTATAAATTAAGGCTGTCTACTGAACTCTAACCTATTTTGTTCCCTCAGGCGCCGCTTGCATGTTACATGGAAGCTTTTGTGGGGCCTTTGTCCTGGGAAACTTTAACTACCCAGGATGAAAACTCTATAAACTCAAGTGACTATGACACACTGCTGTGGGCTGCCAAACCTGTGCTGCAATATATGCTGTCTGAAAGAATGAAACTTCCTGCTAAACTAGAGGCCCAAAACATGAAAAAGATGTCAGTATTCTGTTATGCAATTGCTACCATCCACCGCCTCTTAGCGCATTTTCTCTAAAGTGTAAAATTTCTGTTGGCTCCAGGATGAAGATGCTACGTGAGGCATACGAGCTCATGACTGAAGACCAAAGGACACAGGTGCTGAACTGGGCAAAAGAGCAGATATCCCAGAACTACTTCAACTGTACAATGAGGCCTCCGTCTGATGCAAAATCAAGTAAGAAATTTCAATCTTCTGTTTTTCAAAAGATGACAGGATTTCTTGAGGTATAACTGAAATGTTTTACATGTTTTCATCAAATTGCCACGTAGATACAAAGAACAGTCATCAACTCTACGTGTCTGTTGTTAGCAGATATTCTACAATTCCTGCACAAAATACTGTAACATCAAACTTAAACAGAGAGATGAAAAAGAGGGCAAATTAAAAGTAAGAGTAAAATCTCTAAAAAGAAAGAAATGGTCATACAGACATAAGCAGCAAGAGAGAAAAAAAGGAGAAAAAGAAAAGAGGGGGATGAGCAGGAAAAAATGCAGGACATACAAAACAAGTGGAAAAACAAACTAACCTACATTTGACTCAGTAAAACATACAGCAGAAAAATCTTGTCTGTGCACAAGTAAAACGTGTGCTCATCTAGAATATTCCACCTTCCATGTGTGTGTTTGTCCTATACATTTGCAAGCCGCAACATGTTTGTGAATTTGCAAATGTATTTGCCTTATTTGCATATGTGTTTGTTTTTAAATGGGACATTACATGAGTTAAGGAAATCAGATAAATTACAGAGCATGTTTGTTGCTGCAGACCTGTTACCATCGTGGAGTGTAAAGTGGGATGTAGCACAGTGATTTGATACTAGCTGTGCTGACAGCTGAAACCTTTAAAGGCCTTGAGGGGCTTCAGGGTACGCACCGAGATCCAACGACTGTTTTTACTTTGCTGTTGAAACAAAAAAATGGCTATTGTAACACTCATTAATCACATAGTGCCGATGGATCGTTGCAAACCGTCCCTGAAATGGCTGGATTCAGACGCGCTGACCATGATGGGGCCTTACCTCTCCCGTTTATCAGCAAATGATGTTGATTCTTCTCCCAAAGAAAAGGTGAGTGGGTTTGAAAGAAGGATAAAAGGCTATTTAAAGTGGGACAGGTAAGGAATAAGAAATTAAATTGCTGCCCACCTTGTTGGTTTTTAATTCCCATTCTCTTCCAGCTGTGTGAATTTTTCCGCTTAGCAAAGTTCAAATCCAACATGAATCAGGGCAGCAAAGATGAGTCCTAGCCTGGGCAAGAAGTTTCTCCAAAGAGTCCAGGAGTGCTTCAGAGGGCAGGAGTTTCCAGAGCATGTGGATAAGTGTGTATTGATGCATTAATGTGTTGAAATAAAACTTTCCTGAAAAGCATCTTGGTATACATAACTTGTTTTAAAAATGAATCAAACCTTTTCTTTCCTATTTTTTGTAAGGATTTACACTTTTTATTATTTTCTTACAAAAATAGAAATGGCCAGATGATCATACTGATGTGATTTCAGGGGTTTTCTCTCACAGTGCTTTATATCCTAAATGTCCGTTGAGAGCTGTTGCTTTTCTAGCTTTATTAAGGATCTAGAAATACTTAAGATATAAGAGAGAGTGTGTTGTTCAAATAAGCAAATGATCTATGAAAGAACTCTGAATTGATACAGCAAAGAAAAATAAAATCATCTCACTGTTGCCTTTGACCTTTGGCAGGCTTGGCCCACTGGCTTGTTATTATGATGCTCCAGTTTTGACTCCTGACCTCAGTAAGAAACTCCTCTCTCAGCTTGATGACTGTGACATCCCCATAAAATCAAAGGTTTTTTTCTTCTTCTCACACTTACCCAAACTCATATTTGTCTTATTTGTCCAGACCAGAGAAGTATTTAGAAATATGAATCTGCATCATCTCTGTGTTATTCTGTCTCTTTACTCGAATGGCTGAAGCTGAAGAAGCGCCTCGTCAGCAGTGTGATGTCAAACTTCAGCAGTGCTCAAGCATTGCAGGACCTGGGCACTAGTGTTACGTTGTTGTCTCCCCAACAACTGTCTACACTACCAGCCGCCAGTCTCAAAGAAGTTATACAAACTCTGGGACCCAGTGTCAAATGGACGCGGAGCCAGCTGCGCACTCTGGTCAGAAACCAGCTGGGAGACAAGGAGGTGAGCTTGTAGATATGGCAACTATTCTATTATAGTTGTCCCTCTCTTGATACTCATTTTGCTTCTCCTCAGTGTGACGGAGTGTCAGGTCAGGACTTGATGGCACTTCGGTCGATTGCTGCAGGTCTGCCAAGCTGCGTACTCAAGAACATGAAAGCCCAGGAAATCCTAACTGACAGGGAGGTCTTGTCAAACATATCCATGCAAATGAGGAAGGGGCAATTGAAGGCCATGCTGCATGGGGTGAGTAAGCAGATAGAAGCAAAAAGCACATATGGACTATAAATATAATTTTTAAAGGAATTGAATGTTCCTTTGTAGCTGTGTGAGAACGTCCGTCCCTCAGAGCTGCTACAGAAGTTGCCCGGCCCTTTGCTTCGCAGCATTTCTCTCACCAGTCTAGACAAAGCAAACATCACCTCTTTAGAGCAAGTGGAGGATAAAACCTGGAGTCGGCCGCAGGTAATTTGGTTCAGATACCTCAAGTTTGCCTCAGTGCTGAGATCTTATCTCATGATTGTTGTTTCATTCATTGTTTACATGCTCTAAAATAATCACACACCTTTGGTGCTATGCAATTTCTTCTTTGATGTCATTTAATCAGGCAGCTTACCTGGCAAAGAAGATGCTTGAACTCAATCAGCTTCAGTATAGGTGAGATATATGGTTCACAAAAAAAAAAAAAAAAAAACAACTCAGTATAATATGAATAACTTTTTAGTGAAAAACAAGTCTGTTGTGCCTTGTGTAGTTGATGGGTGTTCACACATACCTTAAAGTCATTGTAAAGGTTTAAAAGCACTTTGCTTCATGTTCCATAATAGCTATGATAAAACCTCTGAGATTGTATTCACATGCACAGAAATTCAATATCTGAAAAAGATATTTTAGAGCCTTCAACACCATGAAAAAAAGCATGAAAAGAAAACATGATGAGCTTCATTAAGTTCATGTCTAATCTCAACTTATTTTGTACATGCCTATTGTCAACTTTATATCATATATTATGTATTGTTCAATTTTTAAGCATGGTCTTGTTACCGGATATATGTTTATATAACTGCTTTATCTACTCATATCTAATACTATTTTCTGAGACAGAAGACTACATTCAGTCCTTCAGGGTTTAACCTGTAAGATGATAGACAAAGTTGCTGGGAGCAGCATGACAGACTTGATCCAGGCCATAGAAGAGAATCCACAGTGGCTCTCCAAACTTCAAGTAGGTATTTGCTTACCATAAAAGAACACATCCAGAATTATGTACAAAAAATAATAGTAACACATTAAGTATGCAAGTATACCTAATAATAATATAAATACTGTTTGTTTTTAGGCAAGATGTGCTGCCAAAAAGCTTTTTATGACTTTGGAGAAAGTGAGAACTGACTATTTTAAAACCATCACTGAGCAGGAGCTGGATATGATTCCTACATTGTTACTACTTCACCTGCCGTAAGCAAACTGTGGAATTTCATGGTCGCTTTACTACCAGTTCATCATATATTTTACAAAACATCTATGATTAAAATCTGTTATTTATCTTATTTATCCCAGTCCACGGAAGGTGAAGGATTTGCCTGACTCCGTGTGTCCTGTCTTCCTTGACAAGCTTCAAGCAGCTAACCTGAGCTCATTGTCTCTTCGCTCCCCGTCACGCCCTGCAATCACTCAAAGAGCTCTGCTTTGCCTGGTTATTGTACACACACACAGATATATACAAACTGATCACATTTTGGGGAGAAAAAAGGGCCACCATGAAGCACTTTACCACCAGAAGCTTCTTGGCATAAATTGTCCATGCTTTAGTTCTGATTCCAGCCTGAAATTAACACTTATGGCAAATTCTGATATCCCTTTAAGAGGTTGAGAATTTGATGACAGTGTATCAGCTGAATTAATTTTCTAAAGTAAATATGTAACATATAATCTTGTTATAAATCTTTCTTTATTTTAAGAACTGTGAACAACACATGTACTGGGGACGAGCTGAAACACTGGTTTATAAAAGCCTAAGATATTTCCCATTCATTTGCAGGGGAAAGAGTTAGCTGCATTGACACCTGCAAATGTTTTGAGGCTTGGGCCAGTATTGTGTGAGATGCCGCCTTCCAAACTGCGTCTCACGGCCCCTGATGTTCGTAAGTCCAGCCTCCAGATCATGGCTTCCTGCCGGCACATTCCTCAACGCCACAGGGCAGATCTGATTCAGCTGGTCAAGCAGACTTTCGGGTAAGGCAGCCGAGTGGATGTAGGAGTTACTGCGGGAAAAATCAGAGTCTGATGCATAATAATTTATTGCCTGCAGGAGTCCATCCGACTGGCCAGCAGAGACTATGGAGTCACTGGGTCCCCTTCTTCTCTTAGATGATAATTCCATATCTGCTCTGCCCAATAAAGTTTGTCTCTGCATCTCAAGATCGAGCATCTAGCTCATAATGTTCTGTTTGCCAATATATTTTTGTTTTTGCCTGTTGCTCTGTTAGCCTTGGATGAAGGATGTTCTACTTTTGCTGTCACGCCTGAACAACACTTCAGATGCACTGCAAAAGAAAGTCTTTGAGCTTACCACTGCATCAAATGCAGCACGTAAAAAAGGAGCAAGTGAGGAGCAGTCACGTTTCACCTACTTTGTTTAATTTTGTGGCCGCCTCGTACAGTCTATGATTCCATTGTTAATTGCCATTTTCACCTTCTCTTTGCCTCTTTCCATTTGCCTCTCTCAGCCAACAGTGACAGTGACAGCGGTGGGAAGGAAA
Source organism: Hirundichthys speculiger (assembly GCA_018398805.1). Lineage (NCBI taxonomy): Eukaryota > Metazoa > Chordata > Actinopteri > Beloniformes > Exocoetidae > Hirundichthys > Hirundichthys speculiger. Next base: position 1,354,628 of record JAGFBZ010002294.1, on the reverse strand, counting down.
AGCACATAGAACCTACTGAGGCAGTAATTGAAGACTTGGGAATGGCCAATGTCTACTGGAAAGCTGCAGAACTGGACATGATGTCAAATAACACTTTCTTGGCAACTGTGGAAATACTGGGGCGAGTCTGTGGCTACAGCGCAGACCAGCTGGATGTGCTAAGCAAAAAAGCAGTCAAGGTGCAGTGGATGAGCTAATCCCAGAACTTTTCTCATTTGAGGTCCATCAGTTGGATGGATGCTAGTGACATCAATTGTGTTTTCTTTCTTAAGACTTTAAATGTACTTTTTTTTATTACTCACAAAGAAGATCCTTACAAATATGTTAAGCAAATATGTTAGCAAATTCGCCCTTCAAAACGATTCTGTTTTGTTTAAATGATGTCACGTGTGTGTGTTTTTACAGATTTTTGGCCCAGTGCCACAGATGACTGAGAGTGTGATTGTGCAGTTGGGATGTGTGAATCAGGGCTTCTCCAACGCTGACCTGGAGATTCGTCCCTTTCTCTCTGGACACTTTGGAAGAAATTGCTCACTGTGGCTGGAAAGATTCACAGGTGAATTACAGAAACAGCTTGGCATTATTCTGACTAATGCACTCTTACTAACAGCACTCTTTAATATGACTCATGTCTCCATAGATGGAGTCAGTGTGGAAGGGAGTTGCTAAATATAACAACCTGACAGCAGAGCAGCTCAGCGCTGCAGATATGGTAGCACTGAACCGGTTCATCTGCGGTCTAAACTCCAGCGAAACTGGGCGGCTCAACGTGAACGCCTTCAAGTTTGTGCACAACTCCATTTCTATTCACAAATTAAAATATATTCAGTTAAACTTGCCAGAAGTGTTACATAACAGGAACAGGAATATTACACCACATATTGATTCTATACTCAGCATGATATACCATTGTGATTTTCAGAGCAAGTTAAATTCTTTCTTTTGACTCTTTAAACTCAAAGTATGAGAGCAACCATCTGACAGGTGTAAGAGATTTGTAATTCCTTTTGCCATCTCTAGACTCTTAGATTAGAGATTATTTTATGTGAGAGTTGGATTGTGGTTTGGGGTCACAGCGTAATGCAGTATTGTGTGGGTGTGTCCCAGGGATGCTGTGGGCTCAATGGATGACATCAAATGCTCCTTTAAGGCTAAACAGCAGCTCAAACGTCTTGCTGTGTCCGTGTTTGGAAATCCCAGCACCTGGACTGAGGCACAAGTATCTGATTTAGGCAATATCATTGGTGAGAAAAATACCTCTGCTTACATAGTAGTAGTAGTAGTAGTAGGAATTGTAGTAGTAGTAGTAGTAGTAGTAGTAGTATGGAGGAGAAAATACCTTCTCCATTTTGTGCATGGTAAGGTTTCAATTATTTAATGTTTGTCTGTCTCCACAGCTGGTTTGGATGCATCTGAAATGGCTTCTCTAGACCCATCTGTCGTCTCATTTTTCAGCAAGTCTTGTATTTCACAAATTCCTCCAGCCAACTTTGCTGTAAGTAGCTTTTTGCAAACTGTTATTTGTAGCCCTCTTTCCTTCCATCCTCACTCACCAGCTGTGTTAAAAACCTAGAAATGGAAAGTAATGTTGACTCAAGTACTGCACGATTCTGAGCTGCTTAAAGAGGCTATAATGCATATTTTATAGAAATATGTCATCAAATATAAATAGGGTCAAACCTTTATGTGTTTACTTCACATTCACGTCTCTCATAATGTTTTCAGCAAAAAGTTTCCTGAGGCCACAGCTCACTTGTTTCTCAGCACCAAACAGGATAGTTGGTCAGCACTGTATCTAGAAGCTGAAGACACAGATGTTTCCCTCAGAATCAGATTAAGGTTTCTGTCAAGATGTTTCTAGAAAGCATCGACAGATAATAGTGAGTGAATATTGCACTGATGTTCAGGTTGGCTCATGAAATGGATGTCATCAGTTCCCTATTCACATTAACGGTTGGCTGCCTGTGACCAAAAAAATATCTGATGTTTTACATGACAGTTTTGTTTTTTATATATAATGCTTATCCAATTATCCAATAAAGTTACCAGTACCAATTAATTCATTAAACATGTTTTGTCTTCTCAATGTAAAAGGATTTTTTTTTTTTTTTTAATACAACTGCAGTGAAACAAACTGTGATATTCTCTCTTGTTTGGACACACGTAATAGAAGTGTCCAAACTTTTGGCTTATAGTATATGTAACACTTTTTCCACATGTACTTAAATAACTTTTACTTAAGTAAATGTACTTATTATTATCCCACCAGGCACTGTCTGTTGCACAGCTGGAGTCTCTTGGGCCTGACAACGCGGCCGTGGTGACCAAGGAACAGCGATCAGCACTGAAAAACGATCAGCTGAGAGCCCTTGAGAGGACCGACACTGGTTCTGAGGATCAATCACAGAACTCAGTCGAGTCAGGTAAATCTGCTTCATCATACTTTCACTGCATTTTCCTGTTCACATATTGATTGTTTTGTGGTTCAGGATCAGAAAGCACATGAATAAAATTTTTAAAAGTAGCTAATAATAGGAATGAAGAAAACCTTTTGGACTTTTAAGAGACGAGCTATTGCTAGTCTACAGTCCATTGCTGTATCTTTAAACAGCTGTTCCTTTCACAAATTGAGTCATGTGACATGTTCACATCACGACCTTCTTACAAGTTGGTAAAAACTTTATTCTTTTACACTCATTGGCAATGCATGTGAAAATGGAAAGCATGGAATATAAGCTTTTTTTTCAATGATAACTTCATTGATGATAAAGTATCTGGGCAGTTCACAGTAATGTTTGTACTTTATGTAATAGCTTGAATAAGCCCAACATTTAAAAGGCCCAAGGCGGCTCTAAACACTGCTGACACTTCTGTGAGACTTTTGCATCAGTAGTGTGTCCATGTATGTTGAAGAAGGGATATTTTAGTGTTAATACTAATCTAAATGGCCACAATAAAAATTGAAGATTGCATGGTGATGTTTGAGGCTTCTCAGCCAAATCTTAAGGTCTTAACTTTTTGCAAAAGTATGTGAGACATTTTCCCGGAAAAACCACGTTTAACAGAGAGAAGCAGAAATATCGAAAGTAGCCGGACTTAAGTCTTTCATATGAAGTTTTTAAATATATCAGTTTATTGTGACCTGTAATTACTGTCATTGAAACGTCTTGTATTCTATCCAATCACTGTTGTATCCAGGGGCTCCTGTGTTGAATGTGGAGGGGATCTGTACCCTCATGAAGCCACTTCTGTTTCTCCTCACGGGGTTCCTGCTGCTGTGAAGATAGAGGCTTCGCGTCATTACATCTGAACCAGCTAAAGCTTTTGCTAACCATGCACATGCACCTTCTATTCCTGAGTCATTTTCCTCATAGAGCACTTACAACAGCATTTGCTGCTTCCACATTGTCCAGATGTTTTGCTTTACTATTTTAGATAAAATCAACTTAATTCCAATTGTAGGAGTGTGATTACACAGGGTTAACAAATGATGGGCTCTTTTATTGCTCCCTTATTTTACTTTAAATTATATGCCTTCTATATTTATAAGAAAGTATATTTTATAGATTTAAGAGGAACTGTACATGTATAATGATGATCACCTTTGTATATGGCTCTGTTTGGATGTTGTATGTGGAAATGCAAGATCCCCAGTGGGACCCGTAAAGGTGAAAGAAGATTTTGATGTTGTATGCACTGATGAAAGGCTATAAAAAGACTTATAAAATATGAAACTCAATAAAAATAATTAATATAACAATAACTCTTGTTAAAATATCAAAACAACTGAGTTAAAGGCAAATGTTTTACTTTCTTTCACAAATATTTATTAGAAATGTACTACAAAAAAGGTTATGGTTGTACTGAGCACTGTAAATCTCATAAGGGGGTAAACACATCCATCTCTAATAATTACAGCACATTAAAGGGATCATTATTTTCTGAAATTCAAAATAACGCATACAGTTTAGCCCCAATTATATATATATATATTTCTTATGAATTGTGGTCAAAGATTGTGGAGAAGCAGTTGTTGGTCATGTGAAAAAACAAGTTCACCCTCTCAATTAGAAGGTTTATTTATCTGGACAATATTTAGAGAAAATAATCTTGTCCTTACCTTGTCAAAACATTTGATAAATACAACACATGACCTAATACACCGGCAATTAAGATGTACCAAGTCAAAATCGAGAAGCAGTATGTGTAAAAACTGACTGCTTCAATAGGAACTAGCGGGAACCTATCAGCCAGGGTTACAGATGCATTTGATTACCAGCAAAGGTGTCCACCTCATATCAAATATCAAGCATGCTGGTGTAGTTAGGCCCGTTTTACATTCAGCTGTGATCCCCAGCTAATCTAACACAGAACGACTGAAAAACAAACTAAGCTGTTGTGATGGTCTAATCAAAGTCCAGGCCTGAACCTGATTTAAAATGCTTTTGTGTGCAAACACTATTGAATGTAATTAAGCTTAAAAAATAAAATTTAAAAACCCATGAGGAAAAATAATAACTAAAATTGTGCAGAACATTTATGACCTAAAAGGCATTGCTCCTGTGCTCCGGCTAATAAATCATGGGGTGTAGTTGGGTTGTTATTCATCTGAAGCTGCATTTTTCTCAGTTTAAGACCCGGTAAGAACCAGATTATTATGTTTTTATCTTTCAGATGAACTGGCACTATGAATTATTTAAATAATTAAGAGAGAAAGAATGAACATAGAAAGGCCATCAAAACAAAAACAGTCAAAATGTTTGGGGGAATTTAAAATACAATACAGTATTTCTCCAGAATGGTCAAGACTTGGTTCTCAAAAACATTTGTGTCCTGTGAAAAAGTTCTGATATCCTGAGTTTATTATATGTATAAAGTAATCCATCAGTAAAACAAACTGATCTACGCCAACGGTCACAATGGAACATCTGATGACACACCTTAACCAGGTATTCAACTCAAATCATTCAAAAAAAATCTTTTTTACCAGTGCCCAAGACTGAAAACAATTTTTAAACATGCTTCCATGTTCTAAAGAGAATCACAAAGAACACAAGTCATACATACAGACATACTGATCTTTAGTTTACAGTAATTTGATACATTTAGATTGACCAAAAAAAAAGATTTCACCCCATCTATCACTCACTGAGAATGAAAAGAAATAAATCTGTTAGTTTGATATAAGAACAGTACATGTTAATGTTAACTTTAATGATTTGGAAAGTTTCTAATAAATATAGTGCATCTATATGCAACATGACTGTTAAACTATTTTCAAAAGCATCAAGTTTTTAGAAGTAATAACCTGCTCCCCAGAGTGTCATTGGTCCAGTCTTTCCAGTACAGTTATAAATGACAGACTTCCAAATTTGGTAACATGAATCATCAACAGTGAACATTTTTGAAGATGGGTTCATTTTTTTTGTGCTGGCCTTGAAACCATCTCACTGCATTTAAAGAGCAGTCAGTCTCTCCACAGAAAGCACTCTGCTTTAATGTCTGTAAAAACATAAAAAGCTAATCTGAAGTAAAATTAATTTAACTGTGCACTAAAATTTACCTACGCTAAAGGCTGAGGTTAAAGTTGTCAATCAGACATATTGTACGTTTTCGAAACTATCAATAAATTAGAAACTACAGTTAATAGTAACCAAATCAATATATTTCAATCTTCTGCAGACATTCTCTGAAACACATATTTACAGGCAGTAGAGTCTTTTCAATATCGCAGCAGGATTTACAACATTCACAGTTCTCTACAGGCACACAATTACATGAAAGTGAAACTAAACCTCCACTGAACAGGAAGTAACTAATGTCATTAGTATTATGACTGAATAAGGAAATGCAGCAGTCGATCCTGAGTTATGAGAAAGTTAAGGCTCATCTCAAACATGGAAAGTAACATTAGACTATAACGATGTATTCACTGAAACTCTAGATTAGTAATCTTTGGTTAGGTTTGTACAGAAGTGTGTGTGATCCACAAATGAATAACAATTCAACAATAAAAAGTAATTTGCTGATTTTTTTTCCCCTCATTGAGACACTTTTTACCTTGTATTTGCCATCTCAGGTAGTTTTTCCTGCATTTCTTGCAATGATAAATGCCATGCCATGAGTTCTGAAGTGGGTATTTAGATCTGTTGCCTTTTCAAAATGTTTCCCGCATACCTTACAGGCCAGTGATCCATCCTCTTCCTTCCCCTGACCCGCGGATGGCCAACTTGAGGGTGAAGCTGGTGCAGAACCATTTAGATGACCCCTATCATCGTGGTTCTTAGTGCTACCAGGGGAGGACGATGGGTGGCCACTGAGAGGCTGCTGGTTGTCAGAGGATGCATCTCTCATTTTGTGGGTGATGAAGCGATGACGGGACAGGGAGGAGGTGGATGTGAAGCAGGCACCACACTGTATGCACTGCAGTTCACCACCTTCTGCCCCTCCTTGCCTGTGCTGGCTGATGTGCTCCTGGAACGTTGTCTTATCTTTTGTGGTGAAACCACAGGGGGCACAGCTAAATCCCGACTCAGGCATAGAGCAAAGAGCAAGAGCAGAGGAGGAGGGCCGTAGCTTCTTGACTGGACTCCTCCCGTTTGCCGACTCTTCACTCCGCTCCGTCTTAATAGCTCCTCTACGTTTCCGGCGAGACTTAAAACTAGCGTCCTGTTCTGATGAACTGTCAGCGTCATCGGCCGTCTGTGTCCAGATGACAGTAAAATAGATATTAAGAAACATTTCAATACAAATCTCACCCTCTTTCACTTCTTGCAAGAGGTACAGAAGAAGAGGCTTACCACCAGTGTGTCCTGGCCTGTACTGGTCATGCTATGTCTCAGTTGAATATGCCTCTCCAACATGGTTCTGCTGCTGAAAGTTTTCTTTCCCTCAGAACAAAACCTACAAACACAGAAACATTTGTGTCAGTTTTGTATTATATTAAGTTCTAGTTTCTTGTTTTTTTTTTTACACATAAAACAGCTTTGTATCATATTAGGTGATTATGTATAAAACCAGTATACTTACTGACAATGGAAACCACGATTCATGCCTTTGTGTTTATCTCTAATGTGACGCCTCATACTGGAGGTGGTCGTGAAAGAGCTCTCACATTTGTTGCAGGGAAACTTCTTCAGAATCTACACAAAATGCATATAAGGTTACATCAATTCAACTGTAGCTATGTATAAAACCAGTTAATTCTGTCTTTGGCTGGAGAGGCGTCCAACCTTGCCATGCTGTTCACCCATATGGGTGATGTAGTCCTCCCGTTCTGCATACTGTGTGTTGCAAGACATACACTTCCATCCTGAAGGCATCTTCATTCTTTCTGTCTTCACTTTACTTATTTTCTCTTTATTCTTTAATTCTTCTCGAGAGCTCTCTAATTTAACGGGTAAATGTGAGGAAGCAGCTAGAGGTGAAGGTATATCTTCTTTTACTGTGGGAGTCTTGTGAGTCTGGTGAACAAAGAAGTAAAAAAATAAATAAATGAGTACTTAGGCAAATAATAAGCTCATTATTGACATATGACAACGTTGTTTTTGCCTTCACACATAAGCAAAGGTATACCTTGAAATGATCCAGCAGGGAAGTCCTCTGAGAAAACAGTTTGGTGCACTCTGGGCATTTGAACACATGGACCTTCTGGTTGGTTAAATGAGTGTCAAAGTGGGCATACAGAAGGTGCTTGTGTGTAAAAACTGTGTCACACATGACGCATTTATAAATCAGCCTGTAAAGGAATAAAAACATGTTTATCTAAAAGTAAACAATACATTACAGCCTTATCATGCACATTTATGTGATGCACATACATGGTCTGTCCATCAGAAAGTGCTGGATGTTGAGTAGTAATGTGACTTTGTATGCTGGGGGCAGATTTGAAAGCCATGGGGCAACTGGGACACTTGTGGAACAAGTCACAATGAGCCTGCTGAATGTGAGACTTCACCGAGTTCAGTCCGCCGAAAACCACCAGACAGCTAGAACATCTGTATGTGAAGAGGAGGGAGAGAAATATCACTGATCCAACAGCACAGTATACCTTTGTTTAATTAAAGCGCCACATACAGAATATAGAGATATCACACCTGTACCCAACGCGGCGGGAAAAGTGCAAACAGGTCTCGTGCAGATGTTTATGGAACAGTGGCGGCTTGCCTGCACCCCCACACTCTGGGCAGACATGTGGTGGGCAGCCTTGGTGGATGCGCTGATGTGCTGCTGCACTGCAGCTGTTGGGGAGGAGCATGGGAGGAGAACACTCTGTACAAGACTAAATAACAAGCAAAGAACATGGGAGCCAAAAGTTAGGAGAAAGTTTGAAATGTATACCACAAGAAAAATAAAATAAAACAATAATAATAATAATAATAATAATAATAATAATGATGATAAGGGGAAAAATAAATAAATTTCTTGAGTAGTACTTTTGTGGCTTTGAAACTGAAAAATGGTGAATACTTGATGCTTCAGAGACAGATATCAGCAACAATAAAATAGTTATGGTTTTCATCTGTGTTACAATCTAAAACAGATTAAGATGTGATAATTTTGAATTGTGAAGCAAAATTCATTGCAGACATTACATCTGACACTCGGTTGTTGAGGTCATATTTTTATCTGCAGCTTCTGTGAAGCATATTATAACACATAATTAGAAAAAAAAAGTATATTAATGAAGAGGATCTGTTTTTTTTTCTCCTCACAAATTTTGACATCATTTCAGACAATAGATCATGCCCAAATGTTGGACATTTTCAACATTTTCCCAGATGCAGCTTGTAAAAATGACACTATTAATGAGTCAGTGCTGGCAACATTAAATTAAGTAACACACTAATTAAAGCAGCACAAAGAAGCTTTTTTTCCCACATTAAAATATCAATTTCAATTTCATTTGATGGAATGTTTGATTAAGTTTAAATGGTGTGTTGTCAAGCTCTCGCATTATCTTTCCCTCCCATTCCCAGAAACAACTCAAAACAACTTTGGACTCCCATTCCTCCCATTGTCTCTTAACAATGATGAAACGAGCTCACAGAGCTAAAGTGGACATCATGGGAGAGACAACTAAAATTCAACTAAGCAATTACGTTAGAGAAAACAAGACTGGCGAGAGCAAATCTTGGACAGGGTCGTAATATTTCTTTTTGCCACTTTAGATATCCCCACTTGGGGAAAAAAATGAAACAAAAAAATATATATTATTAAAAATAATAATATCAAAATATCAATCATCATGGCAACAGCAGATACTTCAAAACGTCAAGCCAAATAGCTCAACCTAGGATTTTTTTTTTTCATTTTCTTTGTGCCCACACATTCATGACTTACAGTGCTGTGAGCTGGCTTGATTTCTTGGAAATGGTCAAACACCTCCTCTTTGCTGCCAAACTGAGCCTGACACTCGGGACATTTATTGCTTGTGCACTGTACTTCCTCTGCTTCCTTCTTGGCAGGTGCAGCATGAGGTGACTGTAGTCCTGGCTTTGGAGACGTCTGGCCTAAAATGAATTGTGATGGTGCAGACAGAAGAGATGAAGACAACAGATTCAAGCAATCGAGGATTTTAAGATGGTAATCACATCCCGAATAGAAAAATAAATAAATATTTCAAAACATCTAAGACTTCCTTACCCACTGCTGGTGGTTCTTGCTGAACGATCATCTGCTCCACAGGTACGGGTTTCATGACGAGGTGTGAACACTGCATGATCAGGCCTCTCTCCTTGTGCTCTCTGGCATGTAAAAGCAGGCTGCATTTGTTGAAGAAGGCCAGCCGTTTGGCGCAGTGGTTACAGGTCACCTCAATTCTGAGCGAGCGTCGATCATAATGCTGAGCCAAACTCTGTTCCAGGGCAAAGGCATCGCCGCACTCCAGACAACGGTAACCCTGAAAAGGATCAAACAACCTTGCTCTCAGACATGGAAGCCTGATAATCTGTGGTGAATTTGCAGAATTTATACAACTAGGCTAACAGCAACTACGTTGGTTAACCACTAATTTTCTTTTCTCAGCAATGTCATAATAACTGAGAATACCCATCTACTTTTCCTGAGCTTGAAGCAATGCATTCAAATTGCTTGTCATAATAAAAAATATCCACTCAACTTTCACACAGAAGTGTGGTTTAGCATCTGGAAAAAGCAAGAGTTAAGTATTTCTACTTGAAAAGAGAATCTGCAAATTATTTTAGTATAATATTAAACAGTAACAACGTAATATTACTGCTGCTGAATCAATCAATCAATGAATCGCTTCACATGATCACAGCTCACCTGAGCAGGAAGAGAAATTCCCCACTCTGCTGGAAGAGGAGAGCCCAGTTCTGGTTTATAACTGGGGAGGAGATTCTTGTTATTGAGGATTTTATTGAAGGCTTCAACCAGGTTGGTCTGGCTCTTTGAAATGAACGCTCCAGTGCTGTTGACTATGGATGCTGGCCTGTTGCTGGTTTGAGGGGGGAGCAGAGGTAAAGGTGCTTGCAGTGTCAACCCACTATTAAGAGTTTTTTGACCCAGGCTGCGGAGGTTGATTGTACCTGGACTGACTCTGGCAGAGGAGACAGAGGGGAGTGCTGCTGTTTTTGTAATGGTCACTGCTGTGGGGGACGTTTTGGGCTTGGGCTTTATTTTCACCTTCTAACGTTGCTCCTGCAGGAAACTCTGATTCATGTAAAATCTCCTTTTTGGATCTTGTGTTATGAAGTTCTGGGGAAGGTCTTAAATTATCCACATCCTTCGCAGGGGCTTTCCCACCTCTTTTAGACGTCCCACTCATCACAGTCTTTGTGATGCTTCGGGTAGGCATCTTAATTTTAACTTTGAGAGGCGGCAGTGGTGAAGAAACGCTCTCTGTGACAGCAGGAGACAGTGCATCCTCACTGTCAGCACTGCAGGTCTCCTTGCTTGGTTGTTCTCCATCTCCAGCCACCTTTTCACACTGTTCTTCAGCTTCCCCTGGCTTGTGCTCTTGACTGTGCACACCCACCTTGAGCTCCTCTTGGTGATGCAATTCACTGTAATTCAGAGCAGATCCTGCTGTAGAAGCCAAATCAGGGCTGCTGCTTCTATTCATTAATAAAAGACCTGTCTCACTGGGTGGTGGGCTCTCAGGCGAGTCTCTGTCATCAATCACATGGTCTGGGTATTTCTCCTCTTGGACCACTGCCAAGCTTGTGCCGTCTGAGGGGAGAGAAGCCTGGGGGTTGTGGGACTGTGGAGCTGGAATGGAAGAATTTGAGATGGTGGGCTGCCCATCTTCACCTTGTTGGGGTTTAATTTGTGCTGATGTTGGAGAAAAAGAGAGATTAGGAGGATGAGGAACAAGACATGAAGTATTGTCAAGAGACCCAAGAAATTCTGAATATAATTTTGCTCTGCGTTTTAATTTGGGAGAGGTTAACGTTAAAGACTCTGGGCTCTCTTGGATTACCAGTGGACTTCCAAAATCTGGCTCTGAATCATCATCATCTGTGTCAATAACACTCTTGATTTCAGTTTTCATGCTCCCGTTCTGAGGTAAAGGGGAGGATATAGGATCGCTATGACGACAAGCTTCATCAGTCTGATGGGAGTGAGGTGAGAGATGAGGTTTCACTGCCGGTCCAGAAGCAGCAGATGAGGGGGTATCAGCAGTGGCTGAAGACTGTGGGTACAGGAGAGGCCTTAAACCACTCATGACATCACTCGTATGCTGAACCGATCCAGACTCAGCTCCTTTGTCACCCTCATCGTCATTCATTGTCGATCTGAAAGGTGAAGTCTGCGGCCATGAATGTGCACTGGACTTATCCTGACTGTTAGGGATATCTTCCTCAAACCCATTAGCAATCTGGGGCTCCTTGGTAGCACTGGTAGATCCTTTAGGACTAAACTGTGAAGCAAGCTCATCCAACTTGACTGAAACCTGAGGAGCTAAAGCACTGCTCGAGGGATTGTCCGTTTTGTCCCTGACAGACCTGTCCTCTTCCAGAGACTCTGAGCGCACGGTGTTCTTCACAATCACACTGACCACAGGGGTCTCACTTTGAGGGGCTGTGGGATCTGGAAATCGTGAGGGACTCCCACTCTTGTTCTCGGGTGCGGCAGTCCCAGCCTCATCCCGCTGCTCCTCCGGGTTTGACTGAATGGCATCTTTTGCATCAATATCAGGGATGTCAAAAGCTGCCAGGAGATCGTCGAAATCTGGAGTCTTCATGTCCCCCATCGCCAGTCCAATGCTGGAAACCATTTAATGCAACAGATAAGTCAGAATTACTGAAACGGCGCTGAAACGGCTCAGCTACGACAGTTCCACGTTTACGTTTGAGTGAAACCGAACAGCTGGTGTCAGGAGACTCGGACGGCCAGAGTGAAAACAAATAACAGGTTGCGAGTTCCCTACTTACATTAACTCAATTCAACCAAAATAATTATGACAAACGCTAAAGTCATTCAAAGACGTGCACGATAAACTTTTTTTGTCATGTTGCAACAAGTGGCTGCTCTGGCTAACAGCTAGCAGCGTTAGCAGGCAGAACTGCTAGCCTTGCTAACGTCGACCAGCGGACTCTTAAAAGTAGTCAGAACCTCATTATTTCATTATTGACACATCCATTTAATGATACTATGATATCTAATCTTAAATGCATGTTTTATTTGCTGAAACTGGAGCATGACAGGGTTGTTTTTGATACTTGCCAGTTAGTGAAGTTGGCTCCTGACGCCTCCTGGTCGCATAAGTTTTGCCGTCATCAACTCGTGCGACATTTGCTTCCCAAAAGTTCAGACAGGTGGCAGGCACACTTTTAAGTCTTAAACATGGTCTGGGAAAAACCTTCCTCACCATAGTTGGTTTGAAAATAAGATTTATAATTTTATGCTATTACTTCAACAAATCTGGAAAGTTGTTAACATATGAACAGTTCTTGACAGTTTATCACAAGGTCAGCGTGATGTTGTGAGCACTGTTAAACCATAAAGACTATTCCTCATGGTTTGACTACTTTTATCATGAAGTCATTTATCTCTTGGCTCGTATGAAGTATTGAAATCCAAATGATATCTGAATGACAGAATATTAATATTAAAAAAATATGACAAAGATATTCGCAAAATATTTCAAACTCAAAAAAACAATTCTTCTGGAGCTTACAGGGTATTAACTGGTATAAAGCCTGATTTTTACCCAATAAATCTTGCATATCTAATAAAAACAAAATAAACTTGCTTTAAAATTCTTCATATGATTTATCCTGTGAATTCTATGCTATTTAAATGCTTGAATACAGATAACTATTGCTACTTCTGTGGGGACAAAGAAGAAACATTGGTACATTTATTGTTTTGAATGTGAAAAAACCACAATATTTTCAAATAAACTATAAAGTTTACACTTTGATCACTTAAATTTAACTTCCTACCTTCGGCTGCAAGGCATTATTTTTATGATTAACATTTCAAAAATAAAGCTCTTAAACATGTAGTTAAATTTGTAATCCTGAATGCTAAATATTTTATTCATAATCAAAGATAGCTAAAACCACAACTTTCTCTACCCCCAATTAAAACTGAAACAAAGTCTCAAACTTTAAAAAAAAAAAAAAGACAGACTCGTACATTTTTACAAATATATTTAAAGGTATAGATCTGATTTCTGATTAAAAGCTTTCTCTTTTTTTAATATCTTTTTATGTTTGTTAGATCCTATGTTTAGTAGGTTTTTTAGTTTGTATGTTTTCATCTTAATACGCCTTCATGCATCAATAATGTAATGCACATGTCACTGTATTAAATTTGTATTACTGTTAATGTATCTTTTATTCAATAAATAAATACCTTCCTCACAGTCCTGTGCAAAAGTCTTGGACATCCCTACTCTTCTTGTATTTCAAGCTACAAAAGGCCTTCTGTACTTATTTTTCATCGAGAGCCAGACTGAAAATGCACTGAAAATATTAGAGGATCAATTGCTCAGTCTATTATTGTAATGATCACATCAGCCATAGAAAAACCACATCAGTCAATCTCAAGGTAATATGTACAGAAAATAAAGCCACACAGTGTTCAGGATAAAATGACTCCGCAAGCAAAAGACAGTATTTAGTGTGACCTTCCTCAGAACCAAGCACAGATTACTCTTTTTAGGACACTGTCCCACACAGATCTTTGCAGTAATATAATTCCATTCTCTATAGGTTTAAGAGAACCATCCATCCATTATCCATATCCACTTATTCCTATTTAGGGCCACAGGGATCTGCTGGAGCCTATCCCAGGCAAAAGGAAGGGTACACTGCAGGGTCATATGTAGACAATCTCACACACACACTTTTTTAAAGGACAGCTAGGTTGATGTATTTTCTGTTTGTATCTTTGGGGCTGGAAAATAAGACTTTGATAGAATAACATCATTAGGGGTGCCTAAGACTTTTGGAAAAAATTGTATTGGCTAAAGTTTCAATCTCAAGAGTATAGACCTTTTTGGAAAAGACATTCACAGGCTTTACCTAACTACAAGGTCTAATGTAGACTGTGAAAATATAAATAATCCCAGATACCGGTACTTAAAAGCTCTTACAACAAAACTGTGTAAGAAAAAAAGAGAACCTCACATAAACATCTAAAACTATTATATGCCAAAAAGACCCTTATAAACTATTATATAACATTACAATATTACTGATGTAAATATCAAAGCAGCACTTTGATGATGCATTTGATGCACATGGAGTATATTAGGTTGCAACTAACTTTTTTCACCCATATAACTGACGCTCAATTGAGGGGGAACAAAAATAAGCGACTATTTGGTTTGGAAGTTGTTTTTTTTCCCCCAGAAAATAATCTTAAACCCTAAGCAACAACATGATTGTTCTTTGTTCAGCCAAAGATCCAAACCTCAAAAAAAAAAAGGGGAAAAAAAGTCAAATTTAGACAGCCTATTTAATTTAAAAAGCCAGTGTAAATATTCATTGCCAATAAATTTCCTGTCATCCAACTATCTTATACTGCTATCACACATTTAGTTTTATACTTAGTCATCTGTCACAATCTAAAAAAAAAAAATTATAAAAAAAAAAATTAAACATAAGCAAGCAGTCAGACTGGCAGACGTAAGTACCATGTGTCCTGAACCATCGAAAGTTCCAGGATTAAAACTGGGAAAACATCTTTTTTTTTCCCTCTTAACTATAGTGCAGTATGTGAATACAAGTACTGACCAGTTCATACTACTGACTCAATAAACTGATACATTTCCACATTTATTTCAGGTATTTATAAATGTGTTAGAGTATTTTATTTTGTATTAATCTTGCTTCCATGCATTGGTTGATCGTGTTCCAAATGAATTCAAGCGGTCAAAATACTCCCCTTTTTTATTCTGTAATTTTACTGAAGACACCTGTCCCTGGTAGTGAGTAGTTATATTACAAAAGATTCAAAATCAAGCACACATGCTTGACACTAAGGATCAGAACCAGCTTTTAAAAAAAACAGATTGAACAAAAAAAGGCAAAGGCTGTTATAGTTTACACAGATACATCAACGAAAGAAGAACTAAAGTTGTCCTGTGCTGAGGAGAGTTATATTGTTACACTGAATAATACAAGCAGTGCAATTTTGAGGTCTCTATTCTTTATCTTATTATAAATTGAGCTTTTTTTCACCCTGCTCTGGACCCTTATTTCTTTTTCTCTTCATCCTTCTTGTTGTTGGGTTTAGAACCTGCTTGGGAAGACAGAGAGCCCATGGCATTACGGATCGCTTCATTGTTGGGATCAACTCCAGGAAGGTTTTCTAAAACACTCTGAAGGAACTCTGGATCCTGCATTACATCATAGTCCTCCTCATCCTAGACACACATAACAAGGACATAAACAAGTATTTTTCAATCAAAAGAAATGTCACAACACAACACCAGCTTATGCTCACCTTAGCCTCACTGGAATCCATGTCAGCACCCGTGTCCATGTCATCAGCACCAAACTCTGCTGGATGGAGGAAAATTGTTGTTCAATGTGACAAAGATCTAGTAACTTTGCTAATTTTTAACCTGGCCTCATGCTCACAAATGGGTAGCTGTTTTAAAAGAATTTCTTAAAACAAACAAGAAATAACCACTAATTTTCATATAATATGCTCTCATGGTGCATTTAGTGCATGTCAGTTTAAAAAAAAAAAAAAAAATGTAAATATGTCCAGTAGAAACTTTCATCACACGTATGTGGAAATGTCTTCTGGGTATACTCTCCAAAACACTTATATATATATACACACACACACACACTACTAACAATAATTATCGGGGGGGGATCTCTGGTTATCATTTTCCATATATACACAGCATTTGTTCAGCCTATATACAAAGTGGTAAAAATGATCCAAAAGCTACAGAGTGCTGCTGAGCTGATACCAAAAGACAAGTGTTTACTCTCACATGATTTCTAGATGGTAATTATTGGTCAGTGGGGCAAGTAGACAATTGATGGGTTACATAGGATTACTTTTTTAAGCTGCTTCTCAAACTATGTTTCAGTTATGCAATAAAAAATAAAAAATATCTGGCTATGGTGGAACTCCTAATTCCTATGGTGTTTGAGAAAACACATTGCCTAAAAGGATAAAAAGCTGGAAATGGATGTTTGGAAAGTATATGTACAGTTGAACCCAGAAGTTTACATACAAAAACACACTTTTCATTATTTGTCTCACTGTCTTAAGTCAATTCAGACTAAACCTCTCCGGTTTCAGGTCAGTCAGGATTACCAAATTATTTTCATTTTGTTAAATGCCACAATAATGACCTCTTCAAGGTCAAAAGTTTACATACATTTCCTAAGTATCGAGTAACATTTCCTTTGAACTGCATGACTTGGGTCAAACGTTTTGGGTAACTGTCTACAAGCTTCTGACAGGACTCTGCTGAATTCTGGCCCATTTTTCTGACAGAACTGGTGCAACTGAGTCAGGTTGGTCGGTCGCCTTGCTCGCACAGGCCTTTTCAGATATGCCCACAAATTTTCGATGGGTTTCAGATCAGGGCTTTGTGATGGCCAATCCAAGACATTGACTTTGATATCCTCAAGCCACTTTTTAACCATTTTGGCAGTATGCTTAGTCATTGTCCATTTGGAAGACCCATTTGTGCCCAAGTTTTAGCTTCCTGGCTGACGTCTTGAGATGTTGCCTTCATATTTCCATGTAATGTTCTTTTTTTTTCATGATGCCATCTATTTTATGAAGCGCTCCAGTTCCTGCTACAGCAATACAGTCCCACAACATGATGCTGCCACCTCCATGCTTCACAGTTGGTATGGTGTTCTCAGGTCTACAAGCTTCCCCCTTTTTCCCCCCAGATGTAACGTTCGTCATTATGGCCAAACAGCTCCACTTTAGTTTCATCAGACCACAGGACATGTCTCTAGAAGTTAAGATCTTTGTCTTGGTGTCTTTTTGCAAACTGTAATCTGGCTTTTTCGTGTTTGTTTAGGAGTAATGGCTTCTCTCTCGCTGAGTGACCCTTCAGCCCATGTCAGCGCAGGACTCGTTTCACTCTGGATAATGACACTTTCTTACCAGCTTCATCCAGCATCTTCACGATGCCTTTAGCATTTGTTCTGTGGTTGATTCCCACATTTCGGACCTTCTTCTGATTTTCCCAGGATTTCAAACAAGAAAGCAGAGTGTTTGAGGTGTGGCCTTAAATACATCCCCAGGTGTGCCCTCAATTAACTCACATGTTGTCAGTTAACCTATCAGGAGCTTCCAAAGCCATGACCTCATCATCTGGGGTTCCCCACGTTGTTTAAAGACTCAGTACCTTTTTGTGCATGTAAACTTTTGACCTGGAAGAAAGTAATATAGACTTCTCTAAGAAATTCTCTCTCTCATTATTGTAGCATTTAATAAAATGAAATAATTTTGGTAATCCTGACTGACCTGAAACAGGAGAGATTTAGCCTGAATTGACTTCAGACAGCGACACAAAAAATTTAAATGTGTGTGTTTTCCACAGTGTATGTAAACTGGCTTCAACTGTATATTATAAACTGTCAATGCCAGGTAACTTCAGGATATTCTAAATAAACAAACAAACAAAACAAACAATCTGTGTCAACCTGCTCCCGCTCCCTGCATGGACATCTGCAGAGCATAGGCAATCTGCTCATCCTCTGTCATGCGGCTAAAGTCTGGTAGGGCTGGTGTGGATGAGTCTGCATTTGGAACAGACATCTTCAACAGGGCGTCCTCAGATTCTGAGTAGAAAGAGTAATATATACAGTGCTGAAACACTCACATGGCTCCTTTATATTGAAGGAAAATTAGCAGGAAGTAGCACGTGTGATACCAGCTCAAGTGCATGTACAACTTCTCACCATCTGCAGCAGGGGAGGAAATGCTGGCTTCAGTAGCTGATGCAACAGCAGCTCTGCGAGCTTCATCCTTCCTGTCGCTGTCTCTGCTCCTCCATAGACACACGCAAAGCCTGGAATGAAGAGATGAAGTGTAGAAGAAAATTACAAATTAATTGTTCCTGAAAGACGTTTGCTCTCATCGACTCTTCTGAAACAAAAAAAAAGACCACAAGAAAATGCTGAGATGTTGTCTATTTCCTCTGTTCAATCTTACCAGGGCCAACTCAGGGTCTGCACTGGGATCCACTCCAAACTCAAAGTCACTAGCACCCAGGCCCAACACAGCACCTCCTTCTCCTGCCAAGATGGGTGATGACAGCAGAGCATCAGCCAGACTGGGCCCTGGAGGTACAGTGACCAGGTGGGAGCCTGCTCCCTCTTTTCCATTAAGTGTGTTGATGAAGGCTGTCAACTTCTCTGTGTTCATCTCCTGAAAGGCACAGAGAGAAATTAGTATCAGTACATAGTCCAATTATGGCAAAAAAAATTTAGAGCATGTGAGATTTTCAAGAGTTTGAGTGTCTCTGAAGATTTAATTAAATATTACCTCTTCTCCAAAGTTAATGACATCTACATTGACCTTTTCTTTCTTCAGACGCTTTGCCATTTTGACCAACTACAAAAAGAGAGACCGACTTCAATTTAAGTAAACAGCAGTGCTTTGAGATTCATAATTAGGTGCCTTTTCAGCAAAGAACTGTGACAAACAAGTCTAGATAAAACAGAAGTAAACCTAGACCAGCTCTTTTTACAGCACATCACAGAATTTAATGTGAGACAGTTAACTCCCCCCACCCCCAAAGTCAATCTTAACTGAAGTCACATGTCTACTGTTAATACAGTAAAACCCATAAAGATAAATGACAAATTTAATGGACTGAACTCACTTCTTTTTCATTGTCCTCAACTGGGCTGCCAACAAATGCTATAATTCGCATCTTGTGGTTTTTGCCTTGTCTGTGCTTCAGTGCCAGCTATAAAGATGAAATAAAACAAATGTGAAAAAAGACATTTAATGGTCAAGTTCTTTTATCTGATTTCTTTTATGGAGTTTGAGGAAGATTAGCTCAAGGACACTAATTACATTAAATTTTCTTTGCAAGCATTGAAGGAAAAGAACAAATTCAGTCAGTGAAGTTAATATTGGCTGCATGACATTTAGATTTAGGCCAATCTCAATACATTTTCTCACTAAAGAGTCTAACTGGAAATTGAATGAACAAATCCAAACTACTTTTTTTGTTTTTGTAATTGTTACTTTATATATTTTAAACCTCAACTGCAATCTCCTGAGCTCTTTCCAGCTAATCCTCTGTTATCCTGCACAAGAGCACTCACAGTATAATGAAAATCACAGACTCACGTGTGCGACCCTGATCCCAGTGCAAAAACTAATGTTTCCTCGAGGTTGCACAGCATGGCAGCTTGGAAAGTATTCGTCCTGTGTCTGGAGTCAATGTGGTCAGCACCTCACAGTTGCTGCACAAAGACAAAATGCTGGCGTTATTATTATATAATCATATTTTAAAGATCATCACACAATTCAAAGACCAATATGACTTACTTTGCCATAGTGATGAGGCCTACGTTGTTTTCAGGGTTACTGCGGGTCTTGGAGTGACAAACAATATTAACAGCATCCTGCTGAGCCTGCAGTCTGGTGGGCAGGAAGTCTCCATTTCGCATATACTCACTGTTGTCCACACTACGAACAATAGACAGAAGTGGAAATTATCATTACTTTTCAAAAGAAAAAAAAAACAATTTAAAAGGACAAATAGCAGTTGCTGTTATGATTATGAAACAGCATTATATTAGGGGTGGGCAATATGAACTCAAATTAAGATTTTTTTTTCGATCTCATGGATCATTGATGAGGTTTTTGCTGCGAATATGTTCAGCTGTTATTTTTTTGTGTCAGTTATTTTTCTAATAAAACAGTATGTATCATTATGATTTTAAAATAACAGGAAAGATATGCACACAGATTAACTTTATATGATCATGCTGTGAATATTTCAAAGAATATAATTATTTGAAATAATTGACATGGGCTAAAATTACATCGGTTTTAGGTTATAGGTTCTGAATGTCATCTTAGATTAATTACCCAGCCTGAGCATATTCACCATCTGGCTGGGAAAAAAAAACACTCCCAAGGCACTGAGCCCTATAAATTTTGAAATATTTTTGAGAGGTTACTTTTAAGGACATTTACCGACAGCGTCGCATGCTGTATGTGCAAGCAAATACTTTATTACGGAAATTCAGTTCATGTAGTGCAGGGGTGTCAAACTCCAGTCCTCGAGGGCCGCTGTCCAACACATCTTAGATATTTTCCAGCTTCAGCACACCTGATTCTAATGAATGGATCACCACAGGCTTGTCATCCAGGTCTGCTCAGGTCTGTTAATGACCCATTCATTTGAATCAGGTGCTCTGAACCAGGGAAACATCTAAGACATGCAGGACAGCGGCCCTCGAGGACTGGAGTTTGACACCCCTAATGTAGTGATTCTGTGAAGGTGACTTTATTCAAAGCTTATTGTACTCCCTTGTACACCACTCATCTTTGGTCTCGTTTTAAAAAACAAGCCTTCAGAGCCTGCAAGTTGCATATAATGATGCCCTAGGGACACTTTTGAAAAGACCGCGATGGACTAGTGCCAGTGAAATGTTTGTGGCAGCGCGAGTGAACTTTTTACAGTCTGTCCTGAGAAGGTCTTATGTATAAATTTATTGGCAGACTAAATGACTAAGAATGAAATCATCTTGCTGCTATCAAATATTATGTTTAGTGCTATACGCTTACCAGTCTGAAGCTCTGGTACAGTTGTCTTTTAAATTAATGTTGGTGTGTTTTTATGTTTTTGTGTGTGCTTTTTGGACCTCGAGTCTGCAATAAAGTTTATCTATCTATCTTAAAAAGGTCCATCCACCCTGTTGACCTTGACCAGCACCAGTACACCTATAGAGCTCATAGATCCACAGGGGATGCTATTATTAAAGCCCTCCACACAGCACTCACGCATCCAGACCAGAAGGGGAACGTCTTTGACGATAATATCCTCTGATTACAGCTTGGTGTCTAACAGCATTTTGGTCACTAAACTGCTTAACCTAAGTTGTAGTCTCTTCTAACACACACCTCTCTTCTAGCCTGTCCCTTCAACAGAGCTGGGCCACAAGGCTGCGTGTTGAGCTCTTTGCTCCACTCATTTTTACACGTTCGACTGTGCAGCCACATACCCCTGATGCACAGTTTGTAGATGGCATAACAGTAGTGGGTCTGCTTATGATTCAGTGATGGGACACAGATTACAGAGAAGACATGCACAAGCTGGCAGCATGATGCACAGACAGTGACCTCACACTAAGCATAAAAAAGACTTAAAGACTTATCTATGACTTAAGGAAACACTGTATGGATTGTGCTCTAATCATCAGAGAGGAAAGAAGTCGAGAGCATCTCTGCTTTCAAGTTCCTCAGGATGCGCTGTATGGAAGACCTCACAATGCCCTGACTTAAAAAAAGGAAGAAGCAGCTCAAAATTAGCTTTTTTCACGCGAACACTGACAGCAACTTGTTTGCAGTGCAACTTACAGCCTTTTACGGGTGCTGTATGAAATAATTATTACATACTATTTAACAATGTGACATGCAAATGAAAAATCTCTGGTCATCAACGCATCTGACGATAATCAGACTCACACTGCCGTGTCTGGAAGACATCTTCAGGACACCCTTCCTCCACACTTCCACCAAAGTCTTGAAATATTTCATTAACCCCTATCATCAGCTCATCTCTCTCCAGCCATCTAGATCAACAGCGAGATTGTCTTGTCTAAAATCTCGTAAAAACTAACTCAAAAGCAGTTTTTCCATCCAAGACACTGCTCCCTCTCTTCATCATTATCTGGACTAACTGCGTACATATTCTTAATAGCATGTGGGATATTGGTACAATCTTTTTAATGCCGTTTTTAGTTTTTATCATAAGAGATGGCTGTATTACTACTGCATGTTTTGACAATGACAAATTTTAGTTGTTTTTTTTTTTTAGCTTGCTAATGCTAACGTGTTAAACGTAGCCGTTTTCACTCTACCAGCAAAAATGGCTTGGACTTTACAGTTGGGTTAAACACACGTTATGAAACTGAAGACCAAAGAAAAATATTAAATTATTGTGTCAGGATAAAAAACATTAAATTAAATCAAATTAATGTACGTTAGCTACCGATATTTGACGTGTCGCTAATGTTAGGATACAGAGTGACTCAGGGAATAGCTCAGACAGAAACAAATCCCCAATAAAGCAAGAAAACCGTTGCTTGTCGTTGTACCGATAATTTCATAACACTCGCATTTCCACATTCATGTTATATCTTAATTAAGCCGGCAATTCAAAAAGTGGATTTACATTAATCTACGATTCCTTACCAGACCATTGTACTTTCAAGCACCATCTTGATGCGCGTCCTTATTACTTTTACGTAAGCGTGATGGCTTGTGGGTAATGAAGTTGTTTAAAACCACTTAATGTGACTACGGTGAAAATTTAAAAAATGATAAGGAAGAATATTATTAATACTAACATTAGTGACGGTGGGTAATAATGTTCTTCATAAGAGGACTTCATTTGTATACGATGAAAATTAAAAAAAAAAAAGATAAGAAAGAAAAAAAGAAAGAAAAAGAAAAAGAAAGAAAGAAAATTAGTACTAATATTAGTGATATTAAGGGGGAGGAAAAACATCATGTTAGTGACCCACCAGAATATACTCCCACCTCCCATTATTTATTCTTTCATCTGGGCAAAACTCCAAGAACTCCATCATAAAAGCAGGTCAGACAACTTTTGTTTCACAAAGAAAAGCAGGATAGGTGCCCCAATTCATCCAGAAGAGCCATTCACAGAGAGGGTGTAAAACAGTAAATTATCCTGTCTCTCTATTTGTTTCAGCATTCTCTGCATCAAAAGCATGTCAGGTGACAAATTTTCTAACAATGAACATTTGTTTAGACAGCTGAAATTTTGCACATGTATAAAATTAATTGCAATTACTACATAGTAACACAAATCTGTTAATCTACAGAAAGAACTAGCAGCACATGTTGCATAAAAGACAATTCTGTGACTCAGTGTTCATTTAATAAACAGGAAGACCGTAAGGAATCCAAAACAACAATATTAGGGTGAAAAATAGTCCTGTAAGTAGAATAAAGCTGGACTCGTTTGTGATTATTCACTCAGGAGGCGTGATAAGTCCTACATAACAAAGGCAGTTCTGACATGCTCCAAAAATAAAAGCAGGTCAGCACTTCAAAGCTTTCGCCAAGTCATCCTGAAGAAGTAATCAGGCTGCAGCCAGGATGAAAGGCAGAAGATTTTTCTACCGATTCAGTCTCAAGAATAATTTTCAAACAGAGACATCAGGAAAGTAAAACTGTTGATGTATTTAATGTGATTATATGATATCCAGTTTTAAGGAAGTAAAATTTTCTTAGAACACACACAATTACTTTTATCACATAAAAATTGCCTGTGAAAATAAACATGTTGCAAAACACTAACTAATGAAAACAAACTGTGCTTGAAAAATATAAAAGTGACAGCAACATTGAATAAACTGCCTTTACTGATGCAAAATGAATGCTTTTTTGAACTATAATTTTCATAGAGTTTTTAACTTATGTAACCCCACAGATATGTAAACCAGTTGCAAATGTCAGTGTGTTTGTGATCTGACAGCTTTGCTGCTACTGTCTGGGTCACAGCAATCTTACATAAGAGAGCTTTCAACTTTTTCCAGTTATTTAAGGGTCACATCAGTTTGTTAAAAACTTTCAACAACACAATTGCAAATTTGTTGCCATGTGTTAGGCTTTATGGCCGTTCATGTTTTTGCTGACTCTTCTGAATACTTTACTGGTCTTTTCCACCTGTGCAGATCTGTCAGGCAAAGTATTTGTTTACTCCAAGGAAACCAGCAAAGATCATGTGCAACTGCTGGCTTATAAAAACACATTCAGCTCTGACGGGATGCCTCAGGTCTGTGATCCTTAAAGTCAGAAACCTTCTTTTCCTTTAAGCTTTTGTCCAAGTTTCTCACAGATGTTATCTGCTGATTCCCGACATCTCACTAGGAATTACAGGCTTTTTTCTCTTCTCCCGTGCAAAACAATAAATGATTTGGTGCTGTTTGAAGCCATTTCAAAGGACATTGACAGGCTCCTTTAGGAGATAGAGACACAGATTTCCTGTTCTTTTCCTCTTCTCCCAACATCTGGCATCTTTCATCATCTTAGGTTGCTACATGGAGTTCTGACAACTCCACTTAAGGGAGGCCGGGCATCAAGAGAATCCTCCACTCTGGGCAGGAGTCACTATGGTGGAGGTTTTGATAAACACCCAGCATTTATTGGCATGCATTTTTAAGTTATACCAATAAAAGATTGGTTAGGCATTTTAGAAAATCCTTCCTGCCACTGCAAACAGTAAGCAGATGACAAGAACGTCCCGAGGCAATGTGTCGTGCATGTGATTTGATTTGAAATCACATAGAACATTTTTGTAGACAAAGATCCCCATTCAATTTTCTAAGTGACTTCAATTTCTTCAGATTCTAAAAGCTACACCATGCAATAAAAAGTAACATTCAAGAGACATTTAGTAACAAAACTAAAACCAAAACAAACATTTAGAAAATATGTTTAATCCTTTAAAATCAGACATGAAAACATCACCACCACATAACTGAAACATGGTAGGATAGAGAGGCGGCGCATGTTGCATGACAAGGCATTTCCGTGACTCATATGTACATATACACATTTTATACACAGTAAAAATATAGTTATTGAAGCATAAAGGACAACCAGCAATGTTGGCTCATAAGCCATGTGAAACATTCATGTAGAAAAGATGGGAGATTAACAACCCAGAATCATTGTGGAGAGAATATATCATATCACAATCTAAACATAGAATACAAAAAAGTGAAATTGTCAATTTGTCTCACCTTATAGGCAATACAAGCTATAAAGTTTCAGACATCCTTCTGTCAGTATACAGTTTACTTACAATCATCTAAAGTACATAATACAACTTTTATCACCTTGACCTACAGCAATCAGTCCTTTTATTAAATATACCTCTTGGAACTGTAAGGTGGCAGTTTGTGGTACATATTGCGTTATTTTAAAGTCACTGTAGTGTCTACAACCACCCTTAAAGCACCAAAAGAATGATTTTCGTGTGCCATGATGTGGTACTTAAACATAAACCTGTTCTGTATCCATTGAATAACCAGTATCAAGCATTTATAGAAGTTACAAAACAAAATATAATATTCCAGGTATCACAAAATACAATGTGTCCCCCCCCCCCATCCAAATCAAATTCCTGGAGTGTCATCTTTGGTGACCCTTTACTATCACTGAATTAAATTAATATTTTAAACCAATGTCATTGAAATGATCAGCTTTTAACATGCCAACAAGACCCAAGAAATACTTCAAGTACATCATGGTAGGTGGGGGTAAACAGCATATCATAAAAAGGTATTACAACTGTACTTCATAGACATTTTAAGGGAATGTGGTGTAAAATCTTGAAATGTCTTCACAAAGCAATGGTTTGATTTTTTAAAAAAAAAGAAAAAAATCTTAACATGGACTGCTTTTATGTCAGATGCAGCCTATTAGACATGAAATGGTTCGGCAAAAACATCCAGCTTTTCTTTTACCCAAAGATGGATGCTTCAAACACAGGCCAACCCAGTGTTATTACCATATAAAACATGTCAGTCCATATAGGAGTGTCTCATCACTTCTGTTCACCATACCGGGGACGAACTCTTCACTTGTCTTCTCTTTTCTTTGGTGCCCCAACTTGTTCAGAATACAAAAGACTCAGTCCTAAATCCTCAACTCTGTTCATCTATAAACATGAAAATTCTCCTTTTTCATATCGACAACTCACATCTCCCCTGCTCCTTCTCTGCTGCATTGACCACTTGTGCTTAAACACTGTAACAGCAATAATCCCGCAAGTAAGATGTCAAGTTTTGCTACATTCACTAGGTAGTGATTCAAATTTATGTATCAGAAATCTGATGGGGTTAAAGATTTCTGCCAGCCAACTCAGTAGCTTGTTTCGTGCGCTAGACAATAAAATAAACAGTATATATATTACAAAACAGCCACGTAATACTGAGTAACTCCAAAAGGAGGGGGAAAAAAAAGACAAAAGACAAACTCCCTTATATACACGGTTAGTCACATTGGTCCAAGACTGAATGTGGGCAGGTTTCATTTCTGTAACCAGCAGAAATTAATAAGAAACAAACAGAATATCTGATGTCAGAACATGAAAATGAACAGCAGAAATGATGAACCATAGTGATGACTGTGACAATTTCAGAGGGGACTGTGCTATTGTTTGCTATAAAATCCAAAGTTAAACTCTCACAACTGACTGGCCAGTTCAGATATACAAATGGCAGTTTGATGACTACAGCTGTAGAGATAAGGCAGATCTCTAAGTGTGACTAGAGTACTAACCTTTAAAGATGTCACTTATACGTCAAATTTTGAGGGACAGTCAAACATGTAAAAGGCACAGACATGACAGACAACAGGCAGTAACTTGAAATTATCACTGCTCTATAAAATGAACACAATTTATGAGCATCTATTGTCCAGCATCATACTTCAGCACATATGGCCACATCAGAGGGGGAGATTTTCTGGGTTTGTATAAATGTAGACAGGTGTTTTCTTAAGACACATTGTATGCAAGCAAAAACTAAAGTACATTCAGCAGTAGCAAGAACCAGGTAGCACCCCTGTGGCTTCCAGAAGAATAACTTAAAAACATCGAACAGACTACTTCAAGGGTTTAGATCAACCCATTGTTTTTTCCTTCCAACGTCTGATTTCAAACAAATACTGAACATCAACAATTAGTAAATTCATTCGATTGGAGATTCAGCAGCAGCAAGAGCTGATTGAATGATTTCTATGGATTACGCTGTTAGTTCATAGTGTCTCCGCTGATGAGAACAGAGAGGAGTTGTACAAGCATGAACAGTACGCTAAAGTGCGAGTCACGGAAATGTGAACCCACATAGACTGCATGTGAACACAGAATATTCACTAGTCCCATGCAAACAATGTCTTTCATGTGCTCTGAAGAGTGCGAGTGGATTTGTGCTTATCCGTCTCTGCCCACTCACATCTCTACATACAGTGGATAGTGGGCAGGAGGGCTGGCTCTTCACCGTCCACTAGTGTTGCGGACCTGGGCTTTTTTACAATACACAATTCATTTTGGTTCATACGTCCTCAGGGCAAACACAAGAAATAAATCAGTTTAGTAAATGTGGGACTGTTACAGCTACAGCAAAGCTGCCAATTCAGGATTATAAGACTTTCTCTGGGACTGTCGTGGACTAATATGAGCACATAGTGACAGTGATGATGGTTTGGAAAGCCAGAAGTCTATCACACCCTGTAATCTTCTCACTGTCACAAATTCCTCTGCAGCTGTCTGCTTGATCCAGCGGCTCCAGTATACACTGCAGAGTCGAGAAAACAATAGAGGTGCAACAGAGGGTCTGCAGTGGTTAGATGAATTTCATTTGCGTCGTCCTTACTTCCGCCCACCTCACTGTTCAGAAGAGCCTCATCTTTGTTGATGGCAGCTGGTCTGGGTTGCTTTTTTTTTTTTGTTAGTTTTTTTTTTTTGTTTTCCTGTCATTTTTCACTGTGAAATGAAACGGCCATACTCTGTTAGATGCTTAATTAGTTTTTCAACTAATCAGTCACTTCAGCAATAAAATCATAAATAATTGTTACAACTTACAAAACAGATGTTGGTCTCTGGGATTATGTCAGAAAGAGAAACTACATCTTCATTTCCAGACAGGTTGGCAGAATTATCAACAGCACCTTCAGCTTCCAAACTGGCACAGAGAAAAATTATTAATCGCCCGGAATTACTTAAGAAAAATAAAAAACAACAGAAATTCAGTGAGCCTTGTGTATTGACCTATCAACGTCTGCAATCTGTGCCACTATGTACCTGTGGGAGGCTTCCTTATCAAAGTCAGTGTTTTCTGATTTGTGCACTTCCACTCCTACAGACCTAAAAAGACAAGTCAGAGTCAGAGCAGAAGGAACTACAACACAGAGTAAAAATGAGACTAACAGGTCATGGTTTTACCGCAGGGGAGGAGAGGTGGAGGCAACTCCTGTGCTGCCTAGTGATGAGGTGGACAGGTTGGCCTCACAGTCAGCGGGATTATCTGTGAGCGGAGGCGTCCGAGGAACCAGATCTGGTTTACCCAACTGCACACCTGAAATTGTTGTTAAAAATAAGGAAGATTTCATTATCAGTGTTCTCAGTCTACATATAAATAAAGTGGTACACTGAACCATAGTTCTACTTATTGCAATTACATCACGAGTGATGCATCAGCTCTTACCACTGTCACCCTCTGACTCTGTGCTTTTAAAATGGCTGTGATAGACTTGTCTGGAGTCAGCAGCCAACTGTCCTGTTGCGTGGGAGAGTGGGGTGGGGGCTCCCAGAGTCGGAGCCCTTCTAAGTCCGCCCTGACCTCCGCCACGGCTCTTCTTAGATGGTGACGGTTTAACTGCAAAATATTTGATACAATGAGAAACTTATTGTTGTGAAGCCTTAGAACTGGCATCAGCAACTTCACCACATCAATAATGCACACACATGCATACTTACGAGGAATTTTCTTGAACACTGAGCTGCACATGAACTGCTGGAAACGTTCTGCATAGAAGCCAGGTCTATGAACTGAAACTGTGTCCTGAAGAAGGAAAAACAATAACAAAATTAATACAAGAGATATATATATTTCTCAGATATGATTGAAAAAAAAAAATGTCCAAAAACCTCTTATGAACGATTTGTATCTCAAAATGATATCAATTATCTTATCACAAGAAAACTGCCAGTCCTAAGTTACCATGAACCATGAAAATCATTCAATTTCAGCAGTAAATGGTAAAATTATTAACAGCACTGTTTTTAAACATTCACAGTATATAAAGTCATGTGAAAAAGAGAATAAAGGTTCTTTCATTTCTAACCTTTCCATAACATGTATAAAAAAAAAAATCACTTAGCTCTAACCAGGTTTTAATATAAGATAAATCCAGCCTCAGTGGACAACAAGACAGGAATTAATACACTGTGGTTTTATATTTAACAAACCCAAGCCAAAAGCAAAAGCTATGAGTGGGAAAACTAAGCACACCCATATTGCTTCCACAACTACTAAGCAGGTGAGTCGTAGCCAGGTGCTTTTTGATGCATGGAAAATCATGCTGTGATGCAAAATTGGATAATACTTTTCATTGTACGCCTTTAAAGTTTCTACATTATGTTCTGAGGCAAACAGCCCCACTTCAGTTTCTCTAAGTAAATAAAAATATTTTTTGTGTTCTGAATGATGGTGGGATATTGTTATGCCCTAGCAGTCTTCAGGGATGGTTAAATCCAGAAATTTAAAACTGGCTACACTGTCCACTACTAAACTTGGATCAGCGCCAGGTTGTAATTGGTGGTCTTTGCCTGCAAAGTTCAATGAACTTAAGTAAGATTATCAAAAAGTGTAGGTCAAAATTTCTCTGCAACAATATGAGAAACAAAATAATACCCAACACAATAATTTCAAAATAACTACTGCTAATGGTGATTCTGCAAGTCATTTCTACATTTTTGTCTCTGTTGTCATCACTGTAGTACATCAGCTGAGGATATATCAGTTAAGCACATAGAACTCTTAGTTCACCAGCTAACGGATAATTACTACTGATATATTTTGTCCTATAAAATACTGACAATACACATGTGCCTCTCCTCTCTGTCCCATCTTCCTCCTCTTTTCTTCCTTTACCCAGCTGGCCTTCGAGGGTCCCGTCTTATGAGCCAGGTCCTGCTCAAGGTTTCTTCCCTCTTGAAGGGAAGTTTTTCCCTGCCTGTTTGGCTTAAAGGTTTTTCTCCTACTAGGGGAGTTTTTTTTTTTTTTTTTTTTTACCTGCCATTGTTTTTTATTTTAATAGGCACTATATCAATAAAACTGAAGTGAATTTTTTGCTTTGTCTCCTTTTGAACCAATAATAACGACACAGTTTAAATACGGTGATGTTCATCTAAGGCTGTATCCATCAAGTTTAAGACCTAGTAAGGATTATAATTAAAAAAAAAAAAAACAACAAAAAAAAAACATTAATGGTCTTACCCCATCATGGACCAAGGCCTTCCAGGAGTGTTCCAACTTCTTTATAAACCTAAGTAATATAAACATGTTGACTATATACACTGCAACTTACAGAAATTGATAACTCGATTGCATCAATTTCTCATGAACTGAAAGCAAAATTATTTACAAGGAACTAACTTAAATGGTCGAACACTTACCTGTAGGACTGGAGAATGTCAATAATGCCAATGTAGATGAGCAACCTTTCTCCTTTTGAATTACGAGCTGGAATACCTCCCATGCTGGAAAATCAGGGCGAGAGAAATCAAATGCTGCATAATTTGCACTTCCAACAAGTAAATAAACCTGAACACAAGTGGCGGTCATACTTACTGGTCTTCCGAATCGAAAGTTCCTTTCCCTCGTGCCTCACCCTGGATGGACTCCATGGCTGTACAGTACAGACTTTTCTGGGCTTGAGGTCGACGCTGATCTGGAGTCACTGCACCCTCCAATGCTGTACTGTCCCCCAAAATGCCCCCGGCACGCTCCCTCTCTCTACTTGCCTGGTCCATATTGTGTATCCCCATCAACAGACTGTAATCCATGATCTTGAAACTCTGCAAGAGCTACAGAAAACACAAATTAAATTGATGAGCTGATGAGTTCTACAAATATGTATCCTTGAGCTTTTAAACTCTTGCATAGCAACACTGGCGACTCTGAGAACTTATCTTTTGATCAAGTCTCAACTGCTTCCCTAATGGATGATGGTGTATAACAGCTGCGTTTCAGCGGCAGAACGTTTTCAGAAACCAGAGGCTTTTAGTGAGTCCTTTCTTTGACCCCATCCCATTAACCAGGGGTTCAACACAGTTTCAGAGGAATAATTCCATCCCTAAAAGTGGCCCTGATAAGGATACAGTACTTCTGAGCTTACCTGGAGCCTTTGGGATGAGGTTTGCAGTGTTATCATTTTTTCCATCTTACAATCACCATCATCATTCAACACAAAGCTGACAAGTATTAAAAATGTCTGAATTATTTGTCACTTTTAGGATTTTCTTCCATTGACAAATGTTTGTGTTCAACAGAATTAGGCAGAAGATACATAAACAGGACATAAAGCCAACAAGACAAGATTTTAGTCACAAAACATATCATGCATAAGCTTGATAAACAGAAATAAACCGGCCTTTATTTTAATTTTGGTAGACTGGAAAAGCAAATTATTGGCCACAAAACAGGCTTGAGGAAGGGCAAGTTAATCCAATACATATAGTCAGTAAATGTAATACACCAACTGTCATTTAAAATCAATAAACCAAAATTATTAAAAAATAAATAAATAAATAAGAAAGAAAAAGAAAATTGATCTTCTGTGTTAACTTCAAAAATGAATGTCACCAGTACAATTTGAAATGCTACTATCACTGTTTTTTTTTTTTTTTTTTTTTTTATCTTTTAGGTGAGGGTATCGTAATATATTCTACTGGTGCATTATGGTCAGCTTGTTCAGAAAAGTTATTACTTTGGTGCACAGTAACTGAATAAAGATCGCTCAATAAAACCAAGAAACAAAACAAAATCACTGTAACTCACCAAGCAGTCTCTCTGAATAGTCTTGCAAAGGGCATTGTAGTTGTCTGCTTCCAGCAGCAGGCCATCAGACAGGTCCTGCATAAAGTCCAGGTCTTTGTAAATGGGGACACCCTTTTCTCTTTCCTTAGGAGAAGCTCGTCTCTTATAGGTGGAGCCTTTTAGATCGTATTTGAGGTGCATGGGGATGATCCTTGGTAGAAGATTGTTCATTACAACAATACGGATATTTTTCCCACCCGCCTGAACGCAGTACAGTCCATAGAATTTAGGTAGCAAGGTGCGCTTGTTTTGGTTTATATTCTGAAAAGGAAAAGGAATATGAAAAACCATTATGATATGACTTACTGTAATAAGAAAATATTACTTCCCACTGGCTTTAAACTCCTCTTTTCATAATGATTGAAAAAAAAAAAAAATCCCAAAAACGTGGGGAGTTTTACATAATTATAAACAAATTAATCTGTAAATTGTTGATTCATTTGAGCATTTATTTAAGAGTCAAAACGAAGTAATATAATGTTCTTTATCCTTTTCACTAACCACTGTATTTAGAAGAAAATAGAGTATGATCCCAAGCACTTAAGAATTAGAAGGAAGAAATCTTTACCACTGGGTTCCATCAACCTTCCTTCTGATTACAGTTTGTCTGGAAACAGGATTCACTTCTCGTGGTCATTAATGCACTCCCATACTTTAGCAGCTACTGGCTTCGTGGCATGAAGAGTATTGCTCACTTGGAATAACCCAACGTGTGTTAATGGCAGACTGTGATGAGTGCCAAAGGTTTTCCAAAGTACCCCTGAGCCAGTGAGGCTATACTGTTCACAGAGGTGTGACAGCTTCTCGTGCAGTAAGGCCTGAGGGTTTTCAACATTAGCATTTACACACCCACATTTCACCTGGCTCTACAAATCTTTTCCAAATATTTTCCATCATACAGATTAAAAGACAGAAGTTCTTCACAATTTTTTAACTGAGAAATATATTTTATTTTTTATTTTTAATCAATGATTATCCGATGGAGCACTAAGCCCCAATTCATGCTTGTTTGGAAAAGCTAGGACGTCAAACAATCCTTCTGAGGTCATGAGACCCTCAGCTGTTACTAGCTGACCTCCTGATGGTAAAATCTTTCAGAACAATGTCTCTTGTGTATTCCATCAATTTTTCAGTGAATCTTGATCTCTCTCTATCTCTCATACCTTTTAATCATGCTCCATGCAACAAACTTCTACATTTGCTAAAATTTTCTGAATACAACAAAGTTGGCCAATGATGCCTATCATTCTCTTTCACTTGTGCCTATTGAAGGCTCAAGCAAATCAATGAATTCCAAATTTAAACTTTCTTTGTTATATTTTGGAATACTTCCCTACTTACTTTGGAAATGGGAACTGTAGCTAGTGCAATAATAACATCAGTAAAATCCAGAAAACACTTCCACTTTCTACACTATCCAGACTCACCATAAAGTAACCTGGTAGGAGTTTCTGGAGAAACTCTGCCTCTTTGTGTTGAACAGTCTTGATGATAAACTCATCATCACTGGAAACGTAGAAGAGGGATCCGCTGGCTCCGGGGTTCGACAATTCAATCAGTGGCTCATTACACAAAGAATACTTAAAGGGAGAGAGAACTCTGCATTAGTATCGAACCAAATACCTTTTAGTGTGAAGTCATATATACACACACACACTATGATAGTACCATCTATAGGCTCCTTGAAAGAAATACATTTGTATGTCTAACATTGATTCCCATTCACAGTTCTTTGTTGCAATAGTTGGACTAAATAAACATGATTTCTAATTGCAACTAGTATATCTAATGCTTTTTTTAAGAGAAAGAGTTATAAGAAAATGAATACAAACATGTAATGAAAACTTAACTATAGCTAAATGTCCAATCTGTGATGTACTGATCCACACCCACAGTGCCAACAAATCAAGTAACATTATACAAAGAAGCTATGTACGTCTCTAAACACCAAGTACTGAAGCAATAAAAAGTCTGCCCTCAAAAAGATGTAACAGTGAAGGAGAAAGCCCTCAGTTGTTGAAAGGGCTGAAATTCACAACTATAGTGGTGAATATAAAAAGCATGCTTGCTGTAAGTACTCACCAGGTAGTCATCTGGTCGGATGCCAAACAATTCTCTAAAGTAACGAAAGGCAATAGGAGCATAGGTCTTAAAACGAAAGTCACTGTAGTGATGAGCCGGGGTCAGGTTGCTGCCTTCACTGGAAACACATGAAACAAAGATGCAAAGAAAGCAGGAGACACAAGGTCCATTAAGCTAAGTGGAAAGAGAAAAAGAAAAAGAATAGAAAAAAAAAAACCCACAATTTTTCCCTACAATTTTTTTTTACCAACCCAGGAAAGAAGATGCTCTCGACCACCACAAAGTCCTGCATAAGAACATCCCTTTCTGCCTTTTGGCTTAAGCTGCCAACTGTGTGAGTGATGCCCAACTGGATTGCACCTTTTAGGGCAGATGATGTGGTCTAAAGAGGTGAGGGAGGAAGCAGAGTAAGAAGCTGATCAAATAGTACTTAACTCTGTAACTTATACTGTTTCACATGTAATTATTGAACTTTTTATAAGAGGAACTTAAAGACTAATAATAGAATAACAAAAAAATCAAATACATGGGCCTACACACTCAACTTGTTTAGTGCTGTGGTTGAACCACAGGTATCCCATTCCACCTACCTTTTTGTATGTGGTCTCTCCTGTGGTGGTCTCAACACCCCTGTGTCCAATGGTCTTCTTCATACTCTGAGTCGTGCCTGAAGACCCAGGCATCTGGGGGGTGAGATGGTGAAAAATAAAATCAGGGATGGTTAGATGTGTGCGCTTGTGCATGTAAACACAAAGAACCTAACTGGACAGTGTGAGAATTTTCATAATCCAGATGTTTTTACACTCCGGAACATGTTTATCCAGTATGAACTGGACAAACATCTTTACGTGACAACCTTATCCTGTCATAACCAGCCATCACCTGAGCTGGCATGTTACAGTACTCTCAAGTCAAACTGTGAAGACAAGGAAGGAAACTAATGAAACAACAGTAATTTTGATCTTCACTATTGCCTCTTTCAGACCCAACACTTGGTTTCTTACATGTATCCGAATAACCCATCTCCTGCTCTTCTACAGAATTTAGTGACAGCAGTCTGACTCAGCCAAACCTACTAATACACGATAAAAAAAAACACCCAAAATAACTTTGGACTCCCATCTTGGTTGTTTCTTGCAAAACTATGAAACAACCCCGAAAACCAACAGTAAACATTGTAGCAAAGCTGAAGAAGAGACTCAAGAAAGCAATGATGAAAGATAAAACAAGAGAATCGAGCAAAGAGAGAACAAACAAGAGTTTATCTTGTACAGCGACTTAACCTCTGTGCTCACAGGGGATCCCTCTGAGGTAAAAATTGCAAAAGTTCCTTTGTGCCGCTTTCAGCATAGTGGAATGTCTCCATGACCTTGTTATGATTGTTAACAATAAGATGACATGTTGCCAATAGAAAACTATAACCTTGGAATGACTTGCAGAATTTTTGCTGTAGTGCTCCTTCTCACCTTACAAACATTTGACTGTAGTAGATGCTATTCTTGAGTTAACATTTACACTGATACTATAGAGTGATGAAACCTCCATGAGTATAACACTAGGAGTTCAGTGAGAGTAAACAGGTACAGAAGTGACATTTTCAGCTACTTCCATTCATCAGCGTTACATTTCACACAACCACTTAGAAAGCTAAGGTGAATTATTATGGCAATATGACATGATGATGTGAGAAAACTGCAACCCTATGAAGACTTTGGTGATATACCTCACTCTATTTATTGTGCCATTTCATGCAAATACCAAATACTGCATGTACACTGTGGTGACGGTTTTTCACTTTTACAAATTCTGTGTGAATGTTAAGAAACAATCACACAACAGTGATTAATAACTTAAAGGCTGAGTGCTGTCACCTTAACAGATTTATGAAGCCTATATTGTTAATTGGCTCATGTCTGAAAAGGGCTTTTATTTGAACCTACTCTGTTAACTAGGAATTTAATTTACATTTTTATAAGGCTCTTTTTTTGCAGTACAATTGAATAAATTACCATTTCCACTATAAATATTGCTGATTTCTTATCCTTAAAATTTAACTTTGAATTATAATTAAGACCTTCAGTTGATATAAAAAAGCTTTAAATGAAGTTCGCAGAAGCAACATTAAATATTTTAGCACTCCAGCAAAATAAAAACATGGAACATGGCTTTTCACTCATTAATTTACCCTGTTATCATCAGTATAATAAGTTCAGCTTTTCACAATAAAGTTTTGGTGATTGATGACTCAAGCTGCTGTTGCCTCTATGCAGCAGTGATCTCTCTAATCCTGCTGTCCTCTCTTTTGCAGGTTCAACATTTAAGTGACTTTGTGGCGATATGTTTTATAGAGATTCTCATCATCCTTACCTCGGTAGGGGCCATTTTTCGAATGCTGCTGGTCCCTAGAGACAGAAAAACAAGTTAAGCCATGATCTACAATGTGAAGGGAAACAATGCACCAAGAACCACAGTGACAAAAAAAGAAAGGAATTACTTGTTGTTTTGCCGAGGCTCAACTTTCTAAAACCCACATAAATAGAAACCAATGCAGCCATGCATAATGTTAATGCTTGGAATAATCTCCAAGTGTTTGAATTAGAAGCTTTTGTCATGGAATAATTTTTTAATAGCTGTTTATGAAACCCTCTGCTATTTGATTAGCAGGGCTATTCCCAGCATTGGCTGATGACCATGGGACTAGTGATGTGACCAGATCTAAATGTGGCCACAGTTACTAACTGCTGCACCGACACACCAGCTCTATGAACTGGAACTATTTCTCCCCTGGGCTACTTGCTCCATTTTCATCTGCTCCCCGAAGATGAATGTCAACATCACTACATTCTTAAGAGGGAAAAAAAAGCCCCCAAAAGTAATTTGAAACTTAATGGCGATACCAAAGAAATATCACTCCATGTGTATAAAATGCATTGGCTTAAAAGCCAAAGATAAGACAGAAAATCACAACGCAGACACTTTTTGTGAGACAAGCGCATGACGGACTTCTTACATAAACTTGCTGTATAAACTTACAACCTCGCCCACTATGGAATCATCTCTAACTGGTAACCAATAGCAACGTCTTCAGCAATACAGCATATATATACAGAAGGACTGAGAAGATTATACACCTGCAAGCTGCACAACTATCTTGTGACTGAAAAAAAAAATCAAAAGTAGGGGTATTAAGGCAGAATGGTTGAATGTCATGCATCTCTTCTTGGTTAACAGGGACACACTCCAATCCACCAGGAAACAATGAGCATCATTCTGCCCACATTCTCTTTCATTATGTAAAACAACACACTATATCATTACTACTCATGCAGAGCTGCTCACACACACGCAAACATTTACGCACACCCATGCGGGTACCTCGCTGTAACGCTCTCCTCCAGAAATTAGTCCTTATATCTGTGGAGCAGGATATGGTCAGCCCAACTGGCTTATCCTAGTTAGTGCGTAAACAACACTGAACACACTAAATGTATGAGTATCAGAAAACACTTCCAGGTTCTTGTGTAGTGAGTTTGACAATCTGCTGCTTCCTTCACCATATACAAAGCTATTCTTGTGGAAAGGTTTTTTAACAGTTTAATTATTTGGCACATTAAGCCATGCTTAAACGACTGTAATTTCAGCTCTAGTTTCATCACTTTGCCATTTTCTCAAATGTCAATGTGGAACTTGTAAATAAGGCACATTGTGCAGAAGATTTGGGATAAGAGTTAGACTAACCTAATTACTTAACAATGACTTCAGTTCATCAGTGCCAAGCCTTGCGACAATAGACCGACCATCTGTCTTTTCCGTTTACTACCCAAGTCTCTGCCAGCCTTTTTCACAAGTAGCCTGCAGCTAAACACCAATATGGGACACGTGCACGCTTTTAAGATAAGTTTAAGCCCACAAAGAATCTGTAAATATACCGTTTCTTGGCCCAAATAAGAAACAAGGTCAATAAGGGCTGGAATAGAAATCCCATTATGCTACTGTCACTCAAGTGTCTGAGTGTGTGTGTTTTACAGAGTGCTGTATCTTGTAGTTGTACTTTCTCTGCTATACTAGAGCCACAGTAGTGCTTTTAAGTCACTATTTTTATTCACTGATTCAGACTGGGTGGCTCCTAGAGGAAAAGAAGCTCCTCCAGATCCAGGAACGATAATGAGAAACACACAACTAAATGGACTGCTGAAATGCATGTGCCCATGGTCTGTCTATTTATCTCAAAATAAGAAACCTTCCAGAACACGTGACCTTCCCACCATCAACATGTTTTTTTTTTTTTTTAACCCACTGGAAATAGAGTCAGATTTACACTGTGTACTGTAATTACAACTGAAATCAGTGATCCATGACAAAGTTTGCATAATCTGAATTAAGGACAGCAAGCTAAAAGAATGGAGTCGATTCATTAACTGCATAAGCATGACAAGCATGTGGCACTGGCTAAAGAAATGCAAAATATCAATAAGTTCAAGACTATTTAGATGAAGCATCGAGTCAATAGAGAAACCTTGGAAAGAAACTGATTCGGGAGTAAAAGACGGAAAATTAATTATTTTAATGTTTACCATAAATGTATACAGAAACAGTGATGAAGAGGAGAGATGAAAGAGAAGAAGGCTGGGGGTATACACATAAACCAGAGCGAATTTCCGATGGATGGTAAAGTCCCAACTGTTTCCCAAAATCATAAACCAGTAATTTACAAAAGCTTATCCTTGGACCTCCTATGTGAAGTTTCTTCGTTAGTGGACGAACACCATATAACATTAACGCGCCTGCCGGCTTGTAAGCGTATACTTACATTAACATTGTCCCGCGACTTCCTTTTTAATCATGATATCGAAATATAAAGACGCCCCCGTACAAATACAGTCGATTTGGTAATCGGAGATTCGTACATTCAACAACAACACCTCTAATGTGTATCAAAAATGCAGCTGAAGAAGCTAGCCATCGCTTCATTTGTTAGGCTAGAATCCTCCATGCTAACAGCTAACTGGCTAATCGGGATTTAAGAAAGCCATAACCACCACATTAACAATATCTTCATGATTGCAGCACGCAACACCAGTCTGTCTATACCTTAGCTTTCAAATAGCGGAGAAGGCCAAATAATTAATAAGATACCTGTCGGGACTGTTGATCCCGAGTCTGCTGTTCCAGCAGTCGCCATTACGTTTTAACTGTTCACATCACATCCAGCTCCGACAGTTGAATTCTGAAGTCGCGGAGGCGCATCGACGCCCCCCAGTGGACGTACGCAGAAAGGCATCTGTTCCCATATAAGTAAAGGCAAATCAGATTTTAACGCTTATTGCATGTGTTTATTAAGAAAATTATATTTAATTATACATTTAATATAAACATTGCACAAGAAATACATTCGATGTGAATCCTTAAATAAGAAATCATAAAAATATCTTCACAAATAAAAATATCCTTTGGTGAAATATGCATATACCGTACTAACACATTCAAACATACACACAATCTTAAAATAAAAAGAGTAAAAAAAAAATGGAATGTATAATTTAAGACAAACATTGCACATAATGTGTACAATATTATTGTGCAAATTTCACAATATAATTCTGCTATTAAAGCAAAAAATAGAGTGGGTAGTCAGAGTTGTGAAAGTTTAGTACAGTGATGGTTCAAGTGGGGGAAAAAGCTGTTCTTAAGGCTGGAGGTCCGTGCATTTAATGCTCTGTAGCCATTAGCAGAAAGAAGAGGTGGTGACAGGGCTGTGTGTTACATCCTTCAGGATGGCGGAGGTTCTGCTGAAGATGTCATCGTAGAGGGCAGTGTGAGTTCAGTAATTTTCTATGATGTAATTATGACTCTGGAGACACTTCCTATCTGCCTCTGTACAGTTGACGTACCTCGCTGTTAGGCAGTATGCCAAAGTGCTTCCTATGCAGCAATGACAACAGGCTCTCAGCATCTCAGTTCCTTCCTCTTCAGTGTCTGTGGGAAAAGGAGCTGCTGTTGAGCCTTTTTTTCTTTTTCTTTTTTTAACAGGGCAGTGAGGTCCTCAGTGATGTATATCCAGAGGAATTTGAAACTAAGCACTCTCCCTCCTTCCACTGCTCTGATGGTAAGAGGAGCATGAGTCAGTGTCTCCTGAAGTCAATAATTAGTTCCTTAGTCTTTATATATACATTTACTGTAAACAAAATGTATACAATAAATACAGCAAGGGGTTTAAAATACAGGCTTGGAGGCCACCAGTGCTAAGAGCCAAAGTAAGTGAGAGGTATGTGCCAAGTCTAACTGTCTGTGGGTGGTTGGAGAGAAAGTCCTTATTCCACATACACACAGTGCTACTGAGGCCCAGGTCAAGCATCTTGGTGACCAGCCTGTTTGGGACGATGGTGTTGAATTAGACCCGTAGTCAACAAATAACATTCTCACATTTGTCTCACGCAAGTGTTATGAACATTTTACAATAGGTTATTTGTTGAGGAAAAACAAATCCATGTTTTGTTTTGTTTTTTTATGTGTATGAGCGGTTGATGTATTTCAACATTTTGTTTTTATTGATCTAGTGTGACCTCATTGTGAAACAATAAATGGGTGAATGTGTCTCATAACATCTGAGTACAGTACAGCATGGACATCTTAGTGTGGTCCTTGTTGCAAAACAGCACTATTCCTGTGATGTTATGTGGTTTTACTTGACCATTTAAACCATAAATTCCTCTTAATTCATTATTTGATACAATTTGCTGAAAAAAATTCAGATCTCAGTCACTCTTCCAACAATGGTGGCATATTATTTAAACCTAGATGAGGCTAAACTAATCCAAACGACAATACCACCTGTACCATTGCACAATTAAGGTTCTTAAATATAATGTTTTAATTTCTCCAATATAACGCTTATTACTGGCGACCTATCCAGGGTGTACCCCTGCCTTTCGCCTGAAGAGAGCTGGGATAGGCTTCAGCAGATCCCTGTGACCCCGCAGAGGATTAAACGGGCATAGATAATGGATGGATGGATCAAAGAGGACAGGGTGCAATGGTGTTTTTTGAGAGCAGCAGCACTGACATGCACAGTGTTGTTCAGTGTCCTCCTGATTATGGATTTATCTGTTTTCCAACCACTCCTAGGGAACTATTCATTTGTAAATAAATGTTTGTTCACTGTAAAACAGGTAATAACTTGTGACTTTGAATGCATCATAGACAGGCCATGTTACAACTTCAAGTCTTCAGATTCTGACCTAATATATATCATATTTCTTTCATTTTCTCACTTGATGCCTTTATTGATCTAATATCAGAGACTGTAAATCACCGGATTTACAGTAGTTTGCAATTAAAATGTTAATTCCCAGAAGCGCTTGCGGCCTTGCATGTAAGGTGTCCCACAGTAAACTAAACAAATCGACCATTTAAAATGCTTTATTAGAACTCTTTAAAATGTAAACTTAATCACAAGACCTTTTTTTTTTTTTTAAAGTAAGAAAAGTATCTTGTTTTTTCAAAAGGCTTTAACAAACTGTATGTCAAATCAAACATGCATAGAGCAGCAATAAAATGAAAATAGTGGTACAGTGAAACAGAGAAGAATCAGTTTTGAAACATTAATGGGTTTTATACTTGTAAATGTAATGTAAATGATTCTCATATCATCTAAGATAACTGTAATTTACACTGGCAGAAGGTGAAGCTAAAATCTGATCCATACTTTGAATACTTGAATAGTAGGATGAGTGATTGCATCTCTGCAGCTAGAATACCATTCCTCCCAACTGACTCAGTGCCCAGCACGAGATCACAAGGCTTCAGGAGAGAGGGCATCTTTTCCTCTTCTTCTGACGCAGGACACTGATTGCTTTGGTGATGGCATCCATGACAATTTTGGAGAAACACTGTGGTATCTCTTCTTTTGAAGTCATCTTGCAACAGCGGCGGACAGCTGGAGGGGAAGTCTGCTTCGATGAACAGACGTTCTGGGAAATTTCCTTCATCTGGTTTCATCGAGAAAACAAAGCCATATGAAAAACAGAATTGTCAAAAATAAATGTTGGTTAACAGCTCTAAAGCTTTTAATATTACATTTCAAATGTTCTAATTTACATTTCATTCTAACTCACCTGCTGCACGGAGCAACTGGCCTTGTCTTGTTCAGGCAGGGGGCAGCATTGGCTCACAAAGGTCTTGAGAGGAAAGCCAACAGGGAATCTAGACATATTTACATCATTAATGTGGTCAACGTTATTTGGAATGACTTTTTGAAGTGCACAAATACTTAGATTACTTTCAATATAGAATACAAGAATTGAAAGATACTTCAGCTGATAGTTCACATTGTATTTTTTGTTTTTATTTATTTTTATTTTTTTAACAGAAATCATCAGGAGAATCAGGACATAGAGTGGCAGTACAGCCCTACCTCTTCTTGATGATATTGTGAGTGTCACATATTTTGTTAAGCGACAGCTCCTCAGTGGCAGAAGTCATGTTATAGTGTGGATCTGAAGAATTTAACTTGAAACAAGTGTAACGGTCATGATCTCCATCACCCAAACAACAGTGGAAATCGATATGCCCACCATTCACAGTCGAGCAGAACTTGTTTACCTCCTCGCGCCACTAAACTCACACACACACACACACAAGCAGAGAGAGCTGTGTCAAAAAAACAAAACAAAACAAAACATGATGCAAAACATTATGTTTGCAGGTCTTTTTTTTCTTTTACCTTCTGTTCAGCACAGTTGAGCACACCCTGCTTCTTTCTGCAGCACTGTTTCAAACCCTTTTCCACACGATTAATACTCTTTGCCTGATGGGCCAGTAGTTCATAACCTGAACGTGGCAGACACTTGGTGTTATAGAGGGGCCGAAGCTTCTGCATGCCACACAGTGATTCAATGTTATCAGCAGTGGGTTGTCCAAGAGGAAAGTTGATGTCGATTTTCTGGGAAGTAGCTTTTTTCTTCTCCTTCTCCTTTCTTCTGTTTGTTCTGGCACTATATGGAGTCATTATATTTCTGTAATATATGACACATAAAATCAAGTAAAAACATTACTTCCTTAAAACTCTATGATTAATCTAAAGTTAGGGAAGAGTGTTGCACAGCATCCAATGATTCATCTGTGTAAGTTATTTTCTTTTGTTAGCCTTAAAGGGATTAATGTGGTGTTATCCATCCTGCATATGAGTGAGAGCCTGTTGTTGATGGAGCAGAGGTTCACAGCAGAGTTTTACAGCAAAAATGTGCAAGTTTATTCAGTAAAGAAGCTGAACCTAGCTCTACTTTGGGACCTGCATCGGGAGAACTTAAATACAGACAAACACAATAAAAGAAACGCTTTCAAACAATATGTTATAATACAATTATGGAGTTAAAATGCTAATAACGTGATAAGCTCTCAAAAACCAAAACAATGATTTCTTTAAAATTTGACTTCCTGGACTGTTCTTCATTGTCTCACTGTTAAATGAAGCAACAATTTTATGTTTAACACTAGACCCTGTTTCCAGTTTCCATCCAGCTTTCCCAGTATCTTTACTCTAAACCTTCCAACATGAATCCTTAAGAACAACTTAAATAAGACCCGAGACCTGAAAAAGCTGAGAGGATTGTTAGTATTTATTTGCAGCTAGTATAAATCTAAGCCATTTCATGTTTTTTCACCTGCTAATTATATACCTACATATTTGAATTTCAAGACAGATTCAAATAACTTTTTTTTTAAAGCTTTTGCCACTTTTTAATTGTGTCATTCCTTCCTCCAACAGAAGGCATTGTGGCATTGAGAAAAACCAATAGGTGAAGCATTTCACTTTTTTTTTTTTT
The DNA here is from genome assembly GCA_018398805.1 of Hirundichthys speculiger. Classification (NCBI taxonomy): domain Eukaryota; kingdom Metazoa; phylum Chordata; class Actinopteri; order Beloniformes; family Exocoetidae; genus Hirundichthys; species Hirundichthys speculiger. The sequence goes on along the minus strand of JAGFBZ010002294.1, from coordinate 1,310,428 downwards.
TTTTGCAGACATATCTAAAGGTGTGCAGGGTCACTGTTGTCACATTTTTGACACGTGCGCAGAATGTGATATTGAATTGTTTAGTTGAAAAAAGAACCCTCCTTGGAAAAGATGCCATATTTCGCTTTAAAATCTCAATGTACATTGCTGCATTAATGCTGTTGTCACAGAAGAGTAAATGAAGGGTGCCGATAGAACCCAAAACCGTCACAGAGCCTGAAATGTACTGATCAACAAACCTTATGCAAGTGCTGGGATCAAAGCTGAAGCTGGAGGTGGAGGGAAGCGGCGTCACTGGTAGCTCCTCGGTTGGCCCGTAGCTTGGGTTTTGAGCGTCTTCATTAAAGCAGTTTCGTCTTTCATTGCCTTGTTTATAGCAACAGTGATAAAGTCTGTCTTTCACTTGTGAGTCCTCCTCACAAAACAAATCAACTGCCAGCCTCCACTTTAGTAAACACAAAACAGAAACATCATTAAAACATCATTCTATACAGATGTGACACATAGCCACCCAGTACGTCAAGGTTATGTTTTATCAACTGAAGTATTTTGTACTGAGCTTTCTCTTGCCCTCTGTATGGGGTTCACACCAAAATCTGTCTGTTATGTCTGACTGGGCTTATCCACTGAAAACGCTCCAAGGCCTTCAACGGTGTCTGAAAAACACAGGTTCTATCATCTCTGCAATGTGAAGAATGTTTCACCCTTTATTTGTATTATGAGTAATTATAAACCAAGTGGGTTATAGTTTTCACTGTGCTTTCTACAACACAGCAACTTCAGGAAATCGGTTATAGGAAATATAAGTTAGTAATAATATGATTCCTATGAATTTTTTACCTTTTCCCATTTAAAGGTCTATTTTATTTAATGTTACCAACATTAGACAGCAGTGGTGAATTCTGATGCTGAGCTACACCGGATAAGGGCCATAGAGGAGTCCGTTTTTATCGTCTAAAATGGCATCTAACTTATCTCTGGACTTTCATACTGCTTAACTCACACAGATTGGCTCTGTAGTGTGTTGCATTGGTTGTTGAATGTGCATCAACACAGGTATAAATGATTCTGAAACCCAAAACTTCAGTAGCAAAGTGGAATGTGTCAGCATTATGCAGGATACCAGCTGTTATTTCAGATTGCACAGAGTTAAAGATAAAAATATTCTAGAAGAGTTGTTGCCAAAAACTTACCGCCTGTGTGGCACAACACAGCACCGTATGTGCTGCCCAGGTCTGGTTCCCCTTACAGCACGTGCTAAACCAGGCCTCTGCATTATTGACAGCAGTGGCCATCCGCCGATTTTTGCTGAAACCAGAGGATGGAAAGTAAGACTCTGGATAGCTGGGACGATGGTCTCCATGGAGGCAGATGGCCTGGATATTGTCAGATGTCGGTTGGCCATGGGGAAACTGAACTGGATAGTCTTTTGGTGGATCATGAAAGAAAGAACGGGGCCCAGCAATTGGTCGACCTATGAGGAGAAGAGAGGAGTTATACGCTGAAGTGATACTTCTAAGAAAAAAACTGTTAGAGATGGAGTGAATTTTTAAAAAAGTTCAAGTGGATTCACACCTCTTCTTGGTGTCAAGACTTCTGGTCTGGAGTCTCCTGATAGAAAAAAAATGGTGTAATAAAATTCTACTCACTGTAAAATCTGACAGACAATTCAGGATTATCTCCATCTCTATGTTGAGGTGGAAACACAATTACATGTTGCATGGACAACTAAATCAAACACAATCACTTCAAAAGTTAAGGCGGTACCCTTAGGGTTGAGAAGGTCTGTTAAGTCTGCTTCTTGCTGGAGTGAAGGTGGTTGTGGCAACTCTGAAAGGCATGTTTTAAAAGCAATTATTTACAATACAATTTCTAGAGTCGTCACATTACAGAAATAAAAACATTAAAACTGTGTACGTCAAGGTCAAGGCTATCTCTTAGGAACTCTGTAAAAGCTAATAACGTCTACCTAACCTTTAACCTAGAGGGGTACATTGCAGCTGTTGCATTTTTAAGGATGGTTGATTAGTTATAGATTATAAATGAGACATTCTTGAAAAAAAAATGAGAAGATCTGGGGCGACTTGGGGCAGTTCAAATCCAGCATCAGAATGAGGAAGAAAAGGGTTTTAAGTGACTTTGAACATGTCATGGTTGTTGGTGCCAGACGAAGTGACCTGACTATTTTAGAAACTGCAGATCTACTGTGATTTTCATGGACAACCATCTCTAGGGTTTATTAAGAATGATCTGAAACAGAGAAAATATCCAGTGGGTGGCAGGTGTGTGGATTAAAATCTCTTTTTGATGTCAGAGGAGAAGGGGCAGACTGGTTTGAGATGATAGAAAGCCAAAAGCAACTCAAATAAATGTTTATCACAACCAAGGCTTTTCTGACTGACCTTCATCAGTAAAATCTGTTTAGCTCATCTAGCAGTCTCAAAATCTTAAGACAGGAAAACTTCAATAGCCTCTTAAAGTGGTGAGAGCTGGCTGAGACGCTAATTGATCTTTGTGAAGATATTGTACGACTGTGTGACTGTACACACACGGAGACACATACCTTGCCCAAACCCTTCAGGAAAGCTGAAGAAGCTGAAGTCCGGTTCGACTATGTGCTGTTCCATCCAGTGGCCGTCTGGATAGACAAAGAGACACAGAGACTCAGGAAAACGCTCAAGATAGTTATACAACTTCTAATTGTTTTACTGTTTACAACAGATTAGACAAAGAGGGTGCCAGCAATGGCAGGAATGTTTGGACTGTTTCCTGAAGAGGAGTACTACTACTAGAGGGCAAAATACCACTTTACAGTTTGTTACTTATCTGAAAATGTTGAAGCATTAGTAGAAAAACACACTGACAGTCAAAGGGAGAATTTTAATGCAGTTTTTTGGTAGTATTATTTTGTTTAATATTACACAATATATTACACTGACTGTTTTGTCATTAAAATGTAGGTAAAATCTTTGAGAACAGCTGAAATGCAAGTAAAAATAACAAAAGTCTATGAAATGAAGTTGAAGCTTTAGAACTGTAATTAAAAAAAAAAAAACTAGCCATCTCTGCATTCTACTATCAGAGATAAGGTACAATCAAATGGTGTCATAGTTTGTTGCTAAGACAGTACAGAAAAAGTGAACACACTTACGCATTCAAAATAGTAAGTATAAGGACACAAGTATGCAGTTTGGAACACAGTCAGTTATTTGTTGCATGGGGAACTCTGGAAAAACAAAAAAATGTGCTCATGTGGTCCCTAACTATTTCAGATCAAACAGAATCATAACAAATGTTAAGAAGATGATCAGGACGATAATTCAAGTCGTCCTCTCACTGCAAGATTACCCGTGGTACTTGCATTTCTGAAAGGCATGTCTTTAAAACAGATATTTACAATTAGATTTTCTAGTCTTCACATTGTAGAACTAAAAACAGTTAAACTCTACATGTCATGGCTACCCGTTAATTAGTGTAAAACCTAAAAAATGTCTATTTAACCAACCTAGAGCTGTGCATTACTGTTGTTGTGCTATTGAGGTTTAATTAGTTATTATTGGTTAATAGTAAGAAAGTGACACATTATTAATAAATAAGAAGATTTATTAATGAAACCACCTAAATATCAGGAATCCATAGCTAAACAGCAAAAACAATCTCAAAAGTAGCTTTTGTTTGTGGCTGTAGAGCTTATGTCAAACTCAAGACCTCATTTTATCTGGCCCACAAGAGCGTCCAAAAGCAATCATATACTTCAGTTTTATGTCAAAAAAGTCACACTTTCAGGCTAGATAGATAGATAGATAGATAGATAGATAGATAGATAGATAGATAGATAGATAGATAGATACTTTATTCATCTCAAAGAGAAATTTGCAAGCAGGCTGCTGCATAGCTCAGTGGTTTAAACAGGTGGACCACATACAGAGACTGCAGTCCTCCTACAGTGATCACAAGTTCAACCTCCAACCCTTTCCTGCGTGTCTCCCCTGGTCTCTTGTCTCCTCTTGCCCGAAATGATAAAAATTCAGTATTTTGCAAAAAATTGAAAAGTATTAATTGAATCAAGTGCAACAGTGGATTCCACTAAAGTCACAATGTTACAACAAAAAGTTGCAAATTTTTATCAAAATTTTTGTAAAATTCATTTTCAGATCAAACATGGTCATAAGAAAAGTTAGGAAGATGGCCGGTACCCTTTGGATCGAGAAGATCTGTCCAATCTGCCATTTGCTGCATCGATGAATCTGGTCGCTGCAACTCTGGAAGAGACATTTGAAAGGCAAATATTTATTATGATATTTCCTAGTCTTCAAATTATAGAGCTAAATACATTCAAACGTCATAAATCATGAACAAGGCTACCTATTAGCCTTGTCCACCTGGAAAACTGTTCTGTGGTCAAATGAATCAAAACTAGCAATTCTTTTTAGGAAAGCGTGGATGGCATGTCCTGCGGAAGAGAGAGGAGAAGGACCAACCAGCCAGTTGTCAGCAAACAGTGCAAAAGCCTGCATCTCTGATGGTATGGGGTTATATTAGTGTCAATAGTGTGGGCAGTTTACACATCTGGAGAGGAACCATCAATGCTGAAGAATACATAGAGGATTTAAAGAAACATATGCTCCCATCCAGACAATGTTCTCATTACAGAGAAGGCCCTGCATATTTCAGCACGACAATGCTAAACCACACACTGCATCCATCACAACAGCATGGCTTCATGGAAAAAGCGTCCGGGTGCTGAACTACACGGTGGCTGCAGCTCGGTTTGTAGAGCAGGTAAGAGCGGGTCATCCAGTCACTGTAAAGGTTGGCGGTTCGATCCTGGCTCCAACTGTCCACATGCCAAAGTATCCTTGGGCAAGACGCTGAACCCTAACTTGTCTGACAGCACATTGCATGGTAGCAGCTGCCCACTGGTGTATGAATGGAATGAATGAAAGGCTGTTGTAAACTGCTTTGAGGGCACGTGGATAACCATTTACTGGCCTGCAGTCCAGACCTTTTTTACCAACAGAAAACATTTGACTCATCATAAAATTAAAAATCCAGCTGTTGAGCAGCTGAATCCTGAATCAGACAGAATCAGAATGAGAAAACATTCCTCTGCAGCAGCTGGTCTCCTCACTCGCCAGCAAATGTTACACACATAAGCCATATAAACACAAAAGGCCTCTTTCTTTTTAGTATATCAGAATTTATTAGCACGAGGGTCACAGAAGAATTATCAACAAAACATGGAAAAAAATAGATTAAAAAAATAACAACACATGGATTAAAAGTTCCAATATTAACTAAACTATTAACCTCCACACAATGCTAAAACCATCATATGAAGTAACATTTTTAGACACTTTTGTCAGGGGTGTCCATGGGCGATTCTGACTCACATTAAAGTGTTTATTTTATCAGTAATCAAATCGTAAATATTTTTGAAGACAGCCAGTGTTTAGCCTGCCAGCTGTGCTGTGCTGCTTTTCAAGTACACTGCTGTTCCTATCAGCGCTAACATTTCCTCCAACTTCTCGACTGACCACTATGTGCTTTCAGCAGAAATAAACATACCTTCAGGCTGGTACAAAAATGGTTTTTGATCTCTATAGTTAGATTTCAAAACCATGACAACTGTACGAGAAGCTATTTTTTTGTACCACATTAGGTAGAATTGAATAAAACAACAAAATGTTTAACTAATATGCTATTTGACAGCTAGCCATCATCAGTTTTGCTACTTTGGCACTGAGCGTTATATTGACTTCCGACCTGTGAGCTACAGTCATCTTAATTTAAAGCGAATATGTTTTGTTGTGCTTGTGTGTTGCGTTGTACTAACAGAGCAATGTGACTGGCTGTGTTTTGCCATGGAGGGATCTGAGGATGAAGCTCAGCTAAGTGGTCCTTGTTTATGCCTGACTCTCATCTGGACCAACCAGGCAGCATTTTTGGGGTCATGTTCTTTGATTTCTCAAGTGCTTTTAATACAATTCAGCCTGCGTTGTTATAGCTCCATAAGTTCCAGGTGGATTCCTCCACAACCTCCTGGATTTATGACTACCTCACAAACAGACCACAGTTTGTGAGACTGAAAGGTTGTGTGTCTGAGATGGAGGTCAGCAGCATTGGAGCACCACAAGGAACTGTTCTCTCACCATTTCTCTTCACGCTCTACACCTCTGACTTCCAGTCCAACTCTGAGTCCTGTCATCTGCAGAAATACTCTGATGACTCTGCAGTTGTTGGGTGTATCAGCAACGGACAAGAAGCTGAATACAAAGAACTGGTCTGTCAGTTTGTGAAATGGTGCGGGAACAATTATCTCGTAGTAAATACCAGCAAAACTAAGGAGATGATTGTCGACTTCAAGAGGAGCAAGAATCAACACAGCAGTGTTTCCATCCTGGGAAAGGAGGTGGAGGTGGTGGAGGAATACAAGTACCTTGGAGTTCAGCTTGACAACAGACTGGAGTGGAAATGCAACACAGAATACATCTACAAGAAAGGTCAGAGCAGACTCTACTTTTTAAGAAAGCTGAGATCTTTTAATGTCTGCACCAAGATGTTGCACATCTTCTATAGGTCTGTTGTTGAAAGTGCAATCAGTTTTGCAGCCATCTGCTGGGGCAGCAGCATCAGAACCAGAGACCTGAAGAGAATCAACAAACTGATCAAGAAAGCTGGATCTGTGCTGGGTGTACTCTGGAGGAAAGAATGTTGCAAAAGCTGATGAAGATGATGGAGGACTCTTCACACCCTCTCCACGACACAGTGATCAAACAAGAGAGTGTCTTCAGTGAGAGGCTTCTTCAGATCCGTTGCAAGAGATCTTTCCTGCCAGCAGCCATCAGCCTCCACAACAACACATCCTAATTGATTATTATTGCTGTTGATTATTATTGATGTCATTTATTGTTGGGAAAAAAAAACTTACTACAATGTTGAATTTCCCTTCTGGGATTGATAAAGAATTTTTTATTTCATTTCATTTCAGTTCTGGCAGAACTCACTTTGCATATTGTGCCAGTAGCGACTCTTGAAAATGACGATGCTTGGACGGGTTTGGTCAAAATTAATGTAAAGCAACATTAATTATCATCCTGATTTAAGCATCTGTAAATAGCTGGTACATATTGGTGTGATTGTGTATTTTTGTGTGGAGTGGGTGTATGTGGTGCATTGGGAAGATAGTTGGATCTCTTTCTTGGTCCTTCAGAGTTGTGGTCTGACACTGTGGCTGTTTGGGTCTGGTTTCCCTCAGTGGTCAACATTTAGTGCCCTTGGTGGTGGGGCCGAGGGTGGGTTCTGAGGGTCTTTGTGGACCTTCGGGGGGGGTTATGTGTGGGGCGCTGCATTGGCATGGGTGTTCAGGCCCTTGGTAGCGGTGCTCAGGGGTTTTGCTCGGGTGCCTCCCGTCACTCTTCGTCGCTGCTGGGATGTCTCCGCTGCATGGTGGGGGTTCGCCCCTGCTGGGGCGGGTTGCGTGGGCGCCCCCAACCTGCCCCAACAGGGGGGCTTCCGCTGTGGGGTGGGGGGGTCTTAGGGGCTGGCGGAGGGGAGTGGGATGGTGCCTGGGTGGGCTCATGGGTGTTGCTGTGGGGGGTCTGGGTGCTTGTGTTGATGTGGTGCCTTATGTGAGCCAACCGGGTTGGGGATCCTCTTGGTTCTGCTCTTGCGCCATCATTGTGGTGGTTGGGGGGGACTGGGCTCGAGTGGGTTTCGGTGTCAGAGTGCAGCATGGTGGGATGGGGGGGGGGTATCTGGGTGCTCTCTGGGTGCACTGTGTGTGTGGGTGTGAATATGCAGAGTGAAGTATATGTAGTATGTACTGTAGTATATACTATAGTATATATTATAGTATGTACTGTAGTGTGAATGTGTGTGTATCAGTATGTATGTGTGTGGTTAAATGTCTATGTCTATCTGGATATGAAATTACAACTAAAATTTAGGATAAGGCCCCAAAAACGGATACATTTTAAGGGTAATCATGGAACATTGGAGAAGGGGTAGGATTAAATAAGTTTTACTTCTTCCCATCCCTTTTCAGACATGTTAAACCAGATATGTGTTTTGCATATTGATATGTATATGTATGTATATAGATCGGTGTGTACACATTGGGTATAAATTTTGTTTATTTTTTATTTTTTGCGGGGAATATGTCCATTTAATATTTAGACTTATTAACAAGAGGTTCTATATGTTTCTAAGTTATGGTTATGCACATGTGTCAGTGCATATTGATTTATGCATTATTATATATTTTATAAATATATTATATTTATTTTCAGATACATAGATTCATGATAGTGTTAAAATTGTCTATGCTTTAAAAGATTGTTTTGACATGTCTGGAATGAATCAATAAAATTAAATTAAATGAAAAGCATATGGTAAGCCAGCACATATAAAATAGCTAACCGGCTTCTCTGTGCTCCTTGTTTGGCTTTTTATTTTATTTTATTTATCACGATGCCTCACAGTGCCAGGACAAAGAGGCTCCAGAATCACAAAACCTAGAGGTGACGTCAGAGATCATTGTCCAGTAATATTATGTCCAGTCAATGGTTCCAGTTGCTGAAGGAACTAACCTGCGTCCTCCTGTCATTACAGGTACATTCACCCGGATCCTCTGCCTACTTGGCTAACATGAACTTCCAAGTACACGAGTCTAGACTTGGCGTACTAAGTTGTGAAAAATTAAAGTTGTTCGGCATGAATGAAAGCAACAGCCAATTAAATTGTGGCCTACACAGCCTTGGGCTTTATAATGAAATTGTACATGGGGCTGCATCAAAGAACTTGGCTTCCTTTTGCAGGCTACGTAGTGGTTATTTGTGAAGTAGGTGTCAGCAAGGTACAACCCAGAAAGCTTCTGGACACACCCATAAATAAGCTTTCTCCGGTACTCCTGTGTACAGTCATGGTGCCAACAACTGTATTCTATCTGGAAGTATCCGCAGGACACACACATGGTTGGAGGTACTAGTAGAAAAACACATTACACCGTGTATATCATATGTTTTGCTACTTTGCATTGTACCACAGCAGACAAACATGCAGTCTCATGCAAATAGCGTAATGTAATGTAATTAACAACGTCACAACAAGCTATGACGAACAAACATGGAGCCTGGTCGCGAGTGCAAGAGGGGGACACACATACAACACACACACACACACAACAAAAACAATCAACAATTCCTGGAGTTTGACAGCAAGCACAAAGGCGAGTCATAACAGTCGGCTACCAACCTTCGGATGCAGAACTCAATAAAACCAGGACCAACACGCCGGAGCAGACCAGACCCCATGACGACCCCTCCGCAGACCTCATCGCGCCCGTCCTGTGCTGTTCGTGCCGCTGCTTGGAGCTGAATGTCCTGGCACAGGGTCCAGATGAGAGGCCGCCCAGGAAAACACGCAGAAGGGCCAGATAATTGGTCCAACAGAGGCTGCCGTGCTGTCTGTCTGAGCTCGAGACCCCGCAGCCGAACAAGCACTTAATATGGATGTTGAGGGATTTGAGAGGCACGAGGCGGAGTGAGCAGAAGAAGGGGAGGGATGAAGTTTTTCCAACATTACTCATAAGAGATGTTCACTTCACAACGGATGTTGTTTAATAACTAAGATCAGGTGTTATGTAGATGATCCGGCTGGTTGCTTACATGAAGTGGTGACACTTCTCACCCTGTCATGAATTATTAATACTGTTTTAAGGCCACTTGGTGGAATGCATGTTTGATTTTCCTTTGCTCTCTTAAAGTTCATATTTAGTGTTTAATATGTTTACTATCGTTTAGACAGAAGTGTACAAAAAATATCAATAACATCATATTGATGAGAAAAAAGAGAAAAAGAATATATATGTACATAAGTGTACTTATACCTCTGTATACATATGTCCATAGAAAAAAGAAGAAGAAGAAGAAAACATCCACCCCATGAAAGAACAATCCTTGTCCTCACTGTCACTCACAAGAAACACAAATATATACCTACAGCCTAGAAACTAATTAGAGAGAAAAACAAAAAGAAAAAACAACAGAAAATCACTCTTGTACCTTTGTTGATGGTTGGTTGAAAAATGTCAGAAAAGGCCCCCACACCTGATGAAATATCTTTTCAGAACCCTTCAGCACAAATCTAATTTTCTCTAGTTTAAGATGATACAATACATCTTTCACCCAATGTGAAACAGTAGGCGGAGTAACATCCTTCCATTTCAAAAGGATCAGACGGCGCGCCACCAGAGTTGAAAAGGCTATGAGCCTCTGACCCCCTACAGGTAGTCCTAACCCTTCACCAGAGACCCCAAAAAGCAGCAAAAGGGGATTAAAAATTATATTTACAGCAAGTACACAAGAAAGTGCTTTGCCAACAAGCACTTTTAAAGTTTATATTTGATTAATCAACATATAAGTGGGCTTTATTTAATATAATGTGGGTTCTTTTATTAATTCAAAATTGCATTTACATTGAATTATTAGTTCCCCTGATCTCAAACAATATCGATAACTATTTATGCTGCCTTTACTTAGATGGAAAATTACAACAATTGTAGTTCAGTATTGCAGCTGTAGTTGCAAAACTAAATCACCTTCAAACAGGAAAAGATAATACTGGATTGTTTGAAGAAACTCACAGCTTTTGTGACTTTATTTTTTAGGCTTTGCTTTTGTTTTTTGACTGTAGGGTCATCGTGACCTTGATCACATTGTTCCACCAGAAGACAAGACGGAACAGAGAAAAACTCCCACTTCAGCTGTCAGCTCTAGTTTAATGGGTCTTCATTTGCTCTCTGCAGGTCACAGGTTAAACTGGGAGGTTTATCATGCTTTTGCTGTTCTGCCCACAACTCTTTCCCACCATAAAAACACATCAGCCTCTAAGGTCTGGTGAACATTGGGTGGTCAAGAAGTTATATAAATGTGTTGACATTCCTCAGGGAGTTCACTCAGAGGGAATTAAAAGAAAAAAAAAAGACGACTCTGTATAAGCATGAAATCTCCCTGTTCCCAACATTTTCTTTTTTTACTGTCAGGCTGTAATGCTGCTGAAAAGTAGTTGTTTTTTGGGTTAAAATACTACATGAGTTAAGGTTTAAGAGAAGTGGAGTCACTCAGTGTTTCAGTGGATTTTGGAGGTCCGTGACAGCAAAGATGATTTGGGGAAATAGATGTAAATCACAGTGAAGCTTTGACTGCACTCTGCAGAAGAAAATCAGCATTGGAAGAAATGTTTACCTGACATGAAAGAAACTGAGACATGAAACCAAGAATCACTGAGCATGAAAGCTGTTTAGAAATGGAAATGTGGAGATTAATTTATTTTAAAAGCAAACAGAAGGGCATTTTCGTGTTTCAGGCCAGAAATCAAGATTATCTTTTAAACAGATTCACAATCTTCTTTGAGACTTTGATTTTAACTCTGGGTGGGTTTTCTGTGTGTATTAACAGCTGACTTGCTTCCTCTTAATTAGGCTAGCAACTATTTTGTTTATGTGAATGTGATGACATCTCTCTGCCCACAATGACTAACATTTCCTATGTACCAATTGCTTCATCTGCAGTTTTACGACATACTCTTCAGCAGAAGAAAGTCCTTTTTTTTTTTTTCTGGTGAAGAGATTTTCCTGACCAAAATGTAGCAGGGTAATCTTTCTTGCTTGTTTAAACTCTTGCCAAAAAAGTAGTCAAGTCACGCAACATCTGTTTGTTGTCACAGCCTTGGGAGTTTATTAGGTTTACATGAAATTAAGATTGTGAACATCATTCCGGTTACAGAGAGGACTACATCCAGACAAACAGTTCTTAATGCTGAAACCTTTCAACTTTTCTTCTTCAACTTTATTTAATTATATAGATAAAACAAAACAAGATCATTTGTCGGAATAAGGAAAAAAAAAGCTCACAAAGAAGAGGATTTCTATTTTATTTCAACATTTTAACAAAATATGTTTTCTACATATAGTATAATGCAACATCCTTCAAAAGCTCAAAAGATACAAAAGCCTGTGAGGATTTATCTGAGTGAAGGAAAATATGTGGTATTGCTTCCCTGTTTGACTTATGGTTCAATTCAATCATCAGCCTGAGGAGAAACGCTTGTCAAAAGACAGAAACAAAGAGGCAGGCTGGGTGTCACTGACATGCACTGACTCAGTTTAGTCAGTTTACTGAGGTTGTCAAACAATGCTACCTCCAAAACTTCAAAAAAATAAACACTGAGTAGATTCAAGAACAGGATATTATTAGTGCAAAATAACTTGGAAAACAAGCAAGACAGTACATCATGATAAAAAAAAGTTTCCTAATTTAACTATGTGATGAATATGGAATAAAAATAAGGAGATACCAGACAAGTTGATTATGTAATGCCATCATTTTTGGCTCACTCCCCCCTCCTGTTTTTGTTGGCCCCACTTGCTTTGCAGAGAAACAAAGATAGAAGACCCAAGCTTACATCCAAAAAGGGCTAAGCTAGAAACCTTTCTAAGTCACATTTTAATTTTAGTTTGCTTGATTTATTCATTCATTTTGTAAAAGCTCTAAAGTTGGATTTTTGGGGCATTATCACTGTAAGTCTCAGCTGTCATTGACCAACACCCTGCTTCTTTGAATCTTCATGTATAAATACACTGTGACAGACAGTAGCTACAACTGGTGAGAATCACAACAGCATATCCTGAGAAAAAATAATTCCTGTACTCCACTGATAATGTACTCTTACAGAAAATCAAAATGCCTGTTTCCCTGGAATATTCAAAATAATTTCAAGTTATCAAAATGTTCAAATTTGACATAATCTATATAAAAAAAAGAAGAAAACAACTGCTGGAAGTCATGTAATACTTAATACACTACAATTGCTGTGCTTTTTTTCATGATCAGGAAACTAGATTTTGTTGGGAAGTTATGCATCGATTCAAAGTAATGTGTGACAGTGTTTTTGTGTGTGTTTGTGAATGTTGCTGCATTTTCAGCTGAATCATCAGTTAGGGCTCCCTGGCAGCAGCTCTGCCTCAGATCCAAACAGCTCCTTGTAGAGTGGAGGAAACAGAGAGTGAGCGGTGAGCGGGTATCGCTGACTGAACCAGTGCAGTTTCTGCATGTGCAGGCTGCACAGGGAACGTAACACTGCCATCTTCTGGTACAGCTGTGAGATGGAAACAGGTTCGATCAGGTGTCTGCTTTCTAGCATAACGAGAACAGTCTGAACATATAAATATTCCACACGAGGTATCGTGTACCTTATGTATCAGACTTTCTTGGTTGTCTCGGTGTAGAATGTGTGTGAGTCCGATCTCCACGTTTTTCTGCACTCGGTGCACTCTGCTTCTGTCCTCCAGACAAGGACGGTCTGCACAGAAAGATATTTTAGAAATTCAAAAGCAGTTATAATTTTTTATTTTTTTGTGTAATGATGCACTTTCTACAGAAAAATAGCTGTGAGATCTGGGTTTGAACCCGACAGTTGACTAAGGCCGGTGTGAGTTTTCAATGTCCTCGCTCTGTGTCTGTTTGGGTTTGTACTCACACTGAAGAAGCATGCATTACATTTAATGGTGATTCTAAATTGGCGATGGATGTGATCAGCGATTGTCTGTTTAATTCTGTGGCAGGCTGGAAACCCAATGAAGGCTTGCCACATGTCTTTCTCAGTGACAGATGGGGGACATTACAACCCACTTGGACTCACAGCTTAAAAAACAGGCATATGTCATGAACAAATCAAAACTCAGCCACCAACTTCAACTTCAACTTCTACTCTACCTGCAAATGAATAATCCTGATTCCGCTGTGTTGCTAGGTAAAGAGGACACGTTGTACTTTTTGATGTTTTTTTTTCCTGTTTGTGAATTAAAAAAGGTCTAGTTTGTGATTGAGGTTTAGTGTTCCTCATTTCTTTACATAATCAATGTAATTTATTTGCATGATGCCTGCCTAGTGATGTAGTTTGGCATGCCTAAAACAAAGTACGAGCACGTGCCTCATCATTCTTGAGCACTGAGGGCAGACTTGACCTTCGACAAGGGGACCTTAAAGAGACAGGAACTAAAATTTTAATGTATCACACAAAAGGTGAAAAGAGGGGCTCCAACATTATGCAATATGAAGAAAAGCAACTTTTTTTCTGTAGCAATAAATTGTCTAAATCCAATCTCATACACTTCAAAAACAAAATTATGGACTTGTAAATAAATATATGGGCTCCAAAATGTCACTAAACGGCCACTGGGTGGCAGAGCGGTTACTCTAATAAATTATAAACGCAGAAAACTAAGAGCTAAACATGATAAAGAAAATTAATATTTGATTATGAAAATAGGTCCATTAGAAAAATGTGGGTAAAATAACTGTTCTATTTGTCAACATTTCATGCTGATTTAGACATAAAGCATCATCAACGTAAGTCTGAAAATATTTTGTTTTAAATAAATATAACAACACATGAACGATAATCCATTATCTATGCCGGGTCACGGGAATCTGCTGGAGCCTATCCCAGCTCTCAGGGCCACATATAGACAAACAATCATGCACACTTACAATCTCTCCTACGGGCAATTTAGGACCAACAATTAACCTAACATGCATGTTCTTTGGACTGTGGGAGGAATCCAGAGTACCCGGAGGAAACCCACACATGCACAGAGAGAACATGCAAACTCCACACAGAAAGGTCCCTGCCGAGGTTCGAACCAGGAACCTTCTTAGCTGTGAGGCAGCAGTGCTGACCACCAAGCCACCCTGAAGATAATAAATGTTGAAATAAACAAAGAGGCTGGTTGAGTTCAGCTAAGTTACCTGAGTTAATCAGCACCAGAGCACTGAAGAGTGCAGTCTGCTGCTCAGTGAGCTTTAGAGCACACATACCATGAGCAAAGTCAAACACGGCTGTGATTAAATCGCTGCATGCTGTGAGAGAAGACACCACAAAGAACTGATAAGTCATCATCAAAATTTACTCTGATGATTTTACAAATGGCTGAAGACCTTTGGCAAAATTCTCACCCAAAGACTTGAAGACTTCAGATCCAGCAAATTTACCATCAAAAAACACAGTGTTGTTCTCTGTGTTAAAGAAGCGACTCATTCTGACCAGAACCACCTCCATGGAGCCTTAAAAAAACAATGAAAAAGGGTTAAAAAAACATTTAGAAGAGAGAAAGAGATTATAATGACTAAAGCTGTCTTGAAAGTGACTTACCGGTCTTCAAGAGGGCAATCTGGTCATTCTGACTGAGCATACGAAAGCCTGGGATGTGTTTCGCAAACTCCACCACATACTGCACAGCATCAGTCAAACGAATAGCACAGTGCTGCCACATCTCATCCACTGTCTAGGAAAGAATGAAACAAAGTGAGAAGGAGAAAACAAACTTGTTTTTGTTTTTTTTTTTAATTTTCCCTTACAACTGAACGGTTTCATTGATGGCACATTATCTGATCCTCACTGTCCCAACCATTCAATCTACTGCTTCAGTTACTATATTTCATTACAGTATTTTACACTCCCCTCCCCCCAATGACATTGGTGATCAAAGAGAGAGGAGGAGGGGGAATATGATGAAAGACATTTTCTGTTTTCTGTTTGATTCATCAAACAGACCTAACCTCAAGCCATGTGAAATGACTTTTTGTTTTGAGACTGTCTGAATCATGCGAGAGAAAGCTTGAAAAAAAAAAAAAAAAAACAGGGACGAAACAGAGATTCAGTTGGTAATACTTTGCTCTGGTATGCTTGGATCTCCATCTCTGCTGAACAGTTTCCATCTGAGAGCTTGCAGCTCCTCAGGTCTGTACTGGCTGGTCTCTCTGTGGGATCGCACAATGCTGGTACACAGCTCATCTGAAGAAAGGGAAAGGCTCTTGAATATTATAAATATATAAAGAAATGCACATTTCATCCCACTGCACAGATATCTCACCTATGTTTCGCAAAGAATGAGGATAGTGATTGTAAGCATCCTCCAGAGGGTTGTAAGGATGAATTGCCATCAGGTCGTGAGATTGCGGTCGTGAGTCAAACCCTGACACAAAGGGTGGAGGATAGAAGATATAATGAGGGCAGGATGAAGAAAAGTCTGCACTGAGAAGTGTGTTCCCACATCGGTGCCCTAACCCTCACCTCTGACATCAGAGAGTCCACTGTTGTCCACCCTCCCTTGGACCCTTGATGTGGGAGAGACACCAGTGGTTCGGTCAATCATCCCAGACACCTGTGAATCATTAGGGGACCACACAAGGTAAGGGTGAATATCAGTGGTGTAGGGGAGCAGCTCGGCGTCTCTGCTGTAGGAGTAGGGTGTGGCCATGGCTTGAAGGAGCTGGGGGGAGCGGTCTTGACCATTCTTGGTGGAATAGGACAGCGCAACCTGAGTGTCTCCCTGAAGCTGCTGTTGCTGCTGCTGCTGACGGTGCCTCTCCACCTCGGCGATCAGAGAGTCCCGCTGACGTTTGGACATCCGCCCAAACTTCACAGCTGAAAAGGATAAAAAAAAACAAATATGCTGCAAATTAGAAAAAAAAAAAAAAAAAAAAGCAGACTTGTCTGGTGGAGCAGGTCTGTCATTTTTTCCTCACCATCTCTGCTCATGCCCTGCGCCAAGCACTTCTGCAGACGGCAGTGTTGACAGCGGTTGCGGCTTGGCCCGGTCAATCTGACAGTTACTTTGCCTGGAGCAAGAGTAGGATACGGTGGGCAGCTGGCTGCGCCGGAAAAATCCCTAAACGGGTTGGTTAACAGAGCAAAACACAAGCATGACGCGTGAACCTTAAACAGATGTATGACTCGCAATTGTGTTATTTCTTCATAAACACAACATATACATAGAGAATTCAAAATTATTTTATACGGATCCAACTGAGCGGTAAAATAAACTGTCATTGCTCTCTATTAAAAAGCTATTGACCATACATATCTTTGACATTTCTGTGGTGACATTTCTTGCTACTTAGTAGGTAGGTATACAGTTTCACATGATAGTCTGGCTCTTGAGGCCGAAGGAGGAGTTCATTGTTTTGACTTTTTGGAAGAAGGCCATATGGCAGGGTTGATAACAATCTCTGTTGAACATGAAGCTGGAGCAACAACCTACTAGCTCATCTTATGATCTCAGCCTGGTTCCATAAACCAACAGGATCCCCAAGAAGTAGCTGCAGCCAAGCCAAGACACAGTCTAACAAACTGCCCTCATAAAAACTGCAATGGCCATGAGATTTTTTTTTTCTTTTTCTAATTTACTGAACTGGTCATGAAATAGCTAGAAAAACATGCCACTCTGGTGGATGAAATTGCTCATCAGTCAACTATAGAAACAATTCTGAGCCCGTGAGAATGGAGGAATCTCTTTCTTTTTTTCTTTTTTTTTTGTTAGCTGAAACTTCTTTGAAGCCGAAAATCTACACTTTGGTCATGCCTTGAACTGTTTCTTTCAAATCTACACTGATGGTGCACAGTGGTAAAAAAAAAAAGACAAAATCTGTGCCTGGGTTATTGTACAGGTACTTATGGACTTGAATATATGAGGGAAGGATCATTCTTAGGATGTTTTTGTGTGTGTGCACAGTACATGTACATGTGTGTCTGCTGAACCTTACCTTGCAGCCTTCACATGTGATGACTCCATAATGCACTCCAGAGGACTTATCCCCACAAATCTTGCATGGGATAACTTCAATCTGGGCTGAAGAGACACAGAGGAAGAAGAAGAAGAAGAAGAAGCTGGGTTAATATTTTTTCAAGTGCAGAACTAGTCCTCTTTGCTCCACACAGCTGACACAACAACTTGACCGACAGACAGGGACTGCAGATAGAAGGCACAATCGACACAAAACTGGTTTGCACGATAACCCTGTTGAGAAAACAAATATTTTCCTTTTTTTTTCTACCCATCTCTATGTTGATGTAATACCAGTTAGTTACCGCAGAGTCCTAGATTCACATATTTAATGTGTCCAGTACTGACTAATTAAAAAAAATCTTCTATAAATTTGAAGGAAACTGCTTATCCATGTATGAATAACATACCCTCCCTTGTACAATAATACACAGCATATTTTCACCCAGTGACGTAGACTTTAAAGCAATTCCCATCGTGAGAACTTGTGTCTTTTGCTGTACTTCCCCTTAAACCTCTACCAGCTTTTGTGTGACCATAGTAAAGCAAGGTATTTTCCTCTCTTGCCTTAATAAGAATGAAGAAAACAGCATATAATGCCTTAAGAGGGGAGTCGTCTGAGGACGTGGAATATTTGCAAATGGAGAAAGGCGGAGAATATGAAGGTGTCAACCTCAGAGCTCTTTCAAGTGGTTGTCAAACTTCTCTTTCACTCTGACTGTCCCTCTTTCATGTCATTTCTTTACTCTGTGATCCTTCTCTGTCTCGCTCACAAAGGACACAACTGCCAGTAATGCACTTTTTATCCTTCCTCACTGCCAGTAATGGCCGTCCCCCTCTCACCTCCCCCCATGCCCCTGATCTCTGTAAGCTCTCACAGACCTGACTCCTTTGCTGAGTGGCGATTCTTGTCACAGTTGGATTCATGAGAGCAGCAGAATAACTGTACAGGTTGTTACAGTTACAGGTAGTTTTCTCAAGGTGTTCTGTCATTTTCACAAAAACTTTCACAGAACTTATATTACACAATCTGGACGCATGCAGATACGAGGGAGACAAAATAATCTTTTATCTTGTCATGTGATCTTCTGTCTTCCTTCCACAACCTCACTGATGATGCGATGCCCTCTGCAAAACAAGTTCCTATGTCTGCATGCTATTGATGCTTATAAGGAGTAGAATTTGCATTTCCGTGCATAACTGTGTCAGATTTTTACCGAGTGTGTGTTAGTGTGTCAGTGTGTGCCCTCTTTATCTGGTGCCCCGGGATCATCTGAAGGCTTCTGAGGAGGACAGACAATCTGAGATGAAATAATACACAAGCACAGAGCGGAAATACTGTACGTACAGTTTGACTGAGAGGAAACAATTACAATTAAAGCACAACTGATAACAGACTTATTGACCTCAAGATTCACAGCGATAAGGGTTCAAAACTGTCTCCAGATCAGCTTTTAAACTATTGATATCACATCTGGATTGTTTAGTTTAAATAAACCAGTCATCAGGAACATACAATATCTGCAAGCTACATATCACTGTTTTTATAGCAAAAATAAAGTGACTGAGCAATGACTGCGTTTCTGTCAGAGGTGCAGGATATGTGGAGAGCACATCAGTGGTCTCTGTTCTTTTTGCTATTTCAGTTCTGATTGTCAACCTCAAACAACAGGAAATCCACTGTGACCCACAACCTTTCACTGCTCAAGCACGCAATCACACACCTAGAAACACAGAGTAATCAGATACAATGTTCCCCCCACCAAGTTTCCATACAATCATAGCTCTCATAATTCTCAAGCAGAGCACGCTGCGCCGCGTAAAGCAGAATCAAAGTTAATCATGACTTATTCACTGGTGCCAAACAAAACAAATGCAACCTGCAGCTAAAAGCCTGCGATCATAGACGCGAGCGGTTGTAAGCAGCAGTTATGAGCTTTTTGGTCTCACCTTGTTATCTCCAGCCACAGGCCAAGACAAACAAATCCTGCATCTTCTGGTGTGTGTGTGTGTGCAAGTGCGTGAGAGATGGTGAGATAAAATCACCCTTCCAGCTTTACCTCCTCCATATGTATCTTTTTTGGTAACCGTAGAATGGGTAATTGTGTCTCGGGACACCTTAAGTGAATACACTGGTGGTTTCACAAATGCGAGTCAGGTTAAAAACTAATAAACGCAAAAATTGAACACCGTGCAAAACACACATAGAAGCCAAATGGATTAATTTGCCTTTTAAATTTAACTCACACACGCACAAAGAAAACATATCGGATGTTGAAATTGACAAATGTATTATCTTTTAAAAATAATCTTGATCTGAACTTTAAATCAAAAGCCATGATCAAAACGGTAGTAAGAGGCATGTTGATCAGCTCCTCTTTTAGCACTCAATCTGCTTTATTTTTCAGTGCTAAATGAATTGTCATCATTGTTTGATGTTACAATTTGTTTTCTCAACGTCAGAGGGTCTCCTTTGCTGTATTTTTTTTTTTAATTTAATGCACCAAACAGTTTGGGTTAGTTTAGCACGCAGACTCTTTTATTACAGCCACGTTGTTCTAATACGTGCAGAATTTAGAAAAATAAACGCTTTTCATGAAAAATACTTCATCTGGATTGCAGTATATACTGTTTAAACTCTGATTATGTATTTTTTTATGATGCACCTACATACTACTGAGGGTTGCTGGCTTTTGAAGAGTGTACTGAAAACAAGCATTTCATGTTTCATGTTTCATGCAAGTCAAGTGACAAGGTTTCACATTAAGCTCATGGAAGTTGTGATAAACTTTGTTCACTGAAAATGGTTTTCAGAAGTACATGCAGTTACCTACACCAGATATTAGGATCTGTTTTTACTGCAGTCTTTATTGCCTTTCAGTATTTTTTTCCTGTTGTCTTGTCTCTTGTCTGTGATGATTTCTGATTGATGTTGAGAAACATCCAGAGGTTTAAAATCTCACATCAAATGTAAAATTGCTTAACTTTTGCCCACAGTCTTTTGCAGAGTACTTAATCCCTAACCTACCCATATTTTTTTTTAACTTTTTTTTATTCTATCATTACAAGACACTTCCAGTAATTTTCTGTTCCTATCCGAGCTTAATTAAAGCATCTTGCTCGCCTCAAATAAACATTAAGCATATAGTTTAACAAAAGATATCATTTCTAAGTTTCAAAATTCATCATGTCTTCGTACATTTCTCAATTACAAATGGGGATTAAAGGATTTTCAAAAAACAAAGTCGTATTTCTGGTCACGATGGTCCGAAACACTTAAGCTCACATCATTTTACTTTTAAGTACCTCAGCATGACTCAGCTGGCAAGGTTCTGGTGTTGCTAAACACTTTCAACAGCAGCTATTAACCTGTACATAAACAATATATATAAAAAATCATTTAATTTTCCTCTCCAGCATGGTCTTTCCATGCAAAACTATCTAACATCTCTCTTTGCAAATCCCAAACATTTTATTTCTATTGCGTTCTCGTGAAACAAAAACAACCATGAGCGCATTACAGAGAATTGCTGTGATATTTAGGAATGAAATCATTCAAGCAAAAGCGATCATTCTGATCGATTGGAAGGGTTTGTTTGAAGATGCACATGTTGTGTTGTACATTAAGGAAACAGGCTTGAACACAATAGAAGATCGGTGATGGAAATGTTTTGATTTGCCAGTGAAAACAAAAGAGTGCCACCTCCCACACATCCAGACACAGTACAGCAAGACATGGCTAGACAGCCTAACCTGGTCTGATAGTCGTTCTGGTCTGGTAGTCAGTATTTGGCAATAACAATGGCATCATTGTTCCAACATGAAAAAAGTAGCATTTCTGGACATACAGATAGTACAAATCTTATGGTTTCTCATAAGTCCTACTGAAATACAGACATGAAATAAAATCTCAACTTCTGCTGCTCTTGTATCTGGTGCTGTGAGGCCACAACACTGTTAAATGCAGAGGCACTGGAAGCATTTGTAATATTGGGTGGTGGGGGGGGGGGTAATCTTTAACCAAGCAGATAGCATTTTCTGCATTCTGTTGCATTTTAACAGGTTGCTAGACACCAACTTGTACCTGTAAGTAAACAAGGACTAGCCAGCTAACTGCGCTAACTCTGCCATAGGAAAAAAAAGGAAAAAAAAAAACATCCTGTGGAGAAATTGTGACTTACAGTTTTTTTTAAAGAATCTCTTTACAACCATTGTGTCTGGGGTGGGAGCAGATATTGGAAACAATTCGATTGTCAGCCAAAATAAATAAATAAATAAATACAAAATAGCCTTCCAGTCTATACTACTGTAACTTAAAGTAAACAAGGTAGAGCTTCCTACTAATTTTACACT
Organism: Hirundichthys speculiger; assembly: GCA_018398805.1. Classification (NCBI taxonomy): domain Eukaryota; kingdom Metazoa; phylum Chordata; class Actinopteri; order Beloniformes; family Exocoetidae; genus Hirundichthys; species Hirundichthys speculiger. The sequence continues at coordinate 1,288,449 of JAGFBZ010002294.1, read as the reverse complement.
GATTAGTTGAATGTAACATCAGTTTAACATGACACAGGGCTAATTTTGAGGTCAATTAACAAAAGAATATGGTTTTAGCAAAAGTTGGACGTCGTGAGATGACAAAGGGGCTGATGTTACCTCCTCCACTTTTAAGCAGTATGCACTGATGGTTCAGTTCGGTCGTAAACTTTATGTCAGAGACCGTTGATGAACAGAGTTCTAAACTACTTTTGTCTATGCTTGCATGCGGTGAATTGTTATACGTAACCAGGAAATCCTCTAGTCGACTTTCAGTGGTATGAATATTTGAATATTCTCTTACTAAGTGAAATGGATTATTTGGCAAAGCAATAGAAACAGCGTTGGGTGGTCTGGTATCTTTAAATGGTGAATGACGGGGGGTGGGGGGCTGTCCCCCTCAAACATAATGGTTATGTGGTCTATTGTTAAGTGGAACTAGTGTCAGGGGTTGCTGGTGGGACAAGTCAATAACCGTCCACTCAAATGATTACGGGGGGGGTCACGTTCAATCTATGAAAATATACAATCAATGAAAATCTAAAAAAATAAATCTCCATCTATGTAAACAACCACAAACAACTGGTGGGCCTGTGAGAAAAATCAAGTTCAGGTACGCTGCAAACCTTTTTCTTTGATTTTTAGCATGTTCATTTAGGTAAAGTGAATTGAATTCTTTATTTCAACTTACACTGAAGTGCAATGCATATTGTTCACTCTATAATGCTCTTTAATGTGGTCTTGATGGAAAACGGGCCAAAAATAATATAAGCAAACAAAGCTCACAATATGCCCACATCCTACACTAAAAATAGAGGTTGGTTCAGAATGATAAAAGGTATTCAAGAAGCTCAAAAAGATGAAAAAGCTCACCAGCGCATATTTTGATTCAGACACACACAAAAAAAAAAAACATGAGGAAAAAGCTGAATTCCTAATACTGCAAAATCTCACAATTGAGGAACTCGTGGGAAAAAGAAAGGTTATTATCAACCATTTTCAATCCATAAAGAGTTTATTACAACCCCTTTCAGCACTTTCACATCAAACTGATATAATAAGTGTATGTTTTTGGCGGGGGGTGAACAGTACAGATGCATACAAGCCACTTTGATTTAAGTCTGCCTAAAAATCCACTTGTCAGCAGTCTGTTCTTCGCACTGTAAAAGGACAGAAAACCTCAACTTTCCTCTGACGGAAGCTCACCTTTGGTAAACACGCAAGCACAAGTGCACACAAAGTTTGTATACACAAATAACAACCATACAAACACCCATACATGCATTCGCCACACTCATAGACTGTTTTTAATCTATCAAAGACAAGCGTGCTGTTGAAATCACATACATACATTCACATTTTTAACAAAGAATAGGATGATAAAACGTATAAATTGTGTTATAAGTTGGTTTTCCTATTTTAGATGATAAAATCTATAATTCATTTGAATAATGCTCAACAGTTTTGATCAAATGTCTCACAAAGACAAAATATTTGGAAGAATTAAATTTTTATCATCATTTCAAATTTCCTGTTGCAATGAAACTAATGTCAGAGGGAAAATGAGGACATCAATTTAAAAAAGTCATATTTTAATTAAAAATGGTTAGTAAAAATTAATTTAAATTAAATTAGATTAAATTAAGGCTATATTGAATGATGCTTGGTTTTTTTTTTTTACTTCACTTGAATTTAAAGGTAAAATAAATCAAAAGTTAAAATTTTACAAAATGTCATATCATAATAGTCAACTTAGGCTTAATTTATAACAGGTTTAAAGAAATTATTGAAAAAGACAAAAAGAAAAAAAAATCCGCACCATCATCAAATAAGTTAAAAGCGATTAACAGACCTTGCAGGAGGCATTTCCCGCAATTCTTTTGTGATGAATCTTTTGTTGCAAAATACCGCTGGTATTATATATTTCAATACTTAAGTAACTTTTGGTCGTTACGTTAATGTGAGAACATGTTCTTTTAAGAGACTCTTTACTGTTTGATAACAATAAACAACCGTCAGAGAACAAAATACCCATTAAAACTTATTTGAGTACAAGGGAATTTATTAGAACCAATATTAAGATCAGCTAACAACAGATTTACCATATCTGACTTTGAAGTGCTCTCTGAATTTGGAGGTGTTTTAGAGAGGTAATGTTTTGACAGTAGCAGAGGGTATGAATCAGCTCAGCTGCTGTATTTCTTTTACCATATTTTGGGGGGGAATGTGTCACCTGCAATTTTGATGTTTGCTTTGATCTAAAACCAACTGCGCCGGTTGCTTTGGAAGTTCTGTGCAAGTTTCTGCAACCATAGGAACAAGGAAATCCTTTCTGATAAGGAAACTCTACAAGATCTATAGAGTAATACCTGAACAAAGGTATTAAAGTCATCTGAAAAGTGCATCTGCATAAACTGTGATGAAACTAATTGTTCTCCAGCCGTGGTCACAAAAGTATCAAGCAGCAGTTGGAGCTCTGCTCTCGTTCACTCGTGGAGCATTCACAGCACAGCTGCAGGACAGAGATACGCCACATCTTGGTGGCATCTAAAAAGCAGCTGTGGAGATGTGCGTGCGTCTATTTACGTATCCATCTGTGTGTGCGTGAGTGTTCGCATGTTGTAACAGGAGCCCCGTAAACAGCATCCACACACAGAGAATTTATTCGCTGTAATTTGACTCCTTACTCCTTTCACTACTCCTGCTGAGTTATAATTGTGAGAAATCACATTTTTCCTCATTGTCACGATCACATTTCCTCTACATCCTGTATGTGTAAGCGTATGTGCATGGAGTCCATTCATGCTGATGCACTGCAGTGTTGCAGCATCCTGTTTTCCGTTGGTTAGTATTTTATGGAAGGGTAGGCAAAACAAAACAAAACAAAAAAGGTTTTGCAGCACTTCTAATGTCATCAGCAACTGGTTTCATTTGTTCATTATCATTACTCAAAATGAAATTACTCTTAACAGAAGCTTTTGTTTCTATTACAGGTAAAATTTGTTTTCAGTAACTTGTATTTTTGTATAACTTACTGACACTTCATGATTGTAACTGTGACATAAACCCAGCACTATACCCGAGGTAAACCATGCATGTGGGAGTGACTGAAGGTAGAAATATCTTTAACATGATTCAAACCTTAAATTCATAAAAGGAAGCCCATATTTGAGTCACATTGTGAAAACATAAAACTGAAACACATCAGTCAGTGTGAACATTATCCTCAACTCTGGTGAAAACCCAGATAAGACCGTCTGTCTTCAAGTAGTACACTCTTAACGTGGTAAGAACGTTTGTGTGTGTTTTGTACAAGATCCTTTGCAGGGAGACTTGAAATATGTTATGTTATATGTTTACCTATTAAAGCATAGACTTATAAAGCATGAAAATTGTAAATTTTTACTAGACTGCATGATCAGTTCACATGAACCCAGAGGTGTCTGGACTGCATGAAAGCAAGTTTCTATTACGTCATGAAAACTCAGAAAGATATATCTTGTTGAAATGTAAACATTTTCAAACCCCCTCTATACAGCGACATCATGAACCATCAAAGTATTTAATGTACTGATGAAATGTCTTTTATTGTTGCCCACACAAACACATGCACACATACGCACACACACACGTACGGACCAAAGAACTTCATCCCTACCTCGCATCATCCTCACTCCTCCACTCGTGTCAGACGTTTGTCCCACTTTCACAAGCTCTCTTCCCCTCACTTTGTCTAACAACAGTCTATCACTTCTTTTTTTTTACACAAATATATCTGGATACTCTATCTTTTTATCTTGTTTCTTTTTCTGTTTGTCCTTTAAAGAGCTGGGTCGGCTGTGCTCACTGCAGCTGCAGCACACATATTCAGACTTTTGAGTGACAGTCACCGCCTCACCTTCCTCACTAGCGTGCATGCGTGTATGTGTGTGTGTGAGAGTCAAGAGACAAAGAAGGGGGGACTCTCCCCTGCCCTGACTTTTTTTGTTTCTCTCAAGGTACTTTTTCCTCATACCTTTGTTGTTATTCTTCACCCCCTCACTCTATAACACCCATCAGAAAAAGTTGCTTTTTGGTGTCTGGCACATTTGAGACTCACCATGAGAATAAAAATCAAAAGAGTTACCAGGAATCACTGGAGATAAAGTAAGAACATGAAACACACACAGACCTTTTGGTCTCACACTTTATGATTGATATTCATTTTTTTTTTTTTTAACGTCTGTCTATTTCAACAGTACTCATGAGATCAGCTTCTGATTTTCAGTTAATCAGTTAAAGAGCACATTCTTTCTTCTCACAGAGTCTTTCACTTTCTCACCTCTGATGTATTACAGCATAGTTAACGCTTATCCGGTGTTACGTTCCTCCACTCATGAGAAATAGGATTTTTTTTTTAATCGCGGTAAATTCTAGTAATACAATTCAGCAATACTATTAGAAGCCAAAGTCATTTTTTCAGTTTGTACTTAAGTAATAGGAATAAAGCATTTCATACTAAATTACTAGATTCTCATTACTCATAAACTGAAAGTATGACCAGCACTTTTAAACCGATAGATACTTATATGTGCTGCCGAGAAGATTAACTCATGTTAACAGAACAGATTTGTAAAAAATAACCCTTAGGTCATTTTAAAATCTTTCTTTTAAGTATATATAAAGTGTCTCGGGAGTAGTAGTGTGTAATACTTTGTGACGATTACCAGAAAATCTAAAATCTGAAGTACAATAGAAAGTACTTTGGAAAATACATCACAAACCATCACACCCGACTAAATAACCTCACTTGTCTCCCTTTGTTCTCGTTCCGCCATCTAAAAACACCAACAAAGGCACCAAAACTCAAAAAGCAAAGTTTTGAATTTTCCCTCCACTCTGGTTTCACATATCTCCCTAACTCACTCACGCACAGTTATGAATGAATTCATTATCATTTAGCCCCAATTCATTTATCATCACACCACCTGATATGAAGGCTGTATTATGCTCAGCATCCCCACACTTGATAACACGGCCAGGTGTTTTACAGTTGTGGCAGAAAGTGTTAAACCAAAAGAGTTAAAAAAAGGTAAAAGATGCTATCACAGTCATCTGCATTCGCATCTCAAAGTGCCTGGTGCTTGTGTGCATGTGTAAGTGTGTGTGCACGCGTGTGTGTGTGTGCGTGTCTACGGGGGCAACACAGGTGCAGCACACAGTACCCTCACAGTTTTGCTAATGGCTCAGCCCCAGAGACAACACTGTGTGTACGTGTGTTGTAGTACAGGTGCAATGTTGCATGTTCACGATGACGTTAACCGCAATGCATGCACAAATATCTAGCACAAACACAAAAAATGCTATTACCACAAACAGACGCACCGTGCACAAACTCAGACAGACACAAACGCACCAGACAGAGGCTAACACGCACAAAGAGTGCGTTCTCAGAAAACTTACTCAAATGGGTCTTCTTGGACATGGCACCTCCTGAGGGAGGACAAAAAATGTTAGTTTGTGCATCAACACTAAGCAGCTCTTTGAGCAATAAAGTTAATTAAGCTGAGTAACAGAAACACAACGTGCAGATGAGACATGAGAGTTATATTGTCTCAAATGAATATCGAAATCCAGACTTGACAGTTAACACTCTTGTTTTATTCTCTCATTTTATTATTTTATCTCCATTATTTTAACACCTACCATGTTTTACAAATACAAACAAACAAAAAAAAAAAACAAAAACAAAAGAAAACCCACCAAATTTACAAAAGCAACGTGTAATTTTTCAGTTCCAACATGAGCATTTTCATTTTTGCCACTGTATGCTGCTACATTTCTCAAGTAACTACTGTGATTTTTACGATGTTGCAAATTAGTTACTGCGTAAAATTATATCAAAACACTAAATGGTATGTAGTGTAGCGATGAAAGCAAAGCTAACAGAGCAATGCAGGAATAAGAATGAAGTAATGACATATTGTTGCATTAATGAGGGACATTCTACTTCATGACAACTTTTACAATAAATACGATTTTTTTTTAATCTATTAATATATATTTTTGACTTTGTTTTTTTTATGTGAGTGAATGATCTAAATGCTTCTGCCACTGAAACCTGCATCATTGTACGGTTTACTGTGCCGCAGTGAGTGACTGTGACATACAACACCATAATGATTTATTACAATTATATAAAAATGAGCCTCTTGGTCCTGTCATTCAAAATGTGTGACATCCTGAGAAGTAAAGAAGAAGGGCAAACCTGACCAGATCAAACAAAATGTTGAAGAAAATGAGCTTAAAATTCGAGTGTAGGATATACATATTCAGCTGGGATAAACTCCTCTTTGTCAACTCCTTAATGGCACTTTGATCAGGTTTGTAGAACTCAGTTCTTCTTTAGCATTTTCTTCCATGCACAAGCTGGACAGATAAGAAGAGCAGAGAGCTTGAATTAGAGGATTTCTGTTTACACTGGTATACATCTATATGTTTGTGCGACACTTCAACACACACACACCCAGTAGACAAAGGCCAAGGAAGGTGGGTGTCTGTGAAGCAATAGGCCCTTTTTTGTGTCAGCCTTTTTGATCTGATAGATTGCGATAGAGTCTGAATTGCAGTGGGTGTGAGAAAGGGTCGGCTCTGAACCAAGAGGTTTATTTCTGGAGTTGTATCAGTGTTGTTTGTGTGTGTGTGTGAGAGAGAGAGAGGGAGAAAGAGATATAGACAGAGAGGTGTTTAAAGGTAAAGCAGATAAGTATCGATGGAAGGTGCAAAGCTAGCCAGTCTTTGTCTGGCGCCCGTTCAAGTCCTCTGTGGTTTCCTCTCTTTCCCTGCCCTCATCAAATCAGTTTTGCTTCATAAGCATAAAGTATGGAATGAAAGCAGAGCAGCGCATGCATGCACGGAAAATGTAAAGGCGCACCAGATTTGACTGAGCAAGGGTTGCTAAATAAAGGGCAAACAACTGAAAATAAATAAGATTCAAGCAAACTGGCCTCAGCTGAACAACAGCATCCCCTTAAAAGCTGAAAGTGATACATTTTATAATGGGATATGAATGTTTAAGTGGCCTGAGAGACTACACAAACACCACATTTGTGTCATGTCAGTGACACTGTTCTTCTGATTAACCATCCAAAGGAATAAACAAGAGCTTCTTTCCAAATAAGTTCTTTTTATCTGGTGACAAAGATGCCCACATCCACACTAACATCTGGTCTGTAACACATTATAAATTACCATGATGCTTATTTTAAATTATAACAACAATCTTTCAGCGGAGAAAAAAAATGAACATTTCTGCTCAGTGACTGTGAGTGGGACGAAGGATCTGACAAACTCATAAACATCTGCATGTGTGCGGAGTAAATGTGACACCGCATGGACGCATTTAGCAGGACACGCCTTGCAGTCAGGCCATAAAGCCACCACACACTCACCATACAGGAGCCAGCTGATTGCTGAGGCACAAACAACAACATCCCTCATCAGTCAAAATCTCAATAACGCATCTGCCCTCTGACATCTGAGCTGGCTGTTGGAGTGACAGTTGCTGCGTTACATAACAGCACTGAAGTACACTGCAGCAGAGAGGAGGCCCAAAACTTTGCCTGAATATAAACACATTTACATGAAATAACATGAAACTGCTAACTTTTGTTTGATTTACCTGACCGATGTAACACAACATAGATAAAATATGAACATATGTGCCTTCAAGGTTTCCATCAGGGTTTTTTTCTTCCATCAGATTCAGTAAAAGGAAATTTAGGTCATTTTAAAAAAGAGGCATAAAAAATGCATACAACAACAAAAAGAAAATAAAACCAAATAAATTCTATGTGCAAGTCTGATAAGGAAGATTAGCTGTTGGTCAGGAAAACAGCAGACTGTTGGCCAACAAGTGGCATTAGCTCTATGGAGCTAATAAGGCTCTCTGAGGTCACCAGCGTAGCTCAACAGTGATCCAGTAAGAATCTGAGAATCTGAACTGAGATGAAACAAATGGTGGAGAGTCTCTGACTGATAGAGACAGACCATGACTCTGTAAGCACGTTCTAAAATATACATTGAAGCAAATTAGTGTATTTCAGAACAGAACATGTTTTACCCTGTAAAAATAAAATCTGTCATTATCAAGCTGAAAGACAGTTGCAGAGAGGATGCCAGATGCTTTGGTTCATATAGAATTACAACTGCGTGTCACTGCTGCAACAACAAACACCAGAATCTCAAGTTCATAAACAGAAAAGAGGATCAGACCCACAGACCCAGAAATCCACCACAAACATTCACAGATGCTGAACAGTTATGAGGAATAAGTGACGCTCAAAGCTTTGGTACTTGAGAAAAATGAGAAGACACCCACAACCGCCACAAAACCAAGACACTCACTCATCACTATAAAACTGCCACCTCAGCCGTGCTAAACTAAATAAGAACATAAATGTCACAACCATAGTGAATATCCACCTCCACCCAAATAAACCATTACCAAGACTTGATAAGTGAAGCTGCTGCTGTTTTATTCTAAGTCCTTAAATCCCTTAGTATCCAGTTTTAACATTTTCTTCCCCTTTAAGTACATTTAATCTTGTTAAAATGGTCTTTTTCCGATTCTACTTGGCCACTTGAGTGTCCATGGTATTATGTCGTTCCAGCTTAAGCTGCCCATGAGATTTTCTGAAAGTTCAGACATCCTTGGAGTATTTGTCAACTTTAAGCAACTTTTTATCTAACTTCTTTAAGCGTGACATGACCACTGTTTGGTTGCACAGCAGTGATTTAACTGACCACAGACTGGACACCAAGCTTTAAAGCATGATTATACCCTTATATACCGAAGGCTACTGGCAGTGGCACTACTGGCACTGAAAACCAGTTAGAAAAAAAAACAAAAAAAAACAAACATAAATGTTAAATAGTCCGCACACCTTTTAAACTTCTAGATAATAAACTTCTCTTTCACAAAAACACTCAGAAAGTGCTTTTGACTATAGATATAAATACTTTTGGCTCTGCAACCACACATCCATGAGTATATCTACCAATTCATCTACCAGTCTCTTCATGGGAGGACAACCCTTATAACAACTGATCCACAGACATCATCTTTTGCATGCATGCATGGATGGATACAGTTATAATTTTTTGGATTGAACTGGCTTGTAATTGGATAACAACAAAATAGATTTATTTGGGTTATAGTACTATAACATGAATGGACAAGTCATCTCTCATTGTGAAATGGAAATATACAAATGAACTGAATTAAACTGAACTAAACCAGTGGTTTCGGACCAACACTGCAGCTCGCAACCTTTAGTTCCAACACATTTGCTACTTTGCTACTTCTGCTCCTGTGCCTCCATTAAAATCCTTTCCAAACTTCCATCAATGACACTTGATAAAAGTAGAGAAATCTTCAATAATTAGAGTAAATTGTGTATTTTTCCTCTCACTTGTCTCTTTTTTATTGTCTTTCATCCAAGTTGTAACATAATATTATATCACTCATTTAAAGAGAAATAAATCTATTTATGTACACTTAATCTGTAATGGGACTGTTGAGTATTGTCTGTTTCTTTCTATCAGACCTTTCACTTGCATTGGTAAAAAGTAGTTCCACGCTGAAACTATCAGGTCTAAATCCTCTGGAGAAGCTTTGAGACATAATGTTAGTCTAAGTGGCAACATCTAATGTGGGCAGATAAAATCAAACCTGAAAAGTTGAACTGTTTTTAAGTGCTATTAACATGAATGAAACCGTGATCTCCCTGCATTTACTCACTCCTTGTTCCTTCCTGGGGAAAAAGACCACTGTCCTTTCCCCACTGTCCACTTTGCATCCTCTGACATGTTGTCGAATGTTACCCAAATAATTGATCCTTTTTCAGTTTGCAAACTGTGCCGCCATGCAGAGGTGTGCCGCAGGTTTCCATGGCAGGAGGAGGAGCCATCTTTATCTCCTCTGATGGCCAATGGTTTGATTATAGCAAGGGTGATGCTTTGAAAAGAAAGGCATTGGCCAGAAACAGAAACAAAAATAAGAGCTAATCCCATGGATTACTCCAGCTTATTGCCATTCTTACCCACTCACAGCACCTTACAACACTCCAGTGAAAAGGATGAGGAGGGTTACTGGGGTAAAGATGGATGAGTAGGGAGTGAATGAAGGTGCAGGGAAGTTGAGCTGATGAATGAGACAAAGGGTGGGTGGGTGGGTGGGAGGGGTCAAGATATGGCATAAAGACACAAAATACAACTAAGCAGTAAAACCAAACTCAACAACTTGCATCAATGTTGCGGCAACCCTCCAAATAAAAACTCAACAATGGGCCCTCTCACCTTTTTTGCTGGGGGCGTCAGCGGGGGGCAAGTCGGGCTCCTCATATTCCATAACGCTCCCGTCAGAACTCTGGATGGCCCTACACACTCTGACCAACACACACACAGAGACAAAACCACAGAAGTCTGATTACTGGACTGGTTTAGAGCTCCACCTGCCTCTATTTCAATTAGCTGTAAGGTAATACTCGAACTCCTACTACCTGTTGAACGTTCTAGCGCCCGGGACGGCGCAGGCATTTGAAAACATGCACTGCCATCTCGCTTCCTTCGAGTCTCACTTGCTCCAGAACTCGGCCGTCATCTTCTCACCCTCCTCCGTCTGCGACCCCTCTGTCAACGGCCGGTTGTGAAATAACTCCGTTCCCGCCGTGGCAGGAGAGCAGAGAGCGCAGTTGGACCGGCCGGCCGTTGCTTCACGAGCCGCGCGCCCGCGGCAACCCCCCCTCCTCCCCCTGCGCTCTCGTGCGCCTTGACCGTTCCAGACTGGAGGGAGTTATGTCACCGGCTATTACGTAATAGCAGCGGCTCGGGTTTCTGCTTTGAAGTGCTCGGTTGAGAAATATAATCCCGCGGTGCTGCGGCCACAAATTGGGAAAATACAAGGTGGAGACACGGGCCTCCGTTCCGGCGGCCTCGGTGTTCCGCCGTGGCACTGGACCAGAACTGGGTCCGTTTACTTTCAGGAGTAAAAATTAATGGGTTTCTTGTCCGGCATGGACGTACAGTGAAGCAATGGGTGTAAGATTTCACTTTATTTACGGTGGACAAAACCTCAAAATACCTCAGGAAAATACAAAAGAATAAAGTCTTCTTACTTTATATTTTTGTAGTGACTGTCAATGAAATATTATATCCTATTATAGCCAATCCCTTTGGGGCGAAACCACTTGTTTTGCTTCAGTCAGTTCATCTAGGAAACGAATCTACATTAGTCAGCAATAGGCAGGACCAGTTCCTCATGAGGCCTGTGGCCCCCCTTCTTGCACCTAAATATGGACTTGGTCCGATCCCACAAATGTGCCACTAGTGAAACATCAGCACCGGCAGCCCTTTGTTAATATTATAATGTAAAAGCATATATGCCTGTGTGTATGTATGTGGAGCAGAGTCGGACTTGATGACCAGGCTATGCAGGACGTGGGGGGGGGGGGGGGGGGGGGGGGGGGGGGGGGGGGGGTCCTAGGGGTGGGTAGGAGTGAAAATGTTCATGATGCTATATAAATATATTTTTTTGACATTGTCCCACAAAATGTATAGTTGAAACTGTCACACTTGTAACTATTAGACGCAGAAATATTAAAATATATAAATAGTAGTCAGCGATATTACTGGCGGAACAAGAAAGGTTGGTCCAGTAAAACCCCAGTAAACCCCACAAAAGAGATGCTGTGAGCAAAAATGTTCACTGTAACCATGATTCGCTATCCTTGATTTAAAAATAAATGAATAGTTTTTCCAAGAATAAAATAATTTCTGGCCAGTGAACTTTTACATTTTGTGTTCCACATTCTTCTGTCACCTTCCAACAACAATCAACTGCACGTTCACTGTAAATTTCTACAATCTCAAAGGCATTGTTGTAGATTGATTTTTTTTTTGTTCAAGAATATAGGCCTATTGCAGCTCACAGAATGATTATGAAATGTACATAACAGAATAATTGTTTAAATTTAACCATACATCAAAGTTTTACCTTAAGTGATTCCTTCCAACTGGAGTCTTTTACAAAGTTAAGTAATTATAACAGGGTTTTTTTCTTTTAGCACATTTCTTGCTAAATATTACCAGTAAATTCAATGGTGAACCATGAACAAAACCTGCCTGTTGCATGCACTTCAGAAAAAGGGTTTTATCCTGTAAACTGGATTAACAAGTACCATGACTTCTCTGTCAGAACTAAATTTGGATGATAAAGTCAAAACTGTGTTTTCTCACATTACATATGTCATGCCTTGAATCGCTGCAGTGGACAGAGCTTGTTGTCAGTGGTTTTAAACTGTAAGTGGAAAGCAACCATCCCACACCCGGTTTTTCAAACCCAACTTGACCACGAACCTTCAGGAGGAAAAAAAAATAATCTTGTGTTGATTTGCACAGAACTCACGTGCTCAAGAGAGGTCTTATAAACTAGACAGCATTTCCAACTGTACTTTACTGAGGTTAAAGACATGAGAGGCACTCAGAAGATCACCAGGCCCATACAGCGATGAACTCACATTCTCAGAAACCACACACCAGACCACACTGACAAAACAGAACTGAAAAGCCGTTGAAAGTGTGTCAATTGTGCGGTATGCATCTGACCATTAAAAGGTGAAAAAAAAGAAAAAAAAAAACCCTCAGTCAGCACCTGTTAAACTAAACTTTGCTGGCTTTAAAACAAGTTCACGTTAAACGAGTAACATTCATTTCTGAATTTATTCAGCCCTCACTGGCAACCTTACTGAAAACAAAAATGTAAAGCAGAAATATTAAATGTCAGAGAGCCAAAGAAAAAAAGATGATTGTTTCTAATTTATCTTTTATAAATAAAAAAAACAGCTGAAAAATCAGGAAACATAAATCTTTATAAATCAGTTTCAATGTTGAAGAACAAAGTCACATATTACAATCTCTGAAGATGAAACAAGCCAACTTGAAATAAATAAGGAGAAAGGAGCTTTTGCTCTTAGTTATTAGTGGCTTAAGTCATATCCCCTGTAAGAAAACATTAACTCATTTTTCTATTTAATATATTTTGATATACATATTACTGTTCCAGTCAGATAATGAGGAAAAAAAAGGAGTCTGGTTTTGCCTGTCACTTAAACAACAGATAGCCAAAACTTTTGCATTTCGACAACATTACAGCTTTAAGAGTCTGATGTAAAACAGACATGTATCATAGAGACAGCCTGTTTTAGTATCATGGTCCAGAACATCACAGAGCATCTCGGGTCTCCATGATGTGAACAGTGACTTGTTATGGTGCACTGCAGCACGCTGCAGGCTTCTCTGACAGAAGACCCATGGTCAAAGTGCCAGAGCGAATGATAATCACAACCATGTTGATTTGGGGTTTGAAGCCCTTGTTGCTCCGCTATAAGTCACAATATTCTCATGGCATGGAAATCTACGCTTCACATTTAAATATAACCACAGCTACCACATGGTGAAGTGACAGCCAACAACCCACACCTGAAAATCAAAACTAAAATATGTAATATGTGTAATTCAGGAGGCACCACAAAATTAAGGTTTTTATCATAAATATATATAAATCTAAAAAATTGATTTGTACTTAACCCCCCATTCTGATTGAATGAAGCAACTACAGCATTTATATATGACATTTTCCAACATGTACTTTATACTGTAACATGCTGCTGGATTCAAACATCATGCTTGATTGGAGCAATGTTTAGAATTCTTAATTTAATTTTATAAAAACAACATAAAAATGCACAGTATATGAGCATCAATGAAATCAAAAAAATATAACCTCAAGTTTCTCTCAGAATGAAGGTACAATCCTTCCAATTCAAGATTTGTTCTTTAAAAGCACAAATCAGATAGATCTTAAAAACAACAACAACAACAACAACGGAGCAAGGCTGTTTCCATTTTCTGTTACATACTGACATTTATATAGTGAATATAATGTAAACCATAGGTCAGCTTTTATTTGAAGAAACAGACTATATAAATGTACATTATGTTCAAAACAATACTATCAGTTACAATAAATAACCTTAAATATTTTGTTCGATAAAGTTTAGATATGAATCGTTCATGTGTTAGTAACAATAGGCAGAGGTTTTCAAGTTAACTAATCTGAAATGGTTAGTTCTAATACATTAAGCATGATAGTATATTAACAATCATACCCACACACCCCCCACACACACTGGTTATGGCCTCTTGGTGCTGACAGTATTTGGCTGGTATGTTTGTGTCATCCTTTCAGTAGATGGCTGACATTGATTGACAGAAACAATGCTGCATGAAAGAACACAGGACAGTGATAATAAAGAACATTGTATGATAAATATGAGACAGATCATACATTTTCACATTGGCATGGCATTCGTGAGGTGGATGAAAAACTAAGGAAATGAATGTCACCTGTTGCCTCTGTGTGCAGTTTGGAGCCCTTGGTGCAGGTCACTTTACATGAAATATAGATTTTCCTGCCTTCCCTCTTGTCCAGAGTGGATTCAATCAACACAGTACTGCCCAGTGGGATGGGACTAGGGGACAAAGGAACAGTTTATTAGGGCAAATCTACATTGAATGAAGACAGTCATTCAGTATGACAATTATGTTTTTTGCTAACGAACTGGGGGTAAAGAAAATTACATGTCAGTCACTGAAAGTCTGGCTCTCAGATCAAAGTAGGTCTGCGGCATATTAGAACAACAAGCTATATGCAAAATCATGGTCAATGATGTGACTTGGAATACACATCAGTATATGGAGTCAATGCCTTTCTGTTTTGCAGTGAACTTGAATCCATACAGTAAGTAGCCTATACAGACACTGAAAAAAAGAAATACATATTTTTTCCATTCTAGCAAAACTCTGAATTAGCATAACAATTATAATTAAAAAAAACTGAACAGTACAGTACCCCCCCCCCCCCCCCCCCTTCATTCAGTAGAAAACAACATAACAACTCTGAGAAATGACATACAGGTCAAAACAATAAGACTGCTCAGACTTACATCTAGTTAATATTAACACAACAGGAAAACTAAAGCTATGTTACATTTCAGAGAAGGTTTAAACTTATGGACTGAATGCTACCTTTTTTGGTTGTTGTTTAAACCCAATGTAAGTGTTTTTTCATCAAAATGCACTCTTGTACCTGCGATAGTTGATGCTGAGGTTGGCAGTCATGACCGGAGCACAAAGCAGAGACGCATGAGTGCCTGTCACAGTATCAATCATGGTGGCTATTGCCCCCCCGTGGACATGTCTGGGAACACACGCAGATGTCGGTTAGACATAAAAGACAAAATTTAAACTGCAGCTTTTATAAAGCATAAAGATTTATAAAGATTTAAATTAGCAATCATGGTTTCTTTCTTGAGGTACTCCAAACTAACATACTTTAAAGATAGTCATAACTGTTTATTGTGCCAATGTCTAGCACTCAGCTGTTATTATTGTGTTGCATTCAATATATACTACAGTCAAGAAGAAGAAACTAAACAAAAAATAGCATTGATAGCAACCTTGAAAGACATGAAAAAAATCTCTCACCCAGGTGGGCCCTCCAGCAGGTGTCCTGCTTGGAAAATGCAGACACACCTCTGTTCATCTCGGCTCATAAAGAGAACATACTCAAACGCTGCTCCGGGATTCCTCATGTTCCGGGTAAAAAGACGTGCTTTGGACTGGATTATCTTACTAAGATACACTCCACCTGATGAGATGAACATACAAGTAACCATTCAGGAGTTACTGAAGCGTCCTACTTAAAATAAATAAATAAAAATCATAACAGCATAACCATGCAGTTGTGGGTAGAAAAATGCTTAAAATGTAGCTTTTTTTCAGTTATCTAATGGTTGGGTACTTCAAGGTTTAACAGGGGTCCCCAACTCCAGTCCTGGAGGGCCAGTGTCCTGCAAGTCTTTGATGTTTCCCTGCTTCAGCGCACCTGATTCAAATGAATGGGTCATTAACTGACTTGCGCAGACCTGGATGACAAGCTGATGGTGATCCATCTATTAGAATCAGGTGTGCTGTGTCTGGGAAACATCTAAGACATGCAGGACAGCGGCCATTGAGGACCGAGTCTGAAGACCCCTGGTTTACAACCTATTTTAACCAAAGCATGTCAGAGACTTTTTCACTAAGATTCCAGGAAATTGTGTCAACTCTTGAAAAAAAGGGCATGTTAATCCTATAAAGCTGAGAGTTTGTAAGTCTAGAGTCATTTAACTTCAGCTTGAACATATTTTGGAAAACAGGTAAAATAAAAAAACAAGTTTTTACTTATAAATATTTTTATCATTCATTTTTTATACATCTGTCCCAGTATCCCTTTTAGCAATTTTGGTGGAATAAATATAAAAAACAAGGAAGATCGATTACAACATATTTATGTTTTTGCGTCTGAACAAATTCCACCGAAAGCTTGGATTCTTCTGTTATTTAGTTCAGCACTGTCCGATATCAAGTACTATCTTTGAGGTCCTGATAATTTGTCTTTTCAAATTAAAGCAATAAAAGCTACTGTTAAACTGATTATATTTAAAGGGATTATACAATAAGATAGCATAAGCTACATGATAGCTGCAGCTTCACCATCAAGCTGTTTTGTATGACAAGCATCACCTCATCAAAAGTCTTAAAAATAAATTCAAGTTTAATTTTTTTTCTTTATGCCCAGTAGTGCTGGGCAATATGACAATATATATATCGTGGGGACGATAGAAAAGTGTATATTGTGCCATTTTTCTTCTATCGTTTCTAACCTAATTTTATCAATTATTACAGCAAATATGTAATTAAATAACCTGCAATGATAAATTTGATAGAATCATATCTACTTCTACAAAGTAGCCTTTTATTTTTGCACTTTTATTCATGGTTAATGCCTTAAACAGAGTTCTCTTCAACCCTGATGTTTACTTTAGACACTTTATATTGGTTTGCAAACTTTGCACTAGAAGGTTACAGATTTCAGAAAGTTGAAAAATAATTTGTGTTTATTTTTTATAGCTGAACTTCAGTGCAAAAATGTGTTTTCCTCTCAGAAACTGTTGTGCACTTTAAAAAAAATGTGAAAGCTACTGTACCTCTGTACCTACCTGTTTTTGCTGCACTAAAATGTATTTTTGTGACAGTTAAGCTAAATGTCTTTTCAAAATAAAGTTGAAAAGTAAGCAATGAAATTTTTGTCAAACTTTTCAGAGAATAACTGAAAACATACTTTATTATGGTATATCGTGATATATATCGTTATCGTGATATAAAATAAAGTGATATATGATTTTTTCCATCGCCCAGCACTAATGCCCAGTGTATAATTGCTACTTGACAATGTCCAATTTGTCCCCTTGAACATCATGAAGTTCCCACGCTACTGCAGAGAGACATTTGTCTGTCACAGTCCTTGTACCTGTAGCATACTTGAGAGATCGATTGTAACTTGGCAGTCTCCTCCACTGCCCCCCTTGGTCTTCTTCTCCATCTGTCTTCTCCTCACACTGGCTGTTATAATATTCGTACAGCCCCATCATTTCTTCTCCCCATGAAGAGTTAGGCAGACTGAAGTCCCGGGGCTTGAAAGAAAAAATAGATGGAACCACCTGCCAAACAGAGGATGTATTGTAATCTTTCAGGCAGTGATGCGAATTGAGACATAATATACGCTGATCAAGCTTAACATTATGACTGACAATTACCATGAACTCATCTCCTTACAGTGCAATGTTCTGCCAGGGAAAATCTGCATCCTGGCATTCACATGAATCCTATTTTGGCACTTGGGACTCACCTAATTTTTTTTTCTGCAGACCAATTACTCCCTAAACTGGTGGGTGGGTGGGACTGCATTGATATTTGATGGACATATTAGGCAGCCAATGAAAGTAATGATGATCACTATTTTGATTGGTCAGAGTTTTTCTCTGATTATACCGTCTAGACCGGACCAAAACGTTTCGTTTTTTTTTTGCAAACATTTTATTTCAGTGGGTGCAATGGGAATGTGAAAAGATTTTCAGGCAATATTTTAAAAAGTGCTGCAAAAAAAGAACACCTACCCCACCTTTAAGTTACTAACTCCAAAAAGAGTTAAATTAACTCTTTGTGGTCTGGACCCGTATAGACACTTCAAATCAAACCAAACTACAAATCTGAGTGTTAATTTGAGTATGGTGATTTTGCTGTGCACTGACTCTTAAAAGCCCATTTTTTGAGCATTTTACTTGTTGCCAACCCTACTTGGTTGTAGATTATTCTCCTGGGGAAATTGGACTACAAACACAGAGAAACAGAAACGCCTGGACTCAGAGAAATATTCAGCACGTTAAACAGCACAAATACAAAACCCCATTAAAAAAAAAAAAAAAAAAAGCCACCAGTTATTTCATCATCAACCTACCACCATGGTCCGGTCCAAGGCGTTCCGGAGCCAAACGTTGGTATACGCGTGTTTCAGCTCGGTCTTCATGAATGGGACAGAACCCAGGCTCTGAAAGCCCTTGAATATTCGACCTAGACTCCGTGCCATCTGGAAAGAAACATTGACGGAAACCGATGTTTGAGAGAGCTGCGCGATTTCCCGGCGAAGATCCTGTCACTGATGCCGTAACAGCCGCTGAGGGTTACATAGCTGTCACACGCTCCGTTAGCCAGCACCGGAACAAATTACTTTCATCGCTGTAAAACACCGAGCGGCTAAAAGTTATTTCCTCAGCATGTTTTACCGCGTTTGTGTTCAGATGTCTGAGAACTACTGTCACTATTCCAACGCTGACTTTCAGGTGTCACGATTCTGATCTCCAGCAGTACCCATCAACTTCCGGCCCGGCACAGGGGCCGTACTGCGTCACTGACGTCACAAGCTTTACGTACCCCCACCCCCTTTTTTTTAAGTCTTTTTTTCTTTTTCTTTATTGTTCACGTAAAACATATACAAACAGTATGGCACAAGTATGGACAAACAGTGGTGTCAAGGTAGCGTCATGTTTTATGGCGCTCCTACTGCTGCACCGTTTTTACCTATCTATTCTAAGATCTGTTTTATTCCTTTTTTTTTTTTTTTTTGGGGGGGGGGGGGGGGGGCAATCTATTATTTTGTGATCATGCCTTTTTAAAGCGCTTTAAGTTGCCTTTGTGTTTAGTGTGCTATATAAATTAACTTGCCTCGCTTTCAGAAAAAAAGAAAAGTAGAAGATAGTAAATGAACAAAGGATGTCTCAGTCTATGATCATAAACAAGTCCAAGACAAAAGAGAGAGATTTAGGGTTTTCTTATTCTTCCCCACAGCAGTCACTTTACTGAACAGTTAACAGTCTCTGTTCACAATTCTTGGTTAGGTGATTAGCACTGTTGCCTCACAGCAAGAAGGCTCCTATAGGAGCCTAACTATATATAACTAACTATATAAGGGACTCTAACTATATATAGTTAGAGTCCCTTTCTTTATGTTTTCCGTGGTTGTGCAGGTTTTCTCTGGCTTCCTCCCAGTCTGCCATGCCAGAATAAATGTACCGGGTCATCCTAAATGGTGTGAGTGTGAGTGGCTGTTTGTCTAAATATTTGTGTATTTACACATGTGAATAAAATATTTGGGCAACTGAATAGTTATTGACCAAAATTCTACATTTTTCTCTTTCATAAACAGACATCCTTTCACAGAAAACTAATTTAAAGGGGGCGATATGGCTTTTTTTCCTTATTTTTTTATTATTATTTTTTATTGTGAAGCCAACACTGAAATGCAGTCCAAAATTCAAATACAAGCGCAGATTAAAAGAACAGATGTTCCACCGATCCAACATTCCTCCCACAAATGTACGTGCATTGTTTTTCAAATTAAACTTTTGAAATAAAAATGGGTAAGATGGATATATTCCTTTAATAATTTTAAATGCCACTTCCTTGGTCTTTCGAGTCTGTCTAGCATCTTTCTCCTTAAATTCTTCAAGAATGTATTCTCTGTTTAACTTAAAAGAATAACATTGAGCTGTCAAGATACAGTATTTCATAGACATTTATTTGTAAATAGCTTGTTGGTTATATGGATACCATTAACACTGAGAGGCCTCAACAGCTGCAACATTAGAGTGTCTGTTAATGCCCAACTATTACACAAAAGCTACAGATCCACACTTTTTTCAAGTTGAAGGAGAGGTGGAGCACAGGTAAAAGAAATATCTTTACATTTTAATGAGGATCTGATCATAAAATCGCAATAAAGTAGAATAGTCTTTAGGAAAAAATAGCTCTCGTCTCTTACAAGTTTAACTTTATTGATAACAGAAGCATACACATGTTCTAGAATAACAAAATCATAAACTTTGTTATTGCACATTCACTGCCCTGTTTTAAAAAAGAAAAAAGAAAAAAAAGGAGGCTTTCCATTTATCATTTTATCCAGTATTACAGTACACTTTGATGGCTTTTTTTCTTTTTTGGCAATAGGATGTTAGTTACCCCATTAAAATGAACAGTACAAATGAATATATAGGGAAAAAATAGATTTATATAGCTTTTGCAATCTAAAGATTCTAGCATTTTTTAAGTAACTGTGTGTAATTTTGCAAAATGTTTTAATTTGCCAAGGCACTTGTGTTGGTCTGTTTCTCTCTAACTCAAGGATCAAATTCGTCAGCAAGGATGACTATAAGAAGAATGAGTACAAATGGCCCCTGGCTATTTGAGCAAAATGCAGTAAGTAATAAAGAAAATACTGCTTTTCATTTTTCATAAGCCATAAAGCAAAAAAAAAAATTTACTTTTTTGTTTTTATTGAACAACATTTCAATAAAAATATACCAATAACATCAAAGGAATCATCAATAAAACCAAAATGATAAAAGTTTTGTGTAGCATCCCTTTTAGAATTTCAAGATTCTAACAAGGCCTGCTGTGTTTTTCTTAAACTGTAAACCCATCCATATAAGAAATAAGTGCACTTGGAGTAGCAAAAGCTTTTTTTTTTTATCCTTCCTTCTGCACTAGGGGGAGTTAAAGGACCATGCACCACCACTTATTTGACACATTAGATTACCTGATTTGACAAGTTAGACAAATATAATGTATAAAAAAAAATCCCACACAAACATTTTTCATGTATAATAAACATCTTAGTTATATACTGGCAGTACAAATATATTTTTTTAAGCTCATCTAAATTAGGAGCAAATACCAGAAACCTTATCAGCCCAACAAAACTTCATAATGTAAAGGCCAAATACCAAAGAAACCTGAAAAAAAGATTGGTTCATCCAACTGAAAGTTGTCATTTCATCAGTGTTTTCAATCATTTTAGTTTTTCATGCAGTTTCTAAAGGAAACCTGGCATGTCACTTCATATGTTTCACCAGTGGTGATGACAACTCTGCTAAATGTGTTAATGTGCATTCCAATAACAAAAAGCATGCATTAAAGCATTTAACAGAGGGAAAAGGCCAAACTTTTTCCCGTCAAATCAAAACAATAGCATATCAAAATAATATCAAACTATGAAACCTGTTTGCCCATTTCATAAGGCATAACTTCTCCCGTATAACAATGCAAATTTCTGCAATAACCCAATGACTAACCCAAATCTTGCCATCTCATTAGAAACAAGAAAAGTCATAACACCAGCAGTGAAGTTACAAAATAGATGGTATGCTTTTGTGGGAAAAAAACTACTTTGGTGTTTAAACTGAAGTTGACTTCATTTTGGTGCTTCTGACACGCCACACAACTTCCTGCAACATCAAAAAAAAAGATAATTCAATTTAGTAAACAGAGCCCAAATGTGATAGGGTTTCCTTAATTGTTACCAAACAACACATGCTTTACTTTCTGTGCAAGAAGGTGCTTCACATCTTACCGTGCTTCTTCCTTGGTCATATCTGCAGAGGCACAAATAGTTTTGTCTCTGTCCAAAATCTGTTGTTTCAAACTCTGAATTTCTGCCTGAGCTTTAGTTTTAGCCTCTTCATGCTCAGCTGAGAAAATAACAGAGAGAAGCAAATAAATGCATGTTGAGAATTTCTGTTTCTTGTGTTATGAACTTGCACATCACTCTTGAAACATATTAATACATAGAAATGGTACGAATGGGCACTTGTATTCTTGCTGAGGGTAGTTCAACTACCCTCTTCCAATGAGCATCAAAGATCAATACAAGATATCTTGAATGAATGGCTCAAAACAATCAAAGCTTAAAAAGATATACTCTTTCAGAATCATCCAATGTAAGTGTACAGATGCAAACTATTGCTGTTTGCTTTACCTTTGAGTTTAGATGTGGCTTGTTCCAGCTCTGCCTTCTTCCTGTCAGTTTCACTCTAATTAGAAAACAGGTGAAGGTTCAGTCAACAGTTGAGCATAAAGAATGAAGACAAAGAAAATCCAGATCAAAAAGGGGGGGTTATAAAAGTATAAAAACACAAATCTGACAATTGTATTGTTTGTAGAATCTCATAGCCTGTGGTGGACTCATATGGATCAGCGTGTGAGTGCGTGTGCTCGCTTGCCTTCTCAGAGTCACAGGTCTTCAGACGGTTTTCAGTCTCTTTTAATGATTTCTCCACCTCTACTTTCTTTGCTTTCAGCTCATCGACCTTAGCGTTGGCGCTTTCCAGAGATGCCTTGAGCTCCGTGATTTTAGTTTTTACCTCCGCGATAGAGTTTTCTTTCTCCTTGACCTTCGTCGAGCTCTCCATCATGCTGCTTCTTATTTGGCGCAGGTGCATCTCCTGGCGCAGGGTCTGGACAATCATCGCGACCACCCCCATTACGGTGAAGGCGGTTAAAACAAACACCAGCTTCATTTTGGTTGAGGCTGGTGGTGAGTCGGGCCAGTCGGACTGGTGTGTGGAGATTCCTGAGGCTCACTTGCTCATCCCGGGGATCCTCTCCACGCTTCGCAAGCGTCTCTCCTCGAGCTCAGTGACTCGTCGGAGCATCCGGGTGACAGCGACCTGCTCTACCTGTTCAACTGGCTGGGCGTGACAGTGCATTTGCTTCCTGTTCACGTTGCACTTATTGAGCTTATGAACTTATTTGCATAAATATCATATTTCTTCCACTGGATTCTTGTATCGTCTAACGCCGCTGCGTTGTGTGATAAGTTATCATGAAGATCACCCGTGTTTTTAGTTAATCTCGTTGCTTACACGTGCACTTTTCCACTTAACATTTGCTCATGTGTCAGACAGAGTTACTTTCACAGTAGAATAAACTTTCATATGTGTTTTTGTCCAGTTTGACACTGTTTCGCCTTAGGAAGGCGCCTTTACGCACTTTCCCACTTTCTCCTGTCCCACAATGGCTCGTTATGCACCTTGAGATGGCTGACAGTTTACTCAGCAGGACACAGCAGGTGCGCTCTGTTCACCTGCGACTCGGGGAGAAGGCGTTTCTAATTACAGGATGCATGGCCCAATGCAAAAGAGAGAGAGAGAGAAAAGCGACGCGGAAAAGCGCAGGCGCATGGTCTAATTCAGTTTACCAGCGTTACGCAGAGAGGCTCGGCCAGGTTGACGCGTAAAGCAGCTTTGCAATCCTGCTGAGAAGTTTGGAAGTTACTAAAGCCGCGCTGTATGGGGTTCCCCGAGGAGGAACTATTACTACTTTAAAAACACCAGGGAAGAATCTCCAGGCCTGCAGCGCGATGAAGGCGCAAATATTTTTTCCAGTGACGTTAGTCCTGTTTGTTGGTTTGATGGGGGTCATGAAAATGCGGAGAAAAGAGGAGGAGAAAGAGGCTAAGCAATACAGGCTGCAGGGCATCAAATTACGGGTCACCGGCGACATAGTGGACGAGTTCCAGAGCGAGCTGGCGGAGATGCAGAACCGGCTGAAAAACACCCAAGATGTCCAGGAAGCACTGGAGACACAAATGGCCGAGATCCGGGACAAAGCAGAAAAGACGAAGGACGGTGTGGGACACTGCCAGGGAGGCCAGGTGAATAAATGGTCCCATGTTTATGGTAATGTAAAGGTTAATGATTATTAATGTAAGTTAGATGTACTAATTGAGTGTATACGTGCAACAACAAACCCTCACATGTTCCCTTTTTATCCATTTCATGTCAGTTTGACACATTTCGCCACTTATTTTTCTTAAGTTATACAGACACCCTAAAATGAGTGTTATCTGTACCTGCTTCTTCCCATTCAAGGTGACGGGGGTCCCAGGGGAGCCCATCACAGCTCTCTCTGGGTAAAAGGCAGTGATGCACCCTGAACTGGGGTTCACCATCACATTTATTACTTACTACTTTGCATATGATAGACCATTTAGTCATGGCTCCCCATTCTAGATTCTTATTTTTCACAAGAAAAGAGGAGAGGTGAGTAAAGTTTGAGGTGAAAATCCTTCCTCGGCTTACAAATACTTTCTTTATCTGTCTCATCAACTGGAAAATCAGGCTTGTCTTATTTGTCTACAATGGAAACGGACAATGAGCCTGATTGCACCATTAAGTTACAGCAAGAGTAAACCCTTTTCCTGCATGAGCATTTTTTTTTTTTTTTCTGTTTGCAGAAAATTGCTGCAGATCAGCTGGCAGTGGCAGATTTAGCCTTAAATGAACTCAAAAGTAAGTGATGCTTTTTGGGCTTCAATGCCTAAAACAGTGATGAAATTGAAATTTGATACGAGAAAACAATTTTCGCTGTTTTGTTAAGCACTTACTTATTTCCTCAATACATTTTGTGTTTCTGAATTTGTGAAAACCGAATGTCCTGCTGTAAACTTTATTATGATGTATTTAAAATTCTTCAAGTCGTAATAACACTTACAGCTGCATCTACGAAGGAGGAGAGTGAGTGGAAAGCAGAAACAGACGCATTGAGAGAACAGCTGGCAGAACGAAGCTCAGTGTGTGACTTCGTAAAAGAACAAACGGGCTCAACAAAGTATGGTTACTTTTTCACTGGAATCATATTTTCAGAGTAATTCATGGTTGTGTTATGTCTTTGTATTCACCAAAATTTCTATTGTGATTTCTTTTTTTTTTTGTCTCAAAGAAAATTCTGTGACAGTAAAGAGGTTGATAAAGCACAAAAGGCAGAAGAGGCCCCCAAACAAGAAGAGGCCCCGAAACAAGAAGAGGCCCCCAAACAAGAAGAGGCTAAAGCAGAAGCCCCCAAATAAGAAGAACCAAAGAAAGAGAACCTTAAGCAAGATGTCTGTCTTCCTTTTATTCTACAACACTTAATGTATTTGAAAAACACACAAGGCATGTTTTCAGCAAGAGTGCTTCGCGTGGACCTTTGATATCCTTGCTTTTATCGTACTTTACTTAAATTGGAGAACACAGTCATCTGATTGGCCATATCCAAGAATAGATGATATTAAAAGACATATTTGATACTGGTCTCTGCACAGTCACCTACAAAGTTGTCACATACTGACACACACCAAACTAGTAGCTAACAATTGCAGGAAACTGAAAACGAAAAATGTTGGCAAAACTTTCTGCAACAAAGTGAATTTTGAAACCACAATGGCTTACTGAAGTACTTTAATATAGAACACAGAAGTAGGTTACAGTAGTGAGTACCAAATTTAAAGCATATCTCTCTTTCAAAGACCTGAGGAAAGTTATTCATGCTTATCACCTCTCAGATTACTGCAGTGTGTTGTGTAGTGGCGTGCATCAGTCTTCTCCTCAAGGTTTGGAAGTACAGTAGTTCACAACGCAGTGGTGCATCTTTTAACTGGTACAAGGATGTGAACATAACCTTTTTTTTTTTCTTGACATCACTTCAAGGTCCACCCTGTCTTGTCCAAATGGATTCTCAGATTTTAATGTTCACTTTTAAAGTTTTACACATCCACATCCAGAGTTGCTTCTAGATTCAAACTGAAGCACAGAGGTGTTTGAGCATTTGCAGTGGCTGCTCTAAATCTTCTATTGCAGTTTCTTTTCATATATGCACCTCTCTGACTGAAGACATTTTGAGCTCATTAAGACCAACCTCTTCTTTGCTTCTGAATTGAGTACAGTATGACATGTTAGATCACTGGCATCCAGCGTTTTTTCTAGTTAACCATTTTTATTTATTTTTTGCTTTAGATTTAGACTTTTATTGCCCTATTGCTTTTAATCTCAGGGTAAAGCAACACTTAGCCAACACAGACTTGACTACATCCCTCCAAGAATCTTACAGTGTGTGGCTCTTGGGGATGGGGCTGCATAGGTCAAAAGTTGTATGAAAGTTGTATAGTTCACTTGAGCTGAAGATGGGGCTGACAACAACCAGTTTCATCACAGTGCCAAACTCAGTAAAGAGTCAAGAAACAGAAGTTAAAAGCCCAGGCAACAGCTGCACTGGAAAGTCTTCATTATCTTAGTCCTTTTTTCAAACACTACTTTAATTGCACTTTTAACTCCGGTAGTCTAAACCAGCTCAGATTGCTTCATATAGTCATGAGATTGCCTCCAAGTGGCAGAAACATGGTATAACATGCAGATGTGGGTTTGTGACTGTGTACTGCTGTTTACTGTTGGTTCAGCCAATCCGTCGCTTCCAGCTGCAGAAGGACGATTGACTGTGTTCAGCAGATGGAGATGGTTCATAACAAAGCATTGCTTATTAATTGTAATTTTCAAGACATTTTTTAATTTCTTTGTAACTTAAAAGGAGGCATGAAGTCCCTGAGCATTTCTGGAGTATTTTGTTTTGTTGGTACACTGGAGTGAATTGCCAGTTGAAAATGATACATTTACTTACATCTTTCCATCATTTTTTAATGCATTTTACTTTTTTTTGTTCAGATATTGTATTTCAGTCATTTACTTATTTTTGAAGTACTGTTAATTATTTTAATATATAAAAACTAGTGTATAAATCAACTTTTCTTTCACAGCTGTGAAGCAACCGTTTTTAAAGGGTGGTTATGGAATTTCTGACCAACATGCTTGACTTTAATACCAATAAATAATCATAGATGGACTTTTTAAAATCTCACATCTTTCATTAAACAACTGAAAAACAATGCATTGTTTGTCGTAAAATTCAAATTTTGAATGGCAGTTCCTCATTTTATTCAGTGGTTAAGATGAACTTCCCTGCACATGCAAACACCACAATGCAAAGTATCCACTTTTAGAGAGCCTGAGCTATTTTCCTACTTTGTATGAGGATTCATGCGTTAAGACCATTTCTCTGCTGCCACTGGTCAAAATCATGATTACATTATTGAAGTTGTGACACATTTCTGTATGAAATGCACAGCATAGTCTCGAATAAAGAGAAATAAATTCTGTCATGGTCGTCTCATTGTAAGTGCAGCAGTTAAGTGGATTGCAATTCATGAATCACCTGGAACTTCAAAATCAGTATCAGGACCCAAAATCAGTATTTTTCCATTGCAAACTTAAGATTTCAGTTTTTGTTTTCGATAATTTCAATGAGTAATAACCTTGGCATTTTAAAATGATTTAATGCACATAAATTTTGCAACGTTATAAAGAAAAACTATCAAACACTGAATAAAAGCACAAACAACACATAAGTGAATGCAATATGTGTGTTAAACCACTCAAATGTTTTTATTTTTGTTTTTTGTTTTCATGCCTTAAGTTTCCTCAGATATGGAAGAATATATTTTTTATTGGTTAGTTTTAAACTGGAATTATATACATTTTTTCTATAAATCAATTATTGATAGATATTAAAAGAACCATAGTATCCTGACAGTGCATTCACGAGCAAAAGCGAGCGATGCCGTGCCATCAGGACATGGCATGAGGTCTGTCATCTGTCAAGGCACTTGACAAACTTGTGAGATGGTTTCCACGGTTACTGTTGATAAGTAGATGAGGAAGTAAATTGTAGCTAAATGCACCTTGTGGTGAGTATGCTACCCCACACATTGTGTCAGTGATAGAAAAACCTTCATTTACAGAAATGTGATTTCAGCTTAATGGTCAGTTCGGAGGCATCTTTGAGGGGCTCCCACCACACTATTCTGTCATTTTATGATGAAATGTGAAGCAAGTACTTGAGAGGCACCGGAAACTGCAGTCTTCAAAATCTGAAGCAAGACCTGCCTGTCATTACGACTCTCACAAAGGAATGATTCTTTACACAATTTTGTAGATACATTTAACAAGTTTGTGACCACTTATGCATACGTGTGTAAATGGAAGGTAAAAGGTTCGTGCAAAAAGCCCTCAAGGAAAGGAGACTGATATAGAGTACTGTACAACATTTGTGAAGAGCAGTCAAACTGTAAGCTTGTTCTCACTAGACTGCTATTAAAATAACAAAGCGCAAAGAATTTAACTTAAACTTACTTGAGTTTACTTCCATTTGCACTGCTCATACTGTACAAACTCAGGACTTCACATTTCCTAACTCCTGCACATATTGCTAATCAAGCTCTTCATATTTGCACATATTGTTTATTGAGCTGTTTAGACAGCCTCCGTTGCATCCTCCATCATAACTGCTCATATTGTTATAGTGTTGTTTATATGTGGCCTCCTTTAGTGCACTCTCCATAACAACCTGTTCATATGTAGATAATCTGCTCAAAATCAATATTCCATAGCTATGCATACAATATTGTTAATTCTTGCACTATTCACAACCATCTGTGAATATGGCAAATTACCTATGTATATACCTCATGATACAACTCTTCGTATGTATTCCTTGCACTGTTTTATTCTGGTTAGGTGTTAACTGGATTTTATTGACTTGTACTGTAACGTGTAACAACGATAAAGCTGAATCTAGTCTAATCTTGAATTATTAACATATTGTACATCATGACACATTTTACAATAGATAGGGTGCGGGACTTGGCAGATGAAATACCTCTCTAATTTTTATCCTGGTTGCACAGGTAATGATTAATGCATGCAAAAACACGATGACCGGCAGAAAGAGCAAAGCTCAGCGTGGTGTAGCATGCAGATCTGTTGCTGTTGCAGCTCCAAGAATGAGTCATTTGTGTTTATGTTTGTTTGATATTTTACTGCATGTAAATCTGAGGGGCAGTCTTGGAAATTTAATTTACTAACCCCTATTAAGAACAAAATATCTAGGCAAAGTGATGAGAAACGTTCCTCCTTTTATTCATTCTCAATGTCACTATTCTGCTTACATCAGTGCCTGATTTTTGTCTTATTTTGCAGCATATTTTGCCTCTTGGCCTTTAGTTTCAGTTGTTCAGTTTTGGCTTTACTCATGTTTTCCCCCCACGTTAGACTTCTCCACCTCTGAAGCTAGCAAAACACAGAGGTAGTTATTGAATAATCATTATTAACCTTGTTTGTCTTTCTCTTTCTTGGTGACCCTGCCTCTGGGCTGGTATGTATGTGTGTGTGTGTGTGTGTGTGTGTGTGTGTGTGTGTGTGGGTGTGTGAGAAAGAGAGTAAGAGAGAAACTGGGATGCGATCTACCACACTGACCAATCAGGAAATTCAACCTTTGTCTGTCACTACCAGGAAACTTTATGGGGTTATCCTGTTTGAATTCCGGCTCTACAGTTTGTATTCTGGCTGATAATAAAGCTTCTATATTTATGATGAAGGGTGTTATGTTTTTATGCTGTGTGTGTTTATTCTTTTGTGATTCAATGAATAATAATAAAGAGCAATTTCATAAGATAGAAAAAGATATGATTTTCCTTTCATCCACTGAGAACATTTTTAGTAGTGAACCTTTGAGGTTCTTCATTTATATAATTATTAAGTATTTTGGTGGCATTTCATAAGTTTATTGGAAAGAAGACCAAAGACAGGGACTGAAAAGAAAATGACGGGGAATAATACGCTGCGAGCCAATCAAAGGGTCCCTTCAGATCTACAAAACAAGTGTAGAAAAATGATTGTGAGTAAGATTAGACTCTCTGTGGAGGGTTCATGCCATCTCTGTGTTTTCATTTTCTTCATTTCTATTCATGCTCATGTTTTACTGGGTTATATAATCTGAAAGGTTTTAAAGGTCCTGGGATTATAAATCTGATGTCATTTTCCCCCCAAGAAAGATTTCTGTCCTCTATCATAGAGTAGAGAAGCTTTCAACCCTTCTCTCTGCACCTAGTCTTTCTCATCTGTACCGTCTTCTTGCCTATATTTGACTTGTTAGAATTTATGATTTGTGTGTGACATTTCAATTGTAAGCACCCATAATCTCTTTAAACATATTTTAATAATAACATACATATTATGATTCAAAGTTTATAATAATAACAATGTAAGAAGAACAGTTTAATACCTATGAAGTAGTTGGACAGAATTTGGGGATAATTATTCTCTTCCTTTAGAGATGGAGACTTTAAAAAGACATACAGATGAATTATTAATTGTGATATAAATGACATTTGTCATCAAAAGGGTCTGAGTTATTTTGTCAATTGTTGCCATCCTGTTATTTCTCACTCTGCCTCACACTGCCCTCCATCTGTTAGAGATTAAAACATTCCCCTCAGGCTCACAATTAGGCAACCAGAGGACTTTCATTCTGCCCCAGTAGGCTCACAAGGTCATTGCAGGAGAGGATACAGAGATGACTGAGAGAGACAGGCAGCCTCACTGATGTCTCTTTTTATTGTTCAATAACTGGATTGCTGAATTTGAAGTTTATGTGTAGCATGCTGGCTTCCACCAACTGTGTTAGAAATGGGAAATATTTCCACTTTTTTCCACTTTTCTGGAAGTGTAAAGAAGAGAATGAGACAATATATCAGTTTATAGATCATTTTCAGATTTATGGTCTAAATCTTTACCTGTACTGCAACAATTCTACTTATATGCATCCAGACTAATGACTAATGACTAATGACTAATGACAAGTAAAAGCGATGGGAATTCATCGAGAGGGATCCACTCTACCTAAGAAACTCAGATAGTTGGTGACAGTTCGCACAAAAATATTTTATAGCCTTTCACTTTGATCATCTCTACATGGCTGACACAATTACAGTTTCAGTCTACACATTAAAAACAAAAAAACAAACAAGCAAAAAGAAATAAGTAGCCATGTGTCAATGTAAAATAGAAACAATATTGTAGGTAAAAGCTATGTGATTTATAAAGGTTTATTTAAAAAAAAAAAAGTAAAAGATATTCAATGAGAGCTAACTTTTGGAATAGTGGAACTGAGATGAAGCTGAGGCGACATCCAGTACAAATACTTCAACAGTCACACCTGTTCATCACCTCTTGATACCAGTCTTCCACTTTGGACATCCAATACCGTTAAAGGACCACGTGTCTCTCCATTTTATAATGTCGAAATTAAAATTATGAAATGAGGAAAAATTGAGACCTACCGATGAATTCAGCTCGAGCACTGCTTATGCTCCAGTATTCTCCACTTCTGCAATAAAAAGTGTTTTATACAAAAACACATGTTCTCCAGGGTTCTCCTTTAATGAAATCGCAGAAGCCCTAAAGGAGGGCGTGATTTCCATCATTTGTTTTTGATACCATTTTATCTTTAAATTAAATATTTCTAACGAGGGACTTCGTGAATGACCGTCATGTTTGACATTTGTCCTCCCTGCAGGCGATAACAGACAGTTTTTTGGCGCTGCATACGGGGTTGTGTTCATGCATGTGCATCTACATGTGTATGTGTGTGTGTGTGTGGGGGGGGGGGGGGGGGGGGGGGGGGGGGGGGGGTGTTCACAGAAGGATGAACATGACATGTATTGATCAGGCTAATGTGGGGAGGAAAGGCTGCGGGCCACAGCAGCTGATCAATATACCTCTAATTACATGAGTGTGAGTGTATGTTACCGACAGAGTGAATATTGGTACCAACCCCCCCCCCCCCCCCCCCCCCCCCCCCCCCCCCCCCCCCCAATGACAATCCAAACTCAAACTGCTATATATATATAAATCCTGTCCCAGTGATGAAAGGCTCACAAGCTTACTCAGCCCTGAGACACCTTCTTGCTTTTTAGGATGCATGAAACGCCATTTTTATTTTATTTATTTATTTTTTTAACACCATGTGCGGACAAAAGGGAATCAGTAAGTATCTTTATTTTGTATTTGTACATGACGTAGGAGAGATTTTCTATATTTTCTGAAGCAGATAGAAACTGATCTCAAATGCCAGAAAGATCTTGTATTCCCAGTACAGGAAAGGCAGTGTCACTGTTCTACTTAACAGGTTTTTCAGGTCTTTTATACTCTGTCTGAAAGACTGTGGGCTGTTTTTTTTGCTCACAACTAAACTGTGCCTCTCTTTTGCCCAGGGCTTTCCATCCTGCTGGACTCCCTTTGACTTGCTAGAGGCTGTGTGATATGTTTGATATTCGGTTGTTCTTGTGCTGTATCATGTCAACTAAATATCAGACATATTCCTACAGAGTCTGGCACTGACTTCTGATCTTTGCCACACCTCTGAAAAGAGGCCTTTGGGGTCAGATATTCAGGTAAATGGTTGTGGATGGTAAACTTTACAAGTGCAGTTCACACAAATATTGGAAAACATCATTAGCAGAGTGTTGCAAACATAATTCGTGACAGGTCTAAGCTAATTATGAACATTTTCCTCGTGTATGTGAATTCCTGCTCTCAAACACACACCCACCCACATAAGTGCAACTCACAGCTGACACGTCAGTTTTTCTGTTCTATTTAGCCTGCATGACTGTTCTGCTCCATGAGCAAACAGGTTGTTGTGTTGTCACATGACAGGTTTTTGACAGGAAAAGCAACAACACTGCATAGAAAGGCAGTTTAAAGTGTGTACTGTCGATAATAAATTTGCTATTTTTGCTTGCAAGCTTCTCATGAGGAGACTTTTCTTCTTGTTCAGAACAAATGTATCAATTGTCACAATTTGTCATGCGTGATTTAATTTCTACAGGACTGAAATAAACTTTGATGGCATGTTAATATCCTTTAGAGTGATTCATTACTGTCTCTGCATGCCTTGTATGCATCTTCATGCTTCACTTTCTAATTTTATTCTTTCGTCAGCTGGGCTTGCGTACTGATGCATTTTGACTTTTGGCTACAATGAAACTTCTTGCCACGCATTCAATACATTTTTCAAAGGGCATTTTATGACGTAATGGTGTATTTTTGAGATAAGCATAATAAGTAAGAAGCTAATGTTCCTGTGGGAGCACTGAATGGAAGACCATGCTCTCTGATGTGAGGAATAATGTATTTTTAAATCAAATGAGCTGCTGTTTTGTAGGCTTCCTCTGTGTCATGCAATGACATCTCTTATTGGCTATTGTTTTAAAACTACAATGCAGATTTTAGGTCACTGAAGCGTGGCAGCCGATCCTTGGTATTGCAACGACTGAGAAAGCGGATGTCAGAGGGCATCTGAAGAAGTGCTGTAAAACGTACATAAACATATGGACAACAGAAGACAATGAGGCAGCGTGGACATCGTGCATAGTCCAGCTCCAGAGGGCTTGTGTTCATGACGGTTATATGAAGACTGTTTTACACAACATAGAGGCGACATTAAACCAGGATAATAAAAACATATGATGATTGAATCCTACTCATCCTCATCAATCACCATCAAGGTTTCTTCTGTGCGATGAGCTGATCCAAAGCAGCCCAGTTTCACCAATGCCGGTCTTGTATCTGATCACACAGCAGTCATCTCAGATCAGACACCAAAACATTTATAATACTGACACTGATATATTATATGATAGAAACTGTTCAAATTGCCCATGAAGGTTTGATGAATTGTGCATTCAGACATGTGAAAACAGGAAAGCGCACCAACTTTCAGTTCTAAGATTTTACCTGAGAGGGCATTCAAAAAAAAATCTGGTCCTGTCAGTGAGTAAATGCATCCTTATTTAACAAAGCCTAAGTCTAAGTTGTTGAAGTTGTGTATGAAAAACAACATCCTGCTTTCCCAGGAATTCAGAGGCACATGTTTGATGATCGATTAGTGACCACTTCTATAAAAGTAGCAGCTTTGGCAGTGTGCAGGTCTGGTGGTCTGTGTTTTCACAAAGAGGAGAAAATAGATGATCTAATCACCTAATTTAAAAATGAGGTTAAAAACAGAATTTCCTGAATAAAACTAACACTTAGATTTCATGTCCAGACAAGGCGTCATCTACCTGTTGATCTCCAGCCGACTTGTCTTTTGTCTCGTCTTCCCCCAAAAGCCTGTTATACATCTTCAGCTCATTCAGAAAACTGATGCTCTACTAGGAACCAGGAAAACTTAACACATCACTCAGGTTTTCAGGTCTTTACACTGGTAGCGTGTTTTTAAAGTGTTTACAAATCTATCAATGATGTGGTATAGTTCTGATCTCCTTGTAAAATACTAGAGCAAAGAACAAAATATGAGAGATTTTTAGGGGGCTGTCAGCTGGTAGAACCTTGAGTAAGAATTTGAAAGGCTGAAAATGCATTTATAAAAAGCTATTATACTTCACACAGGTGCAGTTTGCTTCCAGATGACTTTAAATGTCTGCCGGCTCTTTTTAAAGGGAACTGAAAATTGTTGTTTTCCTGTGACTACTGCCACTGCACTGTTTTATACATTATCTCCTCTAATTTTTATCTATTCTTTTCTTTTTTTCCTTTGCATGTTCTTCTTCTGTTGACCTTTTTTTTGTCTCAATGGATTTTACAGTATTTTGCCTTTAGCCATTTCAAATAGCAAATTCAACCAAATCCACTGATTCATTAAAAACTATAATGAGACTCCTGTTATTTGTGCAGTGATTCATTAATGATAGTGTATCTAAATGAAATGTGTCAGTGAACTTGAATTAAACATTTGAGAGAAAGACTGTTATCTAAAGCTTCATTATAGTGTGTTTAAAAGCCAAAAAATTATATAAGACTTTTACAATACAGACACAAACCTGACCTTTTTTCGAATTATATTTTTCATCAGGGGGTCAGTGGTTGATGTTGATTCTCTGGCACACATGTAACTCCTGGGCTGGTCATAAGGTCACTGGCTGGTTGTCCTATAGATGGTGTCACTGCCGCTATCTGACCATCTGACAGGGTCAAATGGCATCCATTGAGACAAATGTTATCTGAAAGAGTGCAGACTGTATACTCTGGGGCACTGTTTGTAAAGCACTACAAGGAGAATGACGAACATTGTAATAATAATGCTCATGTATTTTTGTGGGTTGCATGCATGCGTGTGCAGATATATTAAGGTAAATGATGCGTCCGAACTGATAAATCTGTTGTGGTGGACTATAAATATCTGAGAGCAAAAGGGAGAGAGAACATCAAGTCAAGAGTGGATCTGAGGAGGAAGCACAAAGAGCCAAAAGGCAAAAAGGGAAATATAAAAAGAACAAGAGGGTGAATGAAAGGAAGAGAGCAGACAGAGAAGAACTGACAAAGCAGCAAAGGAACATTTATATCAGTAGTGCTGGAAAACTCAGAAATAGGTAAGACTGGAAATATGATGGCTAAAATTTGATGATTATGTTTTCACACTTTTCCTTTTCCTTTTTTGTTTTTAAATGTTGTATGTCAAAATCTGCAATGCTTTTCTCTAGAAATGGCAAACGCAACAGGAGTACTCTTGGCTTCACTCTTGTTCCTGAGAGCCAGTGTGCCATGTTTTTCTTTGTATAACAGTGGTGAATGCTTCTTCAACACTAAAGGTACAACATGTGTCTGAAGATAAATGTGTGTATGTGCACTATGAATGTGTTGTAAAGCTTCCTATCGAATTAAATGTGTATTTATCAGTGGTGAATTCTAGAATACAAAATGTTTTGATGTTATTTGTTCTTGATTTTTATATTTTGAATTATTAATTATTATTGTGAATATTATACTATATCACAATAATATATTCACTATATGTATATATAAATGTATGTGTGTATAGATAGATAGATAGATAGATAGATAGATAGATAGATAGATAGATAGATAGATAGATAGATAGATAGATAGATAGATAGATAGATAATTTACTACTTTTTGTATATTTTTTGTATTTTTTCAATGTACATTGCAGTATAGCTTGATACAATTTTTATAAGTAAGTGACAGATCAGAGTACGTCTCTGCCGTTTGCAGGCACCTGTGAACACATGGGACAGGTGTACGGGATTGGAGACAGATGGATGACCAGTGACTGCTACCAGTGTGTCTGCATGGAGCCTTTTGGAGTGGGATGCTGTGACCAGTGAGTTTGTTTTTCAATTCATTCCAAAATAAAATAAAAACAAATGAAATGAAATGAAACTTAGTCACATGTGTCACTCATTCTATATTTTTTCTCTTTTATTTCTTACAGTGGATCCAAGCCTGTGGACTATCCAGAGTGGTGTGAAATCATACGCAAACCTGACTCTTGCACGAGCGTTGCAGTGATGAGAGTCAATCACAAACTGCCCTGCCTTTGGGGACAAGGACGGCTCAGAACAGCAGGAAAGCCGTGGAAATCTGACAATGATCCTTTGTTTTGAGTTCAGTCCTTCCAAAATAAATACTATAGTCATAATGTTAAGTTTTTAGGGAGTTTAGCAAATGAATGATTTTTTTAAAAAATATATTACTGAAGAATTTATTTTGAAAGGGTGGATTTTTCAACAAAGAAATGCAAATAAATATATATCAGTGTGTTCACCCTGCCATATTTATAAATTATTATTTAAAGACTGGAGCATTGTAATGTTTATGTTGGTCATCCATCAGTCTAAATGTTCTGAATGCCTGATTGTCAATCATGTCATTTCAAAATATGCTTAAATATCCAATACTTATACTGTAAATACGTGTAACTGCTCTAATTCTATTGATATTGTTGTCAAATAAAAAGAGTTTCTGGGTTTCTGACTACAATTCAGCAGTTGTAAACCTGAAGCGAAAATAAAATTTGATGAAAAACAGTATGACCACCATGTCTGAGCAAATACATCAGTTATTTTCATCATCTTTCTATTGGATGTCATTCCAGTATTGACCTAGATGTAAGAGTTCTTTTTTTTTTTTTTTTTGACAAAAAAAAAGGTGTAGCCGTGACAGATTTCATGAAAGCATTGAAACATGAAAGCATTCATTGGAGCCTATCCCAGCTCTCCTTAGGTGAAACTCAGGGGGGCACCCTGGCTGGCAGTCCATCATAGGGCCACAGACAGACAAACAACCACACACACTCACTACTTGGAAAATTTAGACTCACCAAACAACCTAATATACATGTCTTTGGACTGTGGGAGGAACCCAGAGAAAACCCATGCAAGCACGTGGAGAACATGTAAACTTCCTTAAAGAAAGACCCCGTAATTATGTTCATATTCATATTTTATATGAATATTCATATATTCGTATAGGATAATAAAAAGATAACAAAAAGAACAAAAATAAGACTGGAAATGAATGAAGAAATGTAATTCATTTATTTAGTTAAATTTAGTTAAAGTATTGTGTGCTTTCAGGGAAGAGTTGAAACAGGTTCTGGGTGGTCAGGAGGTGCTTCCAGATGACTCGACGACTACTGCTAATGTGATTCAGGGAGACAGGTAAGAGAGTACTTGGCATGTCATCTGATAGAAAAACAGACAAGGAGACTTGGTTGAATGAGGAAGTGCAGGAGTGTGTACAGAGAAAGAGGTTAGTTAAGAAGAATGGGACACTGAGAGGACCGAAGAGAATAAACAGGAATACAGGGAGCGTAAGGAACAGGTGGCAAAGGCCAAACAAATGTGATGTGAACTGTGATGAGTTGTATGCTAGGTTGGACAGTAAGGAGGGAGAGATTCACTTACACAGGTTGGCAAGGCAGAGATAGAGCTAGGAAGGATGTGCAATAAGCTAGGGCAGGAGTGTCTGACTTCAGTCCTCGAGGGCCCCTGTCCTCCCGTGTCTTAGATGCTTCCTTGCTTCAGCACACCTGATTCAAATTAATGGATCATTCGAATTAGGTGCTCAAACATCTAAGATATACAAGACAGAGGCCCTCAAGGACTGGAGTTGGACACCCTTGGGCTAGGTGTGATTAAAGATAGAATGAGATGCTAGGAGTTTGTAGGAAGATGAAAAAAGTACTTTAAAGAGATGATGAATGAGGAAAAATGAAAGAGACCGAAGTGTAGTAGAGCTGTTTGTTGTGGACCAGGAGCTGGCAAAGGTTAGTAAGGCTGAAGTGAGGAGGACATTAAAGAGGATGAAGAGAGACAGTTGGTTCTGATGATATACCTGTGGAAGTATGGAAGTGTCTCAGAGAATTGGCAGTAGTGATTTTGACTCTGACATTAAGCAAGATCTCAGAGAGTGAGAGGATTCCTGAAAAATAGAGAAGTGTGCTGGCGCCAATTTTTAAGAATAAGGGGGATATGCAGAGTTGTGGCAACTACAGAGGAATGCAGCTGATGAGCCACACAATGAAGTTATGGGAAACAGTAGTGGAAACTAGACTAAGGAATCTCCATGAACTATGATGTTTGCAGATTACATTGTGATTTGTAGTGAGAGCAGTGAGCAGGTGGAGGAAAAGCTAGAGAGGCTGAGGTATGCTCTGGAGAGGATTGAAAGTTAGCCATAGAAAGACAGAATACATCTGTGTGATGAGAGGAACCCAAGTGGAACTGTAAAGGTATAGGGAGCAGAGGTAAACAAGGTGGAGGATTTTAAGTGCTGCAGGGGTGTCAAACTCCAGTCCTCGAGGGCCGCTGTCCTGCATATCTTAGATGTTTTCCTGCTTCAGCGTACCTGATTCAAATGAATGGGCTGTTAACACACCTGAGCAGACCTGGATGACAAGCCTATGGTCAGGAAAATATCTAAGATGTGTTGGACAGCGGCCCTCGAGGACTGGAGTTTGACACCCCTGGCTTAGGGTCAACAGTCCAGAGAAACAGAGAATGTGGAAAAGAGGTGAAGAAGCATGTGCAAGCAGGTTGCAATGGTTGAAGAAAAGTGTGATAAAAGAGTTTCAACACAGATGAAAGGTGTACAAGTTAGTGGTGAGATCTGCATTGTTCTATGGTTTGGAGACTGTGGCACTGAGGATAAGACAGGAGGCAGGGTGGGAGGTAGCAGAGATTAAAATGTTGAGGTTCTCTTTGGGAGTGACAAGGATGGCTAGGGCCAGGAACGACTACATCAGACAGACAGCGCATATGAGATGTTTTTGAGAGAAAGTTAGAGAGGCTGGACTGAGATGGTTCGGACATGTACAGAGTAGGGATGGTGAATATTGATGTAATGAAATGGAACATGAAGTTAGCTGGTATGAGAGAAGATGATGCAGAGGATAGGGTTAGATGGAGGCGGATGATTCGCTTTGGCGACCCCTGGAGGGAAAAGACGAAAGGAAAACAGGAAGAAGGAGAAGGAAGAGTCTCTGTTTTTGTTCGCGAAGTACTTTCCATGCTTTTATTTTGGAATATCTGCGCAGCCTTATGGCGTCACATTGGGGCGTCTGTTGTCTGCCATTATGGAGCGTTTTTACTGAAGATATTTCCACGTTTCTGTTTTGCTGCACGTTTTAATCCCCGAAAAGCACAGAGAAGCAGAAAAATGTGGATACTTACACCCTTGCAGCCGACAGGTAAACTTTCTTCACTGTCTCTGACGTAGCTCGCGAGTTAAAGTTCACGTTCTGAGAAGTTAGCTGAGCTGTTAGCTTAGAGCAAGTTAAAACACTGATTTAAACATTTGTATAAAGCACGTTTCTAACGAAGAAACATCAGAACATAATTCAGTAACGAGTAGAATACAGCAGAGGTTGACTTTATAACAACACAGATAGAGATCATATTGTCATTAAAAAAAAAAAAACATTAAATCAGCCAGCGTTTAATGTCCGTATGTAGATTTCTG
Organism: Hirundichthys speculiger; assembly: GCA_018398805.1. Taxonomy (NCBI): domain Eukaryota; kingdom Metazoa; phylum Chordata; class Actinopteri; order Beloniformes; family Exocoetidae; genus Hirundichthys; species Hirundichthys speculiger. The sequence continues at coordinate 1,248,664 of JAGFBZ010002294.1, read as the reverse complement.
CAGTAGTTGTGCAGAATAAAATTAAACCCCCAAAATATATTGAAATATTTTTGCTTTAAAATTGCTATGATGTCCAAGATAACGGAGTCATGCGAAACAGAAAGTGGTTTAGAAGAAGCAAAAACCTTCTTTTTTTTTTCCCTTGGGCATATAAACATGATATCAGGAGTTTGCAGACAACACAGGCCTGTATTGTTCCTGCAGCACACAAAAAAAAAAAAGTTTTAAAAGTAAAGAGAGGGAAAAGTTGGTTACTGAAAAGCCCGTATGGCTAAATAATTAAAAACTTCGACAAAGAACTGCAAATACTTTGATGTTTTTATTGTCTTTTTAACGGGGGGTCTGATGGAAAATTTAGATGGGATGGGGGGAGTACAATCTTTAATACTTCCAAACGTGGCACATATTCTGACCAGATATCACAGTATTAAAGCTTGTGCTTTTTTTTCCCTCCCCGTGGAATTTGCTTGGAGCATTTGTCACAAATAAGCAGCAAACTATCTTCTTCAGAAACTTTAAAGAAGTTCCATACAAACGACGCCATTTTCTCTGTTTTTATCAGCACGCTATGCCGCATGCTGCATTCAAGGTGGAACGTAAATTCCCACGTTCCCTCGTTTGCTAGTCGTTCTTTTGGCCTTTTCTATTTTTTCTATTTTGTATGTGTAACATGTGGGAAAATACTGCAAATATCCATTCAAGTCAGCAACTACCAAAATTATGACCGAGCTAACAAGTTCTTTTCTGGCATGAGGTGGTATTCTTGATTTTCCTTATTGGGAATACGTTTTTCTTATTATGCCGACGTCACTTGAACATAACTTTCAGTGCAGGGCATTCGGGTCTCAGAGGGAGCGAGGCACTGTCGTGTTGACAAATATATATATTTTATGGGGCTATTTGTCATGATATCGGACTTATCGGAATGATGTCATAATTTTTGTTCTGCGTGTTCTTCACCTGGTCAGCTGTGATGGAGAGGCTGCAGCGGGGGGAGGGTGGCGACTGTGGCTGAGGGAGGCTGGGGGAGGGGGGAGCAGAGTGAGTGGGGTGTGTGTGGGGGGGTGTAGCTGATGCCCCTATTGCATTGGGTTGGTGGAGGGGGTGAGCCAGAGAGGGTCAGATGGCCCTGGGTTGGCGCTGGGGAGGGTGGGGGAGGGGGCAGAATCAAACCTGTTAAAAAACAGGTTCAGCTGATTTGCCGACTCCTGGTCTCCAGATTTGGGGAGACCGAAACTTGTTGTTCTCCAACAACAAGCCGTGGGTGACCACTGAACTGAAAACCCTGCTGAATGAGAAGAAGAGAGCTTTTAGTTCAGGGGACAAAGAAGAGCTGAGGAGGATCCAAAAGGTTCTTAGGAGAGAAATAAGAAGGGGAAAAAACATCTACACGAAGAAGTTGGAGGCACGCCTTCAGCAAAACAACATCCGGGAGGTGTGAAGAGGCCTGAATACAATCTCAGGCTGGAACAGTGGGAGGAGCCCCGAATCTGGAGACCAGGAGTGGGCAAATCAGCTGAACCTGTTTTTCAGCAAGTTTGATTCTGTGGAAGACTTCCTGTGTGGTTCCGGTACTAAAGACCGCACAGCCCAGGGAGCCCAACCACTTTGGGCCTGTAGCCTTGACCTTTCACCTGATGAAGACCATGGAGAGGATCATTCTTAACTACCTCCGACCCTTGTTTCGAGCTGAACTGGACCCCCTGCAGTTTGCCTATCAGCCAGGCATTGGTGTGGATGATGCAGTCATCTACATGCTACACTGAGCTCTTTCTCACCTGGAGAACACCAGAAACGCTGTGAGAGTTATGTTCTTTGACTTCTCCAGTGCTTTCAGTACTATACAGCCATCACTACTCAGGGGGAAGCTGGAAGGAGCTGGAGTTAACAACCACCTGACTGCATGGATCATCGACTACCTCACCAGCCGACCACAGTACGTGAGGCTTCACAACTGTGTGTCTGATGTGGTAGTCTGCAGCACAGGAGCTCCACAGGGGACGGTCCTTGCTCCCTTCCTCTTCACCCTGTATACATCGGACTTCAGTTATAACACCGACAGCTGCCACCTACAGAAATTCTCAAGACGACACAGCCATTGTTAGATGTGTGTCAGAGGGGAACGACCAAGAATACAGGAGGGTCATCACTGACTTTGTCAACTGGAGTGGGGTCAACCATCTCCGACTCAACACCAGCAAGACGAAGGAACTAGTGATTGACAGATTACTCCAGTGAAGCATCCAGGGTTTGAACATCGAGGTCGTAGGAGAGTCCAAATACCTGGGTGTTCACCTAAACAACAAACTGGACTGGTTCACCAACACCAACGCCGTGTACAAGAAGGGCCAATGTCGTCTTCACCTGCTGAGAAGACTGAGGTCCTTCGGTGTGTGCAGGAAACTGCTAACAGACATTTTATGACACTGTCATAGCATCTGCCATCTTCTACACAGTGGTCTGCTGGGGCTGTGGAAGAACTGAGAGGGACAGGAAAAGACTGAACAAGCTGGTTAGGAGAGCCAGCTCAGTCCTGGACTGTCCCCTGGAGACCATCGAGGTGGTGGGTGATAAGAGGGTGTTAACAAAACTGAGATCCATCATGGACAGCACCTCTCATCCCCTGTATGAGACTGTAAAATCACTGAACAGCTCATTCAGCAGCAGACTGCTGCACCCACAGTGCAAGAAGGAACGTTACCGCAGGTCCTTCATCCCATGAGCCTGTCAGACTGTTTAACAGCATGACTCAATGGAACACCTTTTTGTCTGCTGTACAACCCCCCATCCCCTAACACGTGCAAAATTGTTGTTTTTACACTTCATTTATGCCATACTTATTTATTATACTTGGTCCCTGTAAAATATCCACCGCTCCATCTCATGTAAAGTACAATGTTAAATATCAACAGCTCCACCTCATATTTATCAAAGTGAAATGTGTATATATGTGTATAAATTGTAAATAGTCTGGTGTGTATATAGCTTATGTTTAAAAATTCCATTTTTTTAGAATCATTTTTTGAGAGCTATATATACATTTTATATTATAAGTACTTCTGCAAGCTCTGTTGAAAATTTTATTTTATTTTATTTTTTATTTATTTTTTTTTATCTGTCCAACCTGTGCTGCTGTAACGACTGAATTTCCCCGGTGATCGATTAATAAAGTACGATTCTAATCTATTTATTTCCTGTTATCAGCCCGATAATTATCGTGCACCCCTACATAGGACTATTTATTTAAGTAAATAAATGCCTGCTAGGGTCGTGCATAGTCCAACAGATTCATGTAAAGAACATGGGCAAACAAAAAAAAATATGTTTTAAACAACATTTAGGTTGTCTGTCTCTTTTTTGTTTTACATCAGAAAATTGATAGCCCAGTGTCTGTCCTCTTAACAGGTGAGACCCTACTATCTATTTCCGGGTAAAGAGTACACCGTGGGGCGCAAGAATTGTGATATCCTTCTTCCCAGTGACCAGTCCATCAGCCGGACTCACGCTCATCTACATGCTACTGACCAGGTGAGAGAAAAAAGATAAAAATTACAGTTTTATGTACACCCCAAATGGACTGAATCAACAGAGGACACTGTGCTATAGCACATTAAAGGTGGAGTAGGTGTTGTTTGAAAAACGGTTCCAGCAATCCAACTCAAGTGAGATTTTGAAAATATACACTCCCTCCCTCCTCCCAAAGGCTCCGCCTCCTCCTCTTCAGCTCACCCCTCGAAAGCACGCCTTCACATGATTCACGACTGCATGAACCATAGGGAGGGAGGGAGCTAGGGGTGATATTTGATGGACGTATTAGGCAGCCAATCAAAATAGTGATGATCACTTTTTTGATTGGTCAGAGTTTTTCTCTGATTATACCTTCTAGACTGGACCAAAATGTTTAGTTTTTTTTGCAAACATTTTATTTCAGTGGGTGCAATGGAAATGTGAAAAGGTTTTCAGGCAATATTGTAAAAAGTGTTGCAAAAAAACAACACCCACCCCACCTTTAAATACTGCAGCGATGCCACATGTTTACTTTGATGCTGGCACTATTTGTTCTTGGGCTAATATTTCTAGGGTTAGATATTGATATATGATACTATCTGAGCTCAGTGACTCACTGTAGGAATTCTGGACACTTGGAAACAACAGTTATGCGTTTATAGAGTGGCAAGTGCCAAATTGTCATTTATTTACCTTTGACTGCCATGGCAACAAGCCAGCCATTAATCAAAATAATTTTTGTGGAAAAACATACAATACGCAGCAAACGGTAACTTGAGTGTGGCAGTAGTATTCTCCATTAATGTTCGTATTTTATGGTATAGTACTTTTCATAAAATTTGTGCAACCCAAAGTACTTTGCAGAATTAAAACAGAAGCAAAATAAATAGTTATATTGGGGAAAAAAATACATGATCAATATGAGATTTTTAGGCAGTTGTGACAACATTCAATGAACTGAATACTTTCAGTTAATATACATTTATGTTACTTTTAGGGTCCATGCACAAAGTTGTCAAAAAAAAAATGATTCAGTTTTTATTCTGTATCACCTAGTCCTTGCAGCAATGTGTTTAGTGACTGAAATGTATTTGTAAGTAATAATGAATGTGTGAGGACACTTTGATAGAGTGTGACACTGCTTAGATGTATTAAAGAATCCTCAAAGATCGATTATTGTCGAAAGTAAAATCCTTCAATTCACTTTAATAACTTTATGCTGAACTCTGCAAACACTCAAGCACTTGGTGTTAAAACAGACTTAAAACACTTACTTAAAGACATAAAAACACAGACATACAATGCAGGGTTTTGCATAACAAATAATAAAAACTGATATTTACTGATATGTAGATAAAAAGAAATAACTAGTCAGTTAAAATTGATGATCAATATATTGCTCAGGACTAAATGTGAGAAGAGTGGCAGCACAGTTTCATTAACCAAAAGAATTCTTGCAGCTTTTGCTGAGAATGTAGTCTGCAATAAAGAAAAGAGAAATACAGAAAAGAAAAAATGATAAAGCAGTCTTTTTCTCCTTAGACATGAAATGGAATTGTATTTTTCTCTGCACTACCACAATTCTGACACACTTAAAAACCGTACATCCTTTTTTTATGTACAGTGATCCCTTGCCACATCGCGGTTTGACTAACGCGGTTTTAGTCCATCGCGGATTTTTTTCAGAAATATATTATAATAAAAAAATCAAGAAATAATCGCTGAAATTCTGCGAAAATCCACCTCACAGCAGACGAGAGGCTGCAGCTGCCAGCGAAACATCAAACAATGACTCACAGCCTCCTGTAAGCAACAAAGAAACACAGACAGAACTCTAGAATCTGGGCGCTGTTTGGCTGAGACGCATTGACTACATTTACGCATTTACTGGGCGCATGCACGACGCAGCGACCGGCAGCAGTGGGAAGCATGTCAGTTTTAAGTTTATTTTTTACTTAAACTTTTAAACTCTCTGTGCACTTTGAATTGATCAACCTCACTTTTGTGTGATTAAGAGTGTCATGATTCAGTGACACGGATCTGACTCTGATCTTTTTATTGGCGGTGCTGCGTCCTCATGTCACCTGGGGTTGCTGACAGCTGCATTCAATATTCCAGAGACTATCTGTTAAAATTCTCTGATCCCGTGATCAGCGGCCCACCAGCAGACCTAGTCTTTCCTGACCGAGCACGGGGAAGGCGACAACTTCGTATCTCCATGACGGAAACCGAGGAGGCGAGGCAGGAGAGGCGGCGTACGGGAGCGCATGAGACGGCAACACCTGTTGCGCGTCCCCCTCCCTTTAGTTATCCTGTCCAACGTCTGCGCTCTCCGCAATAAAACAGGAACTACAGGCTCTTGTTCGCCACCAGCATGTATTTAAAGAAGCCTGCATCCTGGTCTCTGAGACCTGGCTCGGGGAAAGGGACGTTGACGGTGATCTAGACGGGTTCGGAGGTCCGTTCGGTTCCGCTCCTCCCCTCTGTCGGTGCGGAGCAGAGCGGACCTCCGTCCCCGTCTAGATCACCGCTCTGCACCGACAGAGGGTCTGCAACAACTGGGAAATCATGCGGAGGTGGAGTATGTGTTTACATAAATGAACGTTGGTGTAAAACTGTTTTAGTAAGAGAGAGACTTTGTACCAATTTAAGTTTCTACCATCAGGTTCACTGATTAGACTCCCTTTTGCAAAGACAAACAGATAAAAACACCCTTTTGTTCCCTCTGCTGTTGTTCTTTTAAATACAGGGAGGAGAAGATAGCGGGTGAAAAGCCCTCCCTCCTGACTAAAGCTTAGGTCTTTATTATGAAAAAAAAAAAAAAAAAAAGTTATTGATTGATTGACAGTTTGGAGACCAGAGGCTGTGAGGGAAACAGAAAGACCACAGTTTAGCCTTTGTCTTGTGTCACTGCAGTGTCTCGCTACTTTTTTGCGGTGTTTAAACATATTTTAAACACATTATTTAGGCTCGGGGGGGGGGGGGGGGGGGGGCTCCGCCTCCATTTCGCGGATTTTGATTATTGCGGGGGGGGCGCCGGTCCCCATTAACCGCGATAACTAAGGGATCACTGTAGTTACATTTAATGCCAGGATAATCTGTATTTATTTCCCATTGTTCTTTTTATAGTAACGTTCTGTGTTTTGATTTATGAATTGTTAAAAGTGCATCATAAAACAGAAAACATCACACAGGTGGAGCGCTGCAGTGAAATGCTGATAGGAAGTATAGCGGTGCAGAGTACTCTTGACAGTCAAACTGTAGGCTGTGGTGACTGTCCTCTGTCACAGCTGTCTAACAGTTCAGAAAATGTATATTTTTGATCAGTGATATTATATCTTGAAAAACAGCAAAAGGACCTTAGTGTAATTGGTAGTTAGAACCACGTTCAGTTTGTTTGCTGACCACACAGACCCTCAAAGTATTTAAGTAATTATACATTTCATATGTTCATAGTAAAGGGACAAAACAAGTACCTATTTACATCAGCAGGTGGCGTAGTTGTACCATTCAGAGGGATTTGGATTTAACTATTCAACTATGAAAAACAAAATTTTCTTGGTCATTTTGTTTTTTTGTTTTTGTATTATTAATAAAAGTGTTTACCAAAAGATATATTCAGCACCAGTCAGACATAACTTTTAAATTATGTAGAAACTACTAAACTTATTGCTTAAATTTATTTCTCTCCTGAAGAGTGAGGAATGCATTGCTAGTCAGTATCCTTCTTTAAGGATAGAGACTCTGGCTCATATATAGTGGAGATGCTTCGATACCATTTTTTCCCTCCCAATACCGATTTAGACTCTTTAGCTGTGGTTATCGGCCGATACCGACTACCGATCTGAGTATGATATTAAAATAAGTGCATCATGCCTGACTGTAATATAATTATCATTGTTGTAAAACATGAATAAATACAGTAAATCCAAGCCATTTATGTCTATATTTATTTCCAATTCAGAAACAGTTTAAAACAGTATTACAAAATGAAAAAGTATTTATTTTTGCTGGTAGTGTAACAGAAGTAACCAGTAAATAAATCATTAAATATAAATTACTTGGTATTGGTTGGTGCCTGGACTCCTGTACCCACCGATGCCGGCATTTTTGGCAGTATCGGAGCAATTTCTGATACTGGTATCAGAATCAGAACAACACTAGTATATAGAGCTATATATTTCTCAACCTCTGCAATCAAGCTTTGCATTTCATCATCAGTTTTGCAAATCTTTCTGATAAAGGGGTAGTGCTGCTATAAAAACAGATAATTACTAAAAGATAAAACAACACATCTACAACAAGCTAGGGAAAAAAAAGTAACAAAAAAAAAAATCATTTTTTCAGGAGCAGTGATGCTTGGAATAGAACACTGTCAAGACCTGTAGTAAGACTGCATGTCATACAGCACCGACGTACAGCCAGTTACTGCCGCTGTGAAGCGGAAAATAATAAGAAAATGGAAAATAATAGAAGTGGAGTGCCTAAAGGTTGTTCAGGAGTATCTAATATGATGATGAAATTTTCCACTGCCCTACTATTTTGTAGCTTGGGGATATGTTTGGCATGGCAGCCAAGTCTGTCGTTCTATCCATTTGTTCTTATGTGAACTTCTCATCTCTTTTTTATCTTATTTTGTTTACTAAATGTATTTTTTTAGCTTACTTTTTTTTTTTACTCCTAAATTTTACTTTTAATTATTTGTTCCTTATTTACAAATAATTTGTGTAAAAGAAAGATCTAGGATGTTTTATTTGACTTATAGATTTCATGTTTTTGTTTATTTTCTTTTTAGACCCTGACTCTGAAAGACACCTCCAAGTATGGCACATTTGTCAATAACCAGCAACTGAAAGCCCCTGTGGATCTGACGTCAGGGGACAATGTTACGTTTGGGGTTTTTCACAGCAAATTCAGGTATTTAACAGAAGATGTTGTGATGAGTTATGTTTGCTTAGAAATAAAATACAGTTCACTGAATTCATTTAAAATGTAAATTGGTTATGGACATGCTTTCTTTGTTCTTTTCTGCCTCAGCGTGTTGCATCAGAAGCCTGTAGTGTGCTCATCATGCTTGGACAGCGCTGGTAAGACGTCACTTACTCAGACCCTGCAAGCTTTAGGTGGAAAACTGGTCAACACCTGGACCCAGGACTGCACCCACCTGACCATGCCCACTGTTAAAGTTACTGTTAAGGTCAGATCCCCTTTGTTGCCCTGTTAAGCACATATGCTTTGTTCTTCCCCGACCATGTATTGATGTTCTCCTCTCCTATATTCGATTAGACTATTTCTGCTCTGTTGTGTTGCCGTCCCATCGTGAAGCCAGAGTTCTTCTCGGAGCTCAACAACGCAGTTCAGGAAAAGTCACCACCTCCTAAACCTGAGAGGTACATTGTTAATGTCAGTCATGCTTACACTGCACCCAACCTGACTGGCACCATGAATATTATCAACTTTTTGTATGTTGGTTTTAAGTTTCATCCCTGAGATTGATGAGCCTAGCCTGAACAAAGAGGATGTTAACCTTGGAGCAATCCCAGTTCGCAGCCAGCTTTTCAGTGGAAAGACCTTTATTTTCCTCAGTGCCAAACAGGTTTGTCACGTCTTCTTTTTTTTGATGATCCTGCATTGTTTTTAGGCTTCACAAACCTCTTCAAAACTACTGTTTCATATAATGGTGGGAGCTTTAAATGTTAAATGTCAGTACAAGTTATAAGGTGATAAATGATATTCATCCTCTTCAATTACGCACAGTAAGTCTGTGAGAGGTACATATGAGCGCTTGTTGTAGGCGATATCATTTTCCATTCCTTTGCTTTGTTTTTGTGCTGCATGGAAAAATAAATGACATAATCCAGCGAGCCCTGTGTTTATCAGTTGCCAGGCGTTGAGTCGTCAGTTTAGGATCCTCTGGGAAAAATCACAGCTGCTACCAAGAGGCTTGTTTTTGCAAAGGCTGCAGTTATAGAGAACTACAACATTGTGTTTTCACAAATGTACTGCAGCCCCAAAACTTTTCTTGGATATTAAATGGGAATCTGTGTATGACAATGTACAAATGCAATTTGTGGTGATTGATTGTGAATGTGTGTGTCTCTGTGTGTTGATGACTGCTTGCTTGTCTTTTGTCATTAGTATGTATGCTTCCAATTACATGTTGGTGAGATCGATGCATTCACTTCAGTGCATTCTGTCCTGCTCAGCTTTACTTTTAAAGAGAAGTTTAGTTGCCTAATGAAAATTTAAAAACATATTTAATGCAAGATATCTGATGTTAGTGTTTTGTGCAGAAAAATAATTACTAAAACTTAATGGGTTTAACACTGTTTTGCCATCATGAGTGACTCGTGATGAGTCTATATGCAGGTTAACTTGCTGCACTTCTTTTCTCTCCAGCTGAAGCGTCTGAGTGCAGCAGTGAGTTTCGGAGGTGGCAAAAGCCAGCTGCTGGAGGAGGGCTCGCTGCCCTGCGACCTGCTGGAATCTCCACACAGCTGCGTGGTGCTTCCTCCCGACTCCATGAAGTGGGCAGACTCTGTGAGGAGCATCCTTCAAAGGTAGCAAACAATCTCCTGCCAAGCAATTTTGAATACGTTTTTGCAATTTTGTAGAGGCTTCTGGGTGATTTTTGACTACTTAAAGACCCTGCAATTTCTCCTTTCACCACCAACAGAAAAGGCCGTCGACTTCTCCCAGAGTCTGAAATTGGTTTGGCTGCAATCTATGCATCGTGTGACAAGTACTGCAATCCCTCCTGTGCAATGACAGACTCAGGTGGGTGAGCAAACAGAAAAAGCACTTAAGGGGTTCTTTATTTTTTCATTTTTAATAATGCTTTATTCTTTTCTTTATTTGTTTACACTTTAGATTCCATGCCGCAAGTGAAACCCAGAATCCCAAGTGCTTCACTGTCGCAGAGTGTAGCTGTGGATGAGACTGTAATAGCCGCAGCATCGCAGAACATCACAGCTTATGCAGCCAACACAGAGCAATCAGAAAGGTACAAAGAAGGCTCAGTGACACATATCCACAACTCAATGTGGTTGAGGTGTCAGCATTTTTCTTTCTCATTTTGTCAGGATGGAGGTTTGTGAGATGACTGGAGTGGTCGCAGTTGGAGAAACCCCTGAGAATAAGCAAGTCCAGGACAGCAGTCACTTCCCTGGACCCAAACATACATCTCAGACAATGACTCGGAGTGTTATAGCCGATACAGTTAACTCATCACTCAACCCTGCAGACAGCAGAAACTCTCAGAGGAAGACACTGAACTCCGAAGTAGCAGGTATCTGCATGGATGAGTTAAGATACTGTTATCTTCAAAAAGAACCGGTTTTTCTTTTGAACTTTATCTATGTATTCATTTTAACATATCATGTTAAAAAAGGTTGATGGAAAAACAAATTGCTGAGGAGAAACATCTTTCCTGAATGAACTTTTACATGACAAAAATGACCAACCAGGGATTTCTTGACATGACAGAATAATTCTAGTACGCTCAAATAAAAAAATATTGCAGTCACCTCTTTCCATTTTGCATTGTATATGGCCTCCTTCATCTTTAAAGTAGCTTAAATTAGTGCTCTAATGGCACAAAGCACAAAGCCAAGTTTCTATCAGCCAAGCAGCTTCTCACTTGTTTATACAAACCTGAACATAGAGATGTTTCTCAATTTCAAGCTGTATGCTAAGATGTGTTGAATAGCAGCAGGCACATAAGTATGAGAAATGTGTTTATCAGGTCGCAGGTGAATTTACCTAACAAACATTGTTTTTTTTGTTTTTTTTCAGTTTCATGTGGAGAAGGTACTGGCGCTGGACCCCAGTCATCTACTTCTAAGACCATCGGTGGCACAAAAACATTCCCTTATAAACAGTCTCCTCAGAAGCCAAAAACATGTGCACAAACTTCTCCACAGAAACAGTCAACTTTGACTAATTTCTTTCAGCCTGTCAACAAGAAAAGGTAAGCATCTGGTAAAAGACAGAATGTTTTTGTTTTGTTCTTTTTGTAGCCTAGGAGTATTCACTGACCAAAAACCCAAAAGAGCCATCGAAGAAAAATTTCACAGGATAGGGTGTATTAATGACACCTGTATTCCAATAAAAACTCTTTTGAATTATTTTTCCTTTGCTAGTAAAAACTGTTATTAAAGTGAGTGGCAACTGTGAGTCTGTTACATTCAAGTTACCAGTCAGAACTGTTTTTTAGTACTTCATCTTCAACTGCTTCCTCATTTTTATTTTATTTTTTCCCTCACCAGCAGGATTGCACAGAAAAGTGAACCTTATAGTCCACCTACATTTCATTTAGTCACTTATGATGGATGTTTAATCTCCTCTCATGAAAATTTTTTGTTAATCTGAAATTAATTAAAAAAAAAAAAAAAGAATTATAGTTCAGAACAGAAATGAACTGTAGGCACATGATAGTAAAAGATTGTTTTATGTTCTAATTTTTTCATTTACTCAATATGAGAATAATTTCAGAGTATTAAAGCTTAAATTCCTGAATTAAATAAATGTCTTGGGAGAACCTAAGACTCTTTCCTTACCTGGCTCTCTGTTTTTTTCATGTTGCTATTAAGGCCTTTGGAGGATGAGTTCTCAGCTGTCATGCCAGAACCAAAACGGCCCGCAGCTAAACCGTCCATTACTGTTGATGCCTCAGACGCCCCAAACATGTCCAAAGGAGTGCCCTCACTTACTCTCGGTGGTCCCCCAGCTGTGTCCCAGACTCCAGCTGAGTCATCTGATTTGTTCATTGGGAGCTCAGAGACTCTACCAAAGGAAGTGCAGAGTAGAAAGAGGAAAGAGATGGTGGCGGAGATGAAAATAGAAGACCTAGAATCTATTATGTCTGAGGATATGGACTGCTTTGACGATGAACTCTCAGGCTATCAGGGACAACAAGAGACACCTGCAGTGCACAGTTTTGCAGTAGATCCTTCAAGGAAGAGGCAGCGGGTTCATCTGGAAGAAAATGGAGCAAGCGAACAAAAGCCACAGATGGATCCAGAAAGTAAATCAAGTTTCCAAAAGAACCACAGTGAACGATCTGAGCTGCAAATTGTCACCATTAAGACTGAACAAGACGATCCAACCGGCTACATGACAGCTAATCATGAACCAAGTAAACTTGACATTTCTACTGCCAGTAAAAGTGAAAACATAATGCCTCTCGAAGATGATGACGGATCTTTAATTGAGGTGAGGAAAGACAACTTAATCTTATATGCTAATGTATACGCAATAACTTAGTATTCTTGAGTTCTGACAGCGAATATGGTACATTTGAAAAATGGCTTCTGTTAATATTATGTACAACTTTACCTTATTTATTGCTCTGTGTTTCATCTTTTTTTCCAGGATGTAGAATTCCTCAAAGTTGGTTTTTGCCAGCTAGAAGACGAGACCAAGGCTTCTCATAAACCTGTGATGATCAAGCAGGAGGATGAAGTAAGTTCTTTTGTGTGTGTTCTTCCCCTTGAATGAGCTTCACTGTTGATTTTATTTCTAAATGCTGCACATTAACTCACTGGCTGCCATTGACTCTATAGATGCCAATTCTAATCCGAACGTTTACTGCCATCGACATCTATACACGTCAATTGCGCCAAATATGTTTTTTAACAGGGGTTGCGCGGAAACACCCTGGCGGAGCTTCTCAATAAATATCAGAGTTCCAAACATCATATTTAGTGTTCTGATCCTCTAAATGGCAGCAAAGTATTTCTATAAAGTAGACCACGCGGTTCAGTTTAGTTTGAAAGAGAAGATGGTGCGACGTGATAACAAGTACAAGTTCAGACGGCTTACACTCGATTACAGTGTGTCGATAGTGGGATTTTGAAGAGTGAAGAAGAAGAGAAGAGTGTTGCAAACGAATGGAAAACGGAAGACAGCAATCATGGAGAAGAGTTGGAACTCAGGAGACTAGCGCAAGCTGCGGATGACCAACCCGGTCCAGGTGGAGAACGTCAGCCACGCTCATGGCACAATTTGTCCGAGTCCTGCTCCGGAGACAGTTCGGATGAATTCAATGACCTTGACAGAGATTCATCGGACGAGTGGCTGCCGTTTGTATCACCTGGGAGCAGCAGAGCCTCATCACCAGATAGTGGTAAGAAGTAACTTTTTATTTTTTATTTTTTGCTTTGTTCCCCCGGTTCATTCCTTCCCACCTTCCTACTTGCCCTTCTCCCCTCCGTGTTACATGAATGTCATTGTTCCCTCGGTTATTTCTGTCGTGGCGGAAAACCCTTCAAACGGACGTCCTTATCTGTCCAGCAAAACAGATGTCTCACGCCTCGACAGAATCTCATCTCTCAAAAGTTTACAATGTAATGAGTTATCTCAAAAAACTTTCAGCTGGGAAAATGAAGACTGGAGTTCAGACGAGGTCAGAAGTAAAACATGAATTTTATTTCTCTAATACGGATGTCTAAAGTTCAAGTTATTCCTGCAGGAAAAACTGATTTATTTATTTTTTCTGACTGTGCTTTGATATCTAATTAGACTTCAATATGGGCGTGTCTTACACTCCCCAGGCATTTTCGGATGATCTCATTGGATACAATATTGTTTGGTTTACCTCAGATTTTTGAACAAATCAGATTTTACAGGTCTGCTTTAGGGATGGGCATAATTAATCGATGATTGATCATTAAGAATTTGGTCGAGGACATTCATTTTCGTCGATGAACCGAATGTTTTTTTTTTTTTTTAAACAATCCGAATGTAGGTTATCAGTGCACGTCTTCAAACAATGCGATGCATTTCACTGTGCCACCGATAGAAATTTGGCAACAGGGGGCAACATTTCACCATCACTCTACCATGGCTTGACTCAGTTGTTACATGCGAGCTTCTGTAGGTCCTCGCCTAATCATGAAGCGGTCGCGGCGAAGTGTGGCGTGGGACCATTTTCGTATAGAAAATGACCAAGTGTACTGCAATCACTGCAATGCAAATTACAAATACAATTAATCGACAACGACAACGATGTATCACTTGAACAACGTGCATCCAAGCCTTGTAAAGGACGGTGGAGGCGGTTCATCATCAGCCTAGCCTAGCCTAGCCTCAACTCGGTGTTAGCACGGACCAGAAGGAGCTGCAGCGCACATCGAGCACACAACAAGCGCATCTTTTTAAGAAAAAAAAAGCCTGTAATACTGGCGCCTTGATATAAATTGTCCTTGTTAAGTAGTCTCCTCGATATCTCTTCTTTTATTATCGTTGTTTTTTTTTTTAAAGAAAAGAAACAGGAAATGTCACGTTATTGTCGACCACGAACATCAAGGCCACTGAACACATCTGGGCATGCGCGGGCCATAGCAACCAGGCCAAAGGGGGAAAACAAACGTCACGCCGATATGAGAATAGTTGTGATAGTTTTCAATATAAAAATGTTAATGATTAATCGATTATTAATCATTAATTCTCCCGACGATCGACGAATAAATCTGCTTATTTGCTTTATTGCAAAAACCCACGTCCTCGCCCAAATGTTTGCCGCCAGGCAAAAGATGTTTGTTTAGACCCAAAATGGCAGGTTTATCTAGGAATACGGCTAAACAAACAGGTCAGGACTTTTGTGTGTCCTTATCTCTCCTATTTGTTTTGGCTCATAGCAGCAAGAGCAAGCAGAAAAGATAATAGCAGCATAAATCAGTGAGAGAAACGGACAAATCAATACCTTCCCGCCTTTCCCTTCTCCCCTCTATGTTACATGAACACCATTTTCTCCTACCAGTTAATTTACTGGAAGATCTGTTGCCAGTGTTGATGTAAAGGAATTTTTAATTTTCAGATCCTGCATCTAGCAGAGGTCCCTCTCCCACTCCTGTTGATAGTGCAAAGAATAACAAAAATATAGAAGAAAAAAAAAATCTCCACACTGCAGCAATACCAAAAATAAATGTATGGTAATTGTATATATTTCTATAATTTGTAGGTTGTGCCTCTAGGTGTCATGGGGAAGGTCTGTCTGGCTTGAAGAGGCCTGGGAGCCCAACAGAATCCCCTTCACTGCCACCCCTGGACCCAGGAAAGCTGCTGCAGAGCTGGTTTCAGACCTGCCGGTGGACTTCCTTGAACTCTTCATCACTGACGAGCTGCTGGAGCATATTGCAGATCAGACCAACATCTACGCTCATCAGTACTTTGAAGCACACCCTGACAGTCTGCCACATAGCAGACGTAATGCGTGGAAACCAGTGTCAGTCCCAGAATTGAAAACCTTCTTTGGACTCACTTTTCTCACTAGCTATGTGAAAAAGCCAAGCCTTGAGCTGTACTGGAGTGTGGATGAAGTTGATGCAACACCCTATTTTAGCAAAACTATGTCAAGGAACAGGTTCCAGATTATTTGGAAGTTTCTTCATTATAATGATAATGCCTCACAGAATGCAAGAGATAAAATGTACTCAGTCCGCCCTGTGTTAGATTATCTTGTGGAAAAGTTCAAAGAGATGTATCAACCAGGGGAAAACATTTGTATTGATGAGGGTATGATGCAATGGGTGGGGCGTCTGTCTTTCAAAGTGTACAACCCAAAGAAGCCCGTAAAATATGGGATAAAATCTTATATACTATGTGACTCGGCCACAGGGTACTGTTTAGTATGCGGCCATATGTCGGTGAAGCAAGCACTCTGACAGATATAGTGTTCTCTCTCCTCGATCGTCTCCAAGGTCATGGTTACACACTGTACATGGATCATTTCGACAATTCTGTGGCACTGTGTGAACGTTTACTGGGAGCACAAACCAATGTCTGTGGGACACTGAGGAAGAATCGGGGGGAACCTCGGGTTATCAGGAGAGTGACAAAAAATGACCTGGGGCAGGGGAAAAAAATTATGCGGCACAATGGCAAGGTGATGGTGGTAGCATGGGAGGACAAACGTGTGGTAAAGATGGTGACAACCTGCCATCGAGATAGTATGCAGAGCGTTGACATGTGGCAGAAGGGACAGAAAGAGAGAGTCTCTCAGCTCAAGCCAGAGTGTATTATTGCCTACAACTCTTGGATGAATGGGTTGGAAAAGTTGGACCAAAATGTAACCTATTACCCCTTCATCCGACGGTCGCTCGATTGGTCCAAGAAGTTTGTCGCCTATCTGTTCCAGATCTCCATTTTTAACGCCTATGTGATCTACAGAATCAGAAACCCAGGGCAGTGTAGAACCCTTTTGGAGTTTATTCGTAGGGTAGTGAAGTCCTGGACAGGTAAGCAACATGTCAGGGGAGGAGAGGAGGAGGAGTACGACAACAAGGATGACGTGGATGCGGCAGGTGTGGGGGTTAAGGGGAGCAGGGACTTGGAGAAAGGCCAACGTGCTCCAAGAGCCCCATACAACACAGACCCAGCAAGCAGACTTGATGGGGACTTAGTCAAACACCAACTTCTGCCCCTGTTGCCCACCGGCAAAAAGGCAAGGCCAGGGAAGAGGTGTAGAGTCTGTGCACGCAGGGGCCGGCGCAGTGAGACCAAATTCTGGTGCAAATCTTGCTGTGTTCCCTTGCACGCAGGGGACTGCTACAACGATTACCACACAAAAAAAATTTTTGTTTAGGTGCGGGAATACACACACACATGCACACAAATACCTGGATTGGACATTTGTCAGTGTTCATTGTTTTCAAATGTCAAAACATGTTTATATATTTGTAAATAAATTGTTGTTTTTGCCATCAAAAACCTTCTGTTTTTTTTTTTTTTTTTTTTTTTTTAGGGCCTGAGCACCAAGGCTACGAGAACCCTATTATATTTTGAATTATTATTATTACTATTATTCCACAAAATGAATTGCCTTTTTGGGGCCTGTAACATACAGTTTTTCCAGTATTTTTACCAGCATATGTAGCCCCTTTTATTGACTCAGCTACCTCTGACGGTGAAGCGATGAACAATCTGAAAAGCTCTTTGGTGAATCAGTATCTACGCAGTTGTGGGTTTTAGTTTCAACGTCAGGTTAATAAGTGCAAACAGCAGGGTGTTAATGTATTGCAGGGCAAGGCAGATCTTGCAGTACTGTGGAAAGTAAATGTTGGTTGTGCTGTAGTTATAATAATAATTTGAATAACCTTTTGTAATGACAGTGTGCAACTGCTGTTATATTTGGACTTTTTTTTATAGCATAAAGCGAATACAATTTAAGTGTCATGTAGCAGACCACCTTCATGAAGGCTCATCAACATCAGATCCCACAAGAGTTCCATCAGCAGAGGACACCCCCAAACTTTTTAATGATCAAAGAATTTAAGACTTATTTCAGCTCTTCTGCGATGGCTCCACTATTTCAGCTGCAGGGTTAGGGTTATCTCCTCATCTCCAACACGTAAATTCTCAAGCAACCGTGAGCTCTTTTATATAGCTGTTACTGCATTTGCCACCATAAACATAATTCTGGGTGGTTTCTTCAAGTTCACATTTTTCAGCCACATTCTTTTTAATTCCACATCTGTAGGTAGGTGATGGAAACTACCGCTTGTCACACAAACTCTTCTTGTCTTGCGTGCATGTTCAAAACACTGTTGAAGCCACAAATTTAGCTTGGTTTGGTTGTTAGTACAGTCATGTACAGCGCAACAGGTACCCGAGCTCCACAGGGACATTTTAGGAAAACGGTCCAGTTGTCAAACATCTTGTGCGTTAGCGACCAAACGACATCAAATGATCCACAGGTATTTAGTTGGTCATATTTATTGATTATATTGCTTAATATAAGTTGGTCTGCCCCATCTAATTATACATTTGCTTAAGTTGACTTTTACTCTGAACAAGTGTATGTGAAAATTTTGGACAAACTCCATGGGACACCTTATGATAAATGGAACATGTTTTTGGTCTTGTTATATTGTATATTTTATTAATTCTTCTTCAGATCAGCCTGAGATTCCGACAGACCATACTGATAAATGTCCTAATTCTTCATACAAAGTTTGTGTATAGAAATTCAACAGTGCCTGCATAATTTGCTATGAAACAAGTAATAGTGGTTCTGCCACATAAAAATGTAAAATATTCAATCAAAATCATGTGTTGGTGCCTGAGAGGGGATGAAAATTTAAAGTTTGTTCTGCAGGTAATTGGTAGCCAGTGGAAGGATCTCATAACAGTAATGTGCTCTGTTTTCCTGATTCTTGTTAGAACTCTGGCAACAGCGTTCTTTATCAGCTGAAGCTGTCTGATCACACAACAAGCATTACAGTGGTTAAGATGCAGGTTGAATGACTTTCTGTAAATCTGCCTGGACATCACATCTCTCCCTCTTCATATTTGGGTTAGGGTGAGGGTTCCTATTTGTTTAAAGCGATAAAAAGCTGTTTTAGTTACAGACTTTACGAGGCAGGTTGAGACTGAGCTCTGAGTAGATCTCTAACCTGTTTTTTGTATTCATACCTCTGGATTCAAGCTGGGCAGCAACTTTTATTCTTTCCATTTAATGCCAACTGGAATTATCTCTACATTGTCGTTATTCCTGACTGGTTTCAGAAGGTGGTGGGCACCTGGGAGGCCGGTGGCAGGTGCGAGGGCCCGATGAACGCTGCTTGGACCTTTAATTATTATTATTATTATTACTATACGAAATCAGTCGCCTTTTTGGGGGCCTTAAGATACTCAAAGACTCCCAAAATTTTGCACTCACATTAGTTGTGTGCAAAATTTACATATTTCATGGGTGCTGGCCACACAAAAATGGCCCAATAGTGCCACTAACCTTCTATTTATCGATGAGCCCCTCCATATGCTTTCACCTACAGACATGGAATGTTGTGTGACTGATAAATCAGCCTACAAAAAAGTCTCTTGGACCCCTGTTCCAACTCCCACAGGAAGTCCGCTATTTTGAATGGAATATGCAGTTTTTCCAGTGTTTTGGCCATTTCCAGGCCTCGTACTTTAATGAACTCCTCCCAGAGATTTGGTCCAATTGACTCCAAACTTTTTTTGTTCTAATCTAGACACATGGCTGATGAAAGTTTGCAAAGCTTATAACTTTTCCCCGAGGATGTGACCGTGGTGATGTGGCGAAGTTTGATGTAATTTTTCGAACACCCGCCATAAAAGAGAAATGCCTGTAACTTGGCCATACAGTGTTTAATCTGGTCCAAAATGGTATGATCCTAGTCCCATCCTGAACACATAGAACCTGTAATATTCAGGAACAGTTGTAGCGGCACCTATTGGCTACCAGAAATGTTGTGTTTTGCATTAGAGATCCCTGCTACTAGTGGGATGAGCGGACACACCTCAAACAAGTTCAAATCAGTAGTAAAGATGTTAAAGATGACTGACAGTGAAAACTATAGATTTTTAGTAAAGGGCGTCGCCATGAGAGTACGCTGAAGTTTTATGTCTCACCATGAATGGAAAAGTTGTTCTAACTTTTACATGCATTGTCCAATGTGTCCACTCTGAACAACAATTTTGGATGAATTCCATAGCGCCACCATGTGGTTAAAGGAATATGATTTTGGTCTTATTATGTCCAGTATCTACCTCGTGTTTCATCATATCAGCCTGAGAAGTGTACAGACTAAACTCAGAACTGTCCTCATGAGAATGATGTACACTTTCATGTATGGATGTCTAACGGTGCCAGCGTCATTTATCATAAAACAAGGAAGTGGACGGTTTTGTTGCATGCAAATGACAAAAATTCATTAAAAATCAACCGTTTGTCATAAGGAGGTAAGATTGAAGGATCAGATGCATTTCATTCAGCCAAACATTTCATACACTCCAACATGTATATTATAACTTCTGGTTGATTCAGAAGTCCAAAACTATATTTTTTTAAATGTGAAATCGTAACTGATGATGATATTTCTGGCAACTTTACACATTTTTTATGACACCTATTTTTTCAATCAAAGTCACCAAATCGAGCAGTAATGCAGCTGTATATGTTAGCATGATTGAGGATTTTTTTCAGAAATTTATTCTAAGTATTGAATTTTAGTGAATATTTTTTCTGTGTACTTGTGCAAGACCGACTCTATGAGAAGTATTTTTTTTCTCATCAAAAATATCAATGAAATGCCAAAAATGTGACGAGGGTAGGCATCTTTTTTTTTTTTTTTTTTTTCACAGACAGCAGTACATATTTCAATGCAAGTACAAAATCCACATATCAGTTCAGCTCTGTTTTTTTTTACGGTATGAACACCAGGGCTTGACACTGACACCGGCCAACCGGCCAAATGCTGGTAAAATTTGGCTGTGGCTAGTAACTATTTCTGTCTCACAAGCAACTTTGTTTGGTAACTTATTCTTTGATATGACACATCACAATAGTTGTACCAATTGTTTGTATTTAAATGTAAATGCAAGAATATTGTAAAGAAGAAAAAAAACTGACAGCAAAACTGTGGCTAGCATAAAGACTAAATGGCTAATGACTGAGGAAAAACACTAGCCACAGTGGCTAGTGAGCAAAAAGGTTAGCGTCAAGCCCTGATGAACACCAATCACAAAACAAACACACCAACGATCACAAAGAAAAAAAACAAAAAGCAAAAAAAACAAAAAAAAGTGCCTACAAACAAAATACTAATTGACATCGACCTCTGCTTATACACAATAATTATATTTGTACAGCTAAACAGACATGCTTTCTATATAATTCAAAAAAGGCCCCCAAATCTGGTTGAATAATTCTTCTTTCCCATTAACATTGAAAGTAACTCGTTCATATAAAGCAATTTTTGTCAGTAGTTCAGTCCATTCCTTAAATGAGCATGATATAGATGATTTCCAGTGTCTCGGGATAATGCGACATCCTGACGTGGTTGCCAGACGTACCTATAACTGATATCTTTTAGTTATTTTGATTCTTTCTGGCAGCAAACCAAAAATGCATAAATCTGGTGACACAGAAAGATCACAATGAAGAACAGAACTTAAAAGTTTCACAATCCCATGCCAGAGATCAACATTTTTTTCACATTCGTACAACATGTGCATCAAGGTCCCAGTATCTTTCTGACATTTCCAGCAAGTATCATTGTCCATTAATTTCAGTCTGGCTAGTCTACTGGGGGTCCAATACTTTCTGTGGAGCAGTTTATACTGAATGAGTTGAGACTGTGTTTCCTGAGAGCAAGTAAACCACGACTCAACCAACCACCTCCATGTATCTTCCACAATTGGAGTGCCCAAGTCTTTCTCCCAACACAGCCTCAATCCCTCTAGTTCGGGGGCTCGTGCCTCTCTGATAAGATGGTAGAAAGTAGAGGCCTTCTTAACGCCAGGTTTCATAAATACCTCCTGAAAGCCAGATGGCGGGTCTGGGGCAGACCTCAGAGTTCCAATACAATGTGAGAGTTGTAAATATTTCCAATATTCCTTTTGATCTAGATTGAATTCTTGTTGGATATCACCAAATGATTTTATCCCATTGTCACTAAACACATCCCCCAATAGATTAATACTACATTTTGACCATGTTTCCCACATAAATGTTCTTTTACCAATTAACAATTTCTTATTGTACCAAATGGAAGCTTTGGTTGAAAGAAAGGGACAGATATCAATAAGTTGGTAAGACCTTGACCATGTTTCTTGTACAAAAGCTAAAACTGGATCATCAAAGGGGGTCCGTCTACCATTCTGAGTGAGAAAGGCCTCCAATGTACTCTGGGCCAAAAGCCCCTCTTCCATGCTCACCCATGCTGGCCTCCGATCTGGGAATGTGTAAAATTTATACATTTTCGCTAATTGGGAGAGAGAATGCATAATGGTACCACTCCACCCTTGACAAGGCCAGCCCGCCTCTAACTTTGGCAGCATATAGTTTAGATCTACTAAAGGCTGCCTTTTTACCTGCCCACACAAAGTCCTCCACAATTTTATCATAAAGTTTAAGCAGGGATCGAGGAAAAGTCAGAGGTAACATATACATAATGTACTGAATCTTTGGGAAAATAATCATCTTACCTAAGTTAATTCTGCCTAATATAGAAAGATTAATTTTAGCCCAGTTCTGCAGAAGAGATCTAATATTGTGTATTATTGGATTGATATTATTATGCATTATTTTATCCAAACCAGGGGTCAATTGAATCCCCAGGTAGGTCATACCCACAGGCCTCCATTTAAATTGCCATGAGCTCCTGATGGCAGGGGGGCACATTTTAGAAAGAGGCATAGCCTCTGACTTTGACCAATTAATGGTATAACCAGATATTTCAGAAAATGAGTCAATAATTGAGCACACTGACGGAACCGTCACCTCAGGATTACTTGAAATCAAAAGGATGTCGTCAGCGTACAAAAAAAGTTTGTTGTTTTTGCCCCATATGTATACCTTCGATTTGTTTACATTCGCGTAAGGCAATCGCAAGAGGTTCAAGAAATAAAGCAAAAATTAGCGGTGATAGTGGTGACCCCTGTCTAGTACCTCGACTAAGATTAAAGGACGGTGACATTATCCCATTTGTAAAAACAGTAGCCATAGGGTCAGTGTACACCAACTCCAACCACTGCATAAAAGATTGACTAAAACCAAATTTTCTTAATGTGTAGAATAGAAAGGTGTATTCCACCTTATCAAACGTCTTCTCGGCATCTAGGGAGAAGGCAACCACAGGATCCTGTATATTTCTACTCTTCCAAAATATAAGCAATATCCTCCGTAGGTTATCAGCTGAACATCCATGCTTAACAAAACCCACCTGATCCCCATGCACTAAGCTAGGAAGCACTTTCTCAAGCCTCATGGCAAGAACCTTGGAAATAATTTTTTCATCTACATTAATCAACGAGATTGGACGGTAGTTACCACAATGTTGAGGGTCTTTCCCTTTTTTATGTAACAATGTAATAACTGCTGATCTCATGCTAGGTGGCAGTCTACCCCTCTCGAGAGCGTCTGCATAGACTGCTAGCAGCCTAGGAGCCAGTTCTTCCACAAACATTTTATAGAAATCTGATGGGAATCCATCATTACCAGGCGACTTGCCCAATCTAAGACTTTTGATAGCATGTTTTGTTTCCGTTACGGTAATCTCTCCTTCTAGTCCCATATTCTGCTCTCTTGTTAAGGTAGGTAATGTAATTGAAGAAAAGAATTCTGATAATCTTAATTCCTCTACAGGTCCATTAGACGTGTATAGGTTTTTATAAAATTTAGCAAATACCTCATTAATCTCCATCTTATCAGTAACCAGTGTCTTATCCTCTTCATTGAAAATGGAAGGGATCAAATTATTAGACTGTATTTGACATACTCTATGTGCAAGTAATTTGCCAGTTTTTCACCCTGTTCAAAGTATTTCTGATTCAGACAGAACATAGCATGTTCAACTTTCTTCTGCAATATGCTATTTAGATCAAATTTAAGTTTAATTAGTTTATTCCATACTTCCTCATCTGGATGTGACATGTGTTGTTTTTCAAGAGCCTTAATATCCTGTTCTAACTTAAACATTTCCACCCTCTGGGCTTTTTTCTAGGGCTGAACGATTAATTGCATTTGCGATAATCTCGCGATATCATAAAACGAGATTTTCTAACCGCAAAGGCCGCGATATTACTTGTCACGTGATCTGGCGACGTCACGTGACTTGCGAGTGAGCCCAGCTGAGCTGAGCAGAGCAGACAGGGCAAGCAGTGTTGCCAACTTAGCGACTTTCCAGACCCCCCCAGCGACTTAATTTGTAAAAAGCGACTAGCGACAAATCTAGCGACTTTATCTGGTGATTTAGAGACTCACGCGCACTCAAACCGCTAGGTTTGAAGCCATCACTGCTGTCCGCCTCGCGAAGCGCGCTTCTCTTTCTCTGTCGGGCACAGTGCACAGCCACAAACACCCCGCCTGCCGCGCGAGACAACTCGAGCTCCCCCCCCCCCCTTTTCCTTGCAAAAAATCTGTGAGCTCCTGAGCTCTATACAGACGAATCTTTCTGGCTAACAGTGCCATACTCATATTGCACTTCAGTATGTTGTGTGCTGCTGTTACTGAGTAAATATAATATTTCTATTAGTGTTCAAAAAGGTTTTTTTTGAAAATGTCCAATTGGTTAGAGCAGATATTTGTTCTTCTTTATTTTCCTGTGTGATGTTACTGACTGAAGATCAGTAAGCTTTATTTTTTCTATATCTGTATATTTTATTTATTTATTTATACACTGTCCTGTCAATCTCAGACAGTGTTTAAGAAGTGCAGTCCACATGTTTACATAAACGTTACACATGTTTCATGAAACGTGAAAAGTTAGATGTTGAAGAGGTAAAGCCACAGATTTGTTTGCTTTATTGTTGTAATCTGCACTTTAAATAAATCTGATATTGTTTATTATGACAGTGTTTGAAAAATACATGAGAAGAGGACCTTAAAAATAATCGCATATTAAATCGCAATCGCAATTTTGAGGAAAAAAATCGCAATTAGATTATTTTCCAAAATCGTTCAGCCCTACTTTTTTCATCAAGGAGCTATATTGAATAAGACAGCCCCTTATATAAGCTTTAAAGCATCCCAGGTAAGTCCAACATCTTCAATAGACCCTTCATTATATTCCCAAAATTCCTTCATTTTCAATCTTATATATTCACAATAGCTCTTATTGTGTAGAAGTGAACTGTTAAGACGCCACCTAAGTGACGGTGGGGTCTTTACCCTGCTAGACAGTAGGAGTTCAACTGGGGCATGATCAGTTACAACAATGTTCCCAATAGATGACCCAATAGTCTGACCCACCAAGGAACGAGATATAAGGAAGTAATCTATCCTAGAATACGTGGAATGTGGGTGTGAGAAGAATGTGTAGTCACGTTCTTGTGGATGAAGCACTCTCCATATATCCACTAAGGCCAGCTCCTCTGACACCACATCCAAAGCAGCACATACAGGATCACGTATTTGTTTGGGTTTTGAAGACTTGTCTAGAAACATATCCCTGACCTGGTTGAAATCCCCTCCAATAATAATATCTGAATTGCCAATATTGCGTATTAAATTACAAAGTTCGTGGAAAAAATCAGGTTGTGGAGAGTTGGGAGCATAAATATTTACCATAGTCATCCTCTGACCCTCTAACGCAGCATCTAAAATCACCCATCTACCATCTTTGTCTGTATAATGTTTCAAAACCTGGAAGTCAAAGTTTCTTCTAATCAGTATAACCACGCCTCTTTTCCTAGCAGTGAATGTACTGAAGTACACCTGGCCCACCCAGTCTCTTTTCAGTTTTAAAGATTCCTCCTCATCAAGATGATTTTTCTGAATTAGAGCAATGTCCGTCTTTTTCTGCTTCAAATAAGTCAAGATTTTCTTCCTTTTGACTACATTATGACAATCTGCTATATTCCATGAGACTATTTTACATACTGTCATAAAGCCTCATAACCCATATTATAGCACAGACCCAAAAAGTTAACTTCTGTTTAACCCTTACACACATAGAACACCATTTCAGAAATAACCTAGAGGTCAATGTATATTCAACAATGCAAAAGAGTAGGCACAACAACAGAAAAACAAAACACAAAAAAGACCAAGAACATTGGGTAGAACTAAACCCAACACAAGAAATGTTCAGCAGGTCCGCAGCACTCATTGGTCCCATTTGGCCACCCTGCTCACTCGTTCCTCCCCATCCCCTCTCAATGGTATATCTGTATAGATATCTGTATCATAACCAAAACGTCAGAATTGTTCAAATGTTGTCAGCAGCTCTAACAATAATAATAATAAAAAATCCTGACAGTAATTTCCCTGAAATGTTTCCAAGCCCCATAGGCTATACGTTTTCCCCATATAAAATAATTATGCTAAGCCAACAACAGGGAAATATGTTGATCAACTATTACCCGATATAATTTTAAGTAGTTATATTAAGCAGTGTTAAACAGTCTCATCAGCTTCTGAAGGCACCTTATCTCTGTCCTCCTCCACTTCGATTGGCGGAAGTCCGCTGATGAATCGTTTTGCCTCTGCTGGACTGGAGAACTGGTGTCGTTTGTTGTTCACGGAGAAGGTCATGACGGCGGGGAAACGCAGCGCACATAGAGAATCCTGCGCTGTTTCAGCAAGGAGCGCACCCCATCAAACTTCTTTCGCTTCTCTAAGACCTCTGGCGCATAATCCTGAAACAGGCGCACTCTCATGCCTCTCCAGACGATCTTCTCCTTCCTTCTAGCTGCAGCAATAACGCGGGTCTTGGCTTTATCCCTGAGGAAGCGGATGATGATGTGTCTCGGTCGCGGGTCCTCCTCACCGGATTTCGGGCCGACGCAATGTATTCTATCAATTTCAAAAACTGCATCTTCCGGCTCAATTTGCAAAGCCTCAGACAGCAGGGTTTTCACACACCCCTCTAGGTCAGAGCCCTCCATTACCTCTTTCACACCAGAGATTCTAACATTTTGACGTCGGGAAAAACCCTCGAGAGCCGTCAGTTTCTCTTGCAGGCGACGATTCTGTTTCTCCAGCTCTCTCCTGGTTGCGCTCGCTTTGTCCTCCTCGTCCTCCAGACGGGAGATTCTCGCTTCTGCTTCGTCCATCCTACCGCCAAGAGTTGTCACTTTTTTTCATTTAGACTCTCAATACCACCTTTCACTGCTGACATATCGTTAGCTAACTGCTCCAGAATAGACCTTATGGCAGTGAGCTCACCAGCAACACTGTCCGTTGGTGGATTTTTCGATTCAGCAGGTGGCTCCGCCATCTTCAGTGAGGTTTTAGCCGGCGAAGTTTGCGTAGGTTTCCCTCGTGAAGAAGTAGGCTGATTTGGTGTAAAGTAGTGACTTTTATGACTCATCACACTGTAGTAGAGCTCACTAACTCAAAATATTGTAAAGTTGTCGACGTTACAGGAATATTATCGAGGGTTTGAGGAATTACGAGCTCCGCTCTGGATTAGGCAGCCATCTTGGGCGGGTGTACCACGTGACTCCGGCATCTTAATATATGAGAATTTTGCTCTACTTTTTCAAGAATTTTAAGACTAATTGCTGATTTCT
Source organism: Hirundichthys speculiger (assembly GCA_018398805.1). NCBI lineage: Eukaryota > Metazoa > Chordata > Actinopteri > Beloniformes > Exocoetidae > Hirundichthys > Hirundichthys speculiger. The sequence goes on along the minus strand of JAGFBZ010002294.1, from coordinate 1,221,175 downwards.
TTTTAATAAATATTTTCTTTATATTAACCCTGCTCCTTCTGACTTCTGAGCCTTAGTGGCAGACACGTGTCAAATTACAATGTGAAGGAGCGCTGGATGCTGGCAGCTCCCCTAGTACTCCAGACTAGTGTACTGAAACTTGAATTTCCCCCTTGGGGGATTAATAAAGTATTTTTAATTTGAATACTTAACTGTTGGGAGGGGGACATTGTTTTGAAGTCATTAACTGGTCAGGGTTAGGGTTGGAAAAACTTGAAGGATTATTCCAAAATGATAATTTGCTCAAATTAGCAGTGGTGGTTCAACCATTTTTGGGGCCCAGAAGCAATGGGGCCTTAATACAGACAAATACTCACATAAATAAACATTCGCATCAAGCCTGGTGTAAAATTATTTATTTTATGGGTTCTGGGCATTGGTGTACAAAAATGGGCTCAATACCACCACCCGCTTTAAGTTTATTGACAAGCCCCAGCATACGGCTTCACTTACAAACATGAACGTCGTGTAACTATTTTGGTAATTTCCAGGTGTCATATGTAAACAAACACCTCCAAGAAATTTGGTCACGTTCTCACATTTTTTGTGTACAATCTCCATGCATTCCCCAGGCTTAACTTCTACATTTTACTACTTTGTACTAGATCATTACCACAATTCACATAACATTTTTTGTTACAGATTTCTGTGGAAAAAGGGGGGGGGTTGTCCAATAAGAAAGACTCAGGGATGTCAATTTTCTGCAGATCTGTGGATTTCTGAGTTTTTTTTCCATCCTGGGGGTCATTTTTGAGATACGTGTAAATCCGGTTTAATATTTTCGAGGGGGTTGACGCTATGTCAACAAGACACTATCTGTCTTGTTGACATAGCGTCAGGGAATCCAACGAAATCCGGGTCATCAGCTGCCATCACAGCCGAATCAATGGTCAAAGTAAGCCCGAAGCACATATTTTCTGATATTACTTCTCCCTTTCTTGTTTGGATGGATGAAAACACTAGAATTTTGATGTGAAATGAGGTGGAAAAAAAATCACACTGCGACCGGCGATTTACCATGCCCCGTGGTTGTCCAATGATGAAAAAATGAGTAATTATGTCGCCGGACCTATCAAATGGCCGATTTCAGGTCAATTTCCATCAAATTGTTGCAATGAAAGAACTACCAGCAGTAATAATGAATCTATGACTTATATCAGTGGTTCTCAAACTTTTAATACTGCGTAACACCTGAGAAACTGTTCAGCTCTTTGAGTACCACCATGATGACCAATTTTAAAATATATACCTTCTCAATTAGCTTTAAATTCACAGGAGAGTTGTTTATTTATTTTACTGCTGATTACTAAAGATCGGAAAATGGTAGAAACAAACTTTTTCTGGTGAAAGAAGAGAGTCTGCCCTTAATTTTGGCAGTTTCAGTGTTCACATAGGCATAGAACACAATGTTCTGTGCGTCTTGGAAAATCAGTCAAAATGTTCTAAAATGCTGGCAGTATGAGGCTCTCTGCTCTGCAGCAGTCTGGCAATCAATGAGTTAAGAAGGCATCAAATCCAATTTCAGTTTTTGGAATTCTGTAAAAACTAGAGCACCACAGTCCCAAACACAGTTAAGATGTCATCTAAAAATGTTCATTAACACAAAATGCAAAGATTTTGTGACTGATGCACAATATTTTACAAAATCTGTCGTGTGATGCAAAGAATGTTCATCTGATTTAAAGTTGGTTCATTTATATGTTGTAGGAACTGAAGATTGATGAAGAGCTTCCTCAGAAGCTGGTGTTGGTGGAGTTCAGATCTCTCACTGTGGCAGCTCCTCCGAAAACCAAACCAAAACAGATCCTGGAGAATGGACACGTTAAGAACTTTAAATGTTTCCGCAAGGTCAGATGATGGTTCCATGTACACAACAAATGCACACAGCAGAGGAAATTGGGTTAAATTTCAAAAGAAATGTAACCCAAACATTTAAGATGATAAACCCAATTTCCAGAAAGGGTATTAAGAATTACTTGTTTTAAAATGCAACATGAATTTAAATCTGTAACATGTTGAATTGTTTTGACCTCTATTCAACAGACACAAGTAAGGGATTTACTTCCATTGTCTTCACGGAACAACTCCATTGTATTTAGGAAATCTTAAAAAATGTAGTTTTGTGCAATAAAATGCGTAAAAAGGGGGGGGAGGGTGCAAAGATTCAAACAAAAGACAAAAAAAAAAGCTTATAAAAGTTTACACCACAGTGCATAATGTGAAAAACTGAGGGAGTCTGGGGAAATATGTGCATAAAATGTTGGAAACCACTGTGGGATGCACTTGACCTCTGAGCTCTCAGGCAATACTGCATGAGAAACCATTCATGCCAAAATGACCAGTATAACCACACAGACTTGGGAGTGCCTTGGAAAGCCACTGTAACTCTGCACAGTCCAGAGTTATGACATTCAGAGCTGTATGAAAAAATCTTTGTAGGATTTGTAAGAAGAAATGCTGTAAAGTAAGGATGGTTTCAAAAATAGAAAGTTTTTTATTTTTGCAAACTAATAAATTGCAAAGTTGGAGAACAGAAAAAATTCTAAATCAAATCAGCGTTTGGTGTGACCACCCTTGCCTTAAAAACATCATTCATTCTTCTAGGTACAGTGGCACAAAGTCAGGGATTTTGAAGAATCAAAGTCAATGATTAAATTTTATATTTTTAAAAAGTCATCTTACTTTACAGCATCTCTTCACATCATCTCAAGATTTCTGTCCAGTTCTGGATAATACCGTCAAGATGACTTCTTTTCCAAGGAGGTCTGGGGTTATTTTAGTAGGACAATACCTGGCCTTATGTCGCATAGTAACATTTGTTCTTTCCCAAGGAAGACGAGATTTCTTTTTTTCAAGAAAAAAATATTCATGTTTCTGTGTGGTTTTAGTAAATATATAAGATAAATGTTTTAAGATGATTTGCCTTCATGTGTATGTGACAGAAACGCGTTGCAGGTGCAGATGGATTCCCACACTTTATTGGAGGATCTGATCTGTTTGTTCACAACCGGGGCAAGAACTCTGATCTGGATGAATGGTTAAAAGATGCAGCTGAGGTACTGTCACCCTTCTTATTTTTGTTATGATTATTATTATTTTCATGATCTTGTGATCGTCTATAATCTCTGATTTAAACTTTCTGAACATGTTTTTTCAGGAGGAACGTCAGAGCAGGCGGGACGAGACAGCTGGAGATGACCTTTTCAGGTAGGAAAGGGAATCTCAATTGTTTTTGTTATAATATGACACGGTGTAACTTTACTGTCCCCCCACATAGATTTTCATAAAACTCTAAGCTTTCTCAGCCTCAGATATTAAAATCGGGCTCCAACGACAAATTTAAGGTGAGAAATATGGCGATACAACCACTGTAGCTTCAGTTTAAACAATCAGGACAGAGGAATTCTTTCGTCACAGTGGTTGTCAGGGTAACAGAGGTGATGTAAGCTGGCGCTGCCGTGTTTTCTTTGACTAAGCAGAAAAGGGACAGTCTGAGACCACTTTTGCGTGTGTATCAGGCCTGAGGTGTTTGATCACTGAGTCATGCTCGGTCAGTCATGCGTATCAGGGGAACAGACTATTCTGCTAAGAAAACAATCTCAATTTTTTTTCTTTTTTTTTTTTTTGTGGGTCTAATCAAAGTTTCCAGACGTGGTTTACAGGAAGCTTGTTTGCTTTAAGCTGTTCAAACATTGTCCGTGTTTTACAGCGCTTAATTTGGGCTGTTTTTATAGTTTCAAAATGCCTCTGAGCACATTCAGGAGGGATCCATGTGGAATGTTAAAAGCCTGTCTTTACGTGGACAGATGTTTGACATGCACTCTTTTTTTCTTTCTGTCTTCAGGTACAATCCCACCAAACTGACCAAGAGAAGATAAAATGCCTTCATCTTAGCGTTCTCTTAATTCATTTTCCCCGGAAGTATATGGACCATTTTTGAAAGGCCTTCAGAAATGGATGCATAACTGATTTTTGTATATAGTTCTTAAAACTTGACTTTCTGTTCTTCCGCTTCACTCTAATTGCATCACTGACAGCTAGCAATGTAACAAAACAGTCGTGTTCTGAGTTTTGTTTTCTTTTTTCAAAGTTTTTAATTGTCATTAATAAAAAATATACCATACAAAACATTAAAAACTCTTTAGGATGTGCAAGAGAATTTTAAGACAACTTGCTTAAAGCATCTATTCTTTCTAGTTGAAATGAGCTCAGTATGTTCCCTGGTTTTGGCAGAATTAGAGACTTGGAGAATTCAAGTCTTACTTTCTGTTCAACAACCTTTTGTGAGCCAATTCTTCAGGCACTTTCCCAGATCTGAAACAGTTCAGACTCGTAGTTGTCAGACTACACAACTATCGTTCTTTCCGTGCAGGTTTTTGAAGCTCAACTAACCTTCTATTTTCACAGAAGTTGCCACATTTAAGAGTTAATTCAGCATTCAGCATGAGTTTTGCAGTAAGAGCTTTTTTTTTCTTCTTCTTCCTTTCATTGGCTGCAGAAGCACAGAGGAGTCAGAAATCATTAAACACATTTTTTCCAATGTGAAATGGAGAGTATTCACCTTATTTTTTTAAACTACTTGCAATTTGAATTAGTTTGTAAAATCCATACACATTTGCACTGAAATGTGGAGAACACAGACTGAGGAAGTTAAAATCATGCTACTGGAGGAGAACGTCTCAGCAGGATTCAACATTGTTATATTTTTATCTTTAAGTCAAGCACGAACAATGTAAAAAAAAGTCTCCACTTTTGAGTCACCCAGTTCCCTGTGTGGTTAAATCCAGCAGCTGAACTCTTCTGCTTGCTCACAGCAGCTGATGCCAGGCAATGGCTCAGGCCTGCATGCACATATTAAGTATTTATATCAAAACAATAGGCATAAATCAGAGGAAAAGAACATCAAGTTACATAATTCTGATGAAATCCTGTAAGTTAATAGAGAAAATATTTTCATTAGTCAATATGAGTCACAAAATCTTAACAAAAGTTGTTAAAATATGTTAGAGGAAATAATAATAATAATAAAAAAGACTACACAGCATGATTTGTGAGAATGCAGTTTCTCCGTTGAAGTTGGCAAAATAAATGGAGTTTTCCTCCACCAGGATCAAAATCTCTCATCACAGTAACAAAGCAGGAACTGTGCGAAAGCAGCACAGAAAAAAATATTTATGCGGTATCAGATTTTTGCAGAAACTACTGAAATAATTGGAAGGAAAGAAAAGCTAGGGGAAATGGAAAATAGATGGAAACTGTCACCTCTCATTGCCTTTTCAAGTTGCTTATCATTAAAGTCATATCTGTTTACTGTTAATTTATTTTGAGCATGGTAAAATAATTTTGCACGTGTAGCATTGAACCTATAGGAGACAAAAAGTTCTGGAAGTCAGCGTGACTTGCCTGTTTGTTGTACCTCAGAAACAAAGACAGAGTTGTGTCACATTTTAGAGTGTTGATGAAAACACTTCAGATGACTACATGATGCACCAGTGATCATTCATATTAGATGTTAGCCAGAATAAATGGTGTGATATAATTACAAAAAAGGAACAAGTGGATGCCAGATGCAGATTGATTTTTGAAAAATGGACCATACGTTGTCATTGTGACATCTTGGTGGATGGATTGCAAGTTATTGTAATTGGCAATAAATTTAGAGGGCTCAAGTTAAAGTCCCTACCCCTCGTCTTTTATCAAAGTTTAAATGACCATCCACATTAATGGTTTAGTATCTTTGCTACGATACAAACAGAAATACATAATATTAGAGGTAGACCGATTAATCAGCTGACCAATTCTTAGCCAATTTTGAATCATCTGCATCAGCCTCAGAGAAACCCATATCAGTTGACCTCATGATTTCATGATTATGTGTACACAAAATAAAACCACACCATGTTCACAATATAATGACCCTACAAGCAAAAGTCAGGAATTAGTGCTACCTCCCTCAGAACAAAACACAGATTTAACTCAAAGATCAAAGTTTCTGAATGCTCAGTCCTGTTCTGTTCTACACTCTGTACCTTAAAAGAGAGTAGAAAATGATGGATGTCATTAAAACTTTGATAAGACCTCTGCACAGCATATATATCCCTCCACTGGCCATATCTTACCGGGATGTTTGAATCAATTGAATGAATGACATTCAAATTCTGATTATTTGAATGTCAATAACTATCTCAGAAGAAATAGGTCATATTAACTAAACAGTGGTGAAAGAAAAAAGTCATTTCTAAAAGTGAAGTCAGACTTATAGCAGCTTAATGTTGTTAGTAGATGGATTGAAGACACATGGTGAATTAATAAATAACCCTGATGAAAATAAGATCCCATTCTGTTATGAGGTTACAGACTGACTACAAAACATTGGCGAGTGGTAGCCTGGACATGTGGAGACTTCATATGAAGTCAGACAAGACTTGAAAGCTGTCTTTTGTTTCATTAGAAACTGAGTGTACATCTGTTGTCTTTTTGGTCTCATAAACCTAAAAAATGCCATAGCTTAGATGACAAAGAACTGTATTGATGAAGAAAGCATATCAAAACCTTTTATTCCATTGTGGGTTTAAATCTGTGCCCTAAGACCAGGCTGTTTTGCATTCTTCCTCTTGCTTTTAAATAAAGTTATTCTCTTCATTACTGATGAGCTTTTCTCTCTTCTTGAGTCTCTTCAGCAGACAGGAGGCAATGCCTAAAGCGCCACCTTTCAGAAAGCGAACAAAGTTGTCTCCTACTAGTGGGCCCATAGCAAATAGCCCTGGCTCCTTGATGCACTCGAAAGTGTAGGGGTTGATGTCAATTGGATTTGGCTTGCAGGAGATGGGCTTTGTTGGATCCTGACCCAGGTACTGGCCCTGTTCCTTCAGAAAAAACAGGTTTGGGTTGGTTCCAATCAGTACCAGAGCCATGGAGATCTTGAAAGCCTTTAGAGAGTTGTTCCCCTGCAGCAAACACTTCATGTCAGACTGAAAGGACACCAAGCAATGTTCAGGGAAGCTGGTGTAGTTGGGAAAGAGGTTGACGTTGGCCCCTCCAGCTGTGGTACCTGCTGCAAGCGGGGGTTTAGGGCACATCTTGGCACATACTGAAGAGGCAATACTAACTGTCTGGGGTCTGTTAGAAGCCGACGAGGAAGCCACGTTTGTGTAGGCCTGAGAGCACATCATACTGTACACCTTGTGGTACTCTGGGTACAAGGTCTTGGGTAGCTGCTTAAAGATGAGGTCTGGGTTGTCTACGCTCTTGCGAAAAACATGCAGCACTCTAATGTTGCTGTTACAAGCACACAGGACTGCATCAGCAGCGCTTAAGCCAGCACCTACGATTAGAACTGGATCAGTGCTCATATCCAGTTTTCTCTGACTTAGGGCCAAGCCCAGATCTGAGATGCTGTGGAATACAAAAGGTAGGTCCTCCCCCTCTACACCTAATCGAATCGGTGAATCGGATGCACCAGTGGCCAAGACCACATTCTCAGCAAACAGAGAGAAGGGGACATGAGTGTCATTTTGTACCTGCTGATATCCCCTTATTTCCCAGAGAGTCCCACCACCTCCACTTTTCACACTCTCCACTCCATTTCCAAAGCCCTCATTCCCACTGTCTCCCACCCCTCCATCTACTTTATCAGTTTGCCCATTTGCCAGACTTTCTACCTCGTGACCCCGGCAGAGTTTCTGGACAGAGGTCACGTAGGTGTTATCAGCAAAGTTTTTTTGGAGACCCTTTAGCTTCACGTAGTCACGGTAATAAGATGAGATCTCCTCTGGGGTGGCTCTGTCACTGGTTACATCCCTAAAGAGAAGTTGGAAACCATGAAAAAGAATGGCACAGAATTAAACTGACACTTGAGCTGTCTCTTTTGTGAGAGGCTCTCTTTACCGGCGCTTCCCGTTGGTTAAGTCTCTGTAGTTGACGCCGGGAAGCTCCATCCAGATCCCAAGACTAATAGTCAACATGGAGCCTTCCATTGCCTGAAGAAATAGTAGAAACAATTTTGCAAATGAAAACAAATTGGATGAAACACAGTAGAATTCAGGGGTGCTGCAGGCTAAACTTTCCAGCTTACATGCCAAGCACCCCCAGGCGTTGCCTTCCCCAGAACCAGATGTGGGATGTGTTGCTGTTTGTCTCTTCTCCACTGAAGGACAGGAGGGAATTCATAGCCAAAATCAGCATTGGGGTGGAGCAGGGTATCAAAGAGCACAGCCACAGGATTCCTTGACCTCCCCTCAAGACCCTCACTCAAGTATTCCAAATCCTATAAAAAAAAATAGTCATTTTTAGGACTCACCTGAGTGTCATGTTTACATAAAGAAGAGGTTGTTGGTGGTCTTACCTGCTCAGTTATGGGTACATGTTTGGTCTCCTGTAGTTTCCTGTACAGTATTGGGTTTGGGTGAACAGTCGCTGTGTCTAAGTAAGGCTTGTTTCCACTAAGTAGGTAGGAGAGGCAAATGCCTGATGGTCCGTTGCCTAAAGACAAACCCAGGTTTGGGAGATTGAAAATGAACCTTACAGTCTGTGCACTACAATGAAAGCAAGGTTGAAAAGAATCTTTAAAGGCTTTAAAATGTGTGTAAGACTGCAGCCAGCTAGGGGGAACAGAGTGAAATGAAAGGTCAGCAGAGTGAGGGGTTGAAGTTTACCTATGATGACCACAGGGAGAGTAGGTGGGTGCTCTTGTGGCAGAGTGGTCTCTTCCAGAAGAGGCATGGCTGCAGCCTGGGCCAGAGCCGGCACTGGGAAAAAGTACAACAATAGAGGTGTGAAGAAACTTCCAGAAATTTCTGTAGTCGCCCATTCAATGTTGAAACTAAAAGCAAAGGCTCATTTGTGTTTTGTCTCTGCACTGTCCCCCATGTTACAGAGACAGATTATTTGAACAGTTTTAAATCAATCTTTGTGTCTGCCAATGTTATTGTTTGGTCATGTTATCTTAGAGCTCGTCTCCATCCAACATCATCAGCTGACTCAGTAACACGCATATAGGGAAAGAAAACCCATTATCCATCCTAGTGCTGGGCAATATGACGATATATATCGTGGGGACAATATAAAAGTGTATATCGTGCCATTTCTCTTCTATTGTTTCTATCGTTTCTAACCTAATTTTATCAATTATTATAGCAAATATGTAATTAAATAACCTGCAATGATAAATTTGATAGAATCATATCTACTTCTACAAAGTAGCCTTTTATGTTTGCACTTTTATTCATGGTTAATGCCTTAAACAGAGTTCTCTTCAACCCTGATGTTCACTTTAGACACTTTATATTGGTTTGCAAACTTTGCACTACAAGGTTACAGATTTCAGAAAGTTGAAAAATAATTTGTGTTTATTTTTTATAGCTGAACTTCAGTGCAAAAATGTGTTTTTCCTCTGAGAAACTGTTGTGCACTTTGAAAAAAATGTGAAAGCTACTGTACCTCTGTACCAACCTGTTTTTGCTGCACTAAAATGTATGTTTGTGACAGTTCAGCTAAATGTCCTTTCAAAATAAAGTTGAAAAGTAAGCAATTCAATTTTTGTCAAACTTTTCAGAGAATTACTGAAAACATACTTTATTGTGGTATATCGTGATATATATCGTTATCGTGATATAAAATAGTCCATATCGTGATATATGATTTTTTCCATATCGCCCAGCACTAATCCATCCTGTGCCTCCACACACAGCCATGTCCCTCCCTTTCTGTCTGGGGGTTCACGCACGTGGAAATACCCCGTCACAACACAACATGCCCCCATACCTTCTCACTGTCGCTCCGCCGATGTCTACATACCCCCCTCCATCATACATGGCCTGCGGCGGGGCTGGCCATTGTTAACCCCGGTCCCGCTCCCCAAACAAAAGGGAGTTCTAATCAGATTTATGTAGGCTTGGGTCTGTTGTGAAATGTTGCTGTAGAGTATGCGTAGTGTGTGTTTGTGTGTTACACATCAGTGCCATTGTGTGCCCGCCAGGCAGCAAATCCCCCTGATCACTTCTCCCAGTGGGCCCTAATCCCACTGGGCCTGTATATGTCTTTGCCACCCCTTTCAACAGCAGCAGGGTGAGAATGTGGTGCTGGCATGCTGACAGACCAAACCATCAGAGTTCCTGCTCCTCTCCCACTCCCCCCAACACACACACTCACAGAAAATCCCGCCAAAACATTATCTGCCTGCTGCAGTGGACAGTGCCCAGTTCATACCAACCAAAACACTGCCCATGCTACCTTTGTCTCACATCCCCAAACTCTGACTCATTTTCCGTAACACTTGTGTGTCTACATGCCGTCAACAGTTTGCTGCTCTTCATGTGCACCTCTCTCTCTCTCTCTCTCTCTCTCTCTTGTCTGACCCGTGTCTGCAGGCCAACCGACTGCCTGTGGCTATCAACTTGCTTATCCTTTTCAGTAAAAGCAACAGGAAAATATTGCAAATATTGCCTGACCAGTTTGGAGCATATCTTGGCTCCATTTGGCAACTGAATGCTGGTATTTCCATGCAGCTAATCAAATTCAAAAACTCCCACAGTGTTTGTTTAAAGAAAAAAAAAAAAGGCAAAAGTTTACCTTTGCACTGCCTTAAACAGGTGGTTAGTGAAACCCTCAGTGGATTGACTCTTATTTTTTTCAGCTTTTTTAACTGATAACAAATGGATCTGGCCTGAAATTATGAATTACAGTCTAACCGAACAGCAGCGTTGATACCAGGATGTCGACCATGAAGTCACTTTGTGAGCTTTCAACTGCGTGTCCTGCTCACACTGGCAAATACAATAAAATGATTTAACAACACAGCCTTACATTGTATTCATTTTGGATGGCTTAGGTTGTTATTCTGTCATTTAAAAGACTTTTAAATGCAGCGTGATGCAGCAACTGTTCTGTGTGCATCATGAGCTGCTGTCATGTGTTTTGTAACACAATTGTACATTTTTTTGGGATCATGCCAAAGTATAGTTGCTATAGTTACACTGTAATTATTTAGAAATTAAATAAAAAAAAGCCTTCCTTGAGTAAATGCACTTTAAATGCACATGACCAAAACTGCTTTATCAAAGACAAAAGGCCTGAATGCATTTATTTTAGTGAACGCTTGAGAGAAAAATGCAACACGGTGCATCCACACACAGCCTACACCCACAACCAATATGTAAAAATAATAGGAAGACCTGAATCCAAGATGAAAGCTGATGTCTGTTTGTTTGTTGGACTTTCTTCTTGATCTTTATTTGAGCATTTGGAAACAGCGTGTAGGACAGACCACTCTTTTCTAGGACTGGAGTGCTCATAAAGTGGGTTATCTGTTGAAAACAGTATAAACTTTTATGTTAAACTTCCCATGCTCTGTTGAGTCAACAGAATGACACACAACGGATAAACTTACTTGAAACATCTATATTCTAAACTCGGTTATGAATTATGTTTGGAAATGTCTCTTAACAGGATTTGAAAGGTGCATTTTCTCCTTTTGGGCCTATAACAATTATTCTTAGAATTTGCAGGCAGCGGCCTTCAGGTCAGTTACAAAATGAGGTTATATCCAGAGCAGGGATAGATCAGTCGTCGCAGGCCACGCTACAGGATGAAGAGAGTGATGCAGCAGAGCCGCCTCATCATCCATCCTCATGGACCCGCACAGCATCCTCACGGACCCGCACAGCATCCTCACGGACCCGCACAGCATCCTCATGGACCCGCACAGCATCCTCATGGACCCGCACAGCCTCACAGCTCCCGCTACTCTCATGACTCCGCGCAGCTGACGTCCGAGGAGCACATGCGACCGCCGCCGCGTTACCATCGTTGCATCATTCAGGTCAAACTTACATTTACGGCCGTGAACCGGAGCTCTTACCGTGCTGTGATTGATCTCTCCGTCTCCCGTTTGCGCGGCGTTATCACGATGCGCGGCAGCGCGTTTCTGAGCCTATAAATAGGCAGACAGGGGTGGGAGGACCTACTGGACCCGACTGTCTGGGGTCTTGAACGAGATAATAAGCCAACCTCTCTTCGTCACCACACGCGCGCGCACGTAACACGCACATGCACAGACTCACCTCCGTGCGGCTAAATCCGATCAGACCCGGTTCGTTCAGGTCTGATGTTTCGACTGCTGGGTAAATATCGTCTGTTTCTTTATAGCAGGACATTAAAGACACAAACGGGGTCCTGCGTCTGTTTTTGTCGTCACATGCGCATCTCGCTGTGCACGAGCAGGCGGGAGCGCGTTCACGGACAGAGACCGGAGCGTCTCAGCATCCTCACAGCGCCGCCGACACTCCTGCTCGGTACGTGGGCTTAAAGAGGACACCCCGGGCCCTGATCAGATCTGGGTTATACTCGAATATTCACAGGAACTACCCTGCTTCTGCTACCCAGCTTTTTATAACAAACTGAAAGTGCAATCGTTCATCAAAAGAAGTTGGAACATCCAAACGTTGACTTTGATCTCAACACTTGCATGTTTTTTTTCCACATAAAAGTTTATTTAGTCTCTTAACGTGTATCAATTTGGGCATTTCAGACATGCAACAAATTCAAAAAGGAAAAAAAAATGATATTAAGACAATTTACACACTAAAAAACCCTGGGTTATTTTCTCAACCCAACCACTGGGTTGGTTGGATAATTTAACCACTGTTGGGTTGTTTAATCTGACCCAGCTGTTGGGTCATTAGTTGGGTCAGTTTTTTTTATTATCATACCAGGCTACAGTAACCCAACCCCTGGGTCAATTTAACCCCATCTGAGTTATTTAAGATTTAAAAAGCATCAACTTCCTTTAAGCAGCCATTTCACATCTGAGGTGGGACCGCATTCAAGGTGGCTGGATCCAGAAGACACAACGAGCAAAGTTTGTTTCTCCTCATTTTTTATCTTTACTTAAATAATTTTGGTTATTAACTGTGGCAATAACTCCATAGTAGTACTGAATCTTACAGTATATTATTCACACAGCACTGTAGACCGCTATAGCAGACCAGCTGTCTTTATGTGAAGATCACTTCTAGGAAGCGCACACACGCGCGTGCACACATAATTGCGCAGTAATTGAGCTTGTTTTTGTGGCATTTTACTATCATGTAAAGCTCCACATATTCTTAGTAGCTATTGTGGTGACGACAGACAGCAGAATCCCTGTAAATCTGATGATGACTCCAGGTCAATCTCTGATCCAGGTCCATGACCAGGCCATTAAACAATTCCACACCGGACCACACCACTTAACACTATAACCAGCTATAGGAAATGGGAAGAAAAAAAAAAGTTCAAAAATAACGGTCAGCAGTCAGTCAGGTTGTTTTAACCCAACTGCGTTGTTATTATTGACCCAACTACTGGGTTATTGGCCACAAAGAAGCCGTTTCACGGGTTCAGACGGTTTTAAAATTATTATCGAGATTATTCATAGCAGTAATGTTTAAATAAGGTTGTGTTAGGTTTTGTCGGCAGAGTGCTGCTGCGATTCATTCAGGAAAGGTGGAGACTTCTTCTTTGTTAGTCATTTCTGACATATTTATTGTTCAGGAAAAAGAAAACGTTAGCCGTTCGCTAGGCTGATCACGTGACACACACTGAACAGGTGTATATAAACGACTGGCATCATTTGCCCTCTTGTGGTAACAACGCAGTACTACACCCAAGCATATGACCCGATGACATATTTTTTCTCATATTTCAACAGGTTGCGTTAACTGTGCTGTGATGCGTTTCATCAGGTTAATTAACTCTGAATGTATGTTAGTGTTGTTCATTTAACGTTACAACAGTGAATGTACGTAGTCGCTAATAATCAGAGAAATGTACGTCAGTGCTCACCATTGTTGATCATTCTGGGGTGGGGGGTGGGGGGTAATCTGTTTATAATCGATTCATCCTTTGTGTCGTAGTTATCCAGGCTATACAGGCAGGCTGTATAGCTGGCTAAGCTAACGTTAGCCACGAATAAGGTGTAGCCAAAGTTCACCAGGTAGCATTGAGGGCTAAAGTAGATGGCCTGTAGCATTTAGATACATCTTCATACAGGTACACAGGTAGACTTCCCATGCTCAACAGCCAATTTAATGATGACATCCCACTGTGTTTTCATAGTCATCCATCCCGAGGATGCCAAAAATAGGATGGAGCGGTTAAAAACAATTCACAGCCAGCCAGCCAGGTGGATGATGGCATGAGAGTTACGGTCCAATACAGGAATGGATCAGGGAAAACTCAGTGAAAAGCATCACAGATGTTTAAATGAGTTTCCACACTTGATCACACCAGGAAAGGTACGTACACGTCACAGTTGAAATTTGCACAAAGTTTTGCGACACAACACTTATGATTCTTTTTATATTATTATTCACCGATTGTACAGGACTCCAGTGTCTTGCACCTTGGCAACGGTGACATGTTTCTCCAGTGGCTTCAGTCTGTGGACAAAATCATTCGACTGGCTGTCAGAGAAGAAGGTCCAGGCACCAGGAGACCTCTCAAATAGTAAAACACAAATATGTATTTGTGTACCTGCATAAAGCTTAAAGCCAACATGTCTGCATGCTCGCTTGCTCACCTGTAAAAACATTAAAAGTGACTGTAGAAGTGCAACTTGTGCTAAAAAATATTTGTGTCCCTGCACTCTAGATAAAGCACATCTACAAAAAAAAGACTTGTCATGCATTCAAGACAATTCAAATGTTGAATGTTCATGTTTTGAGTTTTGTTATATTTGTTCTTTATTTATAATGTGAAGAAAGTCTATTGTTAGATGGCTATTAAATGACTTAAAATCTGTGCAGTTGTTAACTTCTTTATTGATTAGGATATTTGTGCAGAATAGATGTGTAGATGTAAAATGGATTTTAAAATACACTTCATAATTTGCAAACATTTATTATAATAATCATTATTTAATAGTGTAAAAGATAATATATATAAAACAACACATAGATTGGGTTAATATAACCCAGCAATGAGGGTGAAATTAACATCAATGCTGGGTTAAAAAATAAACACAATAATTGGGTAGAATTAACCCAATATTGTTGGGTACAATCAACCCACAAGTCCACTGGGTTAAAACAACCCAGGGTTGGGTGAGACCAATAGTGACCCAGGGGTTGGGTTAAAGTTGGGTTATTTTTTAACCCAGTGTTTTTTAGTGTATAGTGCTGGATGGGTCAAGGAAAATAAATAATGTGATTTCAAACAGGTGATGTCAATGGGGGATTGTAATAATGATTTGGTATAAAAGCAGTATCCATGAAAGGCTAAATCTTTTAGGAGAGGATCTCTGTTTTGTCAACAGTCTGGGGGGGGGGGGGAATCTTTGAAACATCTGAAAACAATGTTTCTCATGGACATAGTGGAAGGAATTTCCTCATTCTCATAATATCATTAAATTATTCAAGGAATCTGGAGAAGTTTCAGTACATAAAGGACAAGGGTCCAAGCTTAAGATGGACCCTCAGCTTACCTTAGAAGGCAATGCAACAAGAACTTTCATTAAGCAATAGTTGATAGAAGCACATGATTTATGGGGTTTCTTTGGGAAACCTTTGTTTAGCAGCACAATTACATTCACAAATGCCATTTAATACTTTACTTTCACGAAGAAGCCTTACGTTAACTTGGTCTAGAGGCTTCGTGAACCATCACACAGTTAAAAACAGTTATACTATTATTGATGTATAATGTCAGTATTTATAGCTGCATTTTCTGAATTCAAATCAGGATCATTCAATTTTTCTGGCATTTTCATTTTATTAAAGGGCATAGAATTTCCATTATTAAAATACAATTTAGCAATATTTTTCTGCAGTCAGACCTTATTAAGAATTAGCCCTGACCTATCCCAAAGTGCCCTCCAAACAACAAGTTATATTTTTTTCCAGATCAGGCATGAAGGGAGGAATAATATAATAATAATAGGAATAATAAGCCAAAGATAGATAATGGAAAAAAAAAGATGAATAATAAGCCAAAGCTGGAGAGATGCCTGTGAAGTTCAGTAACTAAATAACACAGCTGGGCTGATATTCTGATTTTGTTCTCGTAACCTTTTGGAAAATTCTGCGGAAGAGGTCAAATTCTTTAAAATGCTGAGGAATAGAGGTTCAGAACTTCCTTTACCATCTACTTCAGCATAGGAAACACTTGGCCAAAGAAGAGGGCATAATTCTTTACCACAATTCTTTGCAGCCTCAACATTCAAGTGTGACACTTGACAATTTTCATGCAGTCCATTAAAATTGATGTCTGTTGGTCAGCGTCTATGTAATTTGTCTGTGATTGTGTTTATTTTGATGTGTTTTGGTTGTTGAAGTTGTGAGGGTTTTGTTCTGTTTTGGTAATGGTTGAAACATCAACCAACAGGTTTGTTTGATTTTGTTTTAATTCCTCTAAATCACATTGTGTTGCACAAGTTGAATTAAAAGTGCTACACAAATAAAGTCTGATTGACTGATTGATTGATGTAGCCTAAAATAACTATGAGGACAGCAGGATGAGTATTATGAACAGCCTGTGGCAACATCTTTCAATTTAGTTTTTTTTTTTTTTTTTTTTTTTTTTTACTTTTATGAATTAGCAGCTTTGGTAATGAAGCAATCAATACTTTACTACACTAATAAGTTATATTTGGTGCATATGTGAGATACATCACGCACACACACACACACGGGTATATATATAGATATATATATATATATATATATATATATATATATATATAGATATATATAGATATATATATATTTATATATAAAGAATATATATATATATATATATATATATATATATATATATATACATATATATATATATTTCATTTATTTTATTTTATTTTCAACCGCTGTCCTATTACAACCTCTCATTCCTGTAAAGTCCCGCCTTTCTATCTCATTGTCCAATCAGCGGACAGAACTAAAACCTTTTCCTGTACACCATGCAAACACATGTCTGCTAACAGTTAGCATTGGCTTCAAACGCGAAGATTGTCCATAAACACTGCTCTCTGAAAATGGTCCACATCAGTAGGATTTGCTTTCGGAAGGTAAACGCTCCAGCTGATCTGTATCGGAAAGAGAAATTTCATGAATACATATTTTTTTACGACACTTGACATTGGTTGGACAGTTAGCTATCAGTGTGACTGGGTGCTACTATTGTCAAAACACAAGATGATGTATGCTAAACTAACATTAGGATGTCATCATCCTGCTTGTGTCTGTTGTCATGAGTAAACTACTTCAGAGCAAATTGATTTTTGCAGTTACTGAGCTTTTAAGACTTTACAAAGCAGTTTTTTTCACTGTCAATTCATTTTATCAAGCATAAGGAAAAGTAGTACTTAAAACAACACAGTAATGACTCCTAGAGAAGACTTGTGGATATTTAAGGAGTATACATGCATAATTAAAATATGAATTTACTTTCAGTTTGTCTTATTGCTACTTTATTGTATTATAGATAGCGACCCTTTCACTGATGTATTGTTCGATCAGTAATTATGTTGGGCGGTGAAATCCTTTTTCACAAAAAAGTAGCAATTGTTCATACACTATGAATATCTATGACTGTAGAAAAAGTGACTGTAATTAAAACAAGTGATACTGTGTATGTGTGTGTATATATATATATATATATATATAAACTAAAAATATGCCAGTCAGATGTTTCCTTTTGGTGTCTTTGCAGTATGGAAACTTTGTGGACAACCTCCGCTTGTACATACGTGGAGGGAGCGGTGGCATGGGTCTGCCCCGTCTTGGGGGACAAGGAGGGAATGGTGGAGATGTTTGGGTTGTGGCAACAAAGAACATGACTTTGAAAAAGATCAAGGACAAATACCCTCAGAAACGTTTTGTCGGTGGAAGTGGAGGCAACAGCAGGTTGGTATCTGCAAATGCAACACTGAATTGAAATGTTGATGCTCACATCCAGGCATCTGTTGAAGTGGTCAGCGATCGTCAGACGGTTTTGTGGTTCTGAGACGTTTTATGTATCAACAGTGTCCGAGCTCTGAAGGGAGACAAGGGGAAGGATGTGGAGGTCTGTGCTCCTGTCGGTATCACTATCACCACTGATGATGGCAGGATTCTTGGTATGTCAAATCTTTTTTAATCGCAAATCTT
Source organism: Hirundichthys speculiger (assembly GCA_018398805.1). Lineage (NCBI taxonomy): Eukaryota > Metazoa > Chordata > Actinopteri > Beloniformes > Exocoetidae > Hirundichthys > Hirundichthys speculiger. Next base: position 1,203,017 of record JAGFBZ010002294.1, on the reverse strand, counting down.
TTCTTTGGAACAGTGTAAACCATTCCCTTCATGTGCAGAAATGTTTTCTCAACCATTCTCCTGAAGGTGCTCTAAATCAAGAGGGTGATCGTGTTTTGGTGGCTAAAGGAGGATCTGGAGGCGCTCTCTACTCTGCGTTTGAGCCCAGTAAAGGCCAGGCTAAACACATCAGACTGGATCTCAAACTTATTGCAGACCTGGGCCTTGTGGGGTGAGAGCAGAAATGCACATGAACAGACTTAAGGCTACTTTGACCACATGGGGGCAGCATATTACAAGAAAGTCTTCAAGTGTAAGACGCAACAATGTGCACCTCCAGAGGGACAAAGTAGTGTTTACAAGACTGCTGAACTGTCACCAGTCATTTCCATAGTATTGTTAGTGCCTCTTTTGTCACCACGGCAGATCAGTACCCCCCCATGTGGTTACAAGTGGTGTTGCTAATAAAAGCAGACCTCTAAGCTGAATACAGACTCCATCTAAGTTTTTCTGATTGTCTTGTATTGAAACACCACCAGGTTCCCAAATGCAGGGAAGTCATCTCTCCTGACAGCCTTGTCTAACGCCACGCCTCAGATCGCCAGCTATGCTTGTAAGAACATAGTGAATCACATTTATGCTTCATTATGAGTTTGATCACTCTTCCTAATATTTTTATTATAGTTCTAAAGTCTTCCGTGTGCATTTTACAGTCACAACCATAAGGCCTGAGATTGGCAAAGTGATGTATCCAGATTACAAGCAGGTATGAGAGTACCAATTAGTGTCTCTTGTATATTTGAATTCTCTTCTTTCTCATGAGTTCCTCTCATTAATTGTGTGTTTTTTTTTTTTTTTTTGGTAGATCTCTGTTGCTGATCTTCCAGGGTTGATTGAGGGGGCTTACATGAACAGAGGCATGGGCCACAAGTTCCTAAAGCATGTGGAGAGGACCAAGCAACTCCTGTTTGTGGTGTGTAAAGGACACAAGCTGACACGTGAAAATGTCTGATTGTGTCCAGTGTAACTAGCGGAAAACTGCCCGTCTACTTAGGTTGTGTTTCCTCTGAATCCAGGTGGATGTTTGCGGATTCCAGCTGGCAAGTAAAACACCGTTCAGGTCAGCCTTTGAAGCTGTGCAGCTTCTCACCAAGGTGAGTCTGATGCCGTGAAATATTTCTGTTCAGTTATTTTGATTTAAAATATATAGATATTTTTAATTCCTGATTCCTCCTCCACCTTCTTCCTCTTTTTTGTTTCTTTCTCCTCCCTGAAGGAGTTGGAGTTGTTTAAAGAGGAGCTGGTGTCAAAGCCTGCATTACTGGTGGTGAATAAGATGGACCTGCCCAGTGCTGAGGACAAGCTAGCAGAGCTGAAGGAGCAACTGAATAACCCAGAAGGTGAATTGGATGTTTATTTATTATGACCTCCGCCAAGGAGGTTATGTTTTTGCTACCGTTTATCTGTCTGTATGTCTGTCTGTGTACAAGATATGTAAAAAGTTATGGACGGATTTTGATAAAATTTTCAGGAGTTGTTAAAAATGCGAAAAGGAAGAACTGATTTCATTTTGGCTGTGATCCGGAAGAAATCCTGGATTCTGGATCACTTTCAAATTTTCGATAACATTGCGGTCAATGGGGCCGAAAATTTGGTTTCTCAATATCTCCGTTAGTTATTGCCCAAAACTCATGAAATTTGACTCAGGGATTGACAATGAAAACCTCTATCAAATTTCAAAGGCTGATCCGGATCTGATCCAGAACGCAGATTTTATTGCAATCTGCAAATCGCTATATGGGGGAATTCTTGCACTTGACGGAGGTCTGCGCTCTCTGAGTGCTTTTCTAGTTTTTTCTATTTCGCTCATGAGTTGATTTTGAAGTTGCATTTGATAAAGTAGAATTCTTTATTGTAAGCAAATCTTTCATTTATGCTAAAGTATCTCTAAACCCAGAAAAAAGGGATTCCAAGCATTAGAGTTGCTTCTAGAGACAGAAACACAGTTTTTTGTGTGTGTGTAACAACATTTTCAATGCTGGTTCTGCTGCTCTTCTTTATCCACTGCAGAGTTTTTCCATTTGCTGCCAGAAGACATGGTACCAAAGAACTACATGACCTTCAAACATGTGATTCCTGTTTCCGCCACCTCTGGGTTTGGTGTCGACCATCTAAAGAGCTGCATACGACATTCTCTTGATGAAGCCGCCAACATGGAAATGAATGCCATCCATCAAGAAAAGCTGCAGGAAACTGAGGTCCCAATCATATAAACATTTGTGAGCAATGTGAACACCTGTGCTTAAGAAGGACCTACAGCGCAAAAAAAAAAAGAAAAGAAAAAGAAAGCAGATGACTGGTGGTCTGTCTGCTTAAAAAGTGTGATGTAGTATCTTCACAGCAGCTTCAGTGGTGACCTTTCAGACGATGACGGCTGATTCTTTTCGCAGCACATACAGAGCTTGAACATGTTGAATATTGACTTGTCTGTGCAGAGCCTGTCAAATTCTTCATTACTGTTGTAAGCTCTTTTTTTTCTGAAGACTTAGACAAACAACAAAGTTTATCAACAAGAGGATGATGGTCAAGCAAGTACAAAAGAAGCTCCATTTGTACCACCAGTTACATGAAATGATAGAAAGCATGTTTTCTGCTTCTTCCAGTTTCTCACTGAGATTCAGGCTGTATTAAGTGTGCATTTTAGAAATGTTCCTGTCAAATACAGATACATCAACACTGGGTCATCATAGAAGAGGTGACTACAGGACTCAAGAAAGTAATGACAGAAGTGACTTAACCTCCACGTCTGTAGGGGGAACCTTTGAGCTAGACATTTCAAAAGTTCCTTTGTGTCGCTTTAATCATTGAGAAGTTAATAGAAATGTCAGCATACAGAAATGTTGATGAAAGTTTTATTTTGTATTAAATATATTACAATACTGAATGACAAAGAGGGAAAAAAATTAAGTGGGATGATTTTTGCATCAATAGTCTGTACATCATACAGGGGGGGAAAACAAAAACAAAAACAAAAGACAACTGTAGTGTTTGAATTAGTAGATAAGGTTCCTGGAGCCAAAAGCCAGCGAGTGTGGCAGGACGGGAGTGCTTGGCTGCGGCCAAGTGGTTAGTGTGCTCCAGTACATAAATACATTCAAGTTTCTGGCCAGAGACGGAGCCAGAGAGCTCGTCTGTGGGCACGTTGGACAGAGTGGTCCTGTTAGGATGGGTCAGTGCGGCTGTGCATGCAGAAACATACAGGAAATATGTTTGGAGCATTGACAGCTCCACAATCGCAGATATCGCTCAAGCCTGCAAGGTCCCATCCTTCAGAGACATTCCTCAGAGTGTTGTGCTTCGCAGTGTTCTGGACACCGGGAGGAATGTCTGGTTGAAGGAATTATGATTTTAAAATTGTACTTGGGAACTCTAAAATGATGCTCAGCTCACCATTAAGTTGCACAGGGAACACGAAGGGTGCAAAATTTTAGGCCAGGGCGAGGACAGAACCTCTGGTAGAAGGCAAATAATGTGTTAGTAGACAACTCATTTACATGTGTTCAAATCTTAGATCACACAGATCAACATGTGCTGGACAAATGTGTTTAAAAAGGGGTTAAAAAAACAAACAAAAAAACCAACATGTCGTCTTTCAAACACACTTAATTACAATAATGCACTTAAATTACTGTCTGAGTAGTTGCTGTACATTACGCTGAGAAAAAAGTGAACATTAGAAAGGTACTTAATTAAAAAAAAAAGATACTAGTAGCATTATTAGTCCAATATTGTGATCATTTTACCTATACAGTCCTAAAGCATACATGAAATACAAATATAAAAGTGCCCACACTGGAACAGAACTTGAAAATGAAGAACTTGAATCCTTAAGACATCAAGGTAGATCAATGAGTTATCAACTGCACAAGAACGTGCTGCTGGGGAGCATCATTCCTTTCTTAGACATCCGCCTTAAATAGCTGTTCAGGAGTGACAGCACAAAGACGATGCCGCTCGTCTTTGTGTTTAAACCTTGTAATTTCTTATCATAAATTGCCCTTGCTGTGCCACAAATAGTATACAGAACTTTGCAGAACAACAAAATGAAGAGGGAATGAGGGCAACAGTTTTTTGTTGACATGCTCGTTTCCCGCAGTGCTCTCCCAAATCGCCTATCAGAGACATAACTTAAATTTGATATAGAACTGTCATCATGCTGTTGGTCTTCACAAGCTCAAACAGCAAGCACTGTACAGCATAATTAATCATTTACAAGTCTAAATATCTCAGCTAAATCCAAAATGCACAATTAAATCACAATTTCCAGATTCTGTCTGAGTTTAGTTACCAAACACGTTCACCTCTTCGCCTCACGTTCAAAGAGAGCAGAGTGACTTCATGTGCTGCCACGATGACAACGGCAGCACACTGGTATCAAACATCCAAATCTAGAATCGGGGGGGAAAGCATCTCGTCATTGTCATTGGGAAGTTTTCAAAACCAAATGAGTGACAAGTGGCACATCTATAACTACAGCACACACATCAGTCAATTCATTTCACTCAGAAATGGCACATAAAACTATTTAAATCTTGCTAAATCATAACAAATCCAGAATAATCGCAGTGACACTACACTCCTCATATGTCACATTCAGCATTATTGGACATTTGTGTTTCTCACTGAAATTCATGAACACTGTGCTAAGATATATATATATATATATATATATATATATATATATATATATATATATCTACTTATAAAGCACATTCTGCTGTGGACAAGGTATAGGGGTCAAGGTCAAAATCACAGAGGTGGGAAGTCAGAGGGGGAAATAAGGAGGAAAAAATCCCTGACAGAAAGAAGTGTACAGGGTCTTCACATTTATCTGCAGAGGTCTGACTCTGTCTACAACACAATTCAGCAGAACAAAAGCTGAGTATTCTCTATGGTGTTTTTGTCTTTCAAAATAAAAGCAAAAACTGTTCTGTGTGTATCTTATTGTACATATTTACAAAAACACACCAGCAAACGGAGGGTCAGGAAGAGTAGAGCAGGAAAGGATGGGGTTGTGTGGAGACCAGGTTGTGGGCTATAAGTGGTGATACATCAAGGATTATTTTTAGTCAAGAGGAACCTTTTTCAGCCTGCCAAACATATAAGATCACTGCTGCTTTGCATGCGTTCCTTTCAAGTCAGGCTGCTGCTCTTCTCTTCAGTAGGAGGAGGTTGCTGATAAAAATGGTTGTCTCATGCATACAGTGTTGGACTTTCTACAGTGATTCACGTGCGTTAAAAAAGGACCTGACAAAAATTCATTAGTGCGGAGTGATGCGATGGCTTGCTCTTGGCGCTGCTGCTCCCGCTTGAGACCAGAGTGAACAACTCAGGGGGCGATGATGTTGAAGCGAGCAAAAGAAGATGTTGGAGTTCAGAGTGGTGTGGTTTCCAGTCCCATTTGTGAGGCTTGAGCAGACTGGAACAGCTCAGTCTCATCTCCATCTGCTCTGGAGTAGATGTGGAGCTGGTTTCTCCACATCTTTTTTTAATTTTCTTTTTTTTTTAATAGACACCATCTGTTAAGACAGCCTTGAAGATACTTGAACATACTTACTCAAACAGACCTCTGTCTACTTTCTGTCCAGTGGGGGTTTGTTCTCTTCCTCCTCAGTAGCGTAGAGTCAGTTTTGATTCATTTCTGTGTTTTCCATTCATAGAAAAGGAGAGACGTGTAGTTCTTTGAGGGCTTTTGCAGATTGGGAAAGGCTTCTGTTATATTGACGTCTCCCACAGCTAGAGAGAGAAGAAGGGAGGGGGCATAGAAGAAAGAAACAAAGACATTTTAACATTGCTGCCACTGCTTCTCTTCACAGTTTCTTCCCTTTCTGTCTACAGAGATTTGAGCATTTGTAAAACATGTTTATGCTCCCCTATGTCTTTGTCTATAATTTACTATCATGTGTTTGAACTGCAGTTATTATTTTTTATTTTTATTTAACCTTTCTTTAACCAGGTTAGTCCCATTGAGATTAAGAATCTCTTTTTCAAGGGAGACCTGGCCAAGACAGGCAGCAACAGCAAAACACAAAGTTGCAGACAAGACATACAAGGAAACAAGGTACAATTTACAAGCAGTAAAATTTGCATGAAATAAAACTATCTATAAAACAAGATGAGGGAGAGTTTCAGGGAGTCATTTATACAAAATGCTAAAAACAGCAACATCCCATGGAAACTGCTTCCAAGAGTTTAGAGCAGGAGTAAAAAAAAAAGGTTACCTAACCAGAAGAAGATACCCTAAGAGGAGAGGAAAAGTGTAATGCAGTTATAGTACAAAGTGCAGCTTTCTAAATGTCTACAGGTGCTGAAGTAATTTTATAAAAAAGTTATTAAGAAGGATTATATTAGCAATGTTGACTGGACATATTAGATATAGGGGCCAATAATGTTTATTTCCACAGTTTGACATTTTGGCATGAAAATCTATCAGGATTCAAGGCCATTGTGGAGCAGCTGTCTTTGGTACATTTATGGTGGCTTCATTGGCATAGGGCATGGAAAAACAACAAGAAAACAAAGATCCTGTAGAATTTTCCTAAGCTGCTTTTCTTGACATTGTTGGAAAACTTTATGAAGCTCAGAAAAATGTTTGGAGAAATTTGTAGGAATTTAGGAAAATATGAGTGGACTGCAGCGAAAACCCAGCTGTGGTGTGAATCTGCTGTGGTAAAATACACTTACACTGCTCACACCAACTCTGCTGTCCCCATTTGTATTTACAAATCCCAGTTCATATGACTCAATGACTGAAAATAATTTAGTTTTTGATTATTGCCCATGAAGGGAATTGTGTGACCAAAGTATCTCCTTTCTTTCTTTCTCAGAGAATGCTCAAGTTTTATTCTGACGTTCAAGGTTATACAAAGAAAAGCCCTGAAGATCATTTCCTTAGTATTTTAGAGAATCCAGTCAGCTCCTATCATGACTTTGACATGTCATTTTGACACTTTAGGCCATTTGACTCAGTTAGGAATCTTTCTGAACAACAACAATAAAAAAAGACTTTTTGAATTTGATAGTACCCATAGTAACCAACACATGATCCGCTCAAGCACAATTTTGTTACAATATTACAGTAATTATCTTTCTTTTGTCTATTTGACACATTTTAAAACAAATGCAAATCTGAGGTACAATATATCATAAATTATACATAAACTTGGCTTGCCTATTTTAGTTATATGGTTTATAATTTAAAATCAAGTGATGTGAGTCTGATTGATACTTGCCCTGGCGCTCTGCCTGTTGGTTTTCCTCTGGTCATCAGGGAGTGGGGGCATAGGGTATGGGTATCTCCTGCTGGATGCAATAGATCCTGTAGATGAAGTGGGAGACTTGGCAGGAGATAATGTTCTGAAGAAAAGAGAAGATGGCCCTGTTAAACCATTGCATTCTCTTTTTAAGGTGATGTAGGAGTGAGTTGGCCAAAGACACAGATGGATTAAACATATGAGGCTCCAGAATGCTGAGATAATACCAGATCTGTGACTTGGGGCAACATCCTCCTGAAGCTGCTCCAGTTATTCAGGTTTCATGGTTCCTACCAATAGAGGATGCTCTTTAAAGCTTTTTCTACTGCTTATCAAAAGCAGAATCAGATGAAGGTTTAAAAACTAAAACCAGCTAATGCGTGGCTTTGAAGAGCAACCTTTTCACAGAGCAGTTCACAGCTGTGGTGTGCAGTCAGAGTCCTAGTTCCCTGTCACTCCCATGCTCCAATACCTTTAGCCATTGTGAAAGTAGCATGCTGCTAAAGGAATGTTTTGCTTTCAGCTGAGGCTGACAGGTTGGATTAAGCCTGTGTGTTTAGATGATGAATGCTGGGAGCAGTAATGTTTGCAAAAGTGACTAGGACTCCAGAGCAGACCAGAGCTGGGGGAAAAAAAAAAAAACATACAGTGGTGCTTGAAAAATTTAGGAATATAATTTTCTTTATTTCTTTTAAAAGCAAAACCTAAACCTCTGTCAGATTTTCAAGGAGATTCTAGATGCAGAACCTTTAGAACGTGCTCATGTACCTTTCACTGTACATATATAATTACAATTAAAGAGGCTCTATTCTATTCTATTCCGTTCTATTCTATTCTATTCTATTCTATTCTATTTTGCTTTGTAAAGACAACATTTCTCTAACCTGATGTCCAGTACTGGTAAAAAAGTTACTTGCTGCACTAAATGGAACACATACGATTCATACTGTTCTTTTGCTTTTCACAGACAAGTAACATTACATAATACCCTTCAATGAATAATTAGCAAAGCTTTGTTTTTCCTCAACTGTTAAATTTGATCATCTTTGTCAATTGAATGCTGTTGAATGCTTTATTTCTTTGCAAAAATAAAGAAAATCTTAAAAAGGTCCACAAACTTTCAGGCATCACTGTACTGAGAATCAGCTGGAGAGAGAAAACCCGTCCCATGCGCAGCAGCTTGTACATATACAGCACCTGCTGTGTGGCGAACCAAAGACCTGGAGAGAGTGGGGTAGAAGGACCACTGATTCTACACACAATAAGTCCGTATATTCTTTTTTGTTTTCAAAAGTCTAGATTTAAGACAATTCTCTTGAACGTTTTGGACACATTCTTTATTTCTCAAACCAGCATAGGTCCATGGAAGGCACATGCAGGTCTATTGATCAATTGATATTTTAGTCTTTACCACTTTGGTTAAGACTGAAATATCTAACCCTGATCTCAACATACAGCACTTTATAAAGCTTGTAGGTACTGTAGATGTTTAGACCATTTTGCTGATGGTAGTCACACCTGGAAGGTGTCTGATTCATCACAGATTCATCTTGCAGCTTGTTTGATTTTGCAGGAGTCTTGTGTTGTGCAAATGATTAATTATAGCAATGGTTGTCTGCTCCACAGCTATTAAAGAGGGAGCTGTTTTTGCTGATTTAACTCCCTAAAATGATATTGTTCTGTAACTGGACTCCCTCATGTCAGCCTCCATGTCTCTCCATTCCTTTGCACTGTTTTTATCCCTCAGTAGATTTTGTAAAACAGGGAGGGTAGAAGAAATAGCTCCGGGAGACAGTGAAGGTCTACAGAGTTCACTCCTAATTGTTTGGTTTTTAGAAGCGGGAAAAAAAAAAAAGAAAAGAATTATGTGGGCTTCCTTGTTGTCAAGGAAACCATGTAATTTCAATTATCTATAGACCTTGGACACAATCGGAGCGGTGGTCCAGACTTTGTTACCACGGCACAGTGATGATGTCAGAGCAGCAGCCAAAATGTTTGGCTCGCAAATGACATCACACTGATGCACGTGAAGTCAGTGGGAGAAAGGCAGGGCCGACAAACAGACACTTACTGACAGAACAACACTGAACATGCAGACGTATCAAAGAGACGGGGGTGGGAGAGGGAGTAAAGAAGGAGGAAAGTAAAATTAGGAGAAAAAAGGACTGTTTATAGTTTTAAAATTGGCACAGGCAGTAAAAAATATTTGTTTTGCATCAATGCAGGGAAGCAGAAAAGTAATAGCTGTCAAACTGAAAAGGAGCTGGTTCAAAATCTAAAGCACAGAAATTGTATTGTCTTTACGTTTTGTTGATGCCAACCTCTTTTAAAAACTCCAAGTTGCAACATGCCAAGTTTCTATAACAGTCTCTCAGAGGACTAGCGCTTATGCATTAAAAGGCCAGGTTGGCAGTAAAATCTTATTTTCCAAACTCAAAAGGCAGGGAACTTTACATAAGCATGTGGGATATAGGTAATGATCTGAGGTAATACCTAAGAAAAGGTCCTCGAGTATTTTTATTCACATCTTCTACCCATTTAGTTACATCATAAAACTCTGTTTTGGAGCGAGGGGTTAAATACCTGTGGGAAAGGGAGGGTGGGAGTTTATGGACACAACACAAGGAGGGGGAGAGGAGAGAAAAGGAAAGAAGGAAAAGAAAATCTCCAGAAATAAGCAAGTGAGGGAGGAGAGAGGAAGAGGAAATATTTTAGGAAAGCAGAGCAGAGCAACGATATTCTGAACAAGATGCATTTCAGAAAATGGTGAAGATGGCGGACAGGCCTGCGTATAGACCAAACAACTGTGTTGCGTGTTGCAGGCTCAGTTGCACATTGGCCACATCATTCCAAGCAGCCAGCTTTTCATTCAGTCAGTAACATGCTCATAATGAGAACAGGTGCACTATGGACTACCTCATGTGCAAAAAAGACCTTCAAGCAATCACGGCAAGCGTGGAGGCAGTTGATGCACACTGCTCCTTGCTCATTTGCAGTCGACAGGCAGATATGAAAACATGTTTATTTATTTACAGGCTCACTGGAAAATGTTTAGGATTAAAAGGTGCAGCACGGCCTCACAAGCCAGACAAGAGCGCTGAGTTCACACAGATAAGAAAGACAACATGAGCTCGCCATCTTGTGACCTGTGAGGCTCAGCGCAATGCTGGGTTTGCACCTATCTGATACATAATGTGAACAAGAATTTGCTCAAAATTTTCTGGAAACTACATCTTTAAAGTATAAATTCAGTAATCTTTTTTTTTTTCAATCATTACAGTGTTGACAAATCAAAGAAAAAGAACAAAACAACAACTTGAAATGACTTGAACACTAACTGACAGCAGATGTCCGTTTCTATCAGCCACTCATATTTAGTATCACTCTATATGCTGATCCACCAAATAAAATACTTCTTAGAACCTGTAGTATTGCTCCCAATTGATGAATACTTCCTAAATCTGACAAGAGCATGCTCTTTTATTAGAAAAGTGGACCTTTCTTTTTAAATAAAAAGTATAGAATTCTGAAATTTTTTTCATTGGCAGACAGCTTTAGCCGTAACCAATGACAGGAGGGGCTGAAAGGCTGACCGACATGTAGCTTGTTTCATTCTTTTTGTTGGATTTGTTTTTGTGAGATTATAGATAAATATAAAAAAAACAGCAATGCAAGATATATTCTTGAAAAGATTCTGATCAGTTTGTTGTTCACTATGTGCAGGTGTCGTGTGCAACATGATCTTTCAAGGAACTTACTCTGTGGAGTTGGAGCGAGCGCGGAACTTCTTCCCTTTCAGCTTCTTCCGATTACCGCTCAGGTTTCCTGGGGACAGAGTTGAGACACTCTCAAGGTTTATGTACAAGCATGGACTGTTAGATTGAAAACACTTATCTGGTTGCAAAATACACATTTCCTCAAAACAGGGAATATATAGTACACCAGTGGTTCAATTAATAATGCATTATCAGTTGTATTGATCTAAATGTAATGTATTGTTGTCCTAAAAAGGTTTCATACCAGAGGTGTGCTGTTTCTTTTTTTCTGTTGCTGTTTTTAAGGAGGAAAATGGTTTGAAGCTGAGTGCAGAAGAAGCTGAGTGCGTGTGAGTGTACCTTGCCACGAGTTGCTTCGCGGTCTCCCATTTTCACAGATGTCAGAGATGTGCTTGGCATCTGGAATTCTCTCACTCCATGAGTGGGACAACCCGTTAGATCTACACACACACACAGAGCACACACACAGAGCACAGACAAAACAATAATGTTCAGCAAGGTCCCTCTCAGATGCTCCGAGCCTGCTGCATTTGTGGACACAAGAAGAAAAGTGAAGCAAATGTAGGGTTTGATAAGAGACCCCATTGTCAACCCTATGAGCCATGATACGATGTCATGGCAGCTGAATATGACATGATATAAGAAACTGAGCATAAAAAAGTATCAACTACTTCAGTTTTTATTAGGGGTGTGACGATACACTCAGCGCACGAGACGAGATGAGACACGATATTGGGTTCACGAGAACGAGACGAGATTTTAACAAAATTACAATGACAAACTATATATGACTGAAACAAGCCTTTTTTAATGGTGGCACATGCATTTTGAAAATTTTTTTTTAAATCTTTACATGAAAAATCTTAGCATGAGCTTTTAATAAACTGAAACTAACAAAAATTGAAACAAAAACTAAACTCTATTAAAGTTAAATGAAAAAAAATTAATTTTATTTAAGTGCAAACAACATGTGTAAACTTAAATCAAAGTTCTACTCTGTCAACACAGAGTTCAAATAGTGCAAATAAAGTCTAAGTATGTCACTGACTACTTGCTGCAACTACACAGCCATGTTCTTTTTTTAAGAATATTAGCATGTCCACATTCTCTGGTAGCAGTTGGGATCTTTGTGCATTAACTATGTCTCCTGCTGTTGAAAAGATGCGTTCACTTGGAACAGAGGTAGCAGGGACACCAAGGCACGCTTTGGCAAGCTGAGACAGCAAAGGATATTGGGAGCAGTGTTCTAGCCACCATTTCAGAGGGCAGCCACTGAGAGGGATAGAGGCCTCTTTTCTGTAGTTTTCAACTTCCCTCTCAGCCTGTTTTAAACTGTTGGACTCCTCTGGCTCTTCTCTTCTTTTTCTTCTTCTTTTCCTAGTCCTTCTTTATGTTCTGGCAGGCTAGACTTAGCCAATGACTGTACGTAGCAAAGGCGCATTACTGCCGCCACAGGTCACAAATAAAAGTTTGGATAGCTCACAAATCTCGCGAGACAGATTTTGAACACAACGAGAAATATCGTCAACTTAAATCTCGCGAGATCTCGTGGCACGAGATCTTGTCACACCCCTAGTTTTTATTGTCAAATTGTACACAGATTTGGACAATTTGGCTAATGAATGCCATTGTCACAGAGCACAATATGAACACGAGTGAGAACAAACATCAGTGAGTAAGAGTATGGAACACACACACACACACATGCACGCACACACACGCACTCAATTGCAAGCAAATAAATGAGTGATGCTGAGATGGCACACCTGAAGCCAAACACTGAGATGTTCTGAGAAATGGATGGGATGGAGGGAGTGAAGGACAGGGTGCAAATCTGCAGGTGGGACAGACAGGCTGACCTCTTCTTGGAGCTGCAGCCGGAGTTTGTGCTGACGCCTGGAGGCATGTCACTGTAAAACGAATCTGCATCCCCAGGCTTGGTGACATAGTCACCTGGGGGGATTTGTCTGGAAATACAGAGGAACGCCTTTAGATGCTGTGGAAATGAATACCATTGCAGGAAAAACCAAAATGAAGACAAAGTTATTGAAGACTGAATATAGTTTATTTATAATTCATTTTTACTTTGTTTAATGCACTCTGAACGTAACACATCCTCTGGCTGTATGACATTGAATTTAAAAAGCCTTTTTTTTCTCCTGTAACCAAGAACATCGTCTGTGTTACTAAATATCCATCCATTATCTCTGACTGATTCAATCCAGTTCAGGACAAAATGAACTGATATTTGACAAAATATAAAATATATGTTTCAGAATCTTATATGTATATATATGTTCTTTATATTCTATTGGGAATAAAATACAGCTTTATGAGATTTTCAAGTTGTTGATTTCAGTTTTGATTTACATTTTACACAGACCAACTTTTTTGGGAACTGGGGTTGTACATTAATCAAATATGAATAAGCGCTGCACTTTGTGAAGGTTCAACTACACAAATATCATGCTTTCATGATATCACATTACATCTATTTCTTATATAAGAACTAGTTTGGCAGGAACTACCTCTAAGATAGTTATGGCTACCTTGAAATGTGTTTGTGGACAGGTTTTGTCATTGCAACTTTGTCAAGGTGTAAGGTACTGACCCAAAACGTTTCAGGTGTGTAGCTAAATGAGGAAGATGGCAAAGTTCAAAGCTGCATATGGTCTGAGAAGTTGCTGGTTCCATGGCTGGTGCAATCTTATCACAAGATGGTCCATAGCTCCTTTCAGACTTAACTGCCCAGGAGTATTTATGATAGTTTCAAATAATTCACTGTCTGTCCACCACAGCAGTAGATGTAGCCTTCTGAGACTGAACGCAGTATTTTTTGTTCTTTGTTAATTTTAAGTCAGCCCTCAATGCAAGGCATTTTACATAAACCAGGGCAGGATATATTTTAACTTTTCACTGCAGACATCATATTCAAATTGTGCCATTTAAAGATGTATTTTCCTCTCAGACACTATTCATGAGTAATTACAGCTTTAGAGTCAAGCAAAACAAAACAAATCACCACTGTGAGGGAAAATGAATAAAAACATATTATAAAAAGAACGCTAAAGAGTTCAGAATGAGTTAAAGCAAACGAACCGGCAGAATCTTCTGTGAACCTCAGACTCCACATAACGTCTCTTCTTGTAGCTCCTTTAAAGTGAACAGAATTCTTGTTAAAGGCCATCATTATTGTGTTTTGTGTTTTACAAAAAATTGTGTTTTACTAAATCATTCACACATTATCAATGCGTACGGACACTCACTTATAGCACCAGGCTGTAACTGCCAGTATCAAGGCCAGGAAGAGGAAAGAGCCAGCAATGGCCCCGATTATGATGTTGGTGCTGGTGATACCTGAGACAGAGGAAGAGCGCAAAGTGGAGAGAAAAATGTATGTTAACTCGATGTGATTCTCCTGTGTCCTGAGTAATGTATTCACAAAGGGGACACACCAACCACAAAACACCTCAGCATAACACAAAAGCACAGCACATTTAGCAGGAAAAGTTTGAAAGGAGGACAAGGGGAAATAAACTGAGAGCCGCCAAACTGCCTTCACCTTCCAGTGCTAGTTTGAAGGCAACTTTCATGTGCTTTAGCTGTCCATTGAGGATAACAATAGAAACTGCTTAAATTTCACTTTAGAGAGAGTTATGATTCACAGATTGTGGTGAACTGAAGTTGGCATGAAAGAGGAAAAGGACTGGGAAATGACATCAAAGACAGGACGAATACAGTGAAAAAAGAACTCAAATCTGACCTCTAGTCACTCCGTCAAAGACATCAGCCTGTCGACAAAGAATGAGTGTGAAAATAATGACAAACAAAAAGAATGACATGCATGGTTCTGTCACTACAAATGCAGCTGGTTTAATGAGCAGACATTGGCCCAACGCAGATGTTTGAAATAAACAAAAATGCAGTAAACAAATAACAAAGAAAAGATGGAAATATGTTTGAACTGGTGAAAAGGATAATAGAAGAAGTAAAAAAAATAAAGAGGGTTGGAGAGATTGAAGTGCTACATGTAAGGAGGACAGCCTTGAAGAAGAAGACAAAAAAAGAAACGGAGAATAGCATGGAGAGAGAGGTTTGGGCACAGATAGCAGGCTGTGTTAAAGTCTGTACCTGAAACAGGTGTAGGGGGTCCCGCCACACGATAACTGAATGGAGACATGGAGTTACAGTCCTCTCCTGTCCAGCCCAGGTAACACACACACTTTAGCTCATTACTGCACACCTGCAGAATGACAATGAACAGCGAAAAAAAATAACACAGATCCATTATATTACAACCTGTTCCGACTCATCATAATTATATATATATATATATATACACAACAGCATTGCTTAAAGCGCTAAGGAATCCAGCAGATTGGACTGGATCTTTGCATCACTTTGATCCCCATACTGAGCTTACATGGGACAGCAGATGACAGTGGAGGGAAAGAACTTGCTATTAACAGAAGCCTGAAAGACTAAAATCTTTGTGCGGTGTAGTATTCGTGTTGACCGCGGCCTACCCCGTGTCCAGAGCAGATGGTCTTGTCAGTGGTCCCAGGACAGGTGCTGAAATTGAACTGTTGGATTGGCAGACACTTGTGATTGAAACAGATGCTGTCCGTTCCACAGGCTGTTCCATCCTCGACATATCCCAGGTCAGTGTCGCCATCGATCACCACATGTGCACCACTGAACAGAAATGACAGAGTCGCTCACAAAGGAGAAAAACGGTGTTTCAGTCGCAGTAAATGTGTCATGTGTTTCTGGCTTTTAGTTCTGCTTTTATTAAATATATCTGCATTTGTAGTGTTGTTTTGTTAAAGAGAATTCCATGACCAATTTCATTCATGAAACAGTTTCCTCCATGCCCCGGGATTAGGTGCTTTATAACAAATTGTGAGCACATACTAATGAACAGGTCTAAGGATGAATTTTTCACAGTACTGTACTACAAAGAAAAAAAAAAAGAATAAAGGACAAAAAGCGCCACCAGTCTTACTGTTCTGTTAGTTTGGGCTTTTAATATTTTGCGTTGTGTACCTGCATTCCAGAGAAGCACTGTGCTGGGTGACTGAGAAAGATGTCAGTCCTCCCTGCAGCTCACCCAGACGCGGGGCAGGTGAGATGTTGGAGCACAGCAGGTAGCCACAATTAACATCCCTTACACACAAAGGTATAAACAAAGGTCACCTGTAGAAAACAACACAGAACTGCATACATATCTATGACAGAAAAGGCATGCTCACTGTTTGTTACACTGGATCCAGGTGTCTTTGTCCTTTTCCACAGTTGCCTTTTTCTGTCCCCTCGATGTTGAGCTTTTCGTAGCAGAACTTGTCAGCGGCTGTTGCTTCTGAGCGAGACACAACAAAGACAACTTTAAGTATAACAGTTACCACCTACCAGTTTTGAATTGTATGAGATCTCTTTTGGAGATATACAAATGTCAGAAGAATGTACTTACTCTCTCCCCAAATGTATTTACATTGTCTGTCTTTGGTTTTGCATTTTCCATTGAAGCAACGACCCTTAATAGAAAATATGGCAAATCGTAATAAAATTTAAACTAAATCACCTTGATAGTTTTTACTTCTTTTGATATCAAATATAGTTGTAGCAAGATCTCATGAAGTTCTCTAACCTGATCTTTTTCACATGTGTAACCATCCATCTTGTGCACATTTGGTGGACACTGAAAGAAAAGAAAATACCTCCAACAATACTTTTCTGCTTATTGAAAGGAATATTCTGGAGTTAAATCAACCCTGGGTCCATTATTAGATGGGGAATACACCAAAGGTTGATTTAACTCCAGAATATTTATTTAATGTTTATTGATGGAGCTGCAAAGAATAGCATGAGATGCTCATGCTCACCTGACTAGAGTTTCCCACGCAGTATTCTGGGATGTCACAGTCATTCACTGCGTCTCGACAAACGGCCCCAACGAATTCCATCTGTGACAGCAGGCAATGCAGATCAAACAGACTGCAAGTCATTTTCAAAGCTTTATGGTGGAGCTGGGAATCGAATCAGGTAAACACTCCGCACCGGAGAGGACTCCAAAAACACCAGGTATGCTATCTTTTGAAACTTCACAACTATTGGTCAGTGAAGTGTTTCAAACACCAACTTGCATTTACTCACTCATTTTTGAGGATGTGTCATGAATTTTTTATTTCAGGAAAATTAATGTTTAAAAAGAAGCAGATTTATCATCTTACATGTAAAACTGAGTCTTGGTGTAGCAAAGACTGAAAAAAAGTAGATGAAAAAAAATTGATGGCTGCTACAGATGATTTTAGGTTTTATAATGGCATCCCAATGAAAACACGAGCACTTTTCCTGCTGCTACAATATCAGACGAGTGTAAAACTTGAAGGAAACCCAAGTTTGTCGTGTCATTTAGGGGTTTAGATTGGAGTCCTCAAATGTAGCCACCTTTAATATACCCACTACCCACTGACACCACAGCAGACAATGACATGTGAGGCTTAGTCTGTTCTCTACCTGACAGTTATTGCAGCAGAGTCCATTGCTGCAATTGGAGCCTTTAGTCAGGGTGCAGTTCTTGCAGCAGTCCCCACCTTCTTTGTCACACTCCTAAACCAAAAACAGAAACTGTTCTTAGTCATCTTGTTTAGATCCAATGCAGGCTGTTTATTTCATTACATCATTTATTTTAAGAGCTCTCCATGGCTTATCTCCATGATCATTACTTTGTGCCTTGATTTCTCCAGTCAAATTACCTACTGTTAAAAACAAAATCTGACACAGCAGGTGGTTGATGTTGGGTAATTATCCCATCACAATTAATTATTGTGATGATCAATTTAACTTTTTAAACGTTCATTTTTCCTGACTTGCATTCATTCATTCAGATACAGCTCGTTAACGCACCGCAGGACTCCCACAGTCACAATCCTCTCCTGTCTCCACAAAGCCATTGCCACACTCAGGAGGGTCCAGCAGCTGATGAAAAAAAAATATATATATATAAAAATATATAATATTTATATAATAAATATATATATATAAATATATATAAATATATACATACACATGAACATAACCCTGTCTCTAAGGAAGTTGTGACTTTCTTTAAAATATAACTATAACAAAATTAGATGATCTGAAAATCATTTTATCTCTTTATTATAGTGAAACTAGGAAGACAACACAATGAGAAATTGCATTTTTTTTTTAAAAAAAAATATGTTCATAATTAACTTAATTTTTGTTTGGGTACTGATTTTTACTTTTACATGACTTTTCTAGACTTTTTTTTTTAATCCTAAAATAACTGGCATAAAAAAATACATTTAATATTCTTTGTACTATTTTCAAGAGACAATAACATTTAAAGCCACTCTATGTAGCAGTAACACCTCTGACCACATGGGGGCAGCACAACACAAGAAGGCCTATGTGTCAGCCCCTGGGATCAAGACACAATTAAGTGCTCCTCTAGTGGTAGAAAGGGATATTACAACCTGTGCAGGGCGTTACTGCTCATGAACACTATATTGTTAGTGGCTCCTTTGTCAACGCAGTAGATCTACACACCCCCAGAAGTGATATTGCTACACTGAGTGCCTTTAAATGATATGAAATATTCCTATATATTTTATTTAGTCTTCACACGGCATTCTAAATGTTGAAATGCACCTTCAGAGGTTTGTTAAATAGACAGGCTCCTCCACCGCTGTTCAGAAAGTTGTGGTACTCCTCCACGTTGCAACCAGAGAATTTCTTAGGCAGGTAGTAACTGTTTGACATACAATCAATCAAATAATGCTGTTATCACAGACAGAATAAAACAAGCATCCCCAAACATGACTGGGAGAGTGATTATTTGCTCCCAAACAATTCTAAAGGACAAAAACCGTGAACTGATGTGCAGAACGTGTTGTTTTATGCATCTTCAGCCATACAAGCTGTCTTCCTTGTGCCTTAAGACATATTTTTCTCAGTTATTAGTACAGACATGGGCATGACAAATGTGTTATTTAATCAAATTTGCTTACCACAGCCTAAATATTGTCATTAGTTAGTCATACTTACAGTTCAGTAGTGATCCCTACAAATTTCATGGGGGAAATATACAGTGGAGCTAATAATATGAGGATCACATGAAGATATATGTGACATGTTAATGGATGCTAAGATGCATTGTTGTTTTTTTGTTTTTCCTTTTAACCAGTTATTGCATTATCATCACACTTAAGTGATCCACTATGTTTACTGCACATCACTCTAAGAATAAAAGGTTAATGTCAAGAAAGATGGCACATTTTATCTAAACTAATACATAAAGGTTGAACAAATCTCTTAAAATGAAAATGCCCAACCCAAAACATATCAGTTTGGTTGTAATCTGCTGAAGTGTTGGGCTTCATCCATATTGAAGGCCAATGTGTCAATTCAGACACATTTTTAACTAGAGTGGGGCTGTGACACATTAAAACTGTCAGAAAAGATAATGCAATAACAAAGACTCACTAAGGCAGAGTCCAGAACTATGAGAGGCTGTTGTACATCTAATGTGACTAAATGAAGACACCTACAAAGATGACAGATATGTGAGGAGCCAGGAGTGATTCTTTCATGATGGATGAAGTGCACTACAATATTTCAGAAAGATATCCTGAACTGATCAAGGTTAAAGTTGTTAGATATATGAGATTTGCATGTTTGATTTGTAAATCAATGCTAAAGATTAATCTCATCAAAATCTTGTAGTTTTCATCCTCTTTCAAACAGAAATGAGGAGTGAAACAAAGAAGAAACATGCTTGAGTGTCGCACCAGTGAAAATAAGAAGCACAATTGTTACCACATGGAATGGCATCATTATGCACTTTTATGTTACGTACATATGACAATAAAATATTACTGGGTTTGTTCACCTTTTTACAAAAATATGTTCTTTTAACATAATCATGCTCTGCATCTACAGATTAAAAAAAAATTCTAATTTTATTCACAGCGTGCTTATCACTCCCTGGTGGATGTTTAGAGGCACAGCATCGATTAAATGCAAGTGAACCATGTATACCATGAAAGCTCAAAGAGGAGACTTCTCGTCAAACATTTCATCTCTATCTAAGAAGAACTCAAATCCAGCAACATTCTCAAGGACAAACCCTGGTTCACCTAAGAGTAAAGATACCCAAACACAAGCTGAGAAATATTGTTTATAGAGTTCAATGTGTTAAAGAGCACAAAGATTCAAATATAGAGAGAGAACAAGGGCCACCGGACAGTTTACTTCACAGAGCAGGCAGCCCATATGCAAATTCTAGAGTCCTCTTTCAGTCCTGTCCTGTGATAATTTGCTACGTGTCTCCCCCAAACCTATCTATGTATTTTCACTTGAACCACAAAAATCCTTAAAAAAAAAAAGTAATATAAAGAAAGAGAAGATTAAAATGCTACTGTTTCATTGAGAGTCAGCTTCTCAAGACAAGACACAGCAGCCTACCTGCATGTAAAAGGATAAGGTCCAATAAGTAAAGAAATATTCACATGCTGGACAGAGAAGGCTGGTGGTTTAAGAGACAAGTAAGCCATCTTTATTCAAGTGGAAAAACCAGCTCCAAACACCAAATGGTAGGCCTGTAAGCCACATACTTTCCTGCTCTGACATCCCTCCGCAGCGGTTTCACCTCAATTCACATCTGGATTCACGTGGCAAGCACATCTAATACTATAGTCAGAAGGATAAAGCAACCCAAAGGTAACACTGATCCAAACAAACAGCAATGTAGTTGGCTGGGTCAGAGGGTCACACTGCATGAATAAATCTCAAGGCTGAAGGCTAATGATGAAACATATTCAGGAATGTTGAATGAAGCCCAGCTACCTTCTCTATAACACTTAGAATCACACTGAACCACAGTCAGTCATCTTTGCAGCACTGCTGAACTAAATCAAACTGCACAGAAACTTTTGACAGGTTCGCGCATCCATTGCAAAGTATACCTTTCGGACATCTGAGTTCATTAAGACGGACATTACTAATTTTGGAATGTGATGTCCTTTGAAAAATGTTTCCTGATTTGTTCATGGCAACATTTGTTCTTTTATGAGACAAAAACAAAAAGGAAATGAAGATATTTTAAAGAATGTGGAAAAAAAAATTCAAATCCTAACTCAACCTTAATGTATGTTGTGCCTTTCATCACGTTAATACAAGGTGTAGTTAGGATTTACAGGTCTGTAATAGCTGTAAGCTAACTATATAAAAGCTGCCACACGTGCACCATGTATGGGGGATGAGGGCATAGAAGGACCCTTTTAATACTTAGAAAAGCTAAATGACAGATTTCTTTATTGGTCAGCCAGTGCCATCGACAAAAAACTGAAAAATACACATTGAGTAAACATGAAACTGTACAAAGTGATCATGAAAAATACAGCCAGTGTATTACAAAACCAGGACATCGAACTGCATTTGTTCATGTCATCTAAATAAAAACAGAAGCTAGGTACACAGTGGCTGTGGTGCCGTTAGATGAAATGGGAAAGGTTGTGATGACTGACAACCCCCTTCGACAGACGCAGCCACTTGGTTTGAAATCATCACAAGCAACGCGATAGCAAGCTTCTGCTCACCTGCTGTCCCTTTCGGGATAGAGGGGGAATGCAAAAAGTATTTAAGAACAGGACTATACACTCACAAACACACAACACACAGACTGTCACTGACACATACACACATGTCCATGTGCTCACAGTGCCAAGCAAGCTTGTACAGCACAGAAACACATTTCAAGATGAATACTGTCATGACTTTTAAATGACAGCAAAACATATGCAAACATATTTACTGGCTGTTTTCTAATGTTACCAAGCAAAATATTACATAAGGCGTTACTGCTGAAAGTGATCACGTCATATAGATATAGAGGGTGATGCCATAGATATACCTGGACTGACACCTAGTGGTAAATAATAAATTTACAGTTACACTCCAGCAAATAGCCACTTCTTGTACGGATATACACACGAACTGAGATGATAGGATCAAACTGTAACTGTTAAATTAATTTATTTCTTGATTAAAAATACAAATTAATATCAAATTGAATCAAACAAAGACTTACAGTCTAAGTAAAACTGAATCCAGATCATTATAGCTATCACATTTAGTTAAAAAACCATGATGATGTTGACAAACTGAGTCACTGGTATCTCAGAGATGAGGTTAGTCTAGTTGTGCCCTGGGAGGAAAATATTAACATTTATTTTAACTTACCCAACGTCATCCATGATACAGCCTGTCCACTGATCATCACATTTGCATTCCCCTGGAAAAAGAAAAGACTGCATCAAAATGAGGCTTTAAATGAATTTAAAACAAACAAAATGATCATCAAAGATTGAACACGCACCACTGAGGATCTTCTTCTTGTCAGAGAAAATGCCGATGTTCTGCCCAAGAGACTGAGCGAGATTTATGGCCATCTCATTTGTTTTTCCGTACTGATACAGATCCAGGGGAGAAAGAAAAGCAAAAGTTAGAGAATTAGATGAATATAAGATTAGTCTGGAGAAATGAAAAGGTTGAGAAGAGTATGAAGGTTTTTCTTCTAAAAGTTCAAAAAATATTTAATCTATAAGGCAACAAAGCAGAAACTAAATCATAAAACATGAATACATGGAGATTAGTGACAGAAAAATTGAAATCTATGTTGTTTAATGAGATAACATACAGCATGTTAGTGATGTTCAGTGTAAACTTGTGATGGAAAAAGAATAAGAATTCAACAAGCTTGAACTTAACGCTGCTTATTTTCTGCATCAAATGAAGCTTCTGTGCAAGTTTATCAAGAAAGATCTGTTCTCTCACATCTGCTTCCACTCCTGGGTGTATACCTGCTGCTCCCTCAAACTCCCTCACTCTGCTCTGGCAATCTCCTTGCTCAAACCACTCAGATCAATCAATCCCTGATTGAAATTCATTGCTATTTTGTCCGTCTGCCTTTCAAACTATCTCTCATACAACCTTCAGCCTCCCCATTTCCATCTCATCCTTCGTTGAACTGGGTGCTTTATGCCAGGTTTCCATGAGTCATCTGGGACTGAACTACACCAGCACTCTGGAGGTCTTGTCCTACCTTTCCTACCTTAATTCAAGACAGAGTTCTGCTAGTGTAAAAACTGATTTAGCATCTTGTGTAACCTAACAAACATAATCATTAACTCACTGGCCGCCATTGACATCAATTCCAATCCAAACACTCACTGCCACTGAATCAATAGCAGCCAATGAGCTAAAGATTGCTCTTAACTCCTAATTATCACTCTTAATCGAGATCACAATTATGCTGAAGGTTTGTTGAGTTTTTCTTATTAATTACTTTGGAGTTTAAGTCTCACCTCATTGACCCCCCCTCCTTTAGTGAGAGAACAAACACCTCCCATATAAGAAGCTCCACCCCTGCTGCTATGAAAGCGATTCCCTCTGAAAAGAAAAAAAAGAGTCACATGTTTAATAAAATGATGCTTCACTCGTAAAAAAATATTGAATTCCTGTTTTTCAAATAACCAGGCTTACGAGAAGAGGTGAACAGAGTCGCATTTCTCCTTGATGAAGTCTTTTCTGTACTTCATGAACTCCTTGAGCGTCACCATAGGGTCATCGTCAATGTTAAACTTGTTGTCAGCCGACCAGGTTTCCATGGCAACGAGCACGATTCGGGTATTAAGCTGTTCCCTGAAAATCTGGGAGAGTGAAAGCAAATTCAAAGTTAACTTCTAGAAGTCCGTCAATCACTGAAAGCACTGAAGAATATACAGAATGATGTAGTCTGATCAATATCACAACTGACAGGCACACTTCATACTCATTAACATCTCCAGCTGCTCATAAAGACTGAGGTCAAAGAGTCAGGGTGCTCCTGCCACCAGACAGCAGCACATCACAACAGCACAGAATCGACAGGGGTAACCGTCTGAAGGACAAGGCAGCCACAAGCAAATATTACTGTTTGTGTTCCGAGGCCTCAACAGATTTCCATTTTATGAAAGCAAACACTGGCGAAGAGGAAATAATCTACAACAGATTTCCACTCGTCAGATATGAGCATGAATCGTAGTTGTTGAGACTGTCAGTTAATGCATTCATTCAACACCACTCCAAACCAGCTGATGTTGAGGAAACTTTAGTTGAGGAAGTCTTTAGATAGACTTGTGCTGCTGTCTTTTAGACTGTGCTGTTTAAAAAATTATATGGGCCATAAACATAAAACGCATTACTACAACTGGCTTAACCTTTCTGTCGTGTTTGGGTCAAATCTGATCGATTTCCTACTTACATCAATCATAAATATTGTGTTTTACATTTGATTGTCTCAGGGCCTTATGATATCCTCCACACTAGGCATTTGAACATATATAATTGCTGATCACCACTTTCTCTGAATTTTGAGTAGTTTATTCAACTTTGTAACACCTGTGGTGTTCCCGGTCAAAAATGACCACCATAGGAAATTAATGGGTGACCCTAGATTGTGTTCATCCATCAGATTGTACACAACCACAAATACACCAGCATACACACACACACACACACACCACCCCACCCCACGTGAACCCCTTTCAGACTGAACAAATAGGTGTCTCCTCTTCCCACCTCATTCCTGTGCTTAAGTGCCCATCCCCCCACATGAACCACACTCTCCAAACTAAATGTATGACGCTAACACTTGTTCCACATTTCAAAGTCAACAATTAGGTGTTTATTATGAGAACCATCTCTTTCCCAGGCTTATGTGACCATCCTCCCACGTGAACCGCACTTTCTGATACAAAATGTATCATATCTTCTCAGAGACCCCTTATATATAGTTTTTTTGTGTGCATTGCCCTCATTTTACTATGAACACTTTGACTAGGTGCCCGATCAGATGATTTCTTGTCAGAGAAGCTCTGGACCTTTTATTTCAACCTGATGAACAGGGGATTGAAGTTCAACCAGAAATAGAGGAGGATGTCTCAGAAATAGAAGACAACATTGATCCTGATTTTGATCCAGACCATTGTGAGACCGACCAGTCAACAGATGGCGAGAAAGAGGCTCCAGAGGAAGACACACCTGAGGAAGAGGCACCTGTGATATTCCAGTCCAAGGATGGCAATTTGCTCTGGTATTCATCCACCCAGGAAAGAGGAGGCAGAGCAAGAATAGAAAATATTGTTTGGATGCCACTCCTGTGTGTAAAACACATGCCCCCACCCCCACCCCCCACCCATACACACACACACACATACAAATGATAGGCTCCTGGGTGGATGAATACCAGAGCAAATTGCCATCCTTGGACTGGAATATCACGAGACAGCTCCCACCGCTACACCGGGCTGTGGGCTCAAATGTGAATGTTCAGCACCGAACAGCTCCCACCATTACACTGGGCTGTGGGAGCTGTTCAGTGCTGAACGTGAATGTTCAGCACCGGACAGCTCCCACCACTTCAGCACTGGACAGCTCCCACAGTCTGGAGAAATGGTGGGAGCTGTCCGATGCTGAACGTTCACATTCAGCACTGGACAGCTCCCACAGCCCAGAGAAGTGGTGGGAGCTGTCCAGTGCTGAAAGTGAATGTTCAGCACTGGACAGCTCCCACCAATACTTCAGGCTTTGGGAAGCTGTCTGGTGCTGAAGTGGTGGGAGCTGTCCGGTACTGAACATTCACATTCAGCACTGGACAGCTCCCACAGCCCGGAGAAGTGGTGGGAGCTGTCTGGTGCTGAATGTAAATGTTCTGTACCGGACAGCTCTCACCACTACTTCAGGCTTTGGGAGCTGTCCGGTGCTGAAGTGGTGGGAGCTGTCCGGTGCTGAACATGAATGTTCAGTAGTAGTAGTGGTAGGAGCTGTTCGGTGCTGAACATGAATGTTCAGTAGTAGTAGTGGTAGGAGCTGTTCGGTGCTGAACATTCACGTTCAAGCCAACAGCCCGGTGTAGCGGTGGGAGCTGTCCCGTTATATTCCAGTCCAAGGATGGCAATTTGCTCTGGTATTCATCCACCCAGGAAAGAGGAGGAAGAGCAAGAGTAGAAAATATTGTTAGGATGCCACTCCTGTGTGTGAAGACACAGCCCCCCCCCCCCACACACACACACATACACACACACACATACAAATGATAGGCTCATGTTGATGTGTGAAATTGGTCACTGTTTTGATTTATGTTACTTTCTTTTTACAATAAATGATAATTTTGAAATACAGTTTACTATTTCTGTATCTATTTTATGTATATTCACTGCAGTTATTATTATAAACCAGTGGTTTGAGACATTGTTTACAGCTTAAAAAGGAGTTAAATAAAATTTGGTGTTAATCAGTCGTTTTTCTGTTAATGTAGGAGCAGTTAAAACAGGCCGGTCAAATTTGACCTGGGAGCACTAAAGTAAGGGGGGAGAAACGAACACGACACAAAGGTTAAATGTCTGTTTCTTAACATCCAAGCACCTAATTTTTTTTTTTTCAGCTGCAGAGAAAACACTGTGCTCTTGTGCTTTTCCTCAATACAGTCTGTATACTCACATATAGTGAAACGTCTAGGAAACTGCTATAATAAGTATCACTTGTAATGGAAATCAATGTGTCTTTCTGAAACAAAGCCTGCTTCATAAGATCATCTTCAAGGGCACAACAAAAAGCATGACCTTTGTCAGGGTTCATCGGCCTATCGGCTTGCAGACATGACCCCACAAGTGCTCAGATTTCAGTGTCAGCGTATACACATATGGATACAAATAATCAGACTGTGAATCATTGTTGGAATTCCAATGCTGCTTCAGTCCACTGAAATTTGAACATTTATTGCAGGCTGGTTAATGGCACCTCATAACATAAGCCTGGAGAGGATTGAAATGCAGAGAAAAGGGGAGATCAGTGCAATGTTTGCGCAGCTCCAGCATCTGGGAGTGCTTGTGGCAAGCTTTCCAAGAGGAAAATCAATACAATTCTTACCATGTCAGCTATATTGACCACTGTCTTAGCATTGTTATTGGTGTGCCCAACAGAAAGACGATGCTTCTTGTACTGGAGGAAAACAGAGAGAGAGAGAGATGGGGGGGAGATGTATAGCAAACACAGAAAATAAGGATCAATAATCTGGAACCAGTATATAATCTGAAACAAGCATTTATGTGTACTGTAGAAACAATTCTTTTTTTGCATATTTGTGAGCATCTAATGTTGTTTTCATTGGTTAGAAGACTGAATAAGTTCTGTCACAGCAGGTCTTGGTCAGATGCTTTTGAATCAAAGCCCTTTGCTTAATATACAATAAAGGCGAGCATTTGAAGCGCACGCTCTTGTTATGCTCTGCAGTTCTTTTGACACATACAGTACTATAGAGGTGTCAATTTTATTGTACACTGATGCCACTGTTAGAGATGTTGTGCTGAGATGCGTATTTCTCAGTTATAAGTCTTTTGAATATGATCCCTCCTTCATGTATGTATGTAGATGAAAAGAACAAAATAATTGAGATACCCCTCTGAACACATCGGTTTCCAGTACAACACCTCTTTATCTGTGACTTCAGACATGTAACTGAAACTTACCATTAAATGGTCATTGATCACCATAAGTTCAATGTATTTGGTTTCATCTTCGACACTTCGTGACACAAGCGGAGCCTGAGAAGAGACAACAGTTGAAGTCAATTTTCAAGACTTTACCTATCAAGGAGAATTTCAAAAACATCACAATGAACAGACAGACAGACCCATGTCTCCCGTGTCACATAGAGCATACAGAAAACAACAAAATAAACAATTAAATGAGAAGGATGTTTGCAAAGTCAACGCAGGATTATCTGTTAAATTCGAAAAGCAAACAACTGCAGATATCTGACTATGTCTGAGAAAAGGCGAGGCTGGAGGGAGCCTCAACTCATGATATGAATAATTCATGAAAAAAAAGAGGGAATGTAAGAAAACAGCATAACAGAGGTGTAGATAAAGAGCAACAACAATATGATAATCAGTCCTATCAGCATGACAATAATTACTTTACGACAAATACACTCACACCAAGCGCATACCTGTCTCTTTTTTCTCCAGTGAACAACTTTTGACCCGGGAAATGGAGGGCTGGGGAAAGGTGGCTCTGGTAGATCACCTAGTAAACAAAAACATTACTATAAATATTCATGATCAGTAAAACACATGTTTAGTCTTCGGCATGAAGGAAGTACATAAAAGAAATTAACAATTTTGCTTCTATGAATGTAAATTGCTCATCCAGCTCCTCAAGTATTCATCTTACCACTGAAAAGATCCTTTAGTTCCTCTTCACCAGCAGACTTGTATATCATGTGGATGCTGACATCTCCCTGAAAGATATGAAATGAAGAATTTAGAGTTTACCAGTGAGGCACATTTTAGCCAAATGTTGTGCTACATGGTGCACAAAGTGTCATTTTCCACTTGAAGGATCAAATTCAAGAAAATTAGTCAAGATAGATCATTTATTCCCCACAGCTCAGTATTAACACAACATACTTGATGTAAATTCAAAATTCAAATTTTTCCTGCAAACATGATTCCTAGTAAAATATTGAAATTTATGTTAGACTCAAGAAATTGTGTTGACTGAAGTGATGCACTATCATTTCAAAGCTGTGCTTATATGAATTTAATTTAAAAAAAAGAAACTTACAAGGTTACTAAACAAATCCTGCAGGAGGTTTGGACAGAATTCTTCATCAATACCTATAACACTAGATCCCACACGCCCCACAGAAACCAGTGGATGAGCATGCATTATGACTGCCGCTGTACTGGGAAGATATTAATGAGGGTTGTCAAGCATTGTGAGTGCACGTAAATTAAGTGTCTAAATGAAAGTGTCTCTTTAATTGTGGTACTTTAATGCAATTTAGTGCCCACAGTCATGTATAATTTTGCTTTTCTTCAATCAAGGATATGCCTGTAGACAAGACATTTATTTTTAAAACTTGTTATTTGAGTTATTTGATATTAATATGTATGCTTTTTGATTGATATCTAATCATATTTTTTCAGATGAGTATTGCAATTTCAAATAGTTACCATCTCCAATCAGCATCACTTCTAAACCGATATGATCCATGGAGACCTCAGTAGATGCTAAACCTTTAATTTATCCAATTGGGTATTACCTAAATTTGAAAGATTCTATGGTAAAATGATACAATATTTTTCTTTTCTCTCACTCTATTGATGGGACTGTGCAATAGCTCCCACACATAACCATTAATTTTGATTCATTTTCCAGCTCTACTATATGGAGCTGCTAAATAAACTATTTTTCTCTTCTTGATAATTTTGCACTTTATACTATCTAGTGAGTTCCTTTAACATGTGAATTTTCTTGGGAATCAATAAAGTTTAAACTTCTCATAATGGATGAAAGAAAAAAAAAATTGCAACATGATTATTATTATTGATGTGTGAATAACTAGATTATACCACTCTAGATATATGAACAGTCTATTTATATTACTATGAAATAAATTATTCTACAGAATATTCTGAAAAAGATATGAGTATTATTATTATAGATCATTCTGTTAAAAAATGTATACAATTATTCATTAATATGAGTATGATTAATATTAATTTGATCTTTGTTTTTATATTATCCCACACTTTTGCATACTAGACAGATTCCTTACAAAATACTTTTATATTCAATCCCAGGGTGTTTTTTTCTACATTGATGTTTTTTATAATTGTAGAACATAATATACTAATTTGTAAACCAGACAATCCTTATTAGGGCCCAAGTACCGAGGGTGCAAGGACCCAATTGTATTATGTATGTTTATTATTATTATAGTAGTAGTAGTAGTAGTAGTGGTAGTAGTAGTATTGTCATTATGCTCCTAAATTAATCACCTTTTTGGGGTCCTTAATATGCTCGCAAATTCATGAAACGTTTTGCACACACATTAGTTGTGTGTGAAAATTGTGTATTTTATGGGTCTTGGGCATGGGCACACAAAAATAGTGCCACCTGACTTCAGTTTATCGACAAGACCCACCATACGCTTTAACCTACATAGATGAAAGTTATGTGACTGATTTATCAGCCTCAGACCTATAAGAAAGTCTCCTGGATCCATGCTCTAACTCACATAGGAAGTCCGCTTTTTTAAATGGAATGTACAGTTTTTCCAGTATTTTGGCCATTTCCCGGCCTCATATTTTAACAAACTCCTCCCAGAAATTTTATCAGATTGACCCAAAACTTTTTTTAGTTCAAATCTCGACACCTGGCTAATGCAAGTTGTCGAAGCTTCTAACTTTTTACCAGAGGCCATAATGACACAGGAAGGAAGGAACATGATTTTGGTTACATTACGCCCAGTATCTACTTTAGGCTTTATCATATCAGTCTGAGATGCGTACAGAATATACTCATACTCATTGTTGTAACACAGTAATGTAGTGCATTACTATTAAAATACTAGTAATATATTACTAATTACAATTTCCATAACGCACGTTACAATGTTTTTCACAATTCTTTTTTTAAAAGATTACATCAAAACTGTGAGACATTCCAAAACCAGAAAATGACTTCCGGGTCGACTTCCAGTGCATTGTTCCTGGTAAATATCTGCCCTGCGGTGCTAAGTTAGTGGAAGTCCGAGGTTATGAATGCAGAGAAGGAGTGCACCTTTTCAAGATGGATATATGCACACTTTTTTTTAGTTTATCAGAAAAAATGATAAAAATCTAATAGTCACGCAAAGAAAAATGAACTATCGCAAATGACCACTGGATTGCCCAAAATTATTGTGGAAGCAATGAAAACTCGATTTTCTACATTGATTGACTCCAAGGAAGCGCTACTGGCTGCTGTTTCACTGCCCTTCTTTGACTACGCTGGGTCAAAGAAGGGCAGATGCTGGATGCCTCACAACCTGCTGCTATCACCTCTACTGAGGGCTAATTTTTCAGTCACCAAACTGAGCAGTAATATAGATGGGTATGTCAACGTGATTTATGTTTTTTTTTTTCAGAATTCTACAGTTTATTGTTGAATTTTAGTGAATATTTTTCCAAGCACGTGTGTAATACAGACTTTAGAAACAGTGTTTTTTTCTCATCTAAAATATCCATGAAATGCCCAAAATTTGATCAGGGTAGGGAGCTTAAGATATGAGAATTTGCTAATTTGCAAACTGCTGATTTTTTATGCTCAGATTAGCAGTGGTTTTTCTAGCATATTCAGGCCTCAGGAGCAATGAGCGCTTAGTATACTTGGATACTAACATGAATTTGCATACGCATTAGATCTGATATAAAATTACATACTTCATGGGTTCTGGGCATTGGTGTATGAAAATAGGCTCAATGGCACCACCTGCTTCAAGTTTATTGACAAGTTCCACCATCTGGTTTTGACCTACAAAGGGGAAAGTTGTGTGACTGATGTACACACGTGGACAAAATTGTTGGTACCCCCTCAGTTAAAGAAGGAAAAACCCACAATTCTCACTGAAATCACTTGAAACTTACAAAAGTAACAATAAATAAAAATTTATTGAAAATCAAATAATCAAAATCAGCCATCACTTTTGAATTGTTGATTAACACAATTATTTAAAAAAACAAACTAATGAAATAGGGCTGGACAAAAATGATGGTACCCATAACTTAATATTTTGTTGCACAACCTTTTGAGGCAATCACTGCAATTAAACGATTTCTGTATTTGTCAATGAGCGTTCTGCAGCTGTCAACAGGTATTTTGGCCCACTCCTCATGAGCAAACTGCTCCAGTTGTCTCAGGTTTGATGGGTGTCTTCTCCAAATGGCATGTTCCAGCTCCTTCCACAGATGTTCAATGGGATTCAGATCTGGGCTCATGGAAGGCCACTTTAGAATAGTCCAACGCTTTTCTCTCAGCCATTCTTGGGTGTTTTTGGCTGTGTGTTTTGCATCGTTGTCCTGTTGGAAGACCCATGACCTGCGACTGAGACCAAGCTTTCTGACACTAGGCAGCACATTTCTCTCCAGAATGCCTTGATAGTCTTCAGATTTCATTTTACCTTGCACACATTCAAGACACCCTGTGCCAGATGCAGCAAAGCAGCCCCAAAACATTACTGAGCCTCCTCCATGTTTCACCGTAGGGACAGTGTTCTTTTCTTCGTATGCTTGGTTTTTGAGTCTATGAACATAGAGTTGATGTGCCTTACCAAAAAGCTCCAGTTTGGTCTCATCTATCCAAAGGACATTCTCCCAGAAGCTTTGTGGCTTGTCAACATGCATTTTTGCAAATTCCAGTCTCGCTTTTTATGATTTTTTTTTCAGCAGTGGTGTCGTCTCCCATGAAGTCCACTTTGGCTCAAACAACGACGAATGGTGCGATCTGACACTGATGTACCTTGGCCTTGGAGTTCACCTTTAATTTCTTTGGAGGTTGTTCTGGGCTCTTTGGATACAATTCGAACGATCCGTCTCTTCAATTTGTCATCAATTTTCCTCTTGCGGCCACGTCCAGGGAGGTTGGCTACTGTCCCGTGGGTCTTGAACTTCTGAATAATATGAGCCACTGTTGTCACAGGAACTTCAAGCTGTTTAGAGATGGTCTTATAGCCTTTACCTTTAAGATGTTTGTCTATAATTTTTTTTTCCGATGTCCTGGGACAATTCTCTCCTTCGCTTTCTGTTGTCCATGTTCAGTGTGGTACACACCTTTTCACCAAAACAGCAGAGTGACTACTTGTCTCCCTTTAAATAGGCAGACTGACTGATTATGAGTTTGGAAACACCTGTGATGTCAATTAAAGGACACACCTGAGTTAATCATGTCACTCTGGTCAAATAGTTTTCAATATTTTATAGAGGTACCATCATTTTTGTCCAGCCCTATTTCATTAGTTTGTTTTTTTAAATAATTATGTTAATCAACAATTCAAAAGTGATGGCTGATTTTGATTATTTGATTTTCAATAAATTTTTATTTATTGTTACTTTTGTAAGTTTCAAGTGATTTCAGTGAGAATTGTGGGTTTTTCCTTCTTTAACTGAGGGGTACCAACAATTTTGTCCACATGTGTATCTGACAGAGACCTACAAAAAACTCTTGGTCCCATGCTACAAGAAAAAGTCCAACTCCAAGAAAAAGTCCAGCATTTTCAACTGAATGTGCAACTTTTTTCAGTATTTTGGTCATTTCGAGGTGTCATACATAAACAAACACCTCTAAGTGATTTGGTGAAATTCTCTTCAAATTGTTTCTGTATAGTCTAGACACGTGGTCCACGCTAAACTACAAAATTTACAACTGTACCAAAATCATCACAAAAATTCACATATTCACGAAACACTTTTTGCAACAGATTTCTGTAGAAAACTGGGGATTGTCCTAAAAGAAGGATCTTCTTTTATCTAGGTCAATAAGAATAAGATCTTTACTTGATGCAGGAAAAGCTGCAGCTGTATGGGAGTAAATGTGTTAATGGTGGAATTTTGATTTTTTTTTTTTTTGTTTGTTTGTTTGTTTTTTAAACCAAGGGTTTGCTGTTCACGATTAGCTGAAAGTAGCAGTGGTCATGGCCCCCCTTGGCTGTAACTCAGCCATAGATCCACACTGTAGAACACATCAAAGCTAGGTGTGGTATTCAGGAATGGCTGTAATGCCACCTATTGGCAACAGCAAATGTCATGTTTTGCATTAGACATCTCTGCTTCTAGTGAGATGTCTCTTCAAACCTCTTCAATCAGTAGTTCAGACATTGACAATGACTGACAGTGTAAAATTGTAACTTTCTATCAAAGGGCGTCGCTGCGAGGGTACCGCGAATTTTGATCGCACCATGAATAGAATTTTTCTAACTTGCAAATGCATATGTTTGATGGGGCTTCTACTCTGTACAAGTGTATATGACAATCTTGGATGAACTACATAGCACCACCCTCTGGTCAAAGGAACATGAATTTGGTCACATTATTTTGTGTATTTTCTATAATGTCAGTGCTTCATAAGATCAGCCTTGGATTCCTACAGATCATACTGATAAATGTCCTCATTCACCATACAAAGTTTTGTGGATGGACATGCCTGCATAATTGACTATGAAACAGGAAGTGGGTGGTTCTGCCACACAGAAATGTGAAAAATTCATTAAAAAGAAAACTTTGCTCCCTAGAAGCAGATGAACATTTAAACAGTGTTCTGCAGGTAATTGGTAGCCAGTGTAAGGACTCTCATAATGGCAGTAATGTGCTCACTTTTCCTAGTTCTTGTAAGAACTCTGGCAACAGCGTTCATTATGAGCTGAAGTTACCTAATCACACACAAGAGTGGGACAATACAGTAGTCAAGTCTGCTGGAGATGAAGGCTGGATGAGTTTCTGTAAATCTGTTCTGGACATCACATCTCTCACTCTTCATATTTGTTTGAGGTGATAAAAAGCTTTTTTTAGTTGCAGTCTTGATGTGGAAGCTTAGAAATCAGCTTTGAGTAGATTCCTAAACCTTTTTTTGTTTTCATACCTCTGGAAGCTGGGCAGAAACTTTTATCCTTTCCATTTTATTACCGAATTTAATTAACTCTGTATTGTCTTTCTTCCCGACTGGCTTGGGAAAGCGGTGGACACGGGAGGGTGGGCAGTAGCAATAGGTGCGAGGGCCCGTGAAACGCTACTTGCAGCTTTAATTTGATATCTATTTCAGCCAATCTATTACAGGAAGGTATAGGTTTCCATAGGAACGGCTTGCCAGACGGTGGGAAAAATACCTTTCCAAGATGGCAGCGGTATTGACGCAGGCGGACTGATACATGCAGCATTTCTATGTAGTTGGTCAGACGGTGCTGAGGGCGGAAACAACTCCAGATATGGAGAGGTCGCATCCTGTTTACGCATCGATCTACTGTAACAGCCAAACTTCGTTTGTGGTAAAGAATCTAACGGGGGACTACACTAAAATGACTCCGTCTTCACTGTAAACACCGGCGAAGATCTGGTCACATACGGTATGGAAACGTCGTGTATTAGTTAGCGCTTCACTTTAAACAGTCGCAATGCAACAGGTACTGTATTGCTAACGTATTAGCCAACAGCTAACCAGCTAATGAAATAACGTTTAATGTTTTCAAATAAAACTTTTCTTATTCAAATATTCCTGTTCAGGAAATCGAGTTTAGCGAGCACACGTATTATTTTTTTAATGTATG
Organism: Hirundichthys speculiger; assembly: GCA_018398805.1. Classification (NCBI taxonomy): domain Eukaryota; kingdom Metazoa; phylum Chordata; class Actinopteri; order Beloniformes; family Exocoetidae; genus Hirundichthys; species Hirundichthys speculiger. The sequence continues at coordinate 1,167,741 of JAGFBZ010002294.1, read as the reverse complement.
GAGTTAGTTACATATAGTATTCCCTCAGTGGTCTACAACAGTTGTGTTAGTAAAACTAGTGAAAACAGCTAGTAGTTATTAACCGGTTTCTTAGTTACACCGAGCTGTATTATCAGATTCTCGGCACGCCCGTGTGATTAATGTAAAAACAGGCAGCCAAGCTTATATTACGAAGTAAGTATGATCTATATTAATTCCCAGAAAACGTATTTGAATATACAAAATGTTATTTGTTTTAACATTTTGTTACGGTCGGTCTTTACGTGTCTTAACGAGTTAAGTGCTCAGTCTGTGGTTAGTCATAGATTTTAGTCTGTTGTTATACCCATGGTTGAAAATAATAATTTGAAAGCAACTTTTCACTTTAAATAAATAGTTTTTGATTGCATGTTTCTGTTCAATACAAATAGTTTAGAAATGCACATACATTTTAAAGAGGAAGATCTATTTTTGACAATAATCATTGGAACATTAATCACGTCTTGTTTTTCCACTTTGGGTTAATTCATGTCAAGAGATGTTCATCATAATGCAGGGTTTAAATATTGATAACTGAGCACTAGATACTCAAATGGTGCACTTATTTTTTCCATTTAGGTTCCATTAAGCTATAGCAGAGAGTGTAATGAAAATATATAAATAAAGCAGTATGTCCTACACCAAACAGTATAAAAAGCATACAAATTGTGATAGAAATAATCACAAATATGATCATAAGTTAAAATGAATTACACTGTAGGAGTCAGCCCTTATAATCATGAACAGGCATTAGAAATTATACAGGAAGAGTCCTTTTAAGTACTAAAGGTTAATCTAAAAAAGAAATGCAATACTTTGACAGTCAAAATAGAATTACAAACTAAAACAAATTCAACTAAAATATGAGAAGGGTACAATTATTGACTTTAAATAAATGAATAAAAATTCTTAGAGACTGAGGGCTCCAGATCTGAGATTGTGAGTGGAAAATGCTGCTCGCCTTTAGTTTGGAACAAGGATGTTCTATAAAAAGCTTAAAACATTGTTGAGGCTGCATCTTTTTTCTCAAGGACAATCAACAGAACAGGGAGCTAGCCCATAATGTGATTTGAACATATTACCGATTTAAATTAACTGTTGAACTAACTTGTGTCCAACAATTGGAATCAAAAATTATAAGTGGTGTTTTTGTATAAATTAGAACAAAAGTCTTAAATGAAGCTGCATTACAATGTTTGATCACTGTTGTTTGTGTCCCATTGAAGTTAAAGCATTTAAATGAATTGCTTATTGTTAAGCTGAACAGTGTATGTAATGCACTGCTGTATTGACACTCCTGCGCTGCAGCTTCAGCCACCAAGTCATTCCTACTTTGTTTGCTAATGAAATGAGAGCATTGTCTCTCAGGGACAGCAGATATTGGGTCAACTACACTGTGGTGAATAGAAATGTAAGGGGGTTGCCCATAGCTAGGTCAGCCTGTGGCATACTTAACTTACTTCAGTGATAATGGGACCAACCAGATAAACATCTCTAACCACACTCATTTTTAAGAGTTTCATCTAAAAAAAAAAATGAAAGAATTAGAGTTACTTTTTCACTACTGGACTGAGCAGCCATTGCTTTCTCTCTGACTTTCTTTGTTCATGTAGGAACAATATCTCTCCTAGCAGCAGCAGTTCCTGTCATCGCAGTCCAACTATGTCGTGCCGAGACATCCACGCCACCAACGCTTTCGCCTTCATCATTGCCTTCGTATCTGTTGCTGGTATCACTGTGGCAGCATTAATCCCACAGTGGCGTGTAACAAGACTCGTCACCTACAATCGCAATGCCAAGAATATCAGCGTGTATGATGGGTTATGGGCTAAATGTGTGAAACAGGACGGATATTCAGGATGTTACTACTATGACTCAGAGGTATTATTCTTAGACATTTGTACTTATCCACTATTGTTATAATGTATTTATATGTCTGAAAATAAATCATAATATCCTCTTACATTTTCAGTGGTACTCTAAAGTGGACCAGCTGGATCTGCGGCTCCTGCAGTTCTGCCTCCCTGCAGGCGTGATGCTTGGCTCTATAGCCTTACTCCTGTGCACAGCTGGGATGTGTAAAACCTGCTGCTGCTCAGACAAGCCAGAACCAGATATTAAAACTACTACATTCCTGGTAAATAGTGCAGGCTGTCACTTGGTGGCTGGGATGTTCTTGTTCTTGGGTGGGGCAATAGCCATTACACCCTCAGTGTGGTTCCTGTTTCGCACCAAGGAGATGAACATCAGATATGACAATATTTTCTCAGATGGTTTTGCTGTGTATATATCGATCGGCTGTTCAGGAGGACTGATGCTGGCTGCGCTGTTCATGTTCATGTGGTACTGCATGTGTAAGAAGTTGCCTTCACCCTTCTGGTTGCCTCTGCCATCCATGTCTGCCTCTCAGTCCACCCAGCCTCTCACTGCAAATGGATATCCCCCTTCTCCAGTTTATGGACCACAGCCATTCCCACCACAGACATATCCTCCCACAGTAATTGACAGCCAGCCTTTTATCCCCTCACAGGGCTACATGCAGAGTGTGGTGGCCCCTGCTCCACCTCAGGTGTACATGTCTCAAGTCTCTGCTCCGGATGGATACGGATCAGAGGTGGGAGGCACCCAGGCCTACAGCTACGCACCCTCACAGAGTTACGCACCCTCACAAAGTTACGCACCTTCTCAGGGCTATGCATCCAGCTATGTGGGCCACCGCTACTCTACCCGCTCACGGATGTCAGCCATAGAGATTGACATTCCGGTTTTAACACAGCCTGAGTGAAAGAAGAGAGGCTAAAAACCTCAGCACACTGGAGGCCTCAGTCCAGTAACTGCCATAAAGTGCACTGCTGATAAAACTAATAGAACATGATAGATAAAAGTTAATAATATGAAAGCCTTTCACTTCCTCTAGGGTAATAGTTGTAAAACAAAAGAAATTCTGGCCCAAGTCCAGAGGTTTTATATAATATATATATATATATATATATATATATATATATATATATATATAGATATATATATATATATATATATATATATATATATATATATATATATATATATATATATATATATATATATCATATATAGATATATATATATATATATATATATATATATATATATATATATATATTTATGTATATATATGTATATATATATATATATGCTTTTCAAATCCATGTATGTCTATACAACATGCTTTTAAAAATCCCAATTATTGTGAAATTGTGCACCGGCATGAGCCTGATTTCCTTTCCATTTTTTGACATTATGAAAGCAAACATTGCCTTAACACTTTGCTTATAAAAGTGTTGTTTGGCACACAAACAAAAAAAAAATGTCTCTTTTTGGTTTAAGAATGAAACTGACACATCAAATTCTATTTAAACTTCATCATCACAACTGTAAATTAATCTAAGACCATGTGGCTCCATCATTTGAAGAGTAAGTGTTGTTTCCACATTTCCCTGCATAAATATTTGTGCACAAGACAAAGGAAAATGCATAACTTGTCATGTTAATGCACCATTTATGTATCTGGTCTCTGGTATTTAGTGCTGATGATAGAAAACTGAACAATCCTGGTTTACTATGAAGGATAAGATGTTATTAAAATTGAAGACTAAAGCATTATGTACTATTGTAGGGAGGGATAATAAACTTCTTTTTTTTCCTATTTATAAAAGCAAACAAAAAGCAAGACCGACTCTTAACCAGTGTTAGCTTGTTTTAGTATATATATAGAGCGGGACCACTAAGTAATTTTTCTCTTGGAGAAAGAGGGCTAATGGACCAAATTCCCATTCTTGAGATTATGAGATTAGGGATATTTTTATTTTCTAGTTACATTAACCATGAGATTACCTTGACACTGAAATGACCCATATGGAGGTCTTCTGTTATCACTGCTGAAAACTAACATTGACTAGCTCAACTTCTACTAAGTGACCTATTTTTATTCTTTGTGCTTGTTTTTTTTTAACATGATTGTGTTAATGTCACGGTGCCCTGTGAAGTGCAGCTGTTATAGTTTGTTAAATGCACTAATGAAATGAATAATGTGCCTCTTTACTCTGCTTTCTGTTCAATGATCGTGCTAGCCTTTGGTATTTTTTTATGTGTGGCCTGATATGTTTAAGAATGTGATAGTTATAAATCTGTCAGTTTTGTTGAATTTGATTGTGTTTTTGACCACTCTGTGAAATTACATTGTAGTACTGAACTGTAGTGCCAAAAACACACAAAAAAGCCATGAATGAAAGGATCTTTCACTGCTACTCAACATTACAGCCAGATTTAGGTTTTGTTGTTGCTGTTGTGCCGTCTTTCACATTGAGGACTGATCAGCATTTTTACTGTATCCATTACACTATTCTGCAATGTCAGTGCAGATTCTAGAAAAGCACATTTTTGTATGATCTTTTTGTGTTAAATAAAACACATAATAACGTACATTGGTGGCTTTTACCTACTGTATATATAGTCAAGAGTAGCAAGACCTCGTAAATGATTGTTATACAACTTGCATGTGGCAACAACAATGACATTTTGACTTTATGTTCTTGATTGGCTTTAGGGAAACCATAATCAGCTCTTAAGTGTGATCTAATTTGTTGACCTCAAAGCCTTTTCATTGAAACTGCAGGAATATAGTAGTTGTCATTATATTAAAGTAAAAAAAAGAAAACTTTTTTTTTTAAAGTGTAACGTTACATTTTTGATGCAGCCCAAGTGAATCTGAAATAAAAGCAACAAACTTAAAATAATTGGAACAAAGGCTTATTGATGTTCCACTGCAGAGTGTAGTGACTGAAAAATTAGATATTAACTGACAGAAGAGTTTGATATAGCTGCTTTGTATTTTTTCCAGTACATACTCACAGATCCAATTATCCTTGTCAGGGTAGTAATGGCTGAATTTCATGTTTTAGTTGACTGTGCCGTCTTTGTTCCTCAGATCATCACTCTTAGCCAATAATCAGTGTTCAAAAATACACACACAGCATATAGACTCGGCAGGGAGTGTGTAAGAGGTGGAGATTAGGGGCCTGCACAGATGGCTGTCATATGTTGTGCTATGGAGATGGGGGAGGGATCTGGGTTGCTAAGGGACACGTACCTCAGACATCAAACTACTGGCTCATGAATATAAAGAAGGGAGGGATAACACGCTTTTCATCCTCACTCTCTTTTAGCACGTGTGAATGAACCAGGCCACTTTTAGTTTCATGAAATTGACTTCAGGCTACAAGAAAACTCCAACATTTTTTTCAGCATCTCATTACCTTTAGAGGAATTCCTGTTTTTTGCTCAAATAAAATATCTGCCATGCAATACCTAATACAAGCACCCTCACCCTTTGAAGACACCCCTCTTTTCACGCCTTAATTCCCTACCCCCTCATCTTCAGCTGTCCCCAAAGCCTCCCTTCATCTTACTTGTTAAAATCAAATCACTAATTTTACAAAAATGCTCAAATTACAATAGAAAGCCCAAGATTAAGTAATCTAAAATAATCTAAATGTAACTGCCATATTTAAGACTGAAACTTGTCAACAAATACAGGGTAGATTAATATGAATTTTGGTAAATACATACATAATCCTGATAGGATGATTGTTAATTGTGAGTTATCACTTTCCATCAGTCACCATTATGAGGCTCACATTTAAAGCACTTTATGATAAGTTTGGTGACTTCTTAACATTTAATAAAATCCTTTAATCATCAGAATATTCCACTAAAATTGGGATGGTAAACAAAGTGAAGCCCAAGAACACAGCATGATTTTCAAAAGTAATTTCAAACTATAATTTTTCAGACCACAGGAAAGTTTTATTCTTTGCCTCAGTCCCTATTAAAGAAACTGATGTTCAAGGCAAGGACGTTTCCTAGATCTTGTTTCTGTTTTTTTACTTTTTTTCTTTGCTTAATGGAGATTTAACTCGCATTTGTGGACTGTAGATTATAAGGTATTTTGCTCAACAAACTGTATTTGTAGGCATATATAGCTATTTTTTAAAATTGCTTATCATGGTGGTACTCAGAGAGCTGAACAGTTTTTCAGGTGGTACGCAATATTAAAAGTTTGAGAACCACTGGTGTGGACGATGGGGCTCTGAGGTCCATTACCAGTTATGGGCCCCTTACTAGCCAATGTGTACTCATTTCTAAAGTTAACTGAATGTATTTATACATTTATGAGACTGTTCTGGGTATCATTCTTTCCTTTTTATCTTGTCTTTTGACAAGTTACAATCGCCGACCTTTGGGTTCTTTGAAATTTATCGTCACCAAAGTGCAAACTGAACTGGGCAAGAAAATATTTAGGGTTTTGGCACCTAATGCTTGGAATAAATTACAATCTGAACTTCAATTTAAAGCCCTTGTTACTTTGAATGAGTTTAAAGCACTGGTGAAATCATTGTGGTCCACCTCATTTGCGTGTTACTGGTTTTGGGAGCAAGTTTTAAATGTTGTTTACCTAATCTGTTGTTTACTGTTTTTAATGTAACTACGCTGCTGCCCTCTTGGCCAGATCTCCCTTTTAAACGATATCTTTAATCTCAATGGGAAAAACCTAGTTAAACAAGGCTATTAAATATTCATTAATTTCATTAGGTTTAGTTCAGAAACAAGCTCACCATCCTCTTCTCCTGCCCCAGCCACACAGACCTCCCACCCTCCCTTGGCCCACAGCTTTCCTGTAACACCTCAACCGTCTCATCTTCCTATCTTGAGATTACTTTATTGTAAACTGGCGCTATACAAGTAAGAAAATTGAGTTAAACTGAATTGAATTGTGCATCTAACTGGGTGGTGAGCAGCACTGGAGCACCACAGGGGACTGTACTCTCACCACTCCTCTTCTCTATGTACACCTAATAATGTGTAGGTCGATTTTAAAACCAGAACTAATTTTAATAGAATTGATTAGTCTCATCTACATTAAAGGATTACTGTGTTTCGTAAATAAAATCTGTCTCAAATACCAAGAAACTAACACTGTTGATACATTTACTGAAGCATGAAATAGCCTCAAATGGGAAAAAAAATGCAAGAAAATACTCAGAATTCTATTTTCAAGCACCTTTTCAAAAATTGCTGTTGTCAGAGAAACACAGAAAATCTGTTTTCCTAGTGTCATTTTTATTGGAACTCACAGAATATTGTGTCAACTGTTTTATTTCACATAACCTAGGAATGCATTTTTTTTAAATTAACAAAGTTGATTATCAAACAGTTTATAAAAGAGCCACTGATTAAGCCAAAAATAAAGCTTGTAATTTATACAACCCTATTTAAAATTTATTCAAAACACTGAATGTAAATATATTACCTTTAATTTAACTTTCTTTACTACATTGTCATTAATTGCTTTAAAAAATCTAAATATGGAACAAAAAGTTGTCAGTCAAGCTGCATTTCTGTTATTATGTGGTGAATAATTGTGTTTAGGTTTTAACATTTAGAATGAAACTCTTCTGCTGACAGCATGAATGACCAAAGACTCAGGAGGATTTCTGCAAAAATATTCCAAGTTATGATCTGGGTTTCTCTACTTGTTTAAATAATTCAGTCAGTCCAGAAAACGCTGGAGAGCAGTGATGGTGACAGAGAGAAGAGGCCAGAAAAGAAGGAACCAGAGAAGGAGTGGAGGGAGCCGTAGAAGATGTGAAGTAACCTCTGCTTTCTAACCTGCGTCCTTCACATTCAGAGCATTCTGTTGCTTCCAGTATCCTCACATTTCATCTCTTTTTCATTAATATAAACTGTGAAATAGACGTCACTTGGGAGAGAATTGTTTTTTCTTGTTTCGCAGCTTCTCTGCCTTACTGTACATACAGTAGGACTTTCTCATTGTTATTTTTTATTTTTCTCTTTCATTCAGCTCCATCTTTAGTCACACACCGTTGTGTTGCCAACTCCCACCAGCTGTGAGAACACTTACACAAGAGCTAACACACGTGGACACAAACAACCAAGTCCCTCCACCGCTGTTATCTCATCCATTACTGATCAGAAGCAGACACTCATTTATTCTGCAGCTTTTAATTGGACATGTAAGTACACATAGTCAAACACAACTTCAGCTGCTTGTTCATTCTTTTTCTTGCTGAACAAGTCTCTAGACGATCTGAGATCTGTCCTTTCATTCTGACCATAATACTTTGATCATACGATGATCATCTAACTGGCCGCAGGCTTTTCTGCTGCCTGCTGCTTTGTAACCCTGAAAGTGTTAAAAAAGTGGGAAAAAACTAGTTATAAACCCAGAAACACTTGTTAGTGTTTCTGTTTTGTCGTATCCTTCCCTCGAGACAACAGTAGACATTGTAATACCAGGATCACTATTGTCATGTACCACCAGCTTCGCTAACAGTCCTGTGGCACAATAATAACCAGCTCTTAATATGACCTGTGGAGAACCGTTAGATATGACAACTTCACCAGGACAAACTACCCAACTATTCAGCAGCCATTTGAATTCAAAAGGTCGAGGCAGGGCGATCGATAATCCTCAATGAAGCTGCATCCCAACAGCAGAAACCCTTTCAAGATACTGAGGTCTTTTAAGGGGTCCTTTTCAGTAGGGGCCATCAGAGTACTGTGGATTTGGGCATGTAAGGGGGCAGCACTCACATTGATCTGGGGCTTTGCAGATCTCTGCCTTTCCGGTCTTCCCCGCACTAGTGGCTTCCTCCAGTTACTGCAGGCAAAGTTGACAGGATCACCGACCTGTGTAGCCATGTAGCCATCAGTGCTGATCTTTTCTGATCTTTTCCTTGTTGAAATTACAAGAGCATAGCCTGGAATTTCTTTTAAGGTTCAGCACATTGGCATTCTTCCCTGTTTTGTCTTCCCCCTCAGGCTGAATCAGTTCCTTCCATCTTCTCTGCACAGAGAAAATTTTCCGGCCACTTTACCCACGTCACATCAGCCTTGAACGGATAGATGTGTCGCTTCTTTGTTTTGGTTGTATGTGATTTACAGTCTACATCATCGTAGTAGTACAGGATGGATGTTTGAAGGTAGAAAATGATGTAAATTGAATGATCTGTATCGTTTGTTTTGGCTTGTTGCCTTCCTCTTCTGGGAGTGGTCATGTCCAGAAAAAGCCTCAGATGCAAACTGCCACCTAGTGGATCAAAAAAATCACCATTTCGCGGTGCTCAGGTAGCCTCTATTGATACAGAATCTATGCTGTACTTCAGGTCTCAGTGGGAACACAGAAAACCCAAAGCTGAAATAATGTTTTAACTCCTTGAAAACAAAAACAAAACAAAACAAAACAACCACTGATGTTCAGGGTGCCTTTGGTTGAAAATGCACTCTCAGATGAGCCATCTCCAGCTGCGTGAAAGTACATACATGAAATAGCAGAGTACTTACATTAACGCTGCCCCCTCCTCCAGGTTCAATCATGTAGGTGTGATTGCCATCGAAAAACATCCCACTGCGGAAAAAGAGGTGGGTTGAAACAGAGCATATAGGAGAAGTTTCTGATTTTATTTTTAATCCTCCATAATGTATCTCTTCAGCTATCACTGTAATAATGCCACCTATATCAGGGTTTTATTGTGTTATTGCAAAATTTACACAAAACTAATTAAACAAACAAAAAACTTAATAAAACATACTAAACTAATAAGAAAATATACTGTATATAGATGGTTTACCACATGCTGCAAAAAGTCACATAAATCCAGCTTATATTGATTTCCTGAGGACTTCTTTTTTTACATTTACTTGAATAAATTGGTTGAGTCAGTGCTTCTAATTCTATTAAAGCCTTTTTTTTAATTCAAGGCTTCTTGTACTTCTGCTTCAATCTTTGCTAACTCTGATCTGCTATTGATGAGTGATGGTTCTTGATGCGGATGCCGTGAGAGATCATAAATCATGAGTATTTAACTTGCTCCTTTACCCTTTAAGCAAGTGAAACGTCTCCAGATTCCTTGAACTGTTTAATAATATTTTGCACTGTAGTGAGAGAAATATGCAAACCCATCCCCATCTTTCTCTGAGTTTTTTTAAACACTTCAGTTATTTTCTAAGACATTTTTAATGAACCACAGATCTCTAAGATCACCTGTTTTCATCTCTAGTTGAAAATATCACCCTAATTGTGATCATTATTATTATTTTTCTTTTCAGTCATATCCTTAAATTACCCCGTGTCAACTTTTCTTGGAATGTGTTGCATTTAATGGAATTAAATTGATGAGTAAAAACAGGAAACATTTTGGGTTCACACTCTCTGCAGTTAAATAAGAGGAAAAGCAGGAATCACTCTTCTGATTTGGGCTTTCTTCCAAATTTGGGATCTTTCAGTTGATATTTAAAGGTGCTACTGTGTCTGCTCACCTCCCTGTGCACATGAGCGCTGGGAAGGACGTCATCTGTTAATTAACTTTGTCTGAAGCTTTTAGGAGATTGGACAGGTCAAACTGTGAAGTCAGGAGGGTAAACACTGCAGGAACACACAATCTATCATTCACTTCAACTTTAGTGTCCTCAGCCACCACCCCCCCCCTTTCTTTTTTTTTTTGCTCCTCCATTATGGAAGGATGTGTTACTCGCAGGTGTCACTGTGCGATCACGGTTGCACAAAAGGAGCAAGGTTGGGTGTTAAATGTATTCTTTTAATGTCAATGGTCTGATTGGTTTTCTATACTTAATAAACTGTTACTATCATTAAATTGATTTTTAATGTGGCACTCCTGGTAGTGTATACAATGAAAACTGGCTCTAGCTCAGAGAAGTTTTGAAAAAATCCTTAAGATGTGTATCTAGGCACCGCGATGTCCCATCTGTATTATGAAGACCATTGCTTCACCTGGAGCGAGGCCTCGGGAGAGGCTCGGGGGGGACTGTTGAGTGGCAGGGCTTTGCCTATGAGATCTGAGCTGCAAAGGGCCCACCCACCTATGGCCTGATGATATGCAGGAGGCGTGGTAAGTGCCTGGTGAGGCAGAGGCCTCTGCTTCTGAAGCTGAGTTCAGGTCCATGGAAGGTCACAGACTGGGAAAGAGCCAGTGTGGAAGGGTGATAAATACGGGCTGGGTATACCAGGGCTCATCTCGACACACATTATTTTTCAATCCCCTGGAAAGAGGCTGGACTTTATTACAGTCTGGGTCGCAACTTGGTCCCAGATATGCAGCAAAAAATATATGTGAATAATTCTATGCCAATGTTAGTAATAATTTAGGTCATTTCCTATGAGAATATCAGAGCTATTAGGAATTTCTTTTCCCTCTCCATGTGGCCTGAAGTAGGTAATATTTAGGAGAAAAGTGAAGCCTTGTATCTGAGCACAAATATATATTTAAGTTTGCATTTCACCTAACTTCTGTGACTGGACATAGATAATGCCTGATATTTTTTTTCTAACATTACATTTTGTAAAACAACTGTAATACGAAATACAGTTTAAATGACCATTTGGGAAAGTTTAGAATTATAACAGTTCATTAAAACCTATGAATGCTGGTTTCCTTTAAAAATGTGTGAAATTTCACAGTGCATATCTTAAAAGAGCTATTTTTAAAGGTTTTATTGTCCATATCGTGAGCCAGAAGTATTTACTGCAGCAGCAGCGACACACACCAGACATTCACTTCTGTTCTTATCGAAATTTTGAAGGTTTATAAAGTGATGAAATTAAATACTCCAAACTTCCTCTGTTAAAAAAAGAAAAGAAAACTCTTTTCTCCAAAATATCAAAGGCCTTTTTTTTTGTCTTTGTACAAACTTGTGTTTCAAAAAATGTGTGAAGATTATTGAATATCATGTACTTTTATTTATTTCATTTATTTAAAGCAAAAAATATTATGAATAAAATTACTTTCTTAAATGTAAGTAAACAACTGCAATATACCTATTCCTGTTGATATCTATTATTTACAACTCGTATCACACAAGACTATATTTCTAATTAATAATCATTGTGCTTGCTGAAGATTTTGTTTCTTTTTTAAATCAACACTACAGTGTTAAATGTCCACGTGTGAATTGAAACATTCTTTCTCAGCTCATGCTTGAAATAACACAGTATTTGACAATTTTGACTGCAGTTCAGTCAAAACTACAAAACTTTAACAACACTTTCAACAGGAACCCGACTCTATGATGAACTAACATCATGTAGCATGATGGATGTAGCTGTGAGCACTATCCTTAATAGCCTATTGAATTGCAGGGTAACGTTTCTGTGTGTGTCCGCCTGCATGGGCGTATGTGAAAGAAAGAGGGCAGATGGAGGAGAGAGCAGGATGTATATTATGATAAACTTCTGACTCAGCATAAGAAAAACACTCCACCTCTAATGTCTAGCCCCATGACGCCGCTATGCACTCCCATAAACTCCCTACTTCCTTTCCCTGACACACACACAGAATACTTTTTAACATCAGATCGTATATTATTTTCCTTTTGAGAAAATTAGCAATGCCTTTCAGTAACTGTCATGCTATAACTTGTTAGGTCCTAAATATAAGTTGGCACTGTGTTGCAACATTGTTTGGATTTGATCACTTAATACTTTTTTTTTTTTTTTGCCAGAACTGTGCACGCATGACCGTGCTGCATGCTATACTGAAAAATTCCCCCAACTTCAAATCTAAAATATGACCAAAGGTCTGACCTCAGTTTAGGTTATTCAGGAAATACAAATAAGACCTCATACGCTTGCAAAAATTAGCAGTAGAAATGACACGCCTGCAATGATTTGTGATGAAACCAGTGTGATGGATAAAGTGAGAGTCATAATATTTTTAGAGACATCTGAAAATAATTAGATCAAACATTGTTCTCCGTGAACAATGAGCAGATGTGATTGTGTTGAATAAAAGAAAGGTCTCTCTACGCATCAAGCATCTTCATCTTATCGTCAAGAAATATTGTTATTCTATGTAACATTCAAACCAAACTACACACATAGATGCATCCAGAAGGCAGTTTACAGGGTAAATGCATCCACCCTGAGCTGACTCCTTTTTGACACGTCTGTTCGACTCAAGGCTACTTTCAGGCTAAAATGCTAAAAATACTAATCTTGAGAAGAGAACAGAGAAAAAAGGAAAAAAAGACACAGGACTGAAGAAAGGAGAAAGAGGAAGTGGAAGAAGAAAATGAAGAAAAGAACTGAAGAAAAAGTAGAAGGGCACAAAGAAGAAGAAAGATGTCTGTGTGAATGATAACCTCCGTGACACAAAATGCAGTCAGACCGGCTAAAACTAATTACATTGACCTAATGAATAAATGGCAGCAAGAACTCTGCCTGAACACACACAGAGGCATCAGCAGCAGATGCACGTACAAAAAGTCACACCGGTAATATTTGTGCTGTACTTACTGCAACCCATGACAGGTTGACAGAGCCACAAAGGACTGAGGGATGTCTCTGACCTTCCCCTGATAGTAGCAGTGCTCTCCTCCCTGTGTGCAAAAACACAAACACACTCAGGTTAATGCCATACACACAGCTGCTACATGAAATGCAGAGCGAAATATTCCCCTCACTACATTCATTACCATACCCCATCAGGAAATGAGACCAGAGCGATCAATCACACAGACTTCATCTGCTAATAACATAATAACAATAATGTGCAAGTAGAAAGAGGAGTCCATATGTGACTTTGCTGTTTGTGGGATACTTTGTACATCAAGCTTAACCTTTTCACATCCCCTCCATGTGTGCCAACACCCTCGTATTTTCATATGTATCCCAACCTCTCTGCAGTAGAAACCTGTATCATCAGTCCCTCATTTCTTTTCCATCTCAGTCAGCCAGCGCCGTCCATCTTTTATCTCCATCTGTCCATACAGTGCGTCTCTTCCTCTCACACACTTAGTGTCTGCAGATGTGTATGATGTCTGAGCGTCTAAGTGCTCTGTTGGCCATCTCCTCCTGGTCCATTTCTTGCTGCCCAACAGCCATTAAGCAGGAAGTTGGTATCCCTGAGGATGCGCGGCTTTTATCATAGGATCAATTTCTGCTCTTCAGCCTGATGCTGTGGACAGCAACATGCATCAACGTCCACTTCTGCATCCAGCTCCTCTCAGTGCACCTGAACCGTGTCCCATGTGGCTTCCTGTTAGGGACGCATGTCGGAGTTTGGTGTTTTTACTGCAAATGTATGCCACATCCTGAACTAAATTCCTTCCTAATCCTTCCACAAAACAAGGAGGATTTGCCCTTTATTCTCATACAAACTTGTTGACTTAACTTAGACGAGAAGATCAATTCCATGTTTGTGTATCAATAAAGGTGTAGAGATGTGTTTAGAAGTTAAACTCAAACACTGCAAGCAAGGACAAGGATAGAAGCTTCTCTGTAAAAAAAAAAAAAAAAATAAAATAAATAAATATAATATATATATATATATATATATATATATATATATATATATATATATATATATATATATATATATATATATATATATATATACCAACAGCCATCTTTAAAACTGATTCATTCATCACTTGGTTTGACATCAACATCAGTTGAAATGAAGTAGAAATAAGAACCATGAATGAGACAAACCTGTCAGTTGTGTGTTAAAGATATTTGTTGCTTTATTCTTCAATTTCTTTGATATTTCATACCCGTCCAATATTTTTATTAACAGTTTGGAAAATATTAAGAAAATTATGCTTTGCCATTGTCGATGAGGCTTTGGTAGAACTCAGTTTGAGTCACTTATCATATTAAAAAATATGTAGAACTTACATCAACCTCACTGAGCCCTAACAGTTGGTTTGGGTGTCTCATGCTCAAAGTACTGTAAGTATAACATGTTATCTCCATTTCTGATTTTGATTCTTTTAATTTGAAGAAACAAGTCATTGAACAAGATTAACGCTATTATTGACCCAAGAAACTAAACTGGTGCAAAGAAAAAAACACTGCAATATTTGCTACTTTGTTTTAATTTGTAGTGAAAGGGTGTTAAAAAGTCAAGGTGATTTTAGGAAATCAGAAACATTTGCAGTCTGCAGTTGGGGGTTTAAAGCATTAAGGCACATAGTAAATCAAATGGGAGCACATTAGTGGGTGAGAAGCTCAACTGCTTAAACCGTCTTCATTGAATTATACGAATGAAATTTGTGTGAGTCATGCTGAGGCTAGTTTGCTTTTTATTTGTTGTTTATTTCACAATGATTTGCACTTTCCCTGCCAGTTATGTCTACCTTATTATTCTTTAACATGACTCTTTTAAGATCACTTAAACATGCTGAAACTTCTACATATGTTGTCCTACCATCGCTCTTCTCATTTGGCCTGTTTACCCAATATCATATTCAGAGTGGATAAATATTACAGATGAGATTAAAGCACAACAGCAATGTTGCTTTACTGGAAAGAGGGGAAAAAGTACTGAAAATACCTAAACATATAGAGAAATAGGCAAATAAAGTGTAGAAAAAAATGGAGAATTTGGAAGTCTGCAAGACAAATCTAAAAGTACACATGAAGGGAGAGAGGTTGGCTGAAGAGGCAGAGTGTAAGTGAAATGAGGAGACAGAGAGAGGGCTATTTATAAGTGGCGCTGTGCTCTACTATCCCAGCGTCTCTCCTCTTCCTGTCGCACTGAACCTTCTGCTCCACTTCTCATCAAAGGAAGAAACACCCAAAACCCAGTGCTGAGGGTACATCCTCCGTGCGTGTTGCTAAATTGGTCAGATCTGTGATCTCCTTAGACCTCGACCAGCGCAATTAATCATCAAATCTAGACAACACAATGAACAATGAGAAGATTCAGGCAGGATAGCTAGTAAACAAGTAGGACACTCTGCTCTCTGAATGTCACTACAAGCATAACGGCCAATTATACGATGAGGAACAATGAAGGAATCACATGTGTGCAACCTGAGAGGAGAAGTATGATTGAGTGCAAAACTATTAATCAGGTGTAAAGAGAAAAAGTGGTTTTCAATAAAAGCTTGTATTTGAGTATTTTTCTCCGTGTAAACAGCATATCGATTTAACGAAGAGCTGAAAGTGGAGGATTGAAAAAAAAAAAAAACCCTTTAAAGCTACTTATGGGGATGGGAAAAAGATAAATATGTGTGAAAGGATTGCAACATCTTTACTCGTCACCTTTGTATTACACAAAGAGATACACAGAATAGAGGAAGTAATGAGGAACGTTTATCAGGAGAAACTTTCACACTGCAGCAAAACTTTTATCAGGTAACTGGGTCATGGTAAAGTGCATCTCCAACGTTTTCATATAAAGTCAGACACACCAGCTGTTAAGGTCCTTTACAACAAACCAAATCATTATCTCAAACGACAATTCAAAGACACAGTTCATTTAGTGGAAGGTTTTAAACATGGACGACAGGAACGGATGCTGGCTCCAAGAAGCACAACTTAACCTCTAATCTTCCACATATTTTACAGTTACAAAAGAAAAACCGTCAGGTTTGAGTTAGCAGGTTTATCAATGAGCTACACTAGTCCCTGCTTTTATAAGTGTATTCAGAGTCATAGAGCTTGATTTTAGTATTTCATTTCAAAGCTGTGACATGTTTTAGTTCTAATATGTTTATTTTTTTGTGGGAGGGAATTAATTACACTAAATGTAACATTCATTAGTTCATCTGTTTAATTTCATAGTGGAATTAAGAGTGCAATCATGGGAAAATCAATAACACTTTTTTTTTCTTGTTTTAGAAATGGAAATATTGTTATAGAAATGGAATAGAAAATATTATACTAACTACGAAGGTTGGACGTACAAACTGCGGTTAATGTACAAAGCCCGTTCCTGATATACGATGCAATTTCCAGCCTTTCATTAGCAGCAGATTTACAAACCGTTTTCAAAATCAATAGAATTGATGGTAAAAAGTTTTTCATGATTTTCAGTTTTATTGCCAAATGCATAAATATCAATGTGATTTCAGATGATGACACCCAATATTAGCAAAGCAGTATTTAAAGAATGGTTTATGCCATAGCTTTGAAAGAATCAGATTTACATCTAATACTCTTTTCAGTAATGACTCAGTTTCTCCACAGGACAGCAGCTATGAGGAGGAATGGGTTTTGTCCTGAATACAAATTTAGGATTTGCTTCTGCACTCTGAAATATTTATTCCACATACAATTATCATTACCATAATTATATTTACTGATACATTGTTATCATCATGTCCATGCAGTCCTTTCACAAATAACTGATGACAAGCTCAAACTGTATTTTCCCCCCTCGAGTGTTCCTATTCTTCTCTTAAGCAAATCAAAAAGTGTTACAATTATTCAACATACAGCCTTCAATCAGACTCAGCCCAGATTGTGGAACCAAAACCAGCGTGGAGTGAAAATTCTTAGTAAGCCTTTTGTGTTATGCAATGTTTGTCTCCCAGGCTGCATTTTGGGTCAGATGAGGACATACGCAACTGTAGCTCAGGAGTTAGAGACGTTGCGTCTTTCAGAAACAGACAGAAAAAAACTAATTTAATGACAGTTTTGAATTAAATGGATGCGGGATGAGTCCGATGTCCACTGAAGTGGCACCATCCAGACCAGTTAACATATATCTTAGAAAATAGTTTTTGAATGGCTGCCCTCTGTCATTAAGTATTATGCACAACAGTTAAGAGGACTGTGCTGCCTCCATCTACCTCCATTAACACATTATGAGCAGGTGCAGCATATTTGTGTTTATACCTTTCAAGCCTGAAGTGGCACACAAATTGCAGCAACATTTTCAAAACACTTGAACAATTATACTTTAAAAAAAAAACACTGATAAACAAGATAGCAAATTCAGTCATTTACAATGAAAGCCTTTTCAAAACACTGTATGTTTCTAGTTTCTTCAGGGCTGAGAAGTAAAAAGGTTTCGGCCAACAGCTTTCTTTTTATCAGAAAACATTCAAGGTTATGCAGCCTTCAGTCTAAATGGGTTAAAGCCTGTGGTAAATAAGCAGAACAGGTCCTGACCTACATGTGTCAGAGCAGCGGTGTGTCTGACGACAAGTTGTTGACCTTGTAACTGAGCATGTTAACACACCGGTCTTATTTATTAACCTCATTAAACGCAGGGATTAATAAACAGAAAGAGGTACTTGTATCTTTCCAGTACAAAGAAATGCTGCCAGAAAAAAAAAAACATATGGCAATATGAGGTAATGTCTGGAAATGAAAGCACAAACTAAATGAATTCACAGACTGCTTTATAATTATTGCGATAATTAACAGTGGCTATACTGTACAGCATATGGTGTGTTGAATTAGATAATTCCCTGTAAAGTATCTAATATCACACTAATCTGCTGCTTAGCTGAGAAAATCCTGACCATTATAATCCCTCCCTTCACCTATGTGGTGAAACACAATGCCTACGGGGGTGTCCTGTAACTGAGCCGTCTAGATTTTAGAGGATTATCACACCAATCTTAATCTGGTCTAACAGTATTTGAAGGTTTAGGTCACAGACACAGATACGCTCTCGTCTCCATAAATCCACATTTCATCGAGCTGGGTGTGGTGTGGTTCCTCTCTGTCTGGAAATCTCACTCACTGATTAACCAATTGATGGACAAATTAAAAAAAAAAAAAAGTAAATTCAAGGAAAAAAAAAAACTCTGCCAGATCTGCTGGAAATTGAAGCAGTCCAAGTAACAGTTGGGAACAAATCTTCAGTAGAGACACTCTGCTGTTTTCTGAAGTCTGGTAAACATGCATCATCACAGCACAAAGTTAAGACATCTGTCTCTAACCCTGAAACACAACCCTGCCTGTGTTACTCATCATGTGAACATATTATCATCATAACGACATATGACAGGCATGTACACATAGTATTATGTCCAACTAAGTCTGAAACTCCCCACAAGTCGGTTTGAACTGAAAACCCTTTTGGATGAAAGGTGTGATGTCTTCAGAATCAGTTGCCTTCCAGTCAGGTGTTTTGGGATATTATTAGTAAAGCTTCCCACTGTATGGTCCGTCAAGAAAGAAGGTTGGAAAAGTGCTTTCAGAAGAGTTGCATCACTGGTTAGACTGAACCAAACAAAACATTTAAGTAGACTGCTGAAACTGCTACAGCTGGATTAAGAACTGTTCAATGTATCATTAAAACCTAGAGGGATCTTGGTAAACCATCCTCTTCTAGGAAGAAGTGGTGTCAGAGGAGAATCTTGAATGATCAGCGATTGGTCACGTAAGCATTTGATGAGATCATTAGC
Organism: Hirundichthys speculiger; assembly: GCA_018398805.1. Lineage (NCBI taxonomy): Eukaryota > Metazoa > Chordata > Actinopteri > Beloniformes > Exocoetidae > Hirundichthys > Hirundichthys speculiger. The sequence goes on along the minus strand of JAGFBZ010002294.1, from coordinate 1,148,499 downwards.
TGAACCCACAGCAATGTTAAATAGTCAATTCTATTTCTATTTCTATTTCTACATGTACTAGATAAAGAGAACTCAAATTAATGGGACTAAACAGCTGTGTAGCTTAAAGAAAAATCATCTATTGTGCAGCATGGTAATATTAGAGTATGTGACTTATTTTCTTTTTTTTAAAGCATTTTTGTTAGATAGATGCTCCACATTTTTTGCAACAATGTTGATGCGTTCAAAGATCTTACATAAAGCTCATTAACAAGTTTTCTTATTTTCCCCTCTTTCTTTCTTTCTTTTTGGGCCAAACTATACATTTCTGAAGCATGTGTTGCGTTCTTCAGTCTGAAAAGCTCCATTTTAGCTTCTGTGTTTTTAAGATCCTCTTTCCAGGAAGTCCAGGTTGTTTTTCGATTGTTTAACAATGACAGTCAGACAGGACAAGAGCGTTTGTTAAAGGCTGGCAGCACCAGCCACAAAAGAACATATTGGCATGCACGACCAAATGTACCACACGCTGGCTTCACCTGGCAGGCATGATGTGTAGCCATACACGCTGTGAACAGTAAGTCTTCCACAAAAAAAGAGGCCACAAATAAAAATAAAACGATGAGCTAAAAGACAGGCAAGACTCTGCAACATACAGAACAGTCTCGTTTAAAAAAATTCTTCCACCAAGTTTAAAGTTGTTTGAATTTTTATTTTTTTTATTTTATTTTTTTTTGGGGGGGGGGGGTTGATTTGATTCTGGCTTTGTTCTCCGGTTTTATTAAGTTTTTATTCTTAGTTTACTGTTGTGTTATTTTGTTATTAGACTTCTGTTTTGCGTGTAACTCGATTTCCTGTTTTACTTTGAAAGTGAATTCCCTTGTGTGAGATTTTTCATTTGACTTCCACAGACGGACTGCTTTGCTGTAATTGTCCACACCTATCTCTTGTTCCTCGTGTGTGCATGTGTGTGTGTGTGTGTGTGTGTGTGTGTGTAAGTAACTCTGTTTCCTCCTTTGGTTGCAGGTCCAGATGTGATGCATAGTTACTCACATCTGCTTCTAGGATTTTTTTTGGTTCTTTTATTTATCCTGTTATCTTGCTTTTGCAGCATTTTTTTTTTTTTTTATAAATCAAAGGCATTATCATTCACTCCTGCCTCTGATCAGCTGCTTTGGGTTCTCACCCCATTCCTGTCAGAAATCTGATCATTGCAGTGATTGGTTTGTTAATCTGTTATCAAGACTGTGCATAAATGCCCATGTAAAATTCATGAAACTTGGAAGAGGGGTTTTACCCTGGAAGGTAGCTGGATCCTCACAGGATTAGAGAGATTGTGACTGCAAATGAATCAATCTCAAATTCTGATCTTTCACTGGGCTCAATTTGTAGTAGCTTATTGATTTGGCAGACTGAGACCCGCGGGTAATGGTAAAATTGGCTCGTCCAATCACCTGCCATGTTATCTTGCAAACAGTGCAAACAGTTTCCTTGGATCACTTCCTAGACATTTCTGTGAAGCAAACCATTTAGCACTATAGACTGGAAGAGGTGGTGCATGAGTAAAGATCCAGATCACAGATCAAAAGTCCTTAAATAGGACATTGGTAACACTGAAGAATGAGCTCTTTCAGTGACCCTCCAGCTCTCTGGATTCTTAGCACCTTCAATAAAATCATTTGATCCATTTCTGCTACTGATGCATTTATCTTCATCCCCATAACAAAATGCAGATTACATATTAATAACATGGATTAAAAAAAAAGTCAAGTGTGAATTGGTATCTTACACTAGTGATGACAGTCTTCCCATTTTCGGACAAATGCCTCTCCACGTACCCTGAAGACAGGAGATCACTGGCAACAGAGAAGAAAGAGAAAAAAAGGAATTTAAGTTAGAAAAATCACCCAGTTATTTGAGCATGGTCACATTTTATAGAATGATTGTGTTCTGTGTTAGTAAAACAGAGCTTCAGAGCATCAGTCTGGCTAATTATGATCACTGTTCAGGGAAAAGGCTATTTCCAGCACACAAACTCACATAAACACAATTATAAAAATCTAGTCTTCCAGCATTGTGTGGGTGTGTGCGCACGTGTGTGTGTGTGTGTGTGTGTGTGTGTCAGAGAAATGAGGGACAAATGAAGGTCAGTAAGTTGTAAAGGAGGCAGGAAAAACAAAATGAGAAAGAGACAGGAAATAAATTAAGAGCGTAAAGGAGAGACAGAGTGGCATAAATAAGTGGAAATCGGTCTGTGTGTGCTTTCTCAGCAGAGCTGGACCCGAGAGTCCCAGTGGAGATGCTCACTGCAGACCCAATCTGTGACAGAGATGTACGAGCACACTCGCAACAGCCAGACAAACAGAGGAATGCAGCATAAGAAGGGCTATTTGTCCCATCCTCAGCCACCTTTAATGTATAATACCGTAAACATGTTTAGCTTCCCATCTCACAAATGGTGAAACATACACATTTATATACACATGGAGACAGAATTGAGGTCGAAATCTTTAGTCCCTTTATGAAATCAAACAAAACCCTTTCTGTTATGACATTGCTTAAAGTGTTTTTAGTTCATTTGGCTCAGAAATGAAGGTGGCAAATATCTATCAGGCTAAACTAATGTTTTTTTTTTTTCTCTAAAAAGTTGAAAAAAGGGATCTTAGTCCATTCTTCCATGGCAAACTGTTCCAGCTCATCCAAATTGTGTGTTTTCCGAGCTTGGACATTCACCTTGAGCTCCTTCCACAGATTGTCCAGAAGTTTAAGAACGGGGCTCTGAGAGGGACCTTGATTTTGGTGTCCTTTAAAAGGTTTTAAATGAATTTAAATGTGTTTTGGCTCACTGTCGTGTAGGAAGACCCAGCAGTGACCCAAAACTAGACTGGAAACAGATTTCTTTACATTATTCCTCAGAATATGAACTTAACCCTTTTTTTACTCCCCTCCCCCCCACGATTCAATGCACCCCAACAAAATTCCCTGCGTCTGAAGCATCAAAATAACCTCATAGCATTACGCTCCCACCACTATGGTTCACGATGAAGGCCTCTCTCTCATCCTTCGCCAAATCAGACCACATGTTTCAGATGTTCACAGGCAAACTTCGGTCCGGCTTTGATGTGCCAGTGTGTGTGAACAGTGGAGCTCTTCTTGAATGATGGCCTCAAAGGCTTCTGCAGTAAAGAGCCCTTGCAACAGTCTCCCATGAAACTTAAAATCAGAAGAAGACATCATTTTTGCAAACATCCAGGGGCTTCTGTTCACGTCTCTCACTGTTTTTTTTCTCCAAATTATAGGGACATGCACTTTCAACCATGCCCGGGTTTGTTTTAAAACAGAATTGTGCATTACTTTGATATGATATGACATACAGCACTCTAAAGTCTAGCTGTTGTAGACACAGTGAAACACTTGGAAATGGCCGTACAGCCTTCCCCCTTCAGATGAGCATCCACTATGTTGTTGCCAGGCATGATTTCCTTACTTTTTGGCATGATACCTCTTCTTAACAACAATTTGGGAGGAGTCTGTCAATCAATGTGGAAGTGACACAAACCCTGGTCATGGAGTCATTTAAGGTTCAAAGCCTGATCAACTGCTTGAAGGCAAAAACAACTTATAAATTTGACCTTCATTCTCACTACATTTTGTGAAAACTAAAACATTTGTCTAACAATCAAAAGTGAACCAAAAAGCAGCCTTAATACTGTGAAATATTTTATAAATAATTCAGTCACTGGCCATCTGGTTTGCATAGTACTGGATGAAGACTGGTGATAAGTGGACAACTATAGACAATAATGGAGCATTCTTTGTTACGGTAAATGGCACATTATTCCCCTACAGCCTTCTGTAAAGCCTGAAATTGTTTTCACATTTCAGTTGTTGTGGAAAAAATAAGATCCGATCTCGATGAGAGAATCAAAATAGAATTTATTAGAGAAAAGAAACAAACTTATGCAGCATAAGGAGAGCAGTCAGTCAGCTTTACAGAGAATTCTGAATGAGTACTCTGTCTTTACAAAATTTCCTCCACACAGTTTTCACACATAATCAAAAATATGAGATGCAGAACGTTAATGAATGAATTTTTAGATTCTTACATAAAAGGACAAAATCAGGCAAGTTCTTTGCCCCTTTTTCCGGCTCTGATAAACACATCCTCCAGAGGCAGCTCCATCCTAAATGCTACTAAGTATAATCCCCAAAATGTGAAAAAAATGTTTTATTCTGTGTGCTTCTAGCGAATAAAATTTGAATAAGGCTGCTTATAAACCAGTCTCGGCCTGTTTCTAATTTACCTTTATATTTTTGTTATTGACCAGCTATTATAGTATTTCGAAATCCACACTAAAACAAAAATACTTTAATAAAGAACTGTCTGTGTTGTTAAAATGAAATTATATTGTATGTACTGAGGAAAGTGAACAGGGGAGAGAGAAAGAAAGAGATAAAATGAAAAAAAAGGAAGAAATAAATGCCATCGGCTGAACACCGGCACTGAAGGAACAGAATATGAAACAGAGCAATTTAAAGAATGGGAAGACGAGAGTGTCCCATCATGCTCTGCCAAGGCTGACTCCTGAAAATTAAAAACACAGCGAGGCTTAAAAGAAGAAAACAGAACAGGAAAACCCCTTTGCACACACTTCACACGACCTTTCCAACCTCAGATCACAGATCTGACTAACACTCTAAAGTGCAAATTAAACACATCATGACCCCAGAGACACAAGAAACATTTTTATCAATGTGAAGCGCTGTCAAGATGTGCACATACACCTGTGATGATGAAATCTGATGGGTGCATGACTTCTTACGTAACAGGCGTGTGCCGTTAGCCTTTGTTCCTCTGTGTTGTGCGTTTAAAGATTCAGAGCTAGTGATCTTTATCCAGACTCATGCTGAGCTCAGATGGGGGGAACAAGAGAGCAGCATACTGAGGCAGCAAGGCACACACACAAGGTCTCCAATGGAGGACACCGATAACAGACTTCAGCTTTAATTGTTGAAGGATTTAAATAATTTATTTGACAAAGACGCAGACCTTGCCTAAAGCCCATCCCCCACACTCACAGACCCAAACGTCCCTCTTCTCCTTCCTGTTAACAAGAGCACACATATGTATAAATGCATGACCGTGAGTGGCGCCTTTGTAGATTCACAAAATGTGACTGAATTGAACTTGTGCATTCATGGTTTTCATCTGGTCTGTCTCTCTGTGGACCTAAATGCTGCACACTTTTAACAGGAGTAAGAATCAAAAAGAGGCAGATTGTAAAACCATCCAAGATCATGAAGTCACAGATTTATGTAGCAAGGAGTAGTCTGTCTCAAGTCAGGCAAACTGGATGTGTGGCAACTGGCACCTGAAAGAATCTGTAGTTCAGATGTGTGACTGCAACAAACAAAACCAAAAGCTTTTGCTCATTTTCTGTCTCATTGAGTGTCTGTTACAGTCAGTCTCTCTTGCTCTCTCTTTTTCTTTTTTGAATAAGTCTGCACTGTACTGAAAAGAGATTTCCTTGGCAATGATTCAACAGCAACATCTGCTTGAGAGCTGGCATCCAGCTGTCAGACAGACAGACACTCGACTCTCCGCTCACAGTTGTGCCAAAGCCAGCTAATAACATACATTAACATAGTACACACATCTCTCAGTTTTCTCTACTTTTAAATGTCAGCCACCCCATGTGCACTGACAAAAACACACTAAACCAGAGGAAAAGAGCAGATGGTAAAGTTCTGCTCTAAAAAGCCCCATTTACGTTAAATAGGTCTTACAAAAACTAAAAGGTGACTTAAGAAGTGAGTGCACAGTCCATCTGGCTGTCAGTCCCCTCAAACTTCATCCTTGCTTTTAAAACATTTTTGTTGTGAGTTGCTCTGGGCAAACAAATCCACAGGGGCAACCCAGATTGATCTCCTGAGGTGAATTAAGCACACATACACACATAATACATTTCTGAGTGATCTAAAATTCTCCTCACGATCTGTGTTGCCAAGTACAGCCGTGCCACTGGGATGAAAAAGAGTACAAAAAGGCTGCCCTGGCAGGACTAATGTTTATGCGAGTGTGTGAGTGGATTGGCAGTAGAGTTAGTACCAAACCTCTCACTGCTTTCCCACAGTCTTTTCAAAGACTCATCTAAACTCACCTAAAAAAACAAAAAAAACAAGCTGCTTTAATCAGACACATTCTGATTTTTCGAACATCCATGCACACAAGCGCCGCAGTAATTAAATGGACTTCTGCTACCTCCATTTATGGATTCTAAGATTTAACCTGGTAATAAAAGGGCACTGGCACACAAAGGACTGAACATGTGCTGTGTCAGGAGTCTGTAATAAGGGGGTGGGGGTGGGTGCTAGGGGCAGGAGAGAGACAGAGCCAGAGAGCAGTGAGCCCTTCAGTACGCTGGATAAAGCATGGAGGGAAAGCAGCAAGATGGAAAACTGGATAGGAAACAAAACATGTGAATCTGTGTGTTTGTGTGTGTGTGTGTCTGACGGGTGAAGGGGAGGGGCTGCAGCTGCTCTCACCTGCCCACCAGCCTCCATCCCTATCTCACCCTCCCTGCCAGTGAAGCCTCATTAAAACTCTCCAGGCAGTAATTCATTCACAATCCAATCACTTATCAGACGTGCAATTCTGCCAGCAGATTCACTGGGATTCTTGCTCCCGTGGCAGAGTGAACGCAGCAGCTCACAAGCAATGAACACTAACGCTAACACAACAAAAAAGGTTGAACCGGATGCAAAAATGCAAAGCTATATTTCCCTTTCCCTTCACTGCAGTCATTGCGGTGTTTAGTCCGAAGCATGAGACAAACATAGCAAACGGAGCTGATCCCTGAATTATGGATGCTGCGGGCACATGAGAGGGGGAGAACATGCAGGACTGCATCTGTGTATGGATGGAAGTGGAAGTATGGATGGCTAGTAAACTTTGATGCCAAGCAGAGAAGGTTAACAGTCCCAGACGTCAGGAGAAAGGCTCACTTGGGACCAAGTCATCCTTCTTTGACTGCTCTATGTATTACTGATCACATTCCAAATATTACATTTATTCTTGCGTGGACCTATAGGCCCCATCTATCTACAATCTGATTTTTGGGAGGTCGTAAATGTTGATAAACCGTTAATCTCTTGACAGTCAGCCATACCTTGAAATGATTTTAGTCAACGCGACAGAAGAAAAGAAGTCAGCTAGAAGGGACAATCGTATTAAGATAGGCTTTAAAATGTTTCCAAGCAGAGAAAACAACAGTCTTATTACTGAATCCGTCTTCAGCAAGAGCCGGCACCAGGATCTCTTTTTGTTTCCACTAATCCTCCACAATGAATGAATGACACGGCTCGACAGAGGAAAGTAGAAATTAGAGGGTGGGAGGTGCACATACATAAACAGAGGAATAGAAAGAGATGAGGAAAAAGATGATAGAGCAACGTTAGGGGATGCCTTGATATCGCCATCCTGTTCCCAACCCTTAAAGGACTGGTTAATGTTGTTAGCTGCATTAGTGGCAAGGCTGTGATCAGATATTACTCAGTCCATTGTGTGCTGACTGAAATATCTCACAAATTACTGGATGCATTGCTTTGAATATTTTTCCTCCACATTCATTCATGTCCCTGAGCAAATGAATCTGAAAGATTTTACCAACTTTACTTTTCCTCCAAAAATCACATTTTTTCCCCCTTATAATTCATTAATTCACTGATTCATGGTCACAGGGGTGCTGGAACCCATCCCAGCCATCACTGGGAACAGGTTACCAGTCTGAGACAGAACATTTATTTTCACGATACAAAATTTTAAACATTGAAAAATAAGCACTTTGACTTTGAAACCTCATAAAAGCTTTGCTGAACTGCATATTAACCATCAGTTATATTGGGATGCTCAAAGAAAATCAACAAAGAGTAGGAAATAAGGAAGAGGAGTAATGTTTTGGGCAGACGGTTCATCAGTCACTCACATCTAAAACAATCCCAAAGCTCCCCAGGGCATCTGTACACATTCACACACTGCTACAGCTAACATCCATGTTGCTATTAGTTCTAACTTAACCCTGGTCCCCCTGGTACACATGACACAGACTGTAAACATCCACTCTCTGCCTTATACACCAGTACCGCCTTTAAATACACACAGTCCTTGATGTAACATTGAGTCTCTTAGCAAACAAAGTCTGTAATATACCATTTGCGAGCTGGCCACTGGCTAACAGATACACACACGCACATGCTCACATTTCCCCTTTGCGACAGCTAAAGTAACACAGTAAGCCCAAGTGTGTGCATGTGCGTGTGATGTGACGATACATGGATCTGAGAGAGAAGTCTTGCCTGGGGCAAGAGAGGAGAGGAGAGGAGAGGAGAGGAAAGGAAAGGAAATGACTTTTTAAGGGTACTCCCTTTGAGTACCTTCCTATATCATGCATGCATTATGTTTCTCTCTTTATCTCCTGCACTTACTCAACCCACCCTCAAAGATTCAAGGGTGCATGAAGGACTCACATTTTTCTCTGTCCTCTTCTTTCTCTCTAAGCTTAACCGTGTCTTTCTCTCGCTCTTTTCTTCTTTCCCTCTCTCACATGCAATCCCTTCACTGTGTTTTACTTATTAGGTTCGCAGTAAATCAGATCAAGGCTGAAGGTGAAAAAAGAGGAGATGGGTGGAGTTGTCTTGTAGCGATGCAAGGATGCAGGCAGCAAAGCATGGCTGGATGATATGACATCGTGGAGTAGGACATGAGAGAGCCTGAAATCGCATGCAAGAGATGTTAGGTGCATCTGCATGTAGGGATACGTGACAAACACATGGTCTAAGACAGCTAGATTGTTGGGTAATTACATTTAAAGCATTACTGAAAGAATTGGTGAGAATTTCTTCCAGAAGAACCACCAATGCAAACCGGTCAGTGCTCATCAAAACCCAGCTTCTGAGCTAAATGAAATAAAATGAGAAACGGGGGGTATGAGACCTGCTAAGAAACTATAACAAATCCACATGGCACGTCATCAGTTTTTTTGGAAAATTTGCTTAAATTCACAATTTTATGAGTTGACAAAATTTCTTATGGTCGAATGCATATGTAGTACCACAGATCCCTTTTTCAAACATGTATTTCCACATCTGCTCATAGAAGGTCATTTCGGGGGACACAGGTCAGAAGGGAGTGGAAGATCTGTCCGATTAATTTGAGCAACCTACAAACACGTTGGGACACAAATTACATTTAATAAGCTTTTTAGTACATTTTTTACCCTATGAGAGCCCATACAGTACCAAGTGTGGGAGCTCGCTCTACTGCACACCAAGGTACTTGTATTAAATGCTCAAATTTTCCTCATCTTGCCCAAGTTGTTAAACAAGTTTTAACAATGTGGATGGCTGGAGCAACATTACTACCAGTTGGCACATCAAAAAAAAAAAAATTTGTATGATTGTGGGAGAAACAAGAGCAGAAAAGGTTTCAGCTTCCCTCTTTTGACGTACAGCAGCTGCAGCATGATGTGAGGGTGGAGATCTGAAAAGCAGAAGGCTACTCATCCTTACTGACAAATCACACAGACATGAACCCCACAGCAAGTATCCAAAGAGGTTTTTCTTTGGATACAATCTGTGATAGACCTGCATTCATCAAGGCACCTGCCTGATGCAATGAAATTAAAAATGTAAAGATTTACGGGGAAAAAGTGCAACTCGCTGCACCTTTTAAAGGTGACTCAAATCTTAAAGGGATACTCCAGAGCAAACACAACCCTTAGCTCTACTATTAGATGGGAAGCAATGTAAACCTTCACATGGTACCAAAATGATGGGAATCTAAGCAACCTTGAGTCAGAAAGGAATTTGTGTTTGCAGTTTAATGGCGATTAATGTAAGCACGGAGGGCAAAGGAGCTAAACTACTTATAAGCCTCTGACAAGACTCAGAAATGCCATTCCACTTGAGTGATAGTGTGGATCGGTTCCCTACAGATAAACCAAGGTCAGTAGCTCTTCACTTCGCATATGTAGCAAAAGCGTATAAAAGAACAGGCATCTCTGTCCAGTCGCTGCCACCTTCTCATAGACGCGAAAGGTCTGCTTCCATAAAACTAAATACGTACTAAATATGACAAAATAGGCAATTCTTAGAAGCAGAGATGTAAACACTTCTATAATATGATAAATATATTTCTGCCTTTGGAGAAATTTAGTTTGCAGCAGATGTTACGTGACATTTCCAGACTCCACCTTGACATAAAGAACACACAACACAACAGACACTTCCACTTGCATGGCACGTTAAAGGGAACATTTTTCCCAGATCACTGTCCATATTTAAAGATTTGACGGCTTGTGGAATAAAAGACAGTTTGCACCAATTCTTTAAAAACGGTGGGGGGGCAATAGCGCTGTACAGATATCAACAATTTAAAAGCAAGGCAAGGGGGAGACGGGGCGCAATGGTTAGGGCAGGCGGCCCATGTACGCAGCAGTCGCAGGTCAACTCCCAGTCTGTACAACTCTCTGCTGCATGTCTTCCCCGTTCTCTCTTTTCTCTCTTTCCTGTCTGTCTCTACTGCAAATAAAGGCCACTAGTGCCAAAAAATAAAAACATAAAAAAAACAGGCAGGGGGATACCTCTCATCTCTGGTGATAGTGTTTTCCTGGTCATAACCCCCATGTACTTTCTAAATGTGGTAATGTAGAGCCCAACAGTTTACTAGCTGTTGGTACTGTACTTCTTAAAATCTTCTTGTGTCCCTCAGAAGCATTTCCAAAACAACAAACGATGCAAAAAAAAAAAAAAAAGTCAAGATACTTTCAATAAAAACACAGAAAAACATGTGAAGCATTTTGGAGTTCACATTAAAAGATAAACGTTTCTTTTAAAACGACTTTCTTTGCGGTGCTCAGTGAGGCAGTCTGGGAATATCGTTTCAGTTTTTGGCCTGAGCACAAAACCAAGATACTTGTATTCAGTCACTGACTGTATCACCTCTCCATTGATACAGTAAAAATGGGCTAAAATGAGTTCTGTCCTTATAGTCTAATGATAGTCTTATCATTGTTTTAAACTGTGGAACGTTCCTTTAAAACTGAATTTAAAATATCCTGCATGACTGGGTTAAAATAAAATAAAAAAAACATGAACAGGGAATTTACCTTTCTTTGTATGTTGCGTTCTATTAATTTTCATCCTCTCTCTCAAGTATTGATCTTTCCTCTCCCTCTGTCTGGGCCTCGTGTTCTCAATCCATTCTTGTTATCTCTAATTAAGACAACATTTTACATGCCTCTTCTGCACCTGAGACCCACTGAGACGACATGCAATGTCTCGGGGGCAGCAGTTTTTCACAGTTTGCATCTTATTGATGACTTCTCTTTAACACTCATGCATACTTGACAAAATCCAGACACATACGGGCACATTCATCAAGCCACCGAACCATAGGATGTTTGGTTAGCTTCTCGCCTCACACAGCTGATCATATCAGAGAGCATCCAAGACTGTCCTCCCTGGTGTGGGTACACACACACATGCCAACACACACCCTTCACAAAGATGAATAATGCATCTACCAATGCCTGTAATTGACTCTCCGCATTAGCATAAAGAATTTGTCTGTGAGCAGGAGAATCCAAAGGCACTGTTGCAGAAATAATGACACTTTTACACCACACGCAAGGAGAGAGAGGGAGAAGCCCTCCAACTCTTTGTGCCGCTGTAGCGGCCTATTTCATAATAACTGGAGAGGTTATGAAATGCTCCAGCCCCAGCTGGACCTGCCCACCTGTTCTTCTGTCAGCTCTCACACATCGTCATACACATAACCCACATAAGTCAACATACTAAATCACACAGATGATCATCGTTTTCACACGATTTCCTTTCAAATAGACACAGACACACACAGTCAGATAAATACATTTATTTGGATTTTTTTTTATTTTAGCTGTTCATAAAAGGATATTCACGTTAGACTTGTGAAAATTTATAAGGTTTATAATGCTGTTATCTTGATTTGTGGATGTTTTTAGTAATTATAACTAATATGTAGAACCTTTTCTTTTCAAATGTAACTGGAAAGATTAACATAAAAAACATCCATTTAAAATATTCGACGACTACAGAAGTAGCTTATTTATGACTACAGGGAACCATGGGTATCAGCAAAGAATGTGCTTCCCTCTTTGTGAAAGATATTTACCTTGGTTGTCTTCAGCTGTTGTTTTTTGAGTTTTTTTTTTAGACTCACCCAGCCATGGAATATTTCACCACCTTCTGTAAAGCTCTCTCAGTATGTTTTGGGCCATTATTTATCTCTAGTGTGAAGTTCTGTTCCACCACTGTTGGTTTTGCCTGGATCTGGGCAGACGGTATATCTCTATACGCTTCAGAACTCAACTTGCCATTTCTGATTTCTGTCAGATCATCGATAAGAACTACACTTCCCAGTCCCACTCGTAGTCACACATATCCACGTCCCCCACATGTTTTACTCCAAGAGTTGAATGCTACGCTATGAGTTGTTCCAAACCCTCTCCATATTTTTTCTTCCCATCGTTCTGTTACAGGTTCATCTTTAGTTTTCAGCAATAAAAAGGATGGAGTTCCATAAATGTGGCTTTTTAAAATGTCTTTGATCAAAGAGTAATTTGTTCTTTCATTTCATTTCATTTCTTGAGGCTTATAAATGGTTTGTACCTAGTTCTGAAGTATCCGGATTCACACTTGTAAAATCTCTTTCCTCTTCACATGGGTGGGTGAAAAAGATTTTCTCTTCTCTCGAAGAAGAGATATCACATCATTTCGATTTGATTAAGTTTCATAAACCATTTCAAATTACGATTTTCTATATATGCATACGGTGCATTTTATATCTACAATCACACACTGAGGAAATACTGGGGGATAACTTGAGCGTTGTGCAAATTTTGTTGTATTTCACTGTTTTACTAATCTGCAATTTCTTTGCATTTTTAATACAGTAACAATAAAGGCATTCTGTATCACCAGTGTTTATTCCAGACACACTCGGGTGACTGTAGCTAAATTCGTAGAGCGGGTCGTCCAGTCACTAGAAGGTTGGTGGTTTGATGCCGGCTCAAACTGTCCATATGCCAAAGTGTCCTTGGGCAAGTCCCAAGGACACTTTGGCAGCAGCCAGTTGTAATGGTGGCAGCCGCCTAATGGTGTATGAATGTGAGTGTGAATGGGTGAATGAGAGGCCATTGTAAACAGCTTTGAGGGCACCTTGATGGTGTGGATAAAGCGGTATATAAGTGCAGTCCATTTACCATTTACTTCAACAACTGTAGGGGGTGGGGACTGAACCGCCTACAGTCCTGTTGAAGTCTGGTCATACCCATCAAACTGGGAAAAACCTCTCCAAAGTATCTCATGATCCCATTTTTCTTTGATCATGAGGTGTTATGAAGAAAAAAAAATCTAATGGTTGTAAATGTTTGGAAATCCTGTCATTTCTTCTGGCATATAACACTGTACAAATACACAGGTCAAATGTTTTCTCTTCTCCACACAATGGACAAGTTACTAGAACCATTATGCACACGTGTGAGCACATTTTTCCTTAATGATGCAGCACCATCTATTATTCAGTAAGAGCGGGTGGGAGGGACTGGGTACAGGGGTGTTAGGGAAAGGGTTGAATGGAGAGTGGGTGTGGGGCAATCGAGTGTGTTAATATGTGTGTGCGTGTGTTGACAATGAGCATGATTTGAAGGGGGAGGGGGGGAACAACCCCCTACTCCTGGGCACAGTTTCAGCTCTTTCTGGTCCTATGAATGTTAAATTGAAATTGGTTGCTGAAATGAAAAGAGCTGGGAGGGGCCAACCAACCCCCTCCTCATGTCCTCCTTGTAGACTCGCACTTTACATTGTATCTGTCAATATGTCATGCTACTGATGAAAGAAGCGATGACTGCAGCCTGCAATGATAAATTAATCTTATTGTACGCGTGATGGAAATTTCCTTTCTAAACAAAATATTTTGGTGGAAGATGGGATAATAACCTCTCAACCTTTCTGAACAGGGTGCAGTGGGATTGGTGGCAAACCATGACCCTGATGAAGATAAACATGGGTGGATGCATTGATGGAAAGCATGATCTAAATGTGAGCGATCACCTCTGAAAATATCAAGTATGATCATATATGTGGGAAATAAATGGAAGGAAAACATGTGGATGTGTGAGACTGAAGTAAGCTCACAAAAACTGTCTTTTCAACTATCTCATGACAAACAGGAGCATTCAATAAACTGAAAATTTAAAAACATGATGGTGCTTGGCAAAATGTCAGGGGGTCACCATCTATAAGGATCATATTTAGGGAACTGTGATCTGTGTAAATAAATAAATAAAAGTTATCCATCTGATATTTGTTGAGCTATTTTGGTCTAAAACAAATTGAGAAATCAAATGACACGTCTTTAAATCCGAATGTAAGAGAACATATCCTCAATCCATATCCATATTTATATATAAAATGAACATGAGGCAAGAAACATGACTTTATAACATAACGCCTACACTCCCATTACTCACAGTGTAAGGGTGAACACCAACACCAGGCAAAGAGGAAAATGAAAATAACAATATGTAATGTAGCGCTTTAGACTTTGCAGACACTGAAAACTCAAAAACACACCCCACTCATTTGCTTGCGGCAACAACAAGACAAGGCCAGAACACACAGCAGCAGAGTCACTCATTGATGAAATACAAAAAAAACAGGTTTTGTTACAAGGGGAAGGAAAACAATGTTGACCCATTCAGGTAAAACACCGCCCACTCCTGCACCCACACAACCCCATCAGCTAGATTCAATCTGTCTGAAATAAAAGCCATCTGTAAACAACATCAGCATGACTGTGGAGGGGTGATCAGTTGCAGTGGAGTGTGGAGGAGGAGGACAGACAGACCAGAGGTGAGATGAGGGAAGCGAGAGCAGGAATCTCAGGTGTATGACAGACGCAGGACTAAACTGAAGCTCCTCCTTTAAACAGGAAGTACAACTGGGACAAAAGCAGTAATGCGTCCATGCGCAGTCACAATCTATAAGCCACACATTTCCAGTGCAATGTGGATGTACATATTTTTCCTTTCATTTTTGGTTTAAAAATTACTTAATTTTCCATAACAGAGTTTTCCATCACGTAAAATTTTATCATTAAAAATAAAACATTTTAAAGGTGAAGCAAAGCCATCCATCAGCATTCCAAAACCAATGTCCCAAAACCTGAACAATCATTAACAACATACATTAACCGATAAGTGAAAGAACACATCAGAGAAATGTCTGATATTTAGGTTTAAAAAGAGGCATTCAGCAGTGCTTCATAAAACGAGCTCACTTCAGTTCTGAGCTTCTAGATTTTAAGATACACAAGTCACATGGCTGGCATGGCATTTCAAGAAGTTAAATATCACACGACCTTTGAAGCCCGTTAACTGACTCCTGTGTATAAATCACATCTATTTTCTTTCACGCTCTGATGAAAGCTAAATTGTTGGCGTGCCTTTTGGCATGACCTGGGTAAATTAGTGGAACTGTCCTTGTCCAGAAGCATTATGTGTGTGCTACCCATCTACAGTCAGATCTTCAGTGTTTGAATCTTCTGAATTATGTTTAGCAACGCAGACAAATACTGTTGTAGACTCTCAGCCATCCAGGTCATAGTAACTCAAAGATTTGCCTTTGAGAGTTGCCAAACCTGCTGCAATGGAAGGTGAAACATCTTCAAGAACAAAGGAAAAAAAGGCCAGTTGCCTTGATTCAAAGTCACAGACAAATATAACGAGAAACGCATCCTTTTGAGGATGAGATGAGCCATGAGACAGGATATTTATAGAACATCACATGGTTTTTAAATTTAAAAACCTCTTGAATTTGCAATTAAATACTTACTGTATATCTACAATTGATCACTCCTTTCATGTCAATCATGAAGATGTGAAAAATTCCCCACTCATTAAGCAGTAGTAGCCTACTGAATTTCAAAAAGAAAGATAAATTTGTTTCATCTTCTCTTTCACTGCATACTCTCATGGACTTCCTTCAGCACACAGACTTGAGATGATATAGCTGTAATCACGCTGTGTGTAAAAAAATGAACAAGTACACCACCTTAAATGGTCCAACCTAGCGAGATGCAGGGCTGTGCATACGTGACAGTCTGCGCACAGATGTACAGGTGTGATTGACACATTCATGACTGGACGATGCATCACACAGTGAGCTGCAGATTTCACAGAAACATATCCTTTAATCCTGGGAATTCCTGTGATGTAACATTTTTTCCTCAGCAGGAGAGAGATTTCTGCTGTGATATGCATGCAGGAAGCATCACTGTATGCGTCTGCCAGGTTTGCAGGCTTTCAGTTTTTTTTTTTGTTTTTGGGGGGGGGGGGGGGGTAATTGAGATGGGACAGAGTAATAGAGAGACACAGACAGTTTTGAAGAAGATTGTGGGGGAAAAAACGTGTCTCTTTAAAAGAAGCGAAAAACCCGGAAGCACAGAGAGGTGAAGATGATGAGTAAGGGGGAAAGAGGAAATAAGTAGCAAGAGGAGCTCACTTTCCATCAGCACAGCTGTAATCAATATCAGTGTCTGACAGAGTAGCACTCCAGCCTTTACTGTAAATCACTCCCTATTATGATGAACCTCTAAATCACACACACTCTCAAACACATAATAACTGACCTGCTGCAGACATAAACACACACACGTATAAAACATATACAGCATAGTTATTCACCAAAGGCATTCCTGCACTGGCACACACCAACATGATTATTTATGTGCTCTATGCTTTCCAAAAACAGGGCAGTAAATATCACTGCAGGGAATACGAAAACATGTCTTCTGTTGGTCTGCACCACAATGACCAACATTTGTTAAAATGCTGTGATGAGTTGTGGTTTAATATGCAATATTAGCTTGAGGGACTCACACTAAACAAGAACATAAAGTGAATTCCTACTAAATATTGCCATTTGGGCTGGCGGGAACAGCATTTGACTCCTGCAACAACAGGAGAAACCCGAGAACCATGAAAATGGAATCCACTGGGCGGCAGCAACGGTCGAAACTAGTCGTTATCACTGCATTTGGAGCTTTTTTGTGTCATGCAAACTTCCAGTATTGAAGTGACTATTCCAGCTCTCACCGACTCTGAAGGCGCAGATTTAGTGCGAAGGTAAGGACAAAACGGGGAAGAATATTGACATTGGCTATGTTCCCATAAATTTGGCAAGGAACAGATCAACACTGACTCTGAGACAAGTGGTGATCCTGCCTGCTTCTACTGGAATAACTGGAGGAAGCCAAAGGAAACAAAGACGGTGTCTGCAAAGCCCTGGATGAACGTGATTCCTGCCCCCTTACAGGTGACATTCCACGAGGAAGCTAACTTGAAAGTCATGAAGCCACATTCATTCACACAGAAAACTAATTTTCGGTCAGATGTGGCAATAAATAAGGAAGAGCAGAAATAAAGCTATTAGCGTAACCACTAATAAGACATCACACTACAGACAAGCACATCATTAAACAGACACACAAATACAAACAGCCTGTTAGAAAGCTAGTCCCATAGCCAGGCAAGCATAAATAATTTAATACTCACTGATTCAGTTCCACATCCAGAATGAAGTTCCTTCCAAAAGCGTCAACTTGAAAACTTGCCTGGGCAATGTGATCCACCTGAAAATGCAAAATAGAGAAGTTATACCATAATCATAACAGTGATTCAGGTTATTAGTATTTGCATAGATCCGCTCTCCATCTGCACTGATGGATTGCTGCACACTGTCTTTCCACCACAAATCAGCTGCAGTAATGCACCTGCTTTCATCAAGGATGGAAAGGATGCGACTGTGGCACTGGAGCTATTAGTCATGAATTCATCTTTGTTTGACACGCTCAATCCATAACACTGGGGAAGCCAAATAAAGTATTCCTATGTTACACGCTTATTCCACAAGCACAATGACTTTCAGAAATGTTTCCACCTATGCTCAGTTGATAAGCTTTTTGGTTAACCATATTTTTCCTCAGGCAGTCTGTACATGGATGCACACAAACATAAAAATACAAACCATTTCTTATCCGACTGCAGATTGATCTGGATGAAGCAAGATCTGATTTATTCCAAATGCTGGGCACATGTGGTACAGACATCATTACATGACCCTCGGGTCAACGAGAACTCCCAACTGTAATTCCTGTAGGTCTTGAAGACCCCCAGTGCTGACCTTAAACACAACTCACGCCCCTCCCCCGTCGTCTTAGCCCACCAGCTACCTTTATTATAGATCGGAAAGTCTGCATGATAAAGAGAGGAGGAGGGGTGCGGTGTGTGTGTGTGTGTGTGTTTCCATTTCAGGAAGTGCCCCTCTGCTCACCAAAGGATGACCTCAGCCCATAATGTCCCCAGGGAGGACAGACTCCATTGTTTGTCGGAGTGTGCCCAAGCGTGGTCAATGCATATATGAGCAGTTAAGAGGCTGTGTGGTTGGCTGTGTGAGCACGTACAAACTCCAATACCACATTTGTAGTGAAAACTATTCTGGCACATTAGATCTATGATGGGAGGAGGCACCGGTAATCGTGCTTGATAAAAGCAGGTCCCATCTCAACAGAGCCAGACCAATATCAAGAAACCACCAGCAGCTCTTCTTACATTGATTTTTGACTTTAGTGGACCTGTCTTTCCAATTGTGATTATCTGAGTATGACTGGAAGTGCTTTCAAACCTCTGTAAAGACAGACAGGCAGGAGTGTGTATAAAATAATGCACATATACTCTGAATAATTCCACTCAAAGCAATTGTTTTTCCATCAAAACAACATGAGCACTTTACTGAAGTCCCCACTGCTCATTCAGCCATGTCTGTGTCTGAGACTGAAAATAGGCGATGCTACACAAGCCTATAAATAACTTCTCGTGTGTCACACTTTTTAAGAACTATTTGACAGATTTGTTTTTAGGCCATTAATCTAAAAACAGCCAATAGCTGATCAAACTTTAGACAAATGACATCATAGATTTCAACTCTCTAGAGGACAGGAGACTCAGAACACGTATCAAAGATGCCATCACATGTCTCCTACCCCGCATCCCGTCATCACTTTCAATGTACATTTTTTAGCACTCTTTGAACTGAGGATGTGTTCATTTCTTGTATGCCAGCTCCTCTAGAGCCATAAGCTGGTAAAATGCATTTTTTAAATGTGTAAACTAAACAAAAGCTGTAATGGTATAAAAAAAAAAAATCTCAATGTTGTGAACTTAATCATGAATTGATTTATTTCACTTTTTGAATCTTTCATCCAAATAAAAGATGTACAAGTGTAATGATGTTTTATGACAAACACATTAAACACTTGCAAGCAGGCTTTAGAAATGCTGGATAAAAGTCAAACTCCTATCATAATTGCAGAGGGTTTTTTTTTTTCCCTGAAAAACATGATTAAATGTGCAGATATTTTACTGATGCATGATCTTCGGCATGGTTTGGCTCCCTCTCCACTGAATAACGCTTGAACTAAATCAAAAGTTGTCCATCAGAGCTGTAACCAGAAAGGGTTGTAAAATGCCTTTGGGCACTCCTCTTATCAAACAGTTCACCCTAGAAAACACTACACCCACAGAAATAAGGAATGTTACATTTCACAGCTTGTTTTCTAAATCTATGAACCAGCGACTGCCAGCTAATCAAACTTGCTGCATTAATTTAGCGTAGTTGGTGTCTTCTCTGCATGAATGTTTAAATCTGTGCTTATGCAATTTTAAATTATGTTCATGTAACTTTATCAGGTGTGTTATTAAGCATTCTATTGTGCTGTTACTTAATTATTGTCTAATTATCTCTTAAATGCCATCAACCTGCCAAAAATTGTTCATGAAAACTAGCATGTATGGATAAATCTAGCACATTTTCAAGATAAGCTGCACATTTATGAATATGAATACTTCAATCTTGCTTTTTTCTTAAATAACTATAATTTTTCTCATCTCGGTAACCTATAGAGGTAAGGACTCATGAAAACATTAGAGCTTCTGTAATATAGGGAGCAATTTCAACATGAATCTGATTAGAAAAATCACTGTTTTTTTTCTGCAGAAATTAGTCTTTGCATCTTAACATCAAGTTCAAAGCAAGTCTGTGTTAGAAACCTCCAATGAGATTAGTATCAGCTTCAAAGGAGAATATTAAAATGATCTCTGGTGGCAGATGGCTCCTGTTAGCTTGTTTACCCATCGAACTGCATCACTGAGGTGTGGGAGACACAAAGGGTTAACACCTCCCTGCCTGCTGCCATCTGTAGCCCTCTCTACTCTCAGCCCTGAATAAGCTATCATACACAAGCCAAAGCCATGCGCAATAATGGACTCCTCTCTTAAAAAAGAATCCAGAAGACATGCTGCTTCACCAAACTGGCTCATGACCACAGCCACAATAAGCCTCTCGTGCAGTAAAACTGACCATACTTAGTTGTATAAGACACCTCCACCCACACATCAGCTCACTACACAAGAATAACAAATAACTGCAAATGCATGATCACATTTACATCCTTAAATACATTTATGAATATCTGAAGTTCATCAGAACTTCTTCAGAATACATACCTACATAAGCTTGTACAAATATTCAAATGATGAGATAACATATCTCCAAAGATTAGCCTTGAATGGATGTCTGAGTCAACTACCAGTCTCAGACACGATCATATTTAAGAGATAAAATAATCTACTCACGATATACTACTGTCATTTAAAAAAAGAAATAAAAAAATAATTATTATTTATAATTCTCAGATCCTGAAAATAGTTTCTAAATATCAAGATGCTGCATGGGACATTTTATCATTTAAAAATAGTTTCCAGTGCCCCCTGGTGGAAAAACTAAGCATGACGCCGTTTTTAAAAACAACATTAAAAAAAATGTGTATTTGTATATCTTCCTTGTAGATTAGAGATATTCATCAAACAACATGAATGCAAATACAGGTGTGTATGTGGAAAACTAAGAGTTGTTGATGAAGGAAACTGCAAATATAACTGGCCATTCATTCGTGTATGAGGCTTAAAAATAATGCTGCTGAATGAGACAAAAGATATGAAGAGGGAAGAGAGTTGCTGGGGCGGCAACCCCAGTGGACAGAGAAAATACTAGTTATCCAGATGATTCATTATGTTTACTGTCCACATAACAATTGTTGACACAAACCATTGCATTACTAATTGTTCAGCATGCTCTGTGAATTGTGCAACAAAAGTAGGTAATGCTGAATGATTTAAAGCAACTTAAAAATAATAATTGTTATCATCATTGTTAGTAGTTATGACCCATATCTCCACATAGTAGAACAATTACTCCCCCCTCCTGTTTGAACGCTTCAGAGTTCTGTTTGAGATTTTATTAGATAATCTTCAAGCCGCTCTCTGAAGACAAGCAGGGAAGGAGATGAGTCGATGAAAGATAAATAAGCTGTAAACAGAGAGAGGTGTCTCCAGAAGGCATCTTCCCCACCTCCAGCATCCTCCATGCGGACACTCCTCTCTCCATTCAGACATGAAAACAAAGTACCTGCGCGGCTCCGGGGCCGGCCTTCACCCTGGTGCTGAGCTCGTCGTGTGTGACCTGGCTGTGGTTGCTGCTCCTGCTGTAGAGCAGCCGGAGAGGCACCGTGTCCTCCTTCCCGACGAACCTGCCCGCATCACGCACAGCCTCCAGGCTCAGCGAGGCTTCTCCTGCACAGAGAGGAAACGCCGTTTTCAACACCCGCCTGCTCCTCCGCGCACCGAAACAAACACATTCATAGCGAGCACCGCCGTGTCGATCGGTTCCAGTTCCTTTGATAATATAAAACAGCTATATATCAGCCTGTGCGGATATTAAAGATACAGCTCATGGAGAAAAAAAATGGGTGATCAATAAAAACAAACAAGCCTATTGATAGGAATTCAACGGTGCGTCTGCGCTACACTAATTTACGTAACATCCAAACCGGTCCCTGTCAGTTACCGTTTAGAGCATCAGGGTTCCTCTGGTGACCGACGTGCATCAGTCCGTAGAAGCACAAAAGGAAAATCCACCATCTCGGGCGCATCATCAGCACCATCACCTTTTCCGTCCCTGCTCGGAAATAAAGAAGCTATGCGGTATTCCAGGAGGTGCTCTCGCGGTCCTGCCTTCGCTAGGAAAGACTGAAGCCGGGGCTGGTCGTCTGGATAGCGCAGTTCCGCTCATGGGGGGCCATCGGGGTGCTTCCGAGTCGGAACACCGAGCGCGTCTGAGCGCACCGAGACCCAGCGGATGAACGGCGCGGAGGAGAAGGAGAAAGAGAGAGAGAGAGTGAGACGGAGAGGGAGGGAGGCGCGGGGACACCTCCTTAAAACACATCAATATCCAGCCAGCAGCGCACCGCAAGAACGTCTAATGCATAAATATGAGCAGAGGTAGGATGGAGGAGAAGAAAAAATCCGAGCCGACCGTCCGCCCACTGGACCAGCGTAAAAGCCCGTCCACATCATTAGGCCCACTGCACTGTCATTCCTGCACACTTCTGCCTTTTATTGGCATGACTCACTCCATCTGCCAGGTCTTTTAAATAAAGCCACATCTCCACCCCCAGAAGAAAAATGAGAGTAAGTTTGTTTGTTTGTTTTTAAATGACCGTTTCCCTTTCTGGGAAATGGGAAAATTCACAACAGAACCTCTTGCACAGGAAGATTCTTGCTTATATCTAGACATCACCGTGTTTATCAAGTTTGAGGAGCCGCATATAGCTGGGTAATATTTCAACATTAAACTTATCATAGTCAAAACAATCCAGTCACTATGAAAACATGATTAGCAAGGCAGAAACCCATAAAAGGCACTCCAGTCGCTCTACATGACACCAAGAATACAAAAAAAAAAAAAAAGACAAAACAAAAGCATCTTATTTAGATATTATTTGTGCTGTTTGTCTCCAGCCCTGTGATGGACTGGCAACTGTCCAGGGAAGCTGGGATGGGCTCTAGTGGATCTCTGAGACCCTGGATATAGATATTTGTCTCATATTTGTGTCATTTTCTGGTCATGTTGCATCTCTTCCTGGTCATCATATGGTTTTAGAAAAGCTGCACCTACACAAACCACAAGACTTTTGGAACACTGTTCTAATAAGACCAAAATGGAGTTGGGGGGGGGGGGCAACAAATATGGCATCTCAGCAGAAACACCTCTCACCCACTGTCAGGCACAGAGGTGGAGAAGTGATGATTTGGGGTTGCTTTGCAGCCACAAAATCTTGGCACCTTGGATTCATTGTGCTGACTAAAGTAAACATAATTCCAGAGGTAAATGTGAGGCCATGTGTCATGTTCTAAACATAATTTCTTTTTCCGTATTTGGATTCATTTTGATGGATATGCAAGTAATCCCACAGAAAAAAAAAAAGCTTGTCTCTTCCCAATATAAAATCTTAAGAGCCACTATAACAAGGTGATTTATAGTTTTCAACACAGAATTGAAAGAAGTGGGGGGACCAACTCGTGCACCACCGTATGCAGATGAGGCAGGTACAGTAATGGAGCACCACTGATAACCATTTACATTCAGCAGTACTTCACCATTCTTATTTGCTGCACTGCTCATTTTTTTAATGCGGGTAGCGCACGCACACACACACACAGTCCCATTTGACCTGTAAATCCATTTGAGAGAAGCGAGGGAGGACAAAATCACTATGCTTACGCATTAAAAGAAGAAAAGCCAAGCTAATGCACCACAAAGCAAAATGTGAGTGCAGGTCATAAAAAGTGCTCTTAGAAAGAGTCATAAAATGTCATCTTTAAGGTCAAATACCATCTACACTCAACCTGCATTTTCCCCACTTCAGTATTTCACTTGTTTGTCATTGCAACAGAATGTAGAAATACTGTTAGACAAATATCTTTTTTTTATAAATTAAAAGAGACATATTTGTGGATTGTGGATTTCTAATTACAACATGGCAGCTTCCTGATCAAAGATGATCAATTTTAAAGCAGATCAGGATAGTGATGCAAATGAGTTCCACATTGACCTTGAAATCCTGGGACTGAAAGTGGCTTCAGGACAAAGTCAACTTGACCAGAGTTCATTAAGTGTTAGTTTTGAAGAAGAAAAAAAAAACAACAAACCTTTACTTTCCAGTCCATTTTGATACAGAGTTATGCATTACATTTATAATTGAAATGCCAAATAAATATGCCACAAATATTTGCAAAGAAACCGTGTACAAAATGCTCAAGAACACAGATTTTATAGTACAGTCAAAAATAAATGCTGACATGTGATATTTTACTTGTTTTATAACTTACGCTGCACTGTAAATAATATGCCAAAAGGACACCAGTAGCTGCCATTGAACTGGTAAACCAGGAAACAAATCATTTTTAAAAGAAAGAAAGAAAAGATGATGACATGTAAATCTGAAGACATACATATTATCTCACTTTCAGTCATGGAACAATGTGTGCTTGTACAGTTCTTCACTTCAGGCTTGTTATTTCCAGTTTTTTTTTTTTTTTTTTATATTGATGGACAAGAGGGAAAGGTCAATATTTTACTGTAAAATTCACTTTAATCATTTTTAATGATTTGAATTAATATTTTTAGTTTCTTCAGAAACAGAGAAATAAATGCTTTAGGGGACAGTGTGAACTCTTGTTTTTCAGCGGAGCCTTTTGTTTTTAATAGGCTGTTTTCAAACCCTGTTTACGTTTTACAATTCATATTCACATGACTTAGGTCTGTACATGTTAAATGTATCCCCCCCCCCCCTCACTCACTCACTCACTCGCACGCACAAGTTTGCGGCTCAGAAAGTCCAGCTAATCCCTTTATTTTCCAGTTTCCTTCCTAGTCCAAAAACCCATGAAACTCAACATCCATATCATCACTGGACTGGAAAATCTCCAACAACCTCAGTATGGAGCTGTCCAGGACATCATCTGGCTTTACACACTCAGTGTTTGTGTCCATTTTCCGTCTTTTGCGCTTATAAACTCTGATTCTCCTCCGGATTTTCCGGACTGGAGAGAAGCTTTGTGCAGGAAGGCTTCTTTCTTCATTTTCAGAAAGATTACTACCAGTCCCTTTCCCAGAAAAAAAATTTCTCTCATGGACAGCGTCAGAGTGTGACGCACCCTTTTTAATATCTTCCTGTTCATGTGTCTTTACGTTGACATTGTTTGTGTCTTTTTGAGGCGTCAGATCCACCGGGTCATCTTGGGTGACTCTGGAGGGCAACGAGGGCAGAATTTCACCTGCAGAGGGAGCCGTTTCTGACTTCAGCTGAGGAATCTGAGCCTGCTCAGATTTTCGTATGCAAGACGTTGAGGAATTCTTTCTACATATTCGTTTACGAGCGAGTGATTTGTGTCCGGGTCTGTCTGAGTAAGTGTAAAAGTTCAGCCAGTTATGTTTTGCATGAATAAGTGGAGCAGAGCAGGATGCTGATCCAGTTTTCATATTCTGTTCTGAATAAAATCCGTCAGACCCATCAACTGTCCCACGCTGTTCTACTTCAACAGACTCTAAGAAATCAAGACTTCCTTTGTGCCTTGGGTCCGTTTTTCCACATGGTCCAGTGGCAACAACAACAGAGGAAACGCTGCACTTTGGTCTGAAGGGAATCAGAGAAAAGAAAATTGAGAGTAATAAATCAGTGTAAAAAGACAGATACAGTAAAAGGGGAAAAAGGTAAATGGGAATGCAAAAAAAAAAAAAAAAACCCACCAACATTGACATTTATTTCTTTATTGTTACTCAGGGAAGGAGGGTAGTTTCAAAAGTAATATTACCTTTTGACTTTAGTTTTATAGTCAATAAAACTGCTTTCCAGCGTTGAGACCAGTTGATCCACAACCAAATACTCATCACTCTTAGAGAAAGCCTTGTGACGTTCACTCTGCAGATGCTGAACAAAATATAGCCAGTTAAATAATTGATTATAATAGATGTCTAGTCAAGTCCACTAAGTGCACAATTTTCTCAACCAGCACAAAGTACCTAAATACAGATAAGGAATCTTATTTAAATTAATATATTTAAAATGCAAACAAGAGTGCTCCCAAGAAAATTACATATTCGATCAGACTGAGTAAATTAATAACAAGTGGACTTACCTAGAATTCAAGGGAAGCAGTCTCTTTAAAAAATAAACATTTATTGAACACATACCAAAGACAGAAAAAAAGATTAAAGGTGGATGTAGCCACAGAGACCTCAACTACTGCTTTATGATCTTACATTCTGAAGATTTCAGGTCAATTTTTTTTTGCTATTCCAATCTAAAAGCCAGACATAGATCTGATGGAGAACTGCAGACAGAACATATGCCTGCAGTTCTCCATCAGATCCATGTCTGACGGAGAACTGCAGACAGAACATATGCCTGCAGAATAACATCTTGATAATCACAACCAGTCCCAACCCTAGAGCACTCCAAGAGAGTCAACTTCTAATTCTAGAAAACACTGGGATGGGGACATGGAAGATTCTGATTTGGTGTAGTGGAAGCAAGCGACCTACTTCGGTTTGATGGGATCCAATGACACCGACCTTGATGACAACTTGGGCATAGAAAAATGGATGGCTAGAATGCTCATTTAATGGTGATATGTTGGGGGATAGTGGAAAAAGGCAGAGACTGTTCACATATTCGAATGGTGGACAAGTGGAACCATTTCAGATTTTATGAATTTACCGCAAGCATGAACTACATAATGTGTCACGTGTGAAATTTGCCTCACAGAAATCAAATACTTTGGCAATACAACAAATATGAGAAACCACTGGCACCGTTTTTACCCTGACCCAGTGTTTGCAATCTCAAGGAACAGACCGAGAAGTCTAATGACGACAAAAAAAAAAAAAAAAAAGCACAGACGATTTGGCCCTCGAACTTAATAAAAGCATTGGTTTTTGGATTCCAAATGATGAATTTTTAAATTAATTTCCCAATGAAAAAGTAGCTGTGTGTAGTTTTATAGAAATCTGAATGCAATACCATTAGATACATTAATTGTAGTATATCAACAGATGTTTCCTTGCAACTACAGGAGTTACCACCTGCACTTCTGCAGCAGCTTCATTTTTTAAAGCAGAAGACTACGTCCATCTTTTATCTACACAGACATGCTCAGTTCAATAGGGAAATTTAGACAACTATTTATTAAAAAAAAAAAAAGAAAAAAGAAAGAAAGAAAGAAAAAAAAAAACTAGCATAAATAAAGCCATAAAAAGGAATTTTCAAGTCCCAAAAACCATAGAGTTCAAAACAATCATGTCTTAACTTTTACATACAAGTAAATATTTACCATTGTGAGGTTGTTATATTTGATCATACAGCACTCGCAGTAGCCGCCTCGTTTCTTGTCTCTGTTCTTCTTCCGGCCTTGAGTCTCACTGGCTGGAGCTTTCACACCTCTGTTGTCAGAGGATTATCAAATAAAATTAAATGAAAACAGTTCTTGATTTCTGCATTTTGATAACTGTTCAGTCCCTACTTTTGAGTGGTTCCAGCTGCACCATTTTAAATGTTGATGCTAAGCGCTATTCAGATTCTTAGAACATTTAAAATATGTTAAATATAATCACGTGAAGATTTTTGCTAAGAGGTTTTACATAAGGTTTGCATCAGTGTAAAAAGTGTATATTACAGTTTACATACTACATGTGTTTATGAATCACAATACCTCTGTTGTTTGGTTCCAGGAAGATCTTCGACTTGAAGACAGAAGGGACTACAAGGAGCAGCAGACTTCAGGTTGAACTCAGGTACGTTTGGCATTGTGAGGCAGATTGGACGATAGTGCCTGACACGAGATAAAATACAGTTTATGCATCAGCATTTTCAATTTTCAATTCTTTTTGACTGCCTGTCTCTTACCTGCTTGAATCTTCAACCTTGATGAAAGGTTTAGTAAGCCGCCCCCCTGTAACAAATAAAAAGAAGTCTAAATAACAACAATGTGGATTCATCATTTAGAACTTGTAATAGAAATGGTCCATGTAATACCTATACAGTTTTATGCCTAAAAAATATCTTTAGGCATAAAACAAAGTGTATTTACCTTTGCATTTCTGAGAAGCTTGTTTTGCTGCTGATTCAATTTTGACCTGTTAAAAATTATTAGGAAAAAAAAAATTAAACTTGGGTTTTAAGATTAAGTCACTTCAAGATAATCCTAAAAACAATTTCCATTTCACACTGATGCATTTAAAAACTTACACTTGGTTTTGCAGCAGCAGTCGCCAGAACCTGGCTGTTGAAAACCTTTTTTTTCTTCTGTACATATGCTCTTAGATCTAGGATTACATTTAAAAAATAAATCAAAAACAGTCAAGAAATAATTAATTACATTTTAATGAACAGTATAATGGATGGATGGATAGATAGGTGAAATAGCAATGCAACCTACCATCTATGTAGAGAATTTTAACACCCCACTCCAGAGCATTTGACAGCATCCTGTCCATCTGTACCCGACCCTTAAAACAGACAGCAAGTATTAGCACAAGAAACTACAGAGTTTAAAATTTCAGCTAAATATCATAAGTAGGGGTCGACCGATATTGATTTTTTTAGGGCCGATGCAGATACCGTTTTTTTTTCCCCATCACCCTTAACCGATGACCGACTTATGGACAGCAGATTTTCTTGGGCCGATATATGTGGCCGATACTGCTTTTGCTCCTTCAATTTCCATAAAAAAAATGACACAATGAGAACAAATATTACATGTCTCAAGTTTAAACGAACATATTATTAAAAAGTAAAAATTTAACAACTTTAACTTCAACTTTACCACACATACTTCCAATAAAAAAAAAAAAGTGTTAAAGCGTCTGCATGTGCTGCAGGGTCTTCCGGTAACACAGAGCTGCCCATGGACGCCTGTCGGTAAATCAATCGGCCAATGCCGATTCAAGTAAAAAACGCAAATATCGGCCCGCTGATGTATCGGTCTATCCTTCATCATAAGTGTGTATGCAACAAACCTGCTCCTTCACTACTTTTTCCACCAAAGACTTCCCTCGGCTTGTAACAAACTGTCAAAAAAACAAAAATAAAACAGAAAACAACCTGCATTAATAACTACAAAAAAGTAAAATAAGTTAAGACAAAGCTTCTTTGAACACGTGTACATAATGGTTGATAAAACACAAATTTGACCTCACCGCCTCTGCCTGGCCCAAAGACCTGCTCTTGATACTTCTCCACAGTTGCCAGGATGGTGTGGGTTTGAGCTAAGATGTGGTGAACTTGGTCCAGAGTCTGGGCTGGGGACAGGAGACTCTTTTCTGAGGCAATGGGCATACTTTGCCTCATGCTTGTTCGACACCAGATACCTAATGTCCTTACTGAAGAATTTCTCAACAGTCTAAAAAAAAAATGTAGCAAGGGAAAAAAGGCATAGCATTTTTTGAGAAAAGCTATAAATGATGCAAAGCAGATCAACACAGCACAACAGATTTACACACGTCAGAAACTGTAACAGAGTTAAACTAGTACTAGAGTAATCACAGATTATAGTCTAAAGCAGGGTTCAGGTGAAGGTTAGCATCCTTTACCCCTCCCAGTTCTTTGATGTCACTCTCAAGCGTCTCTGCTGCTCTGTTCGATGGAAGGTCCAGATAAAACACTTTCCCAGCAAAAGGTCTGACTTGTGCGCGAGAGGACACAAGTGATGTTTGCTTTGCCCGGCTCACCGTCTTCTTTTCATGGGTACTTACAACATTACCTAAAAAGAAAATCATAGTGACAAAATGTAAAATGCATGACTGAAAGGTCAACTGAAAGGACTGAATTATTCAATAGTTATCTCAATTAACTAACACACCACAAATTAGTACATTCAAACCCCAGCCAACAAGAGTGAGCGCTGACCTTTTTCAAACAAACACACACTTATAAAATAATTGGCTATCAAGTAAGAAATCAAAACATTGACAACTACTGTCTTGATATAACCTTCCTGTTTAAATTGGTACCTGGTGGTAACACATTATTCCCAGCAAAAAAATGGACACAATGTACCAAGTTGGTTACTAAGTGGCATAAAACAACAAAGAAGATCATTACAGTGATTTTGGAGCAAAGCATCCTCTAGCTGTTAAAAAAATAACTAACAAACTGGTCCATACTAGGTCTTAAAAATGTGTTAATGAGTACCTCAGATGAACAACATTTACATATTACATAATGTCAATTCTTAACAAAAACTAGACCATAAGCAGCCAAAATCCAAGAGCTGTGTGTGGAAAAACTAAGTCCACTCCATGATTTAACGGACCGTAGAACCACCTTGACCAACATAACTCAAGCCAGTAGTATTCTATACAACACAGTCTGTCTTGTATCTCTATTTGTCCATGTATTCAACATTTACTTAAGCTCTTTTTCAGTTAATTTAGGTATATAACAATCTGCTTCTACAAAGCTCTCTTAAATGTCCCAACACAAGATTTTAAATCATATTCAGGACTGGAATTTAACTGGAGCATTGCAACACCTTGCTTCTTTTCTTTAGGCCATTCTATTGTAGATCTACTAGTGGGCATAACTGCAAGGTCACAGCACCAATGTAATTTGTCTTTCAAACACTACTTTTAAATTTTGGTTACATTTTTTTAAATAAATAATGCCACAGTGTAATGCAACAAAGTGTCGTTGTTCATCTGAGATTGTATTTATCTCATTTTAAAACCAGTGGGTATATTACGAAACAACTTCAACAAAGGATCTGAGCTAATTGGGACAACGACGGTGATTACCAGCTTAATTATTCAGGCCTTGTTTTCTACTTCAGTCTGTGGGAGGGCTGTTTACATGTCATTTGACACTTCTGCAGAGATTTACCAATCTCCTGATACTTCTTTCATAAGAATGCTATGTGAATGTAAAAAGTATTAAGAAACTAAAACCGAAAGCAAAATAAAAGTAAAATATTAATGCTGCTACAATTCTAACATAAAGGACCTCTGGCAAGAAACTGTCAGTTGTGCAAAGTAGCAAGTCTCAATGGTGTATTTAGCGTAAAGAATGTACTGATAATGTATGTGGTCCATCAGTACAGAAAGCTCTTTAACTTTCAACTTGATTAGGAAAATGTAGATAACCCCATAAAACCTTTTATCATTTTAATTTTATTTCTCAAGTATTCTCTGATACTGTGATGGATGAGTGACCTGTCTGGGTTTTGTCCTGCCTTTCACCTGACAGCAGATGGGATGGGTTCCAGCACCCCAGAGACCCTGAACAGGGTCAAAGCGCTTTTGCAAAATGAACAAATTAATATTCTCTGGTATAGGCCTAATAACTTCCCAATCTAAAATACACTTTAGAACTGACTTGTTGGTAGACTGGAACAAAGCAAAACCTTTCCAGGCCTGGAAAATCTCATTTTGAAATACCATGACTTTTTCAGGTTTTTTCAAATTGTACAACACCGAATGATACATCGATCTACATGAATATATCAATTTAATCACGAGCAAATAGTATGAATACAAAATTAAAATATCGATCAGATAATAAATAATTGTGAAATATATTTCTTAATGTTGGTCAATATGATTTAATTCTGATTTCGATACAAATAATATTGAAATGAAAACCACAAAGAAACAGCCAAGAATGACATAAAGAAATAACTATACCCACAAACCTCTGAAAAATTGACAGCGTCAAATCCATAAATATTTTAGATATAAAATAGTGAAATGAATAAATGTTCACCTTTTATTTATTTTTTATTATTCACATTTTATTATTTGAGAGCTTGAATTAAACATGAACCTGGATGTATGAATGTTTGTGTTGTTACTGAAACTAAAAATCCTCATCGGTTTGGAAGGAAAGAAATAAAGAGAAACGGAAACAGAAAAACGCTGGAAAAACAGCAACAGTGGAGAATAATACTACCTTGACAGCTGGGTTCTGGACGCTTCGAAGAGCGTTTTGTTTTCATTTTATTCTCATTCATCGAGAAAAAAAATGTCCTTCTTGTCCTATTGTCTGGCCCATAAAGTCCTCGTCAGTTTCTTCTGTGTAAACACAGATATAACAAACAAAGTTATTTACAAACAAGTCAAAGGCCAACAAATACAAATCTCACAAATTGTTTGTGACGAATGTAACGAGATGAGATCACGTGCTCTCTGTTTGAACCTGATGTTTTGCTTAAATGTAGTTGTCTTGATACAAACTTACATTAGGCTTAGTCTAAGCAGAAGTTTAACAGCTCTGCCGGTCAGCCTCGGTGCTAGCAGCATTACATAAGCCAACATAAACACTTTTCTATCTTAAATTGATCGCTTGTTTACCTCAAAATCTCCTCGGACAAACGGTTTTACAAACTTCGTATGTAGCCGTTACAATCGTATATGTTGCTACTCTTCAGGGTTCCGTTCCCGCTTTAAATCCTGTGATACAGAAAGATTGGGTTGCCATGTTTGACTCTTTTCGGTTATGTAATCAGATTCTCTGCGATCATGTTCAGAAGCACCAGCTTCTAAGGTTAGACTCGCTGTTAGTTTCTCTAATAATATCGAGTTCTGGTTTTAGTGTTTTTGTTGATTTCCCTTTACTGCCCCACTTATAAAAATTGAGTGGTCTGACGGAAAACTCTTCAAACCTGGCAACGCCACAAATAAGTAAACGTAGTCCTATGTTTGAATATGATGTTTCCTTTCGCACATTGTAAACGCAAATAAAATACAAACACTCACAATAATAATTTACAATATATGTTTAAAATAACATTTTACCAATTAATATGTGTATTAAATATGGAAATTTAAATTGCTCCTTATGAAGCTTAAAGTTGACTTTAAAAAATGTAGAATGTGTTGACCTGAATCTACTTCGATATGTCATCATGTGACGTTTCGGTGTAAACAGACAGGCTAGTTTGAGGTACGACCCCCTGAATATAGACACGTGTTTGAACCATGCTTTCATAATAGAACATTCAATGCAGTTACTGCCGTGGTGTCAAGAAATTGGATGCGCAGACTGTTGACAGGAGACTTTGTTAACACTGGGGTGCTTTAACAGGTAGGAAGTTAGCTAAGATAATAAGCGAAACAATGTTAGCTGGAGATGTTTCGGCATGTAAATGTTCACAGGATGTTACGCGAACAATGTAGTTTCAACTCCACGAATGATTGTTTTTGTCAAACCCAGTGATTTTGCTCATGTTAACCGGTAAATATAATAAAAGCGCATTTGTTGTCAAATTTAAATTGTGTATTTAATTTTTTTTTTTAAGACAGCATGAGTAGTCCTGCTCGACCTCTCAGTGACATAACTCCACTCCAGCAGATGATGGCGTCTTGCTCCGGAGCCATCCTCACATCTCTGTTCGGTGAGGTCAGACACCTGGGAATCAAACTCGGATCAGTCCAAACTTGTCACTCCAAACTTTAGCAATGTGATAAAGCATTACTGTCTAGAGTCATTTGATAGTCGCAGATGAGTGCTGATGTTTTATGCAACAGAGGACAGCGTGAAGACGCAAAGACGCAAAAGAAAGAAAGTTAAACGTATTTATTTCATCAGCGTCTAGGACGTTTGTTCAGCATCTCTTTAAAATTCTGAACATACTGAACAGTGTCCTTACTAAACTGTCAAAAATGTTCACATCACTTTTTTATAGCAGCGAAACAAGTCTAACGTCCAAGTAATGGATAAAGAAACTCCAATATTCCATAACCCACAATCCTGATATATAGATGGGGTGAACTCATCATGTCATCATGTGCATTAAAAACTTGTTTGTTCCAAACTTTGGGATAGGTATTATTATTATTATCATTTCAGAAAATTTGTAAAAATGATCTGATTAGCAAAACTTTAAGTAAACTTTGTAAAGAACTGCAGCAACTGGTTACAACATGTTATAAAACCTGTGTCACTTTGCACTGAATACATGAGAAAATATTGTCTGTTTGCGGATGTGTGTGTGTGTGTGTATACACACACGTGCACATGTATACAGAAGCTTATATTTGTTTTTTCAGTAACGCCTTTGGATGTTGTGAAGATCAGACTGCAAGCACAGAAAAAACCCTTTCCCAAAGGTATGATAACTTAAAATATAAATTCTGTTGAAATACATGGAATGGTAAATGCTTACATGTCTTTCTTTTCCAATAATTTTAAGGCAAATGTTTTGTCTACTGCAATGGACTTATGGATCACATATGTGTGTGTGAAAATGGCAACTCTAAGGCCTGGTACAAAGGCCCTGGTCACTTCAGTGGCACTCTGGTAATAATTCAGATATATATTAAGCATCCACATTGGTCATGATGATAATTTACTAAATGTTTCGACTTTGTGCAGATAAGTTATCCATTAATTAATTTGAGTTTGGCTCCAGATGCTACAGCCTTTTCCCCTTCTGTGTGCCTATTCCCTATTCCCATTAAACCACAAAGTCATACTATGAGATAAAACTTCTCCCTGCCAAACAGTTATCCTGTGCTGACTTCTCACGTTTTACTTTTTTAGGATGCCTTCATTAAGATTGTGCGCCAGGAGGGATTTAAAGCGTTATGGAGTGGCCTGCCCCCAACACTGTAAGTACGACGTCTCTGTGTCTATTTTATTATTCTATCATTGTACTACATTTTGCCAGTTTTCTGCTTAAAGATGGGTAATTGATAAATTGTGGTTGGTTAAAAAAAAAGAAAAACAAAAAAGTCCTGTGACCGATACACTCACTGAGGATGACTTTCTTTGAAATGATACTAATTAGTAAGATGCTACCTCGGAAGACCTTAGAGGGCTGTTGTTAAGAAAATGATTTGTAAGTATTACTTAAGGTAATTTCCTCTCTGTAAGCCATATTGGTTATTAATTAATGGGATCTCTGTGTTTGACTTTTACCAGGCTTGTAATCGAGTCCCGGATTCAGACTCAAACCCTAATCTGAAGATGTTGTGACTTGACTCAGACTTGAGCACTGTTGACTCCAACTTGGACTTGCGCATTAACTGTAGTTACTGTAGGAAATCAAAGGCGAGTTCTCAAATTTTACAGTAAAAACAACCAAAAAAACAACTTTTAGCTTAGTCTTCTAATATCCACAAGAGAAAGCTGCTATCTCAGACTTGACAGCGCTGACCGCCTCCTCGTGATTGGCCGCTCGCAGGTCGACACCTGAAACCTCTAGGAGGAAGGGAGAGGAAACAAATGAGAAGTTTTGATGCTAACTTTAAGATGATGTGATAAAGTTTGCAGAGCTGCAAACAACAGTTAAGCAGCAATAAAATATGATGTGACGGGATGTAATACATCGTGACCGCGAAGACCACTTGTAATGCCAGTAGTTAAAATAAATAAATAAAAATGGCCGCTCTTGTGAAACTGAGTGGAGGGTGTGCGTGAGTATGTGACTGAAAAAAAGAAATGGACTGTCCTTCAACTGAGCCATTAGCCTGCTCAGTTGAAAGGCTGGGAAATCTCCAGAGTTTTGAACTAACCTTCCATCAAGTTTAAATCCAGCTTCAGCTGGTGAAGATAAATGTTGCAACAACAGAGAGCATTTGGGGCAGAACAAGCTTCGCACCTGGTGGATCTGGGGGTTTTTTGTAAGCTTGGGCCCCATTTCTCACAGAGGGGCCGGGTATTTATCCAGCATCTTTGCACACAATCCCTACTCTTTTTTTTTTTTTTCATTATTTTTTTAAGGTGTTTTTCTAAATTTAATTTGTATGTTTTTAATTCGTGTATGTAGATTTAATTCATCACATCTTGTTCTAGCACTGTATTTAAAAAAAAAAACAAATAAATAAAAAAACCTTAGATTGTAAAAACACACTACCATTTTTGCATTTATTTTTGTTGTGCATAAACAAAATACTTCTTAACACACGCAGAGACTGTCTGACCGAGCACTTTTCACTACTTTATGACAGACAGGTAGCAGAAATGTCAGTAGGATGGTTTCTTTACCAAATGTCAACTGTTTAAAGACTGTGCACGTGTTATAAAAGCTAATAGATGGATTGGAATTGACTCGGATAAGTAGTGGACTCGGCACAAAGTTTGGCATGTTGTAGTTGTATCGACTACAACACTGACTTTTACCAACCAGGAATCATTAGTAGTGAACGCATGATTAATGTTAACTTTCCATGTGTCATCTTCAGTGTGATGGCGGTCCCAGCCACAGTGATCTACTTCACATGTTATGACCAGCTGTGTGCAGCGCTTCAGGTGAGGATGGGAAACCATGCTCAGGAGGCTCCTCTTGTTGCAGGAGCCATTGCTAGAGGTGAGCTGCTGATGGTGTTAAAAGCATTTAACATTAGTCAGTGCAAAGAAGACTTTTTGTCATTAGTGTCAGAGTTTATTTCCACACAGTTAGTATGTAGCATTACTTTAATAATGCTCTGGATTTAATTTCTTGATTTAAGAGCAAGTTCCCACACCCTTACCCCAGTGCCCTTGGCTTTATAAAATTTTATCCCTCACTGGATTTCACCGAGGTCTGAGACAGTGTTACACTGATTCACTGGTCGTGATTCTTTTTTTTAATACCTGTAAGTGATCATTTTTAAAAGGAGTGTTAAAAGCCATGGTGATTATAATTTAATTATGTTTTAGATAATCTCTTTAATTAAAATGCTTTTAATTCAGTTTTTTTCTTTGAAACCACTTACATCATTGTTGACCTTTTTCTGTCTCTGCAGTGTTAGGATTTTCTTTTTTTTTTCCAACTCTCTGTCCAGCACAGCAAATAAGCTTTTTAACCTTTCACATCCATATTCCCTCCTCTGTGTTTCAGTGGGTTCAGCGACAGTGATCAGCCCTCTGGAGCTGATTCGCACTAAGCTGCAGTTTCAGAAACAGTCGTACAGAGAGCTGACCGACTGCATCCGTTCAGCAGTGGAAACAGAAGGCTGGCTGTCTCTGTGGAGGGGTTTGGGGCCCACGCTGCTCAGAGACGTACCCTTTTCAGCCATGTACTGGTACAACTATGAGAGGAGCAAGAGCTGGCTGTGCGAATGGTATAACACCAGAGAGCCCACATTTACCATCACCTTCATATCTGGAGCAGTGTCGGGATCCGTAAGTTACTGTGTGCACAGCACTTAGCTTACAGGCTGTAAAAAGCATATTGAATAATCTGCAAACAGAACTTGATGAAAAATATACCAAGTCATTGGTAGTTTATCATGTTATTTGTTAACATTTCATTTCTTTCAGATTGCATCCATTGTTACGTTACCTTTTGATGTTGTCAAAACGAGAAGGCAGGTGGAGGTTGGGGAACTACAAGCAAAGAATTGTAATTATTATTATTCATTGATTATGTGTTGTTTCTGTGTTTTGTGGAGTTTCCAGGGAGTTAGTGGCAGAACTGTGGACGAGCTCACCTAATGATATGGTAATTTGTGTTGGTGGTTTTGGAGGAAAGATTTTCTTTAAAAATCTCATTGTTCGTGGACAACAACCATAAACTACAAGTCAAATCAGTGCAGTCCTAGACCCTTCTTTGTCCTGTTGCAAAGATGCCTCGTCCGTTGAAAATACTTTCGAGGGAGTTCCTGTTTCTCTTCTCTTATTCACAGATTAAATTGCCACCTTAATGTCATGTGACAGCCATCAGAGTCACAAGTTGAGGTGTGAATAGATCAGGATCAAACTATAGCACTGTGTTGTGGATAAGTGTTGACAAAGTCTTCATCTTTTGTTAAGTAATAGTTGACTGATTGGGGATTGATGGCCTCCTTCACTGCTCTTTCAAAGCACCTCCCTTCAGAGTTATGTTCTCCGTCTTGTAACTGTATGTAGACTGCTGTTTGAATTTACAATTTTTTTTTTTAACATTTGAAGGGCAAACTGAATCAAAAGTCCTCCACCAAGTCCAATGCATCGACTTACAAGAAAGAAAAAAGCAGCACCAGGGCCTGCAGGGTTCCTATGCTCCTCTTTTTGCAATGCGGCACATCTCCATCAAGTTTCTTGAAATCTAGGCTCATGTTTTTTCAGATTCTTCCTTTAAGAAAACACACAGGAAAAAAAATACCAAAAGACGCTGCCTCTGGGTGATTGTTGATGTAGAGAAACCTTCTCTTATCGTGTTGGGTTGTTGGAGAGTGTAAGACTTTAAAGGGTGGAGACTGCTGTTGTCCATTACTGAAACCAAAAGAGGCTCAGCGGACGTTGACCTGTGTTCTCCTCTTCTCAGTATCATGTCAGGTCTCCTCCTCCACCTTCTGCGTGATGAGCAGGATTCGTAGCTCAGGATGGCTTTCATGCACTGTTTGCAGGTTGGTATCCATCTGATATCTGGTGGCTCATTGTTGTTTCTGTGTGAATGATGTCATCAGTATAACCTGCTTTTATGTGCCATCTCCAGGTTTCATCCCCAGACTAATCAAAGTGGCCCCTGCTTGCGCCATCATGATCAGCACGTATGAGTTTGGAAAGGCTTTTTTCCGCAAATACAACCAGGAGAGGACCCCTAGCCTGCTGCAGACCAGTGAAACATGATGCTTGTCTCTAAAAACAAATACCACTAGAACTACTGCTAGACTACACCTGTACAGAAAACTAGATTATTGCCAAATTCAAAAGCTAATGCAGGTACAAAAAAAAGAAACTCTCTGTTTTGAAAGATTAAATTTTATATTCAATTATTTTTATTATAGTATTTATAATTTAATTTTAATTTGCTTTATGCTCTATTAAAGATTATGTATGCACAAGTGATTAAAAATATTTTTTTCATCTAAACAGTGTTCAGATGGATTTAACAGTCAGTCAATAGCATCCACAGTTTTAATAGATCATTCTCATTTATGCAGGTGTCTCTCTTGAATAATGTGCACTGTGCCTAAATTCCGTATATTAGAGATGTATGATTATTTTCCTTCTGTGTCTTGAAGTCAGTGCATCCCTGTAACACAAAGAGGGTCTCCACATTCGAACAACACTGTGACAGAGGACCGAAACACATTGTCTTTAAATACAACCCCCTCCGATGTTTTTTTTTGTTCCATTGATCTTAAAAGCTTTACCCCATATGTTACTTCTGAAAAGACACTCAAATGTTCAAAATTCTCAGTGTTGAACCACGTGGAGTTTATTTAAAATAAAATATTGAAGAAAAAAAATTCAGTAACCATTATTTGTGTCTGTGCAAATGACTGCTAGAGCAAGCTGAAGGCAAATATTAAAGTTAAGTGTTTAGGTACATGGCTGGTCACCAGTAATGGGAATGATGTTGTTTTTTTTGTTTTGTTTTGTTTTTGTTTTTTCAAAGAAACTTGTTTCTCACCCTCAAAATATCCTCTGCATGTAGTTTATTGCAGAGTGTTGACACAGATCATTGTACTGTGAGAGAATGATCCATCAGTAAAATCTATCCATTAATGTGAAATACTGCATTTAAATGTTTAAAGGGAACCCAGAACTGCAGGGTGATCTTCCCTGAGAACAAAACCATGATGATGCGTGATACAGGACACTGACAAAAAAAAACAGCAATTGCATCATTAATCAAACAAGTCATCTTGTTTAAAAACAATCACATGCATTTCCCTGTGACTAAAGGAAACAGCTGTGATGCTCAAGGTTGCAGTGACTGATCTAATGAGGAGTCTGTATTTTAACAGAATCCTTCAAAATCTTGTTTGCAACACAGAAAAGTGACGGGAGAACTCATACATCAACTTTGTACTTGTCACCTTGCAAAAGGATTTTTCACAGATAGAAACAACAACAAAATAATTTATAGAGATGTCGAAGTTACATTTAGAGCTCCTCTGTTATTTTGGCTGCGTGATGCATCCAAAGGACATTACTCTGTCTGGAGCTGGTCAAACAATATGCTACGAGGTTCCCAGACTGGAAACATGACTCCCATATCTTCAAGCTCTGGGTTTCACCTTCAAAACATAAAGGAAAATCAACATCACCTAAACTGACAAAGTCCTTGGGTTGTCTGGCCCCGGTGGTGAGCTGTCTGTAGCTCTCCATCCCTTATGAAGGTGTGACACCTGGACTGCTGATCTCTGTTGCAGGACTGGCCAAACACTCGCTTGATTTCAGGCTGGCCAGAGACTTGTAACTGGCTACGGACATCAGGGAGCCACACAGACCTCTGAGTGATGGAGTTTCCTCCTTACCTGTAAGATAAGATGCACTTGGTGAATGTCAAAGTCGGAGCTGGATATTGTTTTGTTCTTACTTGGAGAAGAGGACGTGCCTTGGTGGGCCCACTTGGTGCCTGCCGGCGTGGTCTCCAGTCCCGAAGAGTGTGATGGTCCAAGAGAAGTCTGGGAGAGGCTCATGTCTGCAGACAGCCGCTCCAGACTCTGAAAACACTTCCTGTGTGGAAAGTAGAGAAATTCATGCTCAGTGCTGACAAGAGAAACATTCAGATTTACATTTAAATTGGAAGGTACATCAGTGTATAAAAGACTCATCCACAACCAAGATTCATCCTTTCCATTGAACAGCAGAGGACACCTGATTACTCATGGATACAGAAAGTAGAAGACGACGCTAAGACACAGCTGTCTGGCAGCTTGGCTGGAAACTTTGCATTGAACGTGTGAGCCTACAAAAAACAAGTGAGAGTATATGGTTTGGGAGTGGAGCTGGTGTCGAGACACGACTGTGTGGAACGAGTTACCATACAGCGAAATCAATGTGTGTACAAGCTCACGGTCAAGAATGACTGAGAATCAGATACCTCAGTCAATGCTGAAACATAAAATCTGTCATCTTAGCCAGTGAACAAATTAAAATTGGTACACAGGGTAACTCAAATTACATAAACTGTATGTGAATGTTTACAGGAAAAAAAAACACACACATACTCCTCCCACTGTCCCGTGTTCTTCCTGTACAGCAGAGTATCCAAGGCAACGGCATTGGCATCCAAGGCATCAGGAGATGGCCACTGATTGGTCAGATGGGCTGTTAACTCCTGTCTGGACCGCAAATCATTGTTCTTCAGCACTGTCCTGCAAAATGTGAGATGTTTAGTGTTAATATTTGCTCAAAAATGTCCTGTGGTAGTTAACAAACAGATCATAAGATTTTTAAGCCTTGAAAAAAAATTATCTTAATTATTCTGAGTCAATTTTCTGCGAAGACCGGAGGCGAAGATGGTTTTCTCAGCTTTTCGGCCTTTTCATAAAGTGGTTGCTTAGTCAGTAAAGACGTTCCTTTAAATCTTTTAGGGGTTCTTATAAATCACAATGATAATATCTGTAACATCAAGGCAGCTTCACCTGTCTTTTGTTCGATCTTTAACTCCTCTGGGTATCATGAATATTGATACTCAGTGTTTTATCAACACACTAACACTCACCATTAATACCTCAATGCAACTAACATGAAAGAAAAAAAAATCATTTGGTT
This sequence comes from Hirundichthys speculiger, assembly GCA_018398805.1. Lineage (NCBI taxonomy): Eukaryota > Metazoa > Chordata > Actinopteri > Beloniformes > Exocoetidae > Hirundichthys > Hirundichthys speculiger. The sequence continues at coordinate 1,107,059 of JAGFBZ010002294.1, read as the reverse complement.
ATATGAAAGAATTAGTTAATAATCCCTCCATCCATTTTCTATGCCTACTAGATCCTCTTCAGGGTTCTTGGAGGCCGTCACATTTCCCAGCTGTCATCAGGCAGGAGGCAGGGTACACCCTGGACGGGTTGCCAGTTACATTAATAATCATGTGCAGTGTGGTTTGTTTTTCTTTTTACTCTCATGTATCAGTGTGAGCCTCAAAAATCCCATATTGGTTGTCTATTGTAATTTAAAACACGCGCACACATTTTTCAGTTCGATGTATTTTTATAATTCACTTATTTCTCTCGTGGCGTAAACTCTTAGGTCCTATTTCTCTCTTGCTTTGATTGTGTTTTTATTGCACTGGCATTGAAACCATCAACCATGTCACCACACTGGCTTGAAGATTGCAGCATCATTTCAACAAATCCTCTTGACACATCCTGAGCTTATGCTGAGTTAGCAATCAACCTGAGAAACGGTCTCACGGTGATTAAATCAGTGATGAAAAGCAACACTGATGCAGCTTTTCTGTCAGTTTAAAGCAACAGCAAATGCAATTAAGTGAAAGAACGCATTAATAGTGAGGACCCCGCCACCTCCCGGCTTCTCGCTGTGTTCTGAATGTCAATGTCACAGTTGGAACTGCAGCAGAGCTCTCTGCTTAATCAACAGCGAGCTCATATGCACTTGCTGACAAACACAAAAACACACACACGCAGCAGAGGGGGCTCACAGTTGGTCCTGCAGTTCCAGTATGATGTACTCAAGCTGTTCTTTCTCCAGCGTGTGGGACACGTGTGCGTCTGCCAGGCTCTGCTGAAGAGCCTTGTTATGAGACACGGCTTCTGACAGCTGGGCTTCTCGTAAACGGACCAGCTCTTCTAGGTAGCCCTGAGGCAAACAAAGACACAGACACACAAACACTTCTGCTTGTTGGTTTAAGGCCATAAAGGTACTGCTGAATGGAATGCACATTTCAAGTCTTTGTTTTTCACAAACACACAGAGAAGCAACACAAGATTTTTTTAGATGCAGATTGTGCTTAAATAATACCTTCTGCTCCAGAGCCATGCGATACTTCTGCTCAAAGCGTTTACACTTGCTGACCAAGTTGCTCTGCTCAGTAAAGATTGATGCAGCGGTAGCTGCTCTGTCAGGAGTGCTGCTCTCACTGCCGCTGCTGCCCACAGTCCTCAGTCCTCATCACTGCTGATGCTGTCTGCGCTGCAGCCACAGTACATCTCATGTTACTTTGCATCTTGAACAGCTGGGGTAGACAAATAGACATATTTCCGATCCTCTCACAAAATGTCAAACCCCCTGACAGCAGCTAAAGTGTGACCCTTTCAGAGATAAAAACAATAAGTGCAACTTTTTTCCACCAAGTACTGACCCCACCTGAGGGGAGACCAGGCTGTTTGACCAGTTCATTGTGCTCAGTTGAAGTATATTGTATAATTTTGGTGTACCTGGACGAATGTAGTGTGTGTGTATACACAACCTGACATGTACAATGTATATTTGTATGTCTAGCATGTATGTTTAAAGTGCATCAATTAAAACATTATTCACAAATGTTTTTCTTTCTAAATGGAAATCATGGACATCTGTCTGATGGCCTTGAAGTAAAAAGAAAAAACACAAATGCACTGAGGAAGAAATGTGTTTTTTCTAATGTTGTTTTCTGTTTTATTGTTGCTTTTCAGGAAATGTTAATGTGAGTTTTCATCCCTCGATCATTCATCACTAAAACTGCTTTTCAAAAAGTAAAACAAAATGCAAAAAAAATAAATAAAAATCTGAAGTGCGTTAATGAGGACCTGTGTGACATAAATCATTTGATCTCAGATACCTCTGTGTGAACTTCAGATAAGGTGTGTAGTCGATCACAGCAGGGCAGCTGCCATCCAGACCCTCCCCTTTCAGGCAAAAGCTAAAAGAAAACAAGATGGTAAAATCAAAGCACACCGTCTCCTGTTATCTCCCTCCTCGATTTGGAACTATTATGAGTCTGACAGGATTCAAACAGACTCTCTGTGTCGTTTGAATCGTTATATATATTTGCCTTCACTGGAGATTATTTTGAAGCAATAATGACTCACTAGCGTGTGACATTCCAAATGATAATGTTTATACTTAGGGGAATGAAATCCATCAACTTCAGACTAATGCCTCATGAATTTAACACTAAAATGATCTAGATTTACTCTTCAAACCTTGTGATTGCAAACTATCAATATTTTGTAGTAATATGATTTAACTTAACATTGACATTAAAATGATCTTTTTCTGTTGATGGGTCTAAAAAGGGACAAATAAAAGGTACAGTAATTCAATCTCTACAAGAGGAAATATGAACAATTTTTCTGTGCTGGACATCTATGAAACTGTGTAGCCAAAAACTGAATATTATGAATTTAAGGAGTAAAGATCGGCCTCACACAGTTACAGGTACTGTAGCTCTATGATGTTTTGACAAAAAACAATGTTTTAGTAATTTCAGAAAGGCCTCAACAAATTGTGCTAATCTATGAAAAACTGTCAGAATAAAGTACAATAACACAGTTATAGTCATTTCATTGGCTTCAAATGATGGCTGATGTCCTCAGCCCCAAAAATCTTTTTTCTTTGTGATCTTATTTCATGTGTATTTTAATGTTAAACATGTTCTATTTTAATCTATAGGAAAATAAAATCTGCAGTAAATAATTAACTAAACCTTCATCATCTATTTCTATTTAGGGTCACAGGGATCTGCTGCAGCCAGTCCCAGAAGGCAGCACATGTTTTTAGAATATTTTTTAGAATAATTTTTGCTGGTATTTTTTAAGTTTTTCAGCAAAAGTCATCTTCATTGATAACATTGTTTTTTTTAACTATTTTTCATCCTGGTTTTGAAGTTTTGCTGCTTGAGGGTATTTCCTCAGTTTTTTTTTTTTTTTTTTTTTAATGATTTTTGTAAAACAAAAAAAAAAAAAAAGCATCACTATAAATTTTATCAAACCATTTCCACTGACACAAAATGCAGCTGGTACAACAGGCCTCTCAGAAATAACATGACAAAACAATGCAGGAAAACTGATTAATGCTAAGAGGCAACTTGATCCTTAAGCTTCCCATCAAAGCGAAATAGCTGAACCACAATAACAGAATGTCAAAGAAATCCCATCTAAAATTTGTGGGCAGATCTGAAAAGGCGTGTGCGAGCAAGGCGACCGACCAGCCTGACTCAGTTCCACCAGTCCTGTCAGGAGGAATGGACCAGAGTTCAGCAGAGTCCTGTCAGAAGCTTGTAGACGGTTACCCAAAACATTTGACCCAAATCATGCAGTTCAAAGGAAATGCTACTCAAAACTAAGGAAATGTATATAAACGTTTGACTTCGAAGAAAATAATATAAAATTCTCTAAGAAATTCTCTCTCTCTCATTATTGTGGCATTTAACAAAATTAAATAATTTTGGTTGGTTGGTCGGATGGATGGATGGATGGATGGATGGATAGATAGATAGATAGATAGATAGATAGATAGATAGATAGATAGATAGATAGATAGATAGATAGATAGATAGATAGATAGATAGATAGATAGATAGATAGATAGATAGATAGATAGATAGATAGATAGATAGATAGATAGATCAGGAGAATAGGCAGTGAGACCATGACCAAGTGATCTGGAACAGCCGATCATGATAGTACCTGAAGTCAATGGTGTTGAGTCCGATGAGTGTGTCTGCCAACAGCCCGGCCTCCTCTCCCAGAATGATCGCTCCTTCCTCATAAAACCTCCTGCAACCAACCAACACACACACAGATTAGTGGCGATAATCAAATGAGAGCTGGCTGGTGCAGATGTATGATAGCTGGCTGCCTGAGGTGATGTGGTTCTGGGGGATTTGTAACAGGGCTGAACAGATGTTTACATGAGTACTACACTGAGACCTGGTGGTTTTGAAGTCCCTCAGTGCAAATGAGATGTACTCTGACAGTCGTTTCTCCATGAGGACGACTCTGATCCAGGCCCTGCCCTGCATAGAGAGAGACTAGTTATTTCACTCAATCATGTAACCAGTGACACATGTAAACATGTCACTGCTCACTTTGTCTCACAGAACAATGCCTCTATAAAATGGCTCTTAAAAGCATGACATGAGAATGTATGTGGAACATCTGCTTGTGTTTTTCAGGCTTCAGTCAAATCAAAAATATAGAAAGGTAATGCCCAGACAGAAAATCCTTTACAATATGTTAAAAGACTTCAATATAAATCCAGTATAGTACTTGTGAGCTGAAACCAATACTATATCTAGTTTCAGCAAAAGCCTGTTTGGAAAATGTTGGTTCTGGCGGTTTGCTATCTTACGTATTGGGGTAAGACATTATGTCCATGTCTTTTTAACAAGTTTCCTTTATTTTGTTTTGTTTTGTTTTCACCAAGAAGGTAATGCAAATTTAGCTAAAATGACACATTCATGATTCAAGTTTGTTGCATCTCTTGCAAAGGTTAGGATGCTATTAGACTCAAAACAGCAGATGTTTTCCTGAATGCAAAGTATCTAGTTGATACTTGTGCATTTTTGCCCATCACATCCTTTGCTTGTACTTGACTTAGTGTTGTTTTGTTTTGAATGCCCAGAACCATTTCCTGCAGCTGATCCGCTCTTGCTCTTCCTGCTATACTAGAAAATTAATTATGATTCCCAAGTGGTTGTATCCACACCTTTGATCTTGATGGTCGCACATTTTCCATGCTCTCAATGCTTCGGATGCAGTTATGAGGTACTTTACTGCAGGCAGCTTTTATATAATCCCAGAAACTGCGAGGACTCTCATAGCCAAACCATGTTGTCTGACCTGGAAAACACAAAGAAAAGGAAAAGCATGAATTTGTATTAAATAAGTAAATAAGGTGAGATATACTGTGCACTCATTGGACTTATAGTTTTTTTTTAGCGACTGTGAGCGATGGATTATTTTCACATCTCATCACCCTTGTCTCCCCCTTCATTTCCTTTCATTCAGCTTTACAATAATAAAAAAAAAAACAATAATAATCTTGCGCTCCACTAATTCTCTCCATCGGATCATAGGTTTTTACGATCACCTGCTTGTCTGAGGAGGGTGTTGGCAGCATGATGATGAGAGAAGGCTTGCTTACCTTTGAGTCGATGACTGAGGATGTGCTCCAGGATGGAAACAAAGTTAATGAATTCTGGAGATGAGTCATCTATTGTCTCAAAACAGGAGCGGTCCAGCAGAGTCTTCACTGAAAACCTGAACATTTAAGAAGATAAACATAAAATTTATATTACAGCTGATTACTACATACTAACTTCACATTAAAATATTAAAAATTAATGTCATCAAGATTTGTACGAGTGACTATTAAAATGTCACAAGCTGGTACTGACAAGTGTGTGCATAGCATTTAAAAGACGTTTACTACATCGTTGGGGGGCCAGGGTGTGATGCCAGTGGAGATTTGATCTTTAGAGTTTGGGTTTAGAATTATTGGCAAAAAAAGTCAAAAACATTAATATTTTCAGAAATCACTGCAAATGACAAAAAAGCTATGACCGTGACCCTGCATAGGACTAAACGGGAATGGATAATCGATGGATGGATGGATCTTCAGCTACTGAGCTTTTCCCTCAGTCTGAAGCGTACGGTACAGGCAGAATCAGCTACTATTGTTCAAGACCCGTTTGAAGCCCTTTCAATGTCTTTCAGTGTCTTTTCCACATTTCACATCAACATGACAGATATTTTTTATCAGTAGCATTTCTGATTCTTTCAGGCATCTCTCTTATCACTGTGAAAAAGAAAAAGGAAACATTTTACCTGTCCATCTTCACAAACATTTTATTAATAACAGTAAATCACTGGGGTTTATCTTTATACACATGAAAGATGAATTTCCATTTTTATGCAGAGATGTCTGAGCATACACAATTGGAAAAAACTACGGCACTACTTCCCACATCAAATCGTGTTAATGCCAAACATACAGTTCAAACACCCTCTCAAAAGACGCCTGTCACATGTCACACTATTTTATAAGGGGTCAGGGTTAACTCTAGGGTTAGGGGTTAGGATTGACTCCTTTCTTACTTGGTTCTTTCCATGTAACTGGTAACAAACCAATAAGAACAAATAAAAGAAAAAATCATCAGCTCACAAACATTTTTCTGTCATCAACTTCATAGAAGATGTACATCTGGCAAAAACAGGACTTTGATTCATCTCTTGTGGTGACACCAGCCATCACATGCAGCCCACTCTGACAGCCGAGCACTAAGTGACTGGCTAATCTAATATTAGATAATCAAACAGGAAGGAAAGTTAATGATCAGGGCGTGTGTGTGTCTGTGTGTCTGTGTGTGTTTGTGCATATGTATGTGTGTGAATTCTGCCAAACTGTGTGTGTAGCTCTCAACATTATCTAAATAATCAGACTTCATCTCTCACGCTGCTTGTCTTGCTCCTCCTCGTTGCTTAGCAGCAGGGTGACCACAGGCTTTGAGCTTCCTGCAAAGCAAGGCAGCATCTGATAGATTTCACATATAATAACTTTTAGACACCTTGAAAAATAACCTTGCTCTCACAAAAAACATTTATTCAGATGGCATTTCATCCCTTTGAAGCAGAATACCACAGTTCTCTTGTGAAAAGGGAAAGTACACACTTGTGCAAGTGATGAACATAGTCAGTTCTAAAAACTAGTTATGCACAAACCCAGATGACCCTAACCCTAACCCTAGCCAAAACCAAATGCAGAAGCAATGTGTCTAAAAGTAAGTATGGTCTTCCTGCTTTCACATGAATTAAACATGCAAGTAGCAGCCAGGCACTGAATTCATGAGCAGGTGTGACCATCTCTAGAAAAACAGGATTTCATCAGTTTGCTGGAGTGGAGCATTCAGGTGTGTGCTAACACAATGTCAATGTCAATGTCATAATGCACAACTGCACACTAAAACATATCAGAACACATAACTCATATCGGGCTGATGATTTGAAATCTTTTTTTCTGCCAGGGGAGCTGAGCACCTTGCAGTCACTGAGTCAACCACGAGCTCCTGTATGCCAGCATATTCAACAGTCAAATAAGATGTGATCTCACACTGAGTTGTGCAACAGGACAATGATCCCAGACATGCTAAGATATTGAAAAGAGAACAGCTGAAAAAGTAAAGACTCAAACCGTTGCAGTGGCTCAAAGTCCAGACCTCAACGTAACTGAAGTAGTATGGTGGGAGCTTAAGAGAGCCGCGATCAGACTGCTTTGTGTGCATCAGTTGTGGACTCCTTTTCACAATGCTTTCTAGGATACATTGAGCGCACTATACAGGGTACAACGCTTCTCACAACGCATTCAGGCAGCACTACAAACAGTGACTAACGAATAATGATTAGGGTGCAGGTATTTTTCTACAAATGGTGTCTATATTATGTAATAATGATTAGGGTTTGTTTTCAGACGGGGCCAGTGTTTACAAGGCCTGGCAAGGACTAGATATATTTCTTTTGTTTATATGTAAAATCTTATATGGAAAGAAGGTGTACTTTCTTTCTCACATTACTGTAATTTCTATTCAAAAGGGCTTTTGGTTTGAGTGGACCTGAAATCCTGAATCACATTGTACTTACACTTAAAACCTACGTATACTGCTGTAAATATGATTCAACATAAACGGGTCAAGTGATTCAGCTTTCCATTGATTTAAAGTAAAGTAAAGTCCATTTTTAGTGCCATTTTCAATTATGCTGCTTTCAAGCATAACTCCTGACATGTTTCTGAAGTCAAATACACAGCACTCATGTCCAAGTGGTTATAGCAGTGAAAACCCTGTTGCTAGGCGACTGACAACAATCATCAGTAGCTTCTTTCTCTGCTCAAAAAATGGTGAATGAGTTCAATTGTTCAGTGGCATGTTTTATGAACTGGAGAAGTTGCCAGGTTCAACTGATTTGTCATCTTACTACTAAAGCAACCAGAAATATAGAATTAAAAATCACAACTTGAAAATATTTCTGTACGAAAGAAGTCGGTGTTTTTACATCAGTGAGAAGTCAAAATATCTGCTGTGAAATGTGAGATTCATTAAATATCTCTCTGAGATGTCCATCAGTTAAGCAGTAACATGTGCTCAGATGACATTACATCTTAAAATGAAATACAATATACTGCTGCTCATCACCTTAGCAAAATCTCAAATGCTCAATATTTCTATTACATTTCTATTGCAGTGATCAGTTTCTTTTATTCTCTGCAGACGGAGCTCAGACATTTACCATTTTTACCATTATAAAATTCAAATGCAGTCTCCATTATAAAATCTCTGTACATCAGTCTCTTCAGCCTCCATTAGCACGTTGCATATGGCAACCTCACCAAGCTCCAATAATGGCTTTGCCTAGAGTCAACTCTAGCAGTTTCTGTCAGCAAGATTAAATAAATATATTACAGAGTGCAGCACATTTAGACATAGGAAATATTTTGTGGAACATTAAAGCAATCAGCAGCCAGCATCTGAATCAAGAAGATAAAATAAAAAGATAACTGAGAAGCTTAAATCAAACATCTGTGGAAATAATTCTAATAAACCTCAGTGCATCTATGAAATGAGTTGGTAGGGCTTTAAGAGTGTTTGGGTTTCATTATAGAAGCCATAGATTACAGTTCCTGTTCAATGTGAGCGTCACTTCCAGCAGTACAAGCTCAAATGCTTCTGTGGTCCGAGACAGTGTTTGTTTACAGTCTCAGTTCAGACGGTAACAGTGCAAACACTAAAACCTGTAGGATGTTTCATGAAGAATAAAGCAGGAGTCTCCAGTCACAGCTGCTCAGAGATCATTCAATTACTATCATTAATTTACTTTGAGCCTTAACTGATAATACCTGCTGCTGCGAAAACACAAAAATAAACGTCTAAATACATTTGCCACATGGTATGTCGTTAGGTAGAACAGAAAATGCCATCTAGAGAAAATGAGCTGGGAAAGCAATTGGCATCTTGTCAACAGCAGGTCTAAAGCTGCATGTTGTCAAAAATAGTAATAATGGTATTGCCATACCCATCATACTCATATGCAGCAGTAACATATAACTCGGTTTTTCATAGAGCGACAAAACATCATTATGCATTCAAGTAATTAAACTTACAGCCAATAAATACTCTAAACATTCATGAATTGGAAGGTACATATCTGTAGTCCAGTAGTTTCGATGTTTTACATATATAGTCTCTTCATTTACCAATGCTTACAACAAAAAGCATCAAATCTTTGCTTTTGAAAAGCTGGGACCAGACGATCCTGGACAAAATGTTTCTGTGAATAAGAAAAGAGGAAAAAAAGTCATCCTGACAACTTCACTGCCACTTAATAGAGAAAGAAAAAAAGAACCATATGTTCAGGAAGTAACCACTTCCTCTTTCAGCATTGTGTTCAGTATTTCTCAGTCCTGTTCTTTGTAAAATGCCCTCTCCTCTCTGTCCTTTTCACTCCTCCACTTGTTCCAGTCAGAAAATGATGGCTCACAAGGAGGCAGGACGAGCTGGCAGAGGATCAACCTGTTTAGCAGGTACCACCTTTCTTTCCTTTTACATCTGTTTCAAGGATTATTCCTGGAGGGAGGTGCACATGAGCAAATAAACTAAACACAGAGGAAAAACCAGCTGGAAAATGCTGCGTATTACCATTGATTTTTTTAAATGTTGGTGCCAAATTAAAGAAGACGAAATGTCCATACCTTCCATTTTCTCTGATTTCACTTACTCTCAAATACACACAAATCCACATGGACCGCCAGTCAGTAACTGACATTTGAGTTCAATGGATTACAAATCCATACTTAGAGAAGAAGCTTTACGCAGCAGGTGATACATGCAGGGGACAAATGTGTGTGCACCCCTTAGTCTGTTTTTGATATTCTCCTTATTTTATCATTCATAATTGAGAATTATGAATGAGAAAGAGCATCTCTTTAGGATTATTTACTGTACACGATATTGCATTAAACACCAATTTTTGGCAAAGTCTCTAAAGTCGGGATTGTGTGCAGTTACATTTAATTCCTGCAACAGCAAATGGGGCTTTAAGTGAAATAAAAATCCATGTAAAAATGATTGGTACAATAATATGCTCAAAAAAAAAGCACAGTTATGACATACAACATTTAATTTTCTTTTTTGGTATGTGAATTTGGACTTCTTGTCTGAAAGATCCTGGTTTTAATCCTCCACTGAATTGAGAGTGAGGTAAGTGAAAATTGAAATGCAATGACATGAATGTTTAATAGTGACCTGGGGAGGCTGTTCTTGGGTGTCTGTTAAAGATTTGAAGATTTCAAGCCACTATGCTGCACAGGTAAGCATTCATAAACCACGAGACATGAACCTGAGATTATGCAATCCCATTATTATTTTAGCTCATCCAACCCACAGAGTGACATCTTTCAGAAGAGGCATTTTAAAAAGGATGGAGCAGAGAATGTGGTCTTGCTCCTTTTGAAGCTAAACAAAAACATACTCCAGGTTTAATTTTTGAATTAAAAATTAAAATAAAAAATATTTTCAAAAAAAAAAAAAATAATAATGATGTCATGAATTCACAAACACATGAAGCTGCACTATTCTTGCCACCGAGACACAAAATAAACAGCGTGAGGAATTCCCACCTGCACACCGTCAGCAGGTTCCTGCGCTCCACCGCGGCGCTCCTGCCCGCTCCGCGCTTGCGGATGAGATGCTGCCCGATGCCGAGCGACGCCATCCCGGCTCGTGTTCTGACCCGCTCTGCTCCCTCGGCACCAGCGGAGGAGCGCTGCTGACCACCGCGGAAGAACACTGGATGCTCCACTGATGGAGGTGGTGAACAGAAACCTGCGACAAGTTACACACACAATGAGCTCTTCCTGTAGGACCTTTCAAAATAAGACGTTTCCCTAAAGACTTTACACTAGAAATACTAATTAATAGGTATCTGACAGCTTGACAACTAGGCTACCAAATTATCTTTGTTTATATTATATTCTGGAAGGATGAGAAAAAAAACCAAGCTGACCCAGAGCTGGGAGATGTCACCAATGTTTGTTTTAGAACCAAATATTGTTACACATTACACTGTAGATCTGTTCAATAGTCAAGCTAATTCAATAAAACTTGTGAAGATTTCAAAAAGGCAAGAATTGGGTTGCCTAATTGTCTTTGCTGACCAGTCCTTTTATATGTGGTGAATAGAAACAACTTCAGTTTGATGCCAGCAATGCACTCATAAGAGGTTAGAAGCAAGCATGTTTATCTCTGAGTTACATGATGTTTTCTTTTGATTATACCTTTTAATTGTTGCTACTAAATCTTCTAGTTTTACTGAGAAGAATCTGTGCTAACCTGTGATGAACGCAGGATTTAATTGCTCAACAACTGCTGTGGTTGTTGTCTATGCTCCGCTCATCAGTTAACTTCTACTTATCTAATTTCAATTCATGGGTGTAGAAACCAAAGAGCCCCAGACTTCTTTGTCTCCAACCACCTCCTCCTGCTCTTCCTGGGGAATATGAAGATGTTCCCAAACCAGCCCACATAGTTTCTCCAGTATGTTTTGAGTCTCCTCTACTGTCTGCACCTGATTTGACAAACTTAAATCACTTCAAATGGCTCCCCTTGATATGGAGGAGCAGTTACTTTATTCTGGCTCCCTCCAGAGTGGAGGAGCTCCTCACCCTTTAATCTAAAGGAGAGTCCAGTCACCTGTTCACCAGTCCTATTCAGGTTCGCTCTGGTCTGCATATCCCAGCTGTCACCAGATGAACAGTGGGGTACACATAAAGAGGTCGACTTTCAGCAAGTTGAATAAAAAGTGGGCCCTCTATTATCTTTTTAAAATTTCAGAATGAGTGAAAAACCTTCTCAAAGTGCTATTTTTGATCCAGGGACTTTCTGCATGCTGTGTGTGACTGAAGTGCTGCGGCGTCTCACAGCACTTGTTTAACGTTTCTTTTCAAATATATAGGTATGCAACGCCATACTCCTGTTCAAAAAAATGTTCATGATGTGATGAAACCTTTTGATTTCCAAGCACAGAAAAAGGGCCCAATCTTGAATTGGTTTCACTCAAGAATCATAAAGAACATTTTGTTGCATTCTGATGCATTTTATCTGCTCAAACATATAAATACTTGAGGTTTTCCTGACAGTAAATTCTAGTTTTGATTGATGCTGAGCACATGTTTACGTTTTCTGCAGACAATGCTCGTGCTTCTGTAATGCTTAAAATTCAGTGAACATATTGAAGTTGGAGGGCGCCATCTAGTGGACGCAAATAAAAGTGGTAGACATGGCCCTCTGCAGTAATATTTTCATACATCCTTGCTTCCTTCACTTGTATATCCTCTTTGTGTCCCATTGAAGTGGGAGAGATGAGGTGATGAGCTGAGAGTTACATAAGCTGTGCTTTCTTCTCCTTAAACACTGGATTCACCAGTATGTGGAAACCTACAGATCTATGTTCACATACACATCTATTTCACAATTTTATATGAAGACAGACAAAATACAAGTAAATGGCATTAATTTATAGATGAGAAGATGCCACCTGCTCGGCTTAACATTTGTGCTTTATTTTGGTGACCTTTTACAGTCTTGTCATCATTAAATACATCAGAAATTTTACATAACTGCTAAGAGACAAAATATTTAGATATTTTTAGTATTCATATTTAGAGTACTCAAACACTCACAGATAAACAAATTGATACACAGGAACATACTATATTGCCTGAGTTTAGACTTTTTGCTGTTCTGCTTTATATGAGATGGTTTGTATATAAATACCCTGAAGTACAGTACCAGTTTTATATGTTATCAAAAATATCCTTTATACTTACAGGTCACAATTGAATATTGCATCATAGATGTAAAATTGCTCATGTTGGTGTTTAGTCTAAGTTGAACCCATATCTCTGTGGTCTTTTTGTGTCCTAGTGATAACATGGTAGTCCGTTATAACAGACTAAAAATAACTGAGAGGCATCTGAATCATGGTGGGCGGGGGTGTGGGGGGTGGAAGGGGTGCACCAGCAGTCAAAACATTCATAGATTGGCCCACCAGGGTTTGACTCATATAAGTCTGACATGGATTCCTGATTGCTATCACACCCTGAGGGGTCTACTTTAAGATGAGCTGCTTTCTCCTTACAGCGTGTTAATCTTTACTCGTGCAGCTCTGAAGAGAGCCGACCAGGACCAGGCGGGATTATGACCATCCTTCATGACAGACTACACGCTTCATGTGAGTCACACCCAAAAAAGGCCACTGTCAGTAACATCAGCAGTTGCCTAACAATGTTGCAACCAATCACAGCTAGGCATTCCCTCCACTGATCCGATCTAACACCAACCAAGACTGGAGTGGATGTAAAACGGTTGTGGTTTATTTCCACTGAGTCGCATGTTCAAGATTAATGACTGAGGCCTTTGATCACTGTCACAGAGCTGCGAGGACACTCATTTGCTTTGCTGGAGTTTGTCGATGGTCTTTTATCCACGGAGCCTGAGGCACTTGGTAGATGTGCAGCAGTTGTTGACTGAATGTGGTTAGTTTCTTTTTAAAGCCAAACCATAATTTTAAGATGATAAGTCACTGAAGTCATTTCAAGACAGTGTACACCAGTGTTCTTCAATCCAGGTTCTCAGGACCTCGTGAACATTAAATGTTACATGGGTTGGGGCAGAAAAACAACGAAAACATGCAGGGCAGTGGGACTGAAAAACACTTACCTGTCATACCCGATACCTCATTTTAATATAGTGTTGATTAACATGAACTTGGGTCAGGATCAAAATGTTGACAGTCCTGCCTGTGGTATTTGAAAACATTAAGCGTTACAATTGAGGAAAAAAAACTAAACTAAACGTGACACAGTTGTAAAAATTCTGACCTTTGCATTTCACGCTACGCTTGCAGGTGATTTCATTGGAGATATGGTAACAGCATGAGTGTCTACTCTGAGACAGTGATTATTTCAGAACATGAGCAGTGTTATGATATTATAAGATATTTGTTCCCAACAATCTACTGACTATCCATATTGTATTTATAATTTCTGATTATGACATGAAATTATAATATAAAATCTTTTTCTTTATGGTATTTTTTCTGTGGTTTATCAGTGAGTCACACGGTGTCAGAGGTGAACAGGAAATAAATTGATGGATGTAACTGATCATAACAAAGATTATGTTTTTGCTTAGACCTTTTAAGGTTAACCTGAGGATTTTTATAGTTTACACACTAACATCTGCACCTCCTATGAGGCTACATTTAGTCCCGATGACTGTACCTTTGACCCTCATTTTGGCAACGTTCCAACTTTATATCACTGCAGTACTGAATGACAGTGCTGTGGGATGAGTCATAAATCTAGCTTCTATCAGGTGTGAATGGAATTTAGATATCTTTATAATTATAGATAATTAATTTTAAGTATCTTTCAAAATAACCACAATGTTGTTCAAAAGGGGAGACAGAAGACAAAGAGATAGTGAAACAACAGCAGATAGAAGTGTCTCCTCATCATTAGCATGAGGGAACATGTTTGATTATTGACAAATTTGAGAAATTATTGAAACCAAACAATAAAATATTAAAGAAAAGGAAAAGACAGCATGAGCACCTATTTTCTTTTTCTTCCATAAAGTTAAGCTGGCTGTCTTGTTAGTTTTGAGTAGTTGCATGGTAACTGGACATAAACACTATATCATTCAATACAATAAATTCACACGATATGGAAGTTTAATTTTAACTACAGTATGTAGAAGTGACAGTTTTCATCAGTCAAATCAATAAGAGTCCCGTAATTAATCTGTGGGGTTGTGAGATGATGACATGAATGAAACCATGTTGCTCTAAAAACATTTTTTTTAACATTTGGAAAACTCATACAAGGACCCCAACTCATGAGGGAAAACCAAGTACAATTTATATACTAACAACATATATGGAACCATATATATGTATATATACAGTCATGGAAAAAATTATTAGACCACCATTTTTTCTTCACTTTCTTGTTCATTTTAATACCTGGTACCACTAAACGTCATCATGTGACTAAAACAGACAGAAAAGAAAACACTGAATGCATAATTTTGGCAGTACAACGCCATAGCTATTGATGTAAAAACTTAAGTGATTTAGGTCATAATCAAGAAAACCATGGAAAATGGTAAGATATCTCTTAAATAAAACTCTTATGAGCAATCTTTGTGGTTATTGTTATGTTTGTCCAAACAAATGTACCTTTAGTTGTACCAGGCATTAAAATGAACAAGAAACTGAAGAAAACAAGGGTGGTCTAATAATTTTTTCCATGACTTATATATATATATCACCTATACCCCCTTATTTCTATTTAGTTTACAGACAGAGTTGTCAGAACACTGCATGTATGTGAGACCATCTGAAGTGTTGTGTCTTACAGTGACAGCTTAGTTAAGTCAGAAGGATGATAGTCTGTTTACACTTGTCAGTCTGGACAATTTCAAGAATAGAAAGAAAAACGTCTTTGAATGCTCTAAGGAAAATCACGCACAGATGAATCTGTCTTGAATGAGAACTGGCCAACATTATAAAGATGAAGAGTTACTTCGGAGGGTTCAGTCAGAAGACATTTTTCAACTGTGCATCAGGAGGAGAACTGTTCCATTTGTCTCTATAATGACCTCTCAAAGTCTTGACTTTTCTCTGTGAAGTACCCTTAACTGAACTGAGAGAGACCGCTAAAAAGAATAGAATTGCTAAAGCTTTCTGCTCGGAGTGGGCAGATGGCCTTAGTTGTAAAATCTAGACTTTGATCTAGTGAGTCCAGATATGAGGTTTTACTTTCCATTGTTTTCTATCGAAGAGATGAAGAGGTGGAAAGTGTAGGCGTAGTTCCAACACTGATGTGTGAGCAAAGGTTAATTTTGTTGTGTCCAATAGCACTGATGCCTCAGAGCAAGAAGGCTCCTGGTTCAAATCCCAGCAAGGAGTTTTTGTGTGGGATTTCTCTGGGGACTCTGGCTTCCTCCTATAGTCCAAAAAACATACATGTTAGGTCACTTGGTGACTATAGGAGTGACATGTGAGTGCATGTGTGTGTGTGTGTGGCCTGGGTTTTCCTTGTAAAAGAGGTTGATGATCTCACTGGGACAAACCTGGTTAAATGAAGGTTGATAATTTAAAGAAAAATGATGGTGGTGTCTCCACAGTTCAAGGCAACACAATATCTTTCTCTTACATCCTGTTTAAACTTGAATCAAATTGTGCTACATAGCAAGAGTAACAGTGACAGAGATTATGTGCTGGATAAGATGAAGGACTTTTCTCATATTAAATACCTAATTTTTTTAATCTATTTTCTACTTGGCTGAAAAGTTTCTTGTGTCACAAGCTGCATCACAAGCCCAAATCGTGACTGATGCACTACTGTGCTGAACTGTTTTCTGTTTGTTTGTTTTAAACAAAACTTTGAATCCTTTACATTTCCAGAAATACTTGGAAACTGCTATCAAGTCTGGACTTTTTTCCTAAATCCAGAAGTCTTCCTAAGACATTAATTTCCAAACTTTTAGCGCTTTATTTTTTTGCGAGGAGGAATGACAGGTTTTATTCCAATGATTCCTCTGTGAGGGTCACATTTATGGAGGTTTTCACTGTCCAGAGAGTAGATCATGGATCATGAGTAGATCATCCTTGAAGAGGTCCTTGTAATAATCTTATAGTTTTCTCTGGATGTTTTCTTTGTTTTCCAGACTTAAACTTCTTTTTATGTTAATTTCTTAACAGATACCTGACAATGCCATCTTTCACATTGTTGTCCTGCTTTGTGGGCATCAGCTATTTTCATTTCTCTGCTCTGAGGCACTTAAGAGCACAGGGCTGCAGACTGTAGGGAGGCTGTTTGACAAAGCAGAGTGATTCCTGACTTTTCTCTCTGATGACAACAACCATAGCTCTCACAATTAGTAAATATTACGCTCATAATTTCAAGATTTATTTAAAATGTATTTATTTAAAAGGGTTTATATTCTCGTGCTGGCAGGGGGCAGGGCACAGTAGCAAACAAAACTTTGGCACCTGCAGGTTTAATCCCTAACCCCCCCTCCGCTGCTGACAGACATTTAATCGATTATTTCCCATGAAGCATCGCTGGTCGAGCACGAGCACGAGAAAACTCTGACTGATAAAGCGCAACGCGAATATTTAAAATGCAACAGTCATATCTCCAAAGGCGAAAAAGAGCAGGGTCGCTTTTATTTAAAACAGAGGACTGTCCTGTTAATAAACAGGAGTCGTAGGGCCACGTGAGGAGGAGGAAGAGGAGGAGGAGGAGGAGGAGGAGGAGAAACGGGACTGGACGTCATTTACTGTGGCTGTGTGTTATAATTTTGTCTCATTAAGAGAGCAGACAGGACTGGGAGGGAAGGACCGCGACACAGGTTTTATTTCTTATCTATTTTAATGTTATTCTTATGCTTAAATTTAAATTTAAAGTGAAAAGCATCAACCGTTGAGTTGCGTGACGTCTCAGATGTGCTCACTTTAAATTGTTGATGTGTAAATGTAAACAGACTTTTCTTCCTCTGACAGGACACAGACATGGGGAGGAAAAGCGAGATGGAAATGGTGTCCTCATCCAAACACGAACAAAACGGGAAATTATGGTAGAAAACAAGTTTGAATGTTTTTATTTCTCGTGACTCAGTAGGTTTCACACAGATAAACACTGGGATTTCTGGGAAAATCAAGCGAAACTTATTTACTCCTCTGTATTTATTGGATAATTCAAGTCAAGGATTATCTGACAGATACATAAAACAAGTTATGTATAGTAGTAGTGATGTATAAAGAAAGAAAGAAAAACAAACTCAACGGACAATTCAATATATATATTTATATATATATTTCTTTTATGTGTGGATGATATGTGACATGAAGTGATGTACTTTGATGAGTAACTTGACTTTTGGATCATTAAATGTAACGTGAAGCTAATGGCTTTTCCTGAAATAGCATTTTGAACAAATGCCTCAATGAATGAACTGATTGGATTTCAATGCAATTAGGCTGCTTGTTTGAGATCACATTTTTGTACAATTCTTCCCCAGCGGGAGCGAGAAGGATGAGAAGGACAAGGAAAAGAAGAAGAAAGAAAAAGTGCAGAAGGAGCCCATGGTGGGCCCCCTCGCTGTGGTAAGCTCTGATCCCCTCCTGTCAGGGAAAGGTGTTTCTGTTCCTTAATCGTTCTTCCGAAACCATCTTTTACTTCTGTTTATGTGTGAACATAAAACCAGTGTTTCTGAAAGTACGGCCTCGAGTGAATGTGTAAAAAGTGATGGTGGCGCTTTAAGTTTCTAGAAAGTGTGGATCTTACAAGCACAGCAGCGTGTGTTTGTGTGAGTGTGTACAGTACAGTCGAGGGGAAGTGGGGAGATCGGATGGGAGTGCAGCACATCCTCCTGTTGTTCAGCTGAACTCCACCAGTCCCCTGCTGCGGGAACATAATAGCTGCTTAGTTACTGTCTGATGTCTTAATCCAGATCACTGTCTTTGGTCTTTCAGCACTGTCTCTGTTTTTTTTGTTTTGCTGGGTGTAGTTCAGGTTTGCAGATAACTTGGACATTCTGATGATTTTTACTGGAACTGTGATGGCAGTGGCCAACGGGGCAGTGCTTCCTCTCATGTGTATTGTCTTCGGAGACATGACGGACAGCCTTATCAATAGCGCCAGTGTCAATATATCCAACAGTGAGTTTTCTTATATAAACCTGGGCATTTTCAGCTAACGAAACTAAATTATTACACATACCTTAATAATGTAAACTTTGTGCTTTCAGCTTCCATGAACATGAACATGACCATCAATTTAGAAGAGGAGATGACTGTGTAAGACCCCTATGATCAGCAATACACCACCAGCTGGCTTTGTTGTGTCAAAAAAGCATGCCCTTCAGGCAAAATAAGTTCAAAGTATTATTTCATTCTCTTCACGCAGCTTTGCCATTTATTACTCCATCATGGGAGCCGTTGTGCTGGTTGCAGCCTACCTGCAGGTGTCTTTGTGGACCCTGGCAGCCGGGCGGCAGGTGAAACGCATCCGCACCTTGTTTTTCCACAAGATCATGCAGCAAGACATCGGCTGGTTTGACATCAATGAGACAGGCGAACTCAACACACGTCTTACAGAGTGGGTAACAAAGAAATCGCATACTGTTTCTGCTTTCAAGTTTAATATTGAAGTGTATATTGTAGTTAGTTGTGTTTGCAGGGTTATAATGTATGAAGAGATTACTATGTACCAGTACCATTTGGTCAAATCATTAATGTTTAAATGCCAGGCATGAAGAAGTCTATAATTTCCAAAGAACTCTGCCTCACCTATGAAAAGATATGAATTTTACCCCCACAGTAAAGTAAAGAACTTTGATTTTCCCCAGAGGGAGTCATCCCAATGGGATCAATAAAGTCTAAGTCTAACAGCAAATACTTGGATGAAAAACTATTATATTCAGCACCTCTTTCTTCATGTCTTGATCACCCAGTAACTTGACCTCTTGAGCACAGTATTTTTCATCTCAGATATAAAACACCCACTAAATAGTCCTTCAAGATTAGGAACATTGAAGTTGGCGCACAGACCAACCTGCAGAGTCTTCTAAAAAATACATTACCTTTCATTTTCTGATTTGTGTTGCAGCTTTCTTAGGACCATTGATGGATGTGTGTTGATTATTTTTTTTCTCTTACTTTCGCATTTGCAGTGACGTCTACAAGATCCAAGAGGGCATTGGCGACAAGGTGGGGATGCTGATCCAGAGTTTCAGCACCTTCATCGCATCTTTTGTGATTGGCTTCACCAAAGGCTGGAAGTTAACTCTCGTCATCCTGGCTGTGAGTCCTGCGCTGGGCATCTCAGCGGCACTATTCAGTAAGGTAAGTTGTTCCACGGTGAATTCAAGTTGATATTAGGGACTCCTTATCAGATGTGCCAGGTGGTTTGTTTTACCAGTTTATGTTGAAAGTTGCAGTTAGAAACTGACTGCTGTTCCTTTAAACCACTTGCTCATCATGAATGATCTTTAACCAGTAAAATAAACAGAATTGAGCCAGGAAAGTACATCACATTATTGGCAAAACCCGTTGGGAAAAGAGCCAAGACATTTATTCAAAAAAGGAAAGCCTTCACTTGTATTCTCTGCTCTTCTGCTAAATGGAAATACTCTGCAATTTTGATACAGCTGATGTCCTAGCAGGAGCCATCTTTGAATATCAACATTCAGCTGGATTTTACCGAGAATACACACAGCTCTCCGTAGATTTTATTGCGTATATCACACCTTTATTCTTGTTCAAACAGGTGCTGACAAGCTTCACCTCAAAAGAGCAGAGCGCGTATGCGAAGGCCGGCGCTGTTGCAGAGGAGGTGCTGTCTGCCATCAGGACAGTGTATGCTTTCAGTGGTCAGGAGAAAGAGATTGAGAGGTGTGTAAACACTACATGTGTGCATGCGCATGTGTGCATGCGCTTGTAGCAGAATGTGTTCTCTAACACATTCTGCTATTTTATCAAGCCTGACCCAAGTTGGGTTGTCAGCGATCATCTATCTTTTCTCAAGTGGATAAAATGACAATGATTTTTTTTTATTGTGGCACATGAAATGCAATGAACATTACATAATAAGCAGGGGAAAAAAACAAAAGATGAAAAGTGATGTTAAGCATCTCTGCTGGGCAAATAAATATTGATCACAGTGTCAGTAAAAAGGCTGTAACTGGATAACCCTAACCCTGGATTAGTGTAATATGTACATGGTGACTCCACATTTATGGTCTCTGTTGTCATGACAATATAATTTCATTTGTACAAAATGACCCTCTCCCTGCTTGCGCCTGTTGCACGCCAGATATCACAAGAACTTGGAAGATGCTAAAAGGATGGGAATAAAGAAGGCGATCTCCGCTAACATCGCCATGGGCTTCACCTTCATGATGATCTACCTGTCTTATGCTCTGGCCTTCTGGTACGGCAGTACCCTCATCCTTGAGTGGGGAGTACACCATCGGAGATCTGCTCACCGTGAGGAAACACTTCATCTCCCTTTTGGCT
This sequence comes from Hirundichthys speculiger, assembly GCA_018398805.1. Classification (NCBI taxonomy): domain Eukaryota; kingdom Metazoa; phylum Chordata; class Actinopteri; order Beloniformes; family Exocoetidae; genus Hirundichthys; species Hirundichthys speculiger. The sequence continues at coordinate 1,085,919 of JAGFBZ010002294.1, read as the reverse complement.
TTCCTCTTGTTTGTTTTTTTTCCTGTTAACATTAAAAAAGGGCTTTTGGTTGTAGCTAATACTCTCGCCTCTGTTTTAAGGTGTTCTTTGTTGTGCTTATTGGAGTGTTTTCGATGGGACAGACTTCCCCCAACATCCAGACCTTTGCCAGTGCTCGAGGAGCTGCCCACAAAGTGTACAGCATCATTGATCACGTGAGAAATGCAACAGATTTCACCCAAGGCCCACTTTTTTTTTTTTCCATCTTCTTGTTGCTGGACAGTTGTCAGTTTGTATTACTGAACATGCAGCATTGTACTCTGGCACTCTGTAGAGCTGCTTTGATACAGCCGACAGCCCGGAGTCAGTAATGATGCTGTGGGCTGCTCTAATTGGAGCACCTGCTGAAGACCCAGCAGGCCATTTGGTTGATGCTGCACAGCTGTGGTATTCATTTTTTGAGGGTTTGGTAGGAAAATTCGATTCTTGTGGGGGAATTAAGCTTATTTTCCAAAACAATGTGATTATTGCCATTGTGAGATTCTTCTTGGGATTTGCTTTTCAGACACAGGCTTATTTGAAATGGAATTTAACATGTTTTGTTTATGTGGCTGCATATAGTTTAAGTTGTTTGGAAATCCTGCCTTTAGCTGCAACTGGGACAGGACCATGTGTGGCTGGCAGTGCACGTGTCACTGCACTCTCAAGTTATTTATGAATTGTAGAAAACATTTCCTGGATTCTGCAAACTTCTGTTTCCGTTGTATGTATGTCTTCATGTGGAAATTCATATTCAATGAAAAGATATAAGATAGTCTTGAAAGGCTTGTTGGTTGTTTCTTGGCACAGAATTAGTTTTCACCTCTGAGAAATGTATCTCTATTAAATCTTGTCTTCTGTTGTTAAACACATTGCTGTTTTGTGGATACAAGCACTGTCTAGTTGGAAAGATTAAACATCCATAAAACAGTCACAGATAATCATCTCATAGTTCAACCCTTGTCAGTCACAAAGCAAGAGGGAGAGCTACAGTTGCATGTTGTAGAGAGCATTAGTGCACCCTGAGAAGCAGTGAAAACACAAAGAGCTGTGGAAATAAACATTAACTTTGTGAAACACACTCACTCTAACCTGGAGGGCTAACAGCCTTCCTCCCATTGTGTGTTTGATGTTATTATAGGAATCCCATTCTTGATCTGACTTTGGCCCAGGTACAAACCAGATCAGACTTTTTTTTTTTTCTCAACAGAAACCAAGCATCGACAGCTATTCAAAGGACGGCTTCAAGCCCGACTTCATCAATGGAAACATCGAGTTCAGCAACATTAACTTCAGCTACCCCTCCAGGCCTGACGTCAAGGTATGATCCCAACCAAACCCTAAAAGATGGAACAATATACATTCTTGATGCTATTTTAACTTTTGTCTCATAGCTGACATGGGTATCATCTTCAGATATTAGAAAACCTGTCTCTGAGCGTGAAGAGTGGACAGACCATGGCCTTGGTGGGCAGCAGCGGCTGTGGTAAAAGCACAACGATCCAGCTGCTGCAGAGGTTCTATGATCCTCTGGAAGGATCGGTAAGTGAGACTAGTATTGAAACTCAGTATTCACCAGCTTGAAATACTTAAGAATTGATGGAAATCTCCAAATCACTGCAGACAAAATACAAATAATGGGGCTCATTCATGAAAATGTAAATTAATTATGAAACTACTCACAGAAAAAAATGTTGGCGTATCGGCATTACTGAAAACCCCTGCCTGCAATTGAACATAGAGCTCATGTAAATAAAGAGTGGACGTAAATATTCCTTGTCATTATATCAGACTTTACAACGTTAATGCATAAGATGGTCCTTAATTTTCACAATGTGCAGATACTTTTTAAAATGTGTTTTAAACATGACAATGAACTCAAAATATAACACATTAATCTTAATTGATGGGAATTTTGCTTATTCAAGCTGCCTATATAACACATAATATAAAAGTATATATTTACTTTAGGAGTTTGCTGTTGACTGTGGAGGCGTGTCACTGTCATTGTCAGCTATGATTCCAGTTATTTACTAACTTTACATCAAACCATTTTCGCTTCACCTCTTGGATGCTTTTTTTTTTTGGACAGAAGACAGAAGTTCAGGCCTGCAGCTTGCCGGTCTGTGTCACATCCATACAAACGGCAAAAGAAAATATTTTTACTTTGCTCCACTTCAGTTATAATGACCTCTATCTCTATCACCGCACCTGAAATGTTTTTTTTTTCTTTACAGTTCCTTACATGGTTCTTTGTAGGTGGTGATTTATGTTAATGAATGAATATCAGGAGCTCACTGCCACTTTGCCATTTATTGGCAAAGTTATGCATGTTCTTACAATCAAATCCAAGTTTTATGCAAGCATGATTTTTGTGTCAGTCTACTCACAAATGTATTAAGATTTTGTGAATGAGGCCCATTATAAATTTTTTTTTGTTCCACACATTTTATTTATATATTGTGAAAATCTGCTACAAGTCACATTACCCACAATGCATCTTTGATATTTTAAATGTGTTGCTGAACAAGGAGATTACAGAGGGGTTTTTAGATGTATCTTTTTCTTTTTTTAAACTTGTAAAACACTAAGTACAGATTAAATGTTTGGAGAAAGTTGGAAAGCAGAAATACCTCAGATTGTCTGAAATACATGGAACCATAAATGTCATACTTGCATAGAAGCACTATGATTTTGTCATGAACTTTTGAGATGATGAGAAACCAGTGGCTCTGTGGAAAATGGTATATTTATGTCATGGTGTTCTGGGAAAACAGTTGAGAAATTATGTAATTTTGAACTTACTTGCATAGTGACAACAGCAATTCACAGTACGGGTCTTGTGTGTCGGATGATTGTTCCAGGTATCTATCGATGGTCACGACATCCGCACTCTAAACGTCCGCTACCTGAGAGAGATGATTGGCGTTGTGAGCCAGGAGCCCATCCTTTTCGCAACCACCATCTCGGAGAATATCCGATACGGTCGACCTGATGTGACGCAGGAAGAGATCAAGCAAGCTGCCAAGGAAGCCAACGCTTATGACTTCATTATGAAACTTCCTGATGTAAGACTTACTTTTGCCTCCGTGTCATCTGCTAATGTGTCTAAATGAATAAGCATGGAGTTTTTGCTCATGGTGAGACTCTTGTTGTTGAGCAGAAGTTTGAGACGCTGGTCGGCGACAGAGGAACTCAGATGAGTGGAGGGCAGAAGCAGAGGATTGCAATCGCTCGAGCTTTAGTCCGCAACCCCAAAATCCTTCTGTTGGACGAAGCCACATCTGCTCTAGATGCTGAGAGTGAGACTATTGTGCAAGCTGCACTTGATAAGGTAACAGGTTTTGTATTTATTGAGAATTTCAGAAAGAACTCTCATTATGAATTGGATTTGTGTCTTATTCCAAGCTCACTGGGTAAATATTGAGCTGTCATCTTCACAGAAGGAGATTTGGTTTGCTGACCTGACCTTTTTTTAAAATTTAATTAAATTTTTTATTGCGCCACCTACTGGCATATAATTATTTTATTTTCAGCAAGTTGTTATAACAGTGGGTCCGCTTGTTTGCGTGCAGGTTCAACAAGGTCGTACCACGCTAATCGTTGCTCACCGCCTCTCAACAATCAGAAACGCAGACATCATTGCAGGCTTCCAGAAAGGTGAAGTCGTAGAGCGTGGTACTCACAGTGAGCTGATGGAAAAAAAGGGCGTCTACCACACGCTGGTCTCCATGCAGGTAACGTGCACACATTTATAAACACCAGTTTGTTAGATTAAATCTGGAGTCAAACTGTCACTATAGCCGGTGTTTGATATTGTGTGTGTGGTTTTTCTCCTGCTTCTCCTCAATGCAGACCTTTCAGAAAGTGGAGGAGGAGGAGGAGAGTGAGCTGTCTGCAGACAAGAAGAGCCCGTTAGACAAGGCCCACACCGAGTCTTCGTTGTACAGGAGGAAGTCTACAAGAGGAGCTTCTGTCACTGCCTCAGAGGGTGGGAAGGAGGAGAAGGAAAACTCAAATGATGACAAGGAGAAGTCAGAGGAGGTGAGCTGTAACAGTTCTGGTGTAGAAGTTTACAGAGCTTCAGAAGACAGTGGTGACACTGGTACTACATTAACTGTTCAGTCAGGATTTGTCAAAAGTATTTTTTTTTTAATTTTCTAGTCTACACAGACTGTATGCAAAATTTATTTCAACATTCTTGGTCTTATTATAAATAATTCTTATTTAATCAGGAAATATTTTTTTAGTCTTTTATAAAAATCTGATTTTTTTTTTTTCTTCAATGTGATGAAACCAAAGAGTTAGAACAGTTTGCTTCCTGTTTTCTCTCAGTCTTGCAGTCTGGTAACTGGTATTGATTAATCATGGATACAGGATCTGTCTTCTTTAGGTTTCACATATAATAACTTAAACGATCTGTAACACAGAGCTTAACATTACGGTCCAAAGATTTTCACAGTGAAGTTTGCACCGAATCTCTTTGGTATGGCTCAACTTTATTTGTTTTGCAGGATGAAGATGTTCCTCAAGTGTCGTTCCTAGAAGTGATGCGTCTAAACATTTCAGAGTGGCCTTTCATTCTAGTGGGGACTATTTGTGCCATCATCAATGGAGCAATACAGCCTATATTCGCTATCCTCTTCTCTAAGATCATCACTGTAGGTCAATCTTGGGGCCTAAAATGTTTCTTTTTATGTTGCATCTTAATTAAGGCAGTGTCTATTTAAGTCATAGAAAGCTGCATACTATTTCTTTTAATCTTTTCCCAGGTGTTTGCCGAACCAGACCAAGACATTGTCAGGGAGAGATCCGCCTTCTTTTCCCTCATGTTTGTTGCTGTCGGAGGTGTGGCCTTTGTCACCATGTTTCTGCAGGTATGCACGTGCTGCCTCATATATACATCAGCCACAAAGGTACATTGATCATAAAACTATACATATACATGGACATATCAGTCTATGTGTATTTATGAAATATGAGAATGTAAAATGGAGATTAGATGGGCAGATTATAATGGTGTGCAGCTGCTCTACTTCAAGTAGCCTGTACAGGCAAGGTACTGGCCTGGTACCTGTACTTAGAATCCAGTCACACACTATTGTGGGAGTAAATGAGGGGGTCACACTGGTTCATACACTGTAAATACATTTATTGCCAAAAGGTAAACGACAGGGTTGCGAAAACACTTGTAACAAGAGTACCCAGTGTCTATCCATCTACAATAAACTCAACCTTATTGCTCTCCTAAAAAAGTATCATTGTAGGGCTGGATGTCACGTGGATTTACATTGTGATATTACAGGACAGCTGATAGAGGATTCACCTGAACTCGTCTAATGCAGACAGCATAGTTACAGTGCTAATGAATATGTGACACATGGCTGGTGTGTTAATCGCTGTTTGATAACCTCTTTTTGTGTCTTTTAACAGGGTTTCTGTTTTGGTAAATCTGGAGAAGTTCTCACATTGAAACTGAGACTCGGGGCCTTTAAGTCCATGCTGAGACAGGTGCGCACACATGCTGATATGGGAGAATCATTTTACACACAGTTCGAGGAGCTCCTGGTCGTACACTGTACTTTCTGTGTAATCCATGACGCTAGCTACACCAGGCTATAGAGAGCAGAACCACAGAAATCAACTTTGTGAGAATTAAAATAGGCCTGTTTCCTCAATATTCTAATCCTTTTTTTTCTTCCTAACATTCAAGGCCACTCCATCTGGTTTCTAGAGTTTCTAATATACCATTTAAATCTGCTCATGACTATGATTATTTTCGTCTCCAAATATAGTCAGGAAAAAAAAAATTCAACCAGTCATTTTGTGATTTAGGTATATTACTTATTTTTCTCCATCCTCTAGATCCTTTGTACTGAAAGTAGGAACAGACATTTCCTTGATTTTACAGTAGGAACTCAAAAAGTTATTTATAACAAATTTGCTAGATGAAATAGGGAATCAATGCACCATATTATGAATATGACATTCATGTAGCACCTGTTCTATACTTTTACTCTTTTTTCCCTATTTTACACATGCTTATGCACAGATAAGTGCATTAAAAACAACCTGAGGTGAGGTTTCTTGAAAAAAATACACTGAAACGAAGTTCACAACTCAATGATAAATGGACGACGGGTCTAACATCTTAAATATGCCAGGGGTTCATTGTCTCGTCTAAGGGTGCTAAACACTATTTTACTAACAAGCAGAAACAGAGTTTCAGAGGCGTTGAGATGTTAACATCAGGACAACTCAATCTAGACATCCGACTGTATTTCTAAGTGCCGCTGACTTTTGGGAATTTATTGTATTTATATTACGAGTGAAAGAAAATGTTTATCGTTCCTTTTTTGTAGGATCTTGGGTGGTTTGACAACCCCAAAAACAGTGTTGGAGCACTCACCACAAGACTGGCCACAGACGCAGCACAAGTACAAGGGGTTAGTCCGAACAGCAGTCTCCACACACACACACACACACACACACATAAATATCGACAAATAAAGCTTGTTGCCAACGGTTACCACAATGAGCCACCAAATGAAGTTGGAGATTTTGTTTCATTCTTTGTTCCCATCTTCTTGCCCGTTCCAGGCCTCAGGAGCGCGTATGGCGACACTCGCCCAGAACTTTGCCAACCTCGGCACTGGTATTATACTAGCCTTGGTGTATGGCTGGGAGCTGACACTACTCGTCCTGGCTGTGGTACCCGTCATAGCACTGGCTGGAGCTGTGGAAATGAAGATGCTCACTGGACACGCTGCTGAAGACAAGAAGGAACTGGAGAAGGCTGGAAAGGTGGAGATTCAGACTCTTTAAGGATGAGCACTCACCATCTCATCTGTTATAATGTTGTATGTTGTGTTTGTACAGATTGCTACAGAGGCCATAGAGAATATCCGAACTGTTGCCTCCCTGACAAGAGAGGCCAAGTTTGAGTCTTTGTATCAGGACAACCTCGTTGTGCCGTATAAGTAGGTCAAATTATACATGTATTTTAAGTAAATGTAATTTGGAAGCATTTTCTCTGATGTCAGTGTCATGTTTTTTTTTTTAATCTTCTCTGTACAGGAACTCTCAGAAAAAGGCCCATGTGTATGGTTTTACATTCTCCTTCTCCCAGGCCATGATATACTTTGCCTATGCAGGCTGTTTCCGCTTTGGAGCTTGGCTCATTATGGAAGGAAGGATGGATGTTGAGGGGGTATTCCTGTGAGTAAGCTGACAGCATTAACTCGCATCTGTTGAGGATTTTAGCTCATGATAGAGATGATGGATCTTAGTTTGCTTCCAAAGCAGGTAACATCTGACCAAAGCATTCCTGCTGGGAGGAGAGACTGTTTTTATGGCTGTTAATCATTACATTTGTGCCTTTGGACACACATACACGTGCGTTTACATAATACAGTTACTCAGCAAATCATTGCTAGTGGGAGCTGCAGCCTTCATTTAGATAATAGCTTTAATGTAAAGAGGAAGTCCTAAGTTCATAGGCCATCGCATTGTAAAATGTAGAAATATTAACTCCTCACCTCTATAGGGCATTTTGTATAAACATTTTCCTTCACAGCAAACCATGGTGCAAGAATGCATTCTAGGAAATGTGTTGGAGGTAACTATGTAGTCTTCAAAAAGATTATTGAGATCTTACATTATACTTATGAGAAAGGTGTTTCTCATAGAAAGGTAAACAAGTGGATGTGTTCACCCTAACATGACGTCTGGTCCACGCTTACACCGGTGTGTTTGAATACCAGGGTTCTTCAATTTTCTTTCTTAAAAACAAAACAAATTAAAAGAATAAAATATATATATATATACATATATATATATATATATTGTTCATCGAAGAACATTTCCATTCACATGTGAATGAGAAAAAACAATTGAAACAATGTCCCTTTTTTTTTAAATGGTGGATTTTAATACAATAGGTCCATAGTGGAACACTATGGACCTATTGTATCTCCACTATGGAGATTTTTTTTTCTCGTAGAATGCAAAGATGAGAACTCAAAAACAAAAATAATTTTAAGTCTATAGAAAGACTGGCTTCATTGCATTTATATATTTTATGAAAAATTAAAATTTGATACCACAAACGCATTCCAAAAATAGTTTGGATTATGGAAGAGAGAGACTGAAAATCTTTATAAAAGTCAGCAGAATAATTGGTGAGAGTTGAGGGTGTCACTATTGGTTATAAAAGGAGCATCAACCAAAGATTTAATTTTAGTCACTACTTTGGGAATAATTGCTCAGTTGAGCCAGTTTAACGTTTCCAATAACTCTTCAGTATGGAAGGTGAAACTAATTTGAATTTGTCTTCATTCTCAGTGTGATTTCAGCTGTCCTTTTCGGTGCCATGGCTGTTGGAGAGGCCAACTCTTTTGCTCCAAACTACGCAAAGGCCAAAATGTCAGCTTCACACCTTATGATGTTGTTGAACAAAGAGCCTGCCATTGACAATTTGTCAAAGCAGGGAGAGTCGCCGGTACGTGACACAAAGCTCCACACATCAACCACAGTACTTGCACATAAACCCTTTAAAAGATCATGGTTTTATATCGTTGCTCCCTCCTATTTCCTAATTTTTTCAGGAAAAATTTGATGGCAACGTGAGCTTTGAGGATGTTAGGTTTAACTACCCTTCACGGCCTGACGTGCCTATCCTGCAAGGGCTGAATCTGCAGGTGAAGAAGGGGGAGACTCTGGCTCTGGTGGGCAGCAGCGGCTGTGGAAAGAGCACCACCATACAGCTGCTGGAGAGGTTCTATGACCCCAGAGAAGGGAGAGTGGTGAGAAGACAAATACACGCCCATAGTCTGTGTTATCAGCACACTCTGGTGGCCTCTTCACCTGCTGTCTGGTAGCTAATGGTTAGCCAGTGTGTTTTTTTTTTTTTTTTGTAGCCTTAACAGGGCTGCACTCATAAGACTTTTGAAACATTATGAGATCAATGTAGCATTGCGCTTTAATAATAACTGCACAAACCAGTTATTCAGATTGACTTCTTTCTCCTGGTACCTGGAATTATTGTGAAACGATGTTTCAAACTTTCTTTTGACTTTTCTACTTTTTGGAAGACTTTTCCTTTTCAAAGTTTAATTTTAATTTACGAAATTCCCATAAACTATGATTTCTTTCAATAGCACTGCTGTTGACAGTTTTGGGCTCAGTGATCTGTGAACAAACAGTATACAGAAAATATTCCAGTTTTGAATTTGAAGAGTCATTTCCACTCAGGAAAATTAGGAAAGTGTTTGATTAAATGATGTTACAAACTCTAAATCAATCCCCATTATAGACCCTTAACACCCTTAGTCCCCCTCAAACTGGCTTACACGAGTACAGACACTTGATTTAAATCAATTGAATCAGTTTCAAAGAAACAAAAAATGTCAGTTGCAGTTTAATTAAATCTGATCATAGAAGCCCTCTTATTGTCAAGTATGATACTCAACACCCTTTGAATAATGGGATTGTAAGCATCTTATAGCAATAGAGGCAACCCAACTACACTCAAATTCATCCGAGGCTTTGCAGACATGCATCCTCCTCTATCCTATAACTTCCTCCAGTTATTCCAGTAGAAGTAGACGGCATTACCACTCAACTGATGGAAATGTCATGTGAGGTTCAGCATGACGATATTCCTCCTCCTTTCGTTCCTTACTCTCGCGCTAAATTGGTGCCTTCCAAGTCAGAGGGTATTCGCATAGTCCCTCCAAAAGCAGAAGTTTACATGACACGCCAAAACCCCAAATGTAGCAATAACGACCAGTTTTGACCAATGCTGGCACCCAGTGGATACCATTTTCACAGTACTTGGGTTTTCCATATTAACCTCTGCTTGTTAAGTTGGATGAGTTTAAATCCCAGATTCTCTCTGTTGTCCTCACATGGCCAAAAATGCATCAAGACCCAGCCAGTTCTTTTAAAAATAATCTGTGCCACGTTTCTCCCTGCAGGTGCTGGACAGCACAGATATCAAGCAACTGAACATCTACTGGCTGAGATCTCAGATAGGCATTGTGTCCCAGGAGCCTGTGCTCTTTGACTGCACCCTGGCCGAAAACATAGCCTACGGAGACAACAGCCGCACTGTTACCATGGACGAGATCATGGCAGCTGCTAAAGCAGCCAACATTCACAACTTCATAGAAGAACTGCCACAGGTAAATGTATTCACAAAGCTGATTTCAGATAAAGGATTGGAGCTCAAAGCACAGTGTTCCCCATCTATCGTAGTAGTTGTGTTCCAGTAGCAACCTGCGAAAGGTGGAAATCCACGACATAGGGAGACCACATAAAAAACATTTTATTTTATAATTTAAGCCTTTAATTACTCCTCCCACATGCTTTGAACACATTTAAACACGTGAACCGTTCCTGCTTGCCGAACATAGTTGTAAGCACAGGTGAGCTGCACTTGCTGCTCCAGGTACCAGCAGCACTCGTGGTTAAAACCTGCTCACAAATAAACACAGTGGCTGGTAAGGAAGACCTGAACTCTCTTCTAGGATAAGGAGCCGCAGCACTTTTATTTTCTGTACCAATACTGTACGTACAAGATGAATCTGTCCAGCTGCACTCTTCCAAAACTTCTGTAACTTTCACAAATCCACCCACCTGCGTGCAGCCCACCTGGCGTGAGTGCCGTCCAGGCACCTCTCATCTGCACGCATACACACACGCAGAGGTCAACCAAGGGGCATGATGACACTCTTATAACACACACTTTTAAACACACTGTGGTCATAAAGGGATGGACAGATACAATACTCACTTTTGGATATTTTGGAGACACGTTGCTATCGTGTAATCACGCCAGTAAAGTACTGTAAGAGTTTAGCATAGGAAAATACTTATTTCAGCGTTAAAAGCTGTAAAAACGGGATTGCTATAAACTGCTGGTCTCTGTGATACGGCGAGGGTTCAGTGATAGAAAAATCCATATATTGAAAAAAATCTGCGACATAGTGGGACTGCAAAAAGGTGAGCCACAATACAGCAGAGACAAGACAAAGTTTAACAAGAACAGAACAAGAATCCACGTGTCTGACGAGGCAGATGCTGTATTTCGCAAGCTCAGCTAACTGATTCACACCCATATTTAACAGTTTAGGGATAGTGCTGTTATCAATTGGTGATCAAACTTTGGTGATAAAGTATTTTTTGTTCATTTGTTAGATGTATGTACTATTTTGTTACTCTGCATAGCCTGTAACAATCCAGCCTATGCACTGACAAGACAGATGTCCCTTTGGGACACTGCAGTATGTCTAAACTTATTTAATCATGTCTTATCTTTTCTTGTCTTATCTTATCTTTTATCCTCTTCCCTGGAGAATATTTCAGGAAAGTCTACCTGGCAGTTTTAGTGTAATCTGGTTTAAAAATACAGACAAATTGCTACAATCTTACATGCCATCAATGCTGACTATTGCTTTGGTCTAGTTAAAAAAAAAAAAAAAGCAGAGTCATCAGCTCTCTATAGACGATTGCAATTGTTTAGGTCATGAGTTGGACAGTGACTCCAGTATAATCCCCTCAATGCACAAAAAAATGACCGAAACAAGTATATCTTGTGAAATGGAGCCTTATTCATGATGAATTTCTGCTTCTTGGTCAAAAATGTTAGAGAGATCTTTGAACCAACAATATTCTATGTGACCAAATGTTTCAGCAAACATTTGAGTGAATGAGTTTTACTTCACACAACAGTGTAACAGTGAATGTAGCGTGATTTGAAGTTGGGTGGAGATTAATATTTTTTGCATTAATAGTGACTTGAAATGTAGAAATGCATGCCTTCAAGCACAGATTTTTTTCTACAATGTATCCACTGTCAATTGAATGAAAATGATATTTCAATTATATTTCAATTAGATTGAAATGTTACTGTCTGTCTGGCTGCAGTTGCTTGAGCAGGATGGATGCAGATTTATCAAGTCAGCACTGCATTGTTGCCACTCTACTTGTATTTGACGGTGTTTGCCTCTTAATTATGGCATTTAAGGGACAAAAACATCAAACATCATGATGTTTAGCACACGCTGTACATCATCATGTTCAGCTGGACCTGAATGTGACTGAAATTCAGATTATTTATCTGCATGCAGATGATTAGAACTGTTAATATTCCTGACTGCTTGACTGAGAGAACAACTAACTTGCCACTACATCACTACATTGCCCAGAATTACAAACCAATATAACAACAGTTGAGATTAGATTCTTATTACCGTCATTTGTCTATTCTTTGTTTGCATGAGCAGAGGTACAACACTCAGGCAGGTGATAAGGGAACTCAGCTGTCAGGTGGTCAGAAGCAGCGAATAGCCATTGCCCGAGCCATCCTTCGTAACCCCAAAGTGCTGCTGCTGGACGAGGCCACCTCTGCTCTGGACACTGAAAGCGAGAAGGTTTGTCATTTGCTCAATAATAAAAATAATCTCAATATCAGGTACCTTAATGTGTATTTGTGTGTGTGTTTGTTTTTTTTTTTTTTTAAATTTGGTGTACTGTTTTCATAAAACAGTCAAGTGTTGCCTCAAGTAAGAATATGTTAATAAGGGTGTTCTACAAGTCACTGTTGGTCACCATTGTCTGTCTGCAGGTGGTACAGGAGGCCCTGGACCAGGCCAGCAAGGGCAGGACATGTATCATTGTGGCCCACCGGCTCTCCACCATTCGAAACGCCGACCGCATCGCTGTCTTCCAAGGGGGAGTGGTAGTTGAACAGGGAACACATCAACAGCTGCTGGCAAAGAAGGGAATCTACAGCATGCTGGTGACCACACAGCTCGGCCATGGGACAGAATGAGAGGTCACAGGGAGCAGCACCAGATCAGTTTATGATCTTTGATGTCTGGGTTAAGCACTTGTGCCTTGTATCTGATTCACATTTGTGCTGCTATATAAGTTCATACTGAGCAGCTTCGGTGGAGAAGCTGAAGAATTAATGTACTGAGTTAAACTCCGTTATGCAGTCTAACTGCTGTACTACCACTGATTAGTTGTCACTTTTATGGAGCCTATTCACAATATATTTTGTCTTGTGACATTAGGAAACTGCACATTTCAACACCTTGCAAAAAAATATTGACTCACCATTATTAAAGTTGTCAAAAATGAATGCAAATTAGACTGCACTTCAAAGAAAGTGCTTGCAAACATTAACAAAATGTTTCACACGATTGACCTGCCGATTGACAGGGAACACTGTCCCAACATGAAAACTTTAAAATTTGGACAACAATTTGGAGAAGTACAAACAAAATTGGAAGGTTTTAAAAGTGAGGCATTACAGGTAGACCAAGAAAGAAGCCAAAAACATCAAGACCAAAAAAAAAAAATATATATATATATAAAGATATATACTTAAAGATATATCCCTTGAAAATGGACAATACAAAAGTGTAAAAAATTGGATGATAAAATGGGATTTGCACAGAGAAAAGTCAAATATAAAGAATTATTAACACCCAGCAAAAGAGAACAAGGAAACGGTCAGCAAAAGACAAGCAGTTCTGGACTGTTAAAACAAAGAAATACATATCTGACTTTGCTTTGCTCATATCACTGGATCAGTGGGTTAGGGTCGGCCATCCTTCAACTGGAAAGGTGGTAGTTCATTCCCCAAACCTGTCACATGTCAAAATGTCCTTGGGCAACCAACTGAACCTCACCTGATACTCGATGTTCATCAGTGTCTTTGTAGAAATGATGTGCTACATACTAGTGATAAAGTGTGTTTATGTCATGATGACGTCGACTTTGAGTAATTATATGAATGGGATAGAATCTATAAAGTGCTTTGTTGACAGAGCCGAGGTTAAAAAGGCTCTCTAAAAGAGTGGTGATTCCATATTCTTCTGCTAAGGAATGTATTTCTTTTCATGTTGTACATGCTGGCCCACTGTCTTGACTTATAGGGACACAGTTTTACTGTTAACATTTGTGTTACTTAAATGCTTGCTGGATCAAGAACCTTAAATTGCAAGCTCCCCTCCCCCCCTGTGTTTGAACTTTTTAAATTGGAGCCCATTGTTGACTTTTGCTGAACTGCATCACAGTAGAAAAAACAAAGGTGTTATTACTGGTGACTGCATTCCACCTTTAGGCTTTAATAACATTTACGAAGGTTCATAGTCATGTCTTATTTAGATGCACTCCACTTCCAAGTATGTTGGCGGAAACTACAACTTAACATGGTAGATGCCTTTTCTGGAGCTGGTGTTTGACCACCCCGTTGCAGAAACATGGTGTCATTATCTTACTGATTCAACAAAAAAGGATCTACTTTTATAAATTTGAACAGCTCATTCTATGACACTAAGAACATGGTTATTATTTTCACATTATCACAGGCTAATAAAGGCATGTGTATGGATATTAACCAATAGAACCCTTAAATCCTATATCTTGAACCTTTTGTGAAATACTTGATTTGGATAAACTTCTGCGTTCTTTTTATTGTGATTTAAATGAGCAAGGCAGCAGTCAGCCCCGCATGATGCAGTCTTTTGCAAAGAACATTCTATGAAGACAGTGCAATAGTTTAGCATCAGGCATGCCTTAAATACTGGGGCTCTTCACTGTATACATGTCTATGCTCTATGGGAAATATCAGTCTTGACAGTCTTAGATTATTGCTGACAAGATGAGCTAAGTTAAGTTTCTTAGACTAAAGTCTACATAAAACTTGAATTGTCTGAGCAGGAAGTAAAAGCTATTTGCAAATATAATTTCTTATTCATTGAAATTCAAATTTTGTTCCTAATTATTTTTTGTAGAATGTACCAGTATGCAACTATTAAAGTTTTCTATTTAATGACTTTTTTCATTCAACTAGAAAAAACAAACATATGTGACTATGATTTTTATTGGTCAGAGAAGTCATGGTATACTACAGAACACAGAATTACACATATCATTGGTTGTTTTTTTTTTTACTCGTCAAGATGTACAATCATACATTTATAAAAGCTTAATGGACAGATTCATTATTGTAAGGCTTTAAATATAAAAGAGAAAATGTTATAATTTCTCTGAGAATTTTTATAGTGGTCATTTAGAAACCCAAAAGGACATTCAGCTGTCTTTAACATGAGGAGGACAACTAGATACTATAAGGCAGTGGTGTCCAAACTGTTTGGTGTGGCCCTTAGGGAGGGCCCACAGTTGCAGCAAGGGACAAAAACATATTTCTTCATAGAAAGGGGTCCCTCGAGAAAAAGTTTGGAAACCACTGCTATAGGGTGTGATGTAAATAAAGTAAGATTTTGGCTCAATTGAACAAAACAAACAAGCACACCAACAGTTTTGTTCCAAGTTGCTACTGAATTAACACAAAATTTGTGTGAAACACTTTAACAAAGACAATCCAGCTTCAAAAGGCAAGCTTTGAAGATCCCAACTGACCTTCTCCAGTGTGAAAAATCAACCTTTGAATCTGGTTAATGTGACTATGTAGCTTAATATGTTAAGACATGTGAAATAACAGCACGGCTGAACAACCTATAAAATCAAACAGTTGAAATGCAGATGAACTGAGTGTTGAATATACTCAGAGATAGATAAGGCTAATGTCTGGAATTATATTCCATAATATAATTTCATAACAAAACCACTAAATATATAGCTTTGCCTAACAGTCATTTTAAAAAAACATAAAGCAGCTGTATTGTTTTTGTCTTCTTTTTTGATTTTAGAGTCGAGTTGCCATCTGAGTTTCTATCATGGATCTA
The DNA here is from genome assembly GCA_018398805.1 of Hirundichthys speculiger. Taxonomy (NCBI): domain Eukaryota; kingdom Metazoa; phylum Chordata; class Actinopteri; order Beloniformes; family Exocoetidae; genus Hirundichthys; species Hirundichthys speculiger. The sequence continues at coordinate 1,070,140 of JAGFBZ010002294.1, read as the reverse complement.
AGTTATTCCAGTGCAGCACAAGAAATAGGAGACATTTGGGTCACAACACAAGTCAATATCAAATAATGGCCTTTTTCATTGGAAATTCTTCCTCCCCTTTTTTAAGCTCTTGATGCATATTTAAGCAGAATTCATCATTTCAAAATCTTAACTTAGTCAAAATTAGTCTTAAAGTCAAGACCAACAATCAAACAGAGGTTAATTCAAGTTAATTCTCATACTGTCTAGATTTACATTTCACACAATAAAATTAATTGAAAGGAATCTGAAGAACAATTTACAAAATAACATTTTTGTTAAGGTTAAAAATCAGCTTTAAAACCAGTGGCACAGATTGTGCACCTTTGCATTGATTTGTGCTAATCTAGCTATCAGTATAAGCCCAGTCTAGGACTGCTTGTGCATTAATATTGACGCTGGGGCAGAAAGGTGGAAGATATATGGATAAGGTCCTCTCTCTTTTAAGCACTTATAGCTGAGACACAGTAAACAGGTGGAGCATCTCATGCATGGAGCTAGAGAAATGATTATACAGTGAGGCAGCATCTGTCTGATGGCAGGATTTCCATGCTGTGACGGAGATCACAATCCTAAAAGAACAAAGAAAGAACATAAGTTTTTAAATGAATTCAAACCATACAATAAAAACAGCAAAGTACAAAAATGGTTTAGAAGAGTACATTTTAGTGACAATGACAGCGAAAAATAAGGTATATTATTTTTTGAAATCAATTCAAAGTTGTTTCCTGCCAGGAGGTTTGTGCTTTATGAAAAGGTGTGTATGTGTCTTCTACACACCTGTCATCTCTGATGCGATAAAAGAAGCCATATCCATGTGGCACCATTGGAGCCACTGCCCCCAAAACTGTGGTGTAGCCCACCAGACTGGATGACAGCACAAAGTTACCTCCACCACCACTGTGGAGACAACAGTTTTTAAGCTGATGTACATTACCTCTGATGACATTGATCATACAGTCAGTTAGTCTCCAGTGGTCTGTTTATCTACACTAAAAATGTAGCTAAACAGACCACTATTTAACTAAAACATGCAGATTATTATGCAGCTACGCCGATAAAGTAATATTTTTGGAAATTACTTCAAATTTGTCAAGTTTAAAAACTGAAATATAAAACTCTTAACTAAAAACTAAACACAACGCCCCTATAGCTGTGAAAAACTAATTATGAGCTGATAATTAGTGTCTGCCGATCAGCTGCTGAAAATCTTTTTGGGACATGAACATTTTATGGTAAATTGGTGGAATATTAGGAATGTTTTTCAAAACAGAAAACGCAACAAAACTATGTTCAGTGTTGACAGAGAAATAAATTAGCTTCACATGCAGTACCTCTTTGAGTACATGGGATCAGTGAACAGCTCCGGTGTGGGACATCCCTCCTCTTTGGCAATGAGATACAACCCAAGAAGATGTCTGTCAAAACCTGTCGACAGTTTCATGAAATAGAATGAAAAACAGGGAACAGTTTTACAAAGACTGAGGTTTAAAAAAAAAATAATAATAATAATAAAAAAAGATTGCAAAAAAGAAACAAAACTCGAGGATCCTAACCCTCACCCTGATGTTTGTTTTCTCCGGTATGAAGCAAATTTTACCTTGTTCATGGTGCCATTTGAGAGAGTAACGGTACAACCTACTGTTGAAACAGATGTGTGACCAAAGAGATGAATATTTAATCTAGCCTCAAAATGGTATTTCTGAATAACTACATGTTGCCATGTTTGCAACTGTCAAATAGTAATTAAAAACAGTTTTCCTTAGTACCTTCTAAGGTCATCTAAGGATTTCTTTTACAAAGAACATACAGCAGCATGGGCTAGATGCTTGAGTGAGTTCAAGATACAAGAAAAACTACACAGTGCTACAAGAGGGCAAAGTTATACTTTTACTGGTGATACTTGTGCATCGTGAATGTGATGTCAGTTAAAGGTAGGGTAAGCAATTGCTGGATTACACTGCATCTGTTGATATTTGACACAAATTTTCAACACATCACATAATGAGAGCTAGCTCTTCCCATCTTCTTCCCACTGTGCTCCCTGATGAAACACAGCTCATTGGCTGGAGAACTAAAGCGCCCACTGTTTCCAATTTACAGAACCAGGGCTGAAGACTGGGTTTTCTTCTTACAGTGTAGTAACAAAATGCACAGCCAGTGGATGGTGAGGAGATATTCACCAAATGTGATGAAAAGTGCTCTGGGCTAGAAATTGTGTAGAATTGCTAACCATTCCTTACACAAACTCACCGTTTCCTTCTTGAGCCTCAGACATCAGTTTGTTGTGCTTATCAAAGGCCAGCAGCAAAGCTTTTCTCCTCGTATTCACCTGAGTAAAATAGTTCATGTAACATTTTGCATATTGGAAAACTGCTTTTCTCTGGAATTTCGCAACAGAGAACATTTTAAATTTACATCACACGTGGGATCCATCATGGCTTTGCAAAAGTTCACAGCCTCCTGAGAGCAGGGTCGCATGGTCTCCGTCCTGCCGTGGTAGAACTTCCGCGTTGTTGCTGTCTCGTAACAACTTCCTGGCCTGAGAGAAGTGAGAGGGGGCATTTAACCAACATCCACTTCATTAGCTTCAAATGACAATAAGAGGATGAGCATCAGTAGCATACTTCCTGTGCAATCTGTAGTAGGCTAGCTGCATTGCCATCTGAACAAACGTGTCTGGATGCAGTTTCTTCTGTCTGATGCCCGTTTTTCCAAATGCGGTGAAGGCGTAACACACAACCTGAAGGTCATGTGTCTGTAACATCATTGACAAAGTTAATGGTCACACAGCTGTGACTATGGACAAGCATTTATTGATTTATTTTAAATGAAGCTTTTTGAAGCCTCACCGACTCCAGATACTGCTGTTTGGCGTGACTGATGTCACTGTAGACTTTCTTATCCACAGTAAATAAGAGCTCCTCAGGAAGGGGTATTTGCCTGACTGTGTCTGAGCCCTAAAAGCAAGTGACCTCAGTTTGTGAGAATATATATATCACAACAAAAATCTATTTCAAATGATATACACAATAAAGAAAGAGTCGGCATTTACCTTCCAATTGCCTTCTGTAGCTTTGATCTTCTGGTCCATATACCAACACAAAGACACCAGCACCATCGCATCATATGGTGCATGCTACAAAACAGTTGTTTTATCATTTTATCCACTTAAAAAACAAAACAACACTTTTGATGTTTTAATCATAATGCTGTTGTAAAAGATGAAAAATGGCCATGACAATCGCAAATCTGTACACTTTTCAACTCTTTTAGTATGAAACAAGTATAGAAACTCACGTCACAAGTGGATCCAAAAGTGCCATTTGAGAACACAATTGAATTGTATGATTTGTCACCCCAGCGGACGGTAGGGTTGCCTGTCAGCGCTTCTGCAGTTACCTGCAATCATATTCGAAGGATGACACGAAATCAGACACATGGCCATTTTGTCATGGCCAAAATATGATTAGGATGTATGTAGCTCATACATTTGTGTAGTTCTCTGGGGTAGAGAAAGGGTTTTGTGTCATCCAGTGATATTGAAAACAGGCTGCTCTGAATGGTCTCCAAGATCGTCTCATTGTGTGGATCGATGCTTATTAGATGCTCTCTTGCCTGCCAGAAAGTAACCAGAGAAGTATTGATCCTAAGAAGTGCCTTGGCAATCTAAGAATTTACTCAAAGCTATGCACCAGCTTTCATTTTCATCACTTCTCCAAATGATCCAAATCATCCCTACCTTTGCCCAGCGAGTCCGCTCCTCTGAGGTCAGAGCAGCCACGCCGTCTCCCTCTGGCTCTCTCTCACAGCGCTCTTTCACGTAGCTCAGCTGCCTATTCACATCCACACACATATATATATAATTGGATCAAGCTTGATGTCTTTCCACCCTGCAGGACTGATTATATTCTAAAGACTGATGAATGGGTGGATTAATTCACAAGTATCTCCTTTCCCATAATGATGAGCTTCCTATCAGATACAAATACTGCTCCCAATATAATACTGTTGCATTAGCAAAACTCCAGCCGCGCAGCCCACTGTCGAAACATTATCATTTTAGTTTGCAAGTGTGACATGTCCTGACATCCCTCAACTGAGTATGATGGCAGTTTATAACTGTATAACATGAGGTAGACGTGAGAACATATATTAGATTTTAACACAAGTGCTTTCAAAGTTACCAAGTTAGTTTTAGCTGTTAATAAAACATTATCCTCAGTGCCATTAAAAATATAATTACAGATAATGCAAGACACGGTATTCTGCTGACGTTATAGAGAAAGGTGAGGTCTGAGCACTAAACATGACTTCCTGCGTGAAACGGGTGGTGCCCTTTTAACCCAGTTAAAACAATGTTCTTGACCATACTGGCACTACAGACATCACCAGTACATTCTCACAAGCGCATAAAACAGGAGCTTAACTAGTTAAAACACTGCTAAATTAACAGCCAGAATTTCAACAGTAACTGTCCAATTTATCTTTGCAAACTCAGAAAGTATTTATAGTCCAAGGATTTATAATATTTATGATCTGCATTGAACGCCACCATGCAACGGAAATTTAATCTCATTATTGTTTGACAACCACCATGGAAATCAGGAGGAATAAATCACTCTCCAAACTCATTGACTCTGTGTTATTAATTATCACCTGAGTACATTCAACTGACAGAAATGACATGCTGACCAGGTTAAAGCTAAAACAACCCGTGTTACTCCTGATGATGTGACAGACGATCAGCATCACTCAGGGAAAAACATACAGTTAACTCTGAAAACATTGGGTGCGTTTACATGGGAAGTTTAATTCCTCTTTAATTCAGAATTAAAGTTAAAGCCGAATAAAAGTTACCATGTAAACACTTAATTCCATATGAAAATGTCAATTCCGAATTAACTTAATTCCGAAGTAAGTGGCTGGTTTATTCCCATTTTAATTCCGCATTAAGTCATTCCGCGGTCATGTATACACTCATTCCTCTTTAAATTAATTCCCGTCTTTCTGCGCATGCTCGTTCTCTTGCCCGTCTGTCGCGATGACATTTATAATCCGGCAGCACGCAGTAAACGGTGTTCAAGAGCAGAGACGATTTATTTAATAAATAGCTTGGAGGAACTGGAAATAATTAAAAGAACAGATGGCAGGAAACATAAAAATTGTGAGCTTTTCAAAGCGGCCAGGTTAAATGAAGGAGGTTTCGCAGATAGAGACGCCACCCAGGTCAAAAATAAGTGGAATGTTGTTGCTAACCAGTTAGCTAAGTTTGTTTTCTTCCGGTAGATGTAAAGACGTCCGCCCCCCCCCCTATCCAATCAGAACCCTTCCCAACCCCCAGACCTAAAGCGGAGTTGGATAAAGCCGAACTAACGTGTTTTCCATGTAAACCTTAATTCGGAATTACTATTTCCATGTAAACTCGAAGGAAAAAAAGTTTAATTTGGAATTATTTAATTCCTAATTTTAATTCCGAATTAAAAAACATCATGTAACCGCAGCCATTGACAGTATTGTCAGACAGTCTTTAAGCGCTGTCATATTTCTGCCGCTCCTACGAGTCTGTCTTCACTGTTTGGATCACAGACTGTACACGGTTAGGACCAATTAAACTGATGTAGCAAGTGAAAGTCAACTTTGCATCAGCTGACATTTATTTACACTTTTGAAACATTGAGCACAGCGTCTTTAATTTAGAGAGCAGTTGTTCTGGAATCCTCTGAACACTGATTATAGATAATGTAAAAGCATCTGTTGGAATACATTTATCATGTCTCTAAGACCTTTACCTTCTTAGAGGGTAAAGCTCTGCCAGCAACAGTGCTGCTTTTAGAAATTTACATAATTTGCATATAATTTCAACAGATTACACAATAGAATATATTGTGCAATTATTCATAATTATCTACAACCTGAATTCTGGGAAAGTATGGATTTAGATGTTTCTATAAATGTCAATTTACTGGCCTACACAGTAACATCACAATTATTCAGTGTCTTGCTGATTGCGTGTGTTGGTTTTCTCTTAAGTAAATACTTTTTAAATACTGTATTTAGTGGATAAAAGTGTTAAATTTCCCAGTTTAAGCATTTGTTATGTTATCTATGTTCTGTTGTGAATAAAATATTGGCTCATGTGATTTGAAAGTATTTTAGTTTTCATTTTATTCAAATTAAAAAAACAAACAAACAAATATCCCATCTTTTCCAGAATTCAGGTTGGATCAAGGTTCTTGCAATTAAGTGTAACAGCCCAATTTTGTACATTATAATAGCTACCAAAGCTATTTGGTATCTTATTCATAAAAAGGGACTAAAGCAAAAGTTGCTCATCTGAAGATGAACTACTTTGGTTTTCTTTTCTGTTTCAGGTGAGATCCAAATATTTGTTCCATCCTGCTGCACAGTTGCAGTGAAACTGTAAATCCCAGGTTAACAATAGCAATCGACATGAAGGTTTTGATTTAATATATTTATATACACATGTCTGTGTACTACAATAACATATGGAGCTGTTTTAGTATCTGAGTTTTGTAAAATTAATAATAATTATTCCAAAAAAAAAAAAAAAAGAAAAAAAAAGAGCTCCAACGGTTAATACACAGTTTTACCAAAATGCTTCCATGACGTGTTGGCACTACTTCATGACCACATAGTTCCAATGTTTTAAGTATTCATCAAATTTAAAACCAAATTTCCATGCCAAGATTTACAACTGTGAAGCAAAAATAATGGCACTCTAAGTCATTTGATGCTAAAAATAAATAAATGAATAAATAAATATTGACTCATTTATGTAGCATATGACTGGTAAAATACCAATGATATTAAAACCATACTTGGCATACTCTGAGTCCTGGACTTTCTTGAATCATACCTTATATTAACCCAAGTGAAACCACCAGTTGTTAAAGAAACATTTCTCTGGCATTGTGCTAATTTGTCCTGACTTCTCAGTTGTACCCTCATATCTACCGCTGTACATACTCTGAATGCAGAAGAAAAACATTGACTAAATGAACCAATAGTCAATACAATTGGCGAAGTTTTTCAATACTAGTTTGATACTTCAGTTCAATATCACTATCACCTATAGAAGCAGAGACACCCTTGTTAATGTATTATGAGAAGAAAAAATATTAGCACTGCCGAGAAAATATATTTTTTTCTTTTAGATCTCCACATATATATATTTCATAAAATACATCAAACTGAACATAACTTGAGTTTGGTGTATTTTAAGACATAAAGCACATGTCCTCAAAATATTAATATACCCTCCTGAGACCCGGGCTTTTGTTTGATGTGCATTTTTTATGTCTCCTTACTATTTGGGATTAGTAGGACCTAATTTTAGTTGAAATAAAATTTTAGCTTTCTATGTGCTCTTGAACTATGTCAAAACCAATGCCCTCATATGAGGACAATGGGTCTGTTTTTGCATATACATTTTTTCCTTGCTATTTGGGATCAGAAGGACCCAATTAGCCTAAAAATGAAATTTTAGCTTTCTACAATAAGTGGTTATCTCAAAAACCAATGTCCTCATATGAGGGCATTGGGTCTATCTGTGTGACGATAAAACCATTCAATCAATGTTATTATTTACATCTGTGTTTCACAGTATGTACATTTACACTGCTTTCTGTCCAGACTTTCACAATGAAGACACCATTGGTTAACAAAGTACAAAAGTTTATTATATACTGTCAACAAACACAAAAGTGCAGATAAAAGTATGCAGCTTTTGCATGGAATGTCGTCATCAATTACCACCTTCAGATGGCTCCTCAGCTTGAAGAATCGGTCGCGTCTCATTGTGTCACTAATGGCAGGGATTCTCAGGTTAGTGGAGCAGAACATGCGGATTTGTGGGTAAGGGATGCAGGACATCAAGATGGATGCTCCAAAAAAAGTGGTACATCTCTTCAACCGATGTGTTGAGAGATCTCCCACTTTTAGCTAATGACATAGAATTTGTACAGTCGGCAAGGACTTTCATCAGTTCTATGTCAACGTACTGGTCCATGTACTGCACCGGCGACATATCTGCTCTCTCGTCTTGTTGTTCATCAGCTCCTTGAAATGGGACTAAGACAGGGTTGAATGGAGCAGACTTCCAGTACTCTCTATTTCCATTTCTTGGTCCTGCCCTGCGTCCTTGCACATCCTGGTCAGGTTCTGATAATAAAAATACAATACATTTTATTTGCAATATAATCAACATTTTGAACAAAATAAAGTGCTACAGAGCAAAAACATGGGAATTAGGTTATGTCTCACCATCATTCTCAAGATACTGTTGTTTATGTTGTGGCTCACTCGCATCGCTGTCAGTATCTTCACTTTTGTCAGCAGCATCAGGTTGATAATCTGAATCAGAATCATCAGGTTGCTCCACAGTTGCTTCACATGGAGCGATTTCACCCAGAGCAGGATCATCCTCTTCACCATCTGACAAATCTTCAATCTCAGAGTCATTTGCAATTGCATTCAGCAATCGTTCAGCTCTCGAAAAGGACATTCCCCCTGTTATGATAAAAATGCAAAAAAAATCTATTTCCTTGTAATAGGAAATAAAAACTTGCTCCATTGGCAAATTATTCTACTTATTTTTAGTGAAAGTTCACTTGAAACAAGTGGTGATAGTCTAAAAACAAGTTACTTTTTGGAGGATGAGTCTTATTTAAGTGTAATAAGACTTATTTTGACTAGAAATTAGACATTTTTACTAGAAATAAACACAAATGTTCTTGGAAATATTTTACATTTTTTGCACTGAAGCTAGACCTGATGTCCTCAAAGAAGTACGTCATGTTTACAAACGTTGTAGCTTGCTAATATTACTCAAATATATCAAATAAGCATGCCATGTGAAGCTACAGACATTATTGTGCATAAATAAGCTAGTTTCAATCATAAAATTTGATTAGGATTTTTACCTTGTCCATGTTTCTGTCGGGAGCTGCCGTAGAAGACTTTCGCTGTCATCCCAGCCATCTTGTTTTTTTCCAAATGGGTGTAATTTCATTATGAGACCACTAGGTGGTGCAGGCAGGGTCCCCAGATGAGGACAATCGGTCAAAATTCTTACAAATTAAGTATCATGGCGCAGAACAGCAAAAATGTAATGTCCTCATATGAGGATGCGGGATCTCAGGAGGATACTCTTGAATAAAACAAACTTCATGTTGCACTTTATTATTACTGACATGCTTTTATTTGCTGAGGCCCACAGAGGGCTTATTGTGTGTAACTAACAAATTTGTGTGGCGAGCGATAGTTTGAATTCTCTATATGTCTTTGATACACCACCAATCTGTGTGTGTACAAAAGAAGAACACACAGAAATGTCTCCATAAATCATTCCCCTTTATCAGACAAACTTTGTCTTCAATTTAGATATACTATGCCTACAGCTTTCCAAAGCTAATTATGGATACTACTTTGGGATTTTACTTTTTTTTTTTTATTGCTACTGCTCTCCATTATGTTCCAGTGGTGGTTGGTTAATTTCAATGGTCTGTAACACCAATGTGTTTTCAGTAAAATTGTTACTAAATTATTACTAGATTTCATAGGACAAGTAATGCTGTACAATGTACACAGATTTTCCTGTTTCATAAAAGACTTAAGTTACTTCAGTTAGCAGCTACTGAGAACCTCTATATATGAACTGCATAGTCTCTTGTACTCTAATCTTTAAATTACATATGTACATATTTGGGTATGTTCACTACCTGAGAAGTTCTGGAGGAGTGAGTATTTGTCCATCACAAAGTGCATCAAATGTAAATATCCGCCCACGACACATCACCACCAAGTGGGAAGGGCACGGACCCTCACTTGCTGTGATACAGGACAAAATGCATGTTACACAACTGTGACACAGAGGCTGAGAAAGTGGGTCAAAGTTTGCAAGTGCGTTTGAATCTTGAAGATAAGAGCAAAATTCATTTTACTTGTCTTGAAGTAGTTGCGAATGGTGTCTTTCTTCACTCCGGGTACTTTGCAAGTACAGAACAGCATTCTGAATTGGTCCATATCTAATGGAGTTTTGCCAGTTTTTTGAGGAGGCAGACTCTCCCTAAAATGTGTATATAAAAAAAAAGAATTACAACTTTGTCTGAATGTTCAAAGCATAGTAAACTACTCTAATACACTACAAAAGCTTGTATAAACGTGTGTGAGCATATCTTACGTGCGGATCAGTTTCCAGTACTGTAGCGTGTGCCATGTGGCAATACTGGCCCGCAGCAGGGAGGTCCCCTCTGCAGGGGGCCAGTAATGCTCCAGGTAAGGTGCAGGGCCACCAAAGTTTACATTTAGCTGAGAGGGGATGCGGACCTCCAGATACGCTGTGTCCAACCACCATTCCTCCAACTGAAGAAAATCAACAATAGTCAACTTAGAAATACATTCCAGTATAAAAGTGACCAAACAAGCTTTTAGAAACTTAGCAACAGACCCAGTTCCTCTTTTTCTTCGCTCTCTGTAGAAGTTTCTGGTTCAGTTCTTTACCAATGCCCTCCTTGAAATTCCTCACAATTTCCACTGTAGCTTCAAATTCTTTCTCGGATGCAAATGGGTGAACTGGAGGGCAAAGAAAACATGTCATTAAACAATTATTAAATTTGTGACTGCACGTGTTGTTTGCCATTATGAATGTTAAGCATCTTGTTTTGAAGGGGAAGAAAAAAAACCTATGGTTTTAATTCAGCTTACATAGATACATGATACATCAAATTCTTAACATTCAATCATGAGGCTGTTACCTGGTTTTCATTTAACAAGTGAGAGTTTCCAAACGCTAACTAGTAGGGCTGGGCCAAAAAATCGATTTTTATATTAATCGCGATTTTTTTCTTGGGATTTTAAAAAATTGATTCACATACACGAATCGATTTTTGGCTCCGTGGAAATACTCCGCTCACCGTCTCTTTTGTCATCTACACTTCCGGAAATAGAAGCACGTGTGTCACCATAGTAACCAGAATGCCGGCAAATTCACGCGACAAAATGGCGGAGTGCAGCGAGCGGAGTACTTTCACAGAGTCTGAACTCTTTCCCCCACCGCCCCACTTCAAATCAAACGTATGGACTTTATTTGGTTTTTATAAAAAGCACGAGGCAGGAGAGCTCGATATGAGGAAAGCCATATGTAAGGGTTGTCGCAGTCAAATCTCTTACTGTGGTAACACCACGAACATGACGGCGCACATCCTTCGCTACCACCCAGAGAGGTCTGAGCTCTCTGACAGGCTGGGTCCGCGTTTACTCGAGAGTTAAAGATACTGGCGGTGGCAGCTAATGTCAGGGCTCGGGCAGTTAAATGATTATTCATTAACGTGGCGTGTTTGTCATGAAACAATCGTGTTGCCGTAGCGTGTTATTGCCGGTTTGTTTACCGGTAGCTGTAAAGCACAACGGATCACCAACATGACGACACTGCATGAGAACATATTCACGACACGTCCTGACCGGTGTAGGCTATTAGTGTTAGCAGATGCTACCATTAGCACCTGTATCCGCAAAGAGAATAACGACGTGGATTATTGTTGTTTACATCACGTAGCCTATGCAGCAACTGAGCCGGGTAGAGGAAGACAACTTTAGGTTAAGAAAACCAAGTTTATTCAACGCTAGACAACTTTTAAAATTAGCAACTATAGGCTGTATTGTCTCGGTTCTATTCGGGTAACTCGGTTCAGTTCGTGGTCGGAAACTAAAGACTCGGGTCGGGTCGGTTACGGGTCCAAAAATTGCTGGTCCATTCAGATTTGGACTCCCGAACTTATGATTATAGCTCGGGTCGGTTTCGGGTCGAATTTTCACGGCTCCATTTGGGGTCGGGTCCATGAAAGTGGACCCGTGAAGACCTCTAAACCAGAGGTCTTCAACCCTGGTCCTCGTGACCCCCTATCCAGCAGGTTTTAGAGGTTTCCCAGCTTCAACACACCTGATTTTAATTAATGGTCATTATCAGGTTGTCCTCAAAGTCTGCACAAGTCTGTTGATGACACAGCCACTTGTATCACGGTGTGAAGAAGAAGGGGAAACATCTAAAACCTGCTGGATAGGGTGCCTGTAGGACCAGGGTTGAAGACCTCTGCTCTAAAATACTGAAATTGCGCATTTTAAAAAAATATTAAAACTTTTAATCTTTATATTTTTATTATGATTTCATACTTAAAAATAACTAATAATAATAATAATATAATAATAATAATAATAATAATAAGAAGAAGAAGAAGAATAGAAGAAGAAGAGAAGAAGAAGAAGAAGAAGAAGAAAGAAGAAGAAGAGAAGAAGAAGAAGAAGAATATATTATTATATTATTATATATAATAATCAATAATTACATATAATAAATATAATATTTAATATTATTATTATATGGTTTTTATTTCAATAATTGAATATAAAAAATCGCAATACTTGGTAAAATCGAAATGCAATACTTGTTTAATCAGAATCGCAATATAAATCGAATCGGGACCCAAAAATCGTAGGAGAATCGAATCGGCACAAAAGTGTATCGGCACAGCCCTACTAACTAGTAGGACTTGTTTTGTTAATGTCAGTGACTGACAGCTATATTGTGTTTTCAGTATCTTAAACAGCTAATAAAACACTTGAGGACTGTTGTAATTATAAAATATCAAGAGCTGCTATTAAGTAAATAGAAAGTAGAGTCTCAATGAAAGCAGAAAATAGTGTCTCTTCTCACATGAGAAACATACCATGAAGAAAGGACCAAAACTTTCTTCTGCAGTGCAGGATGAGTTAAAACCTATATCCTATCCAGTCTTAGAAATAGTTCATTAAGGTCTGGATTTTAAAGGGACAGTGACCCAAAGTAATATTCACACTGGTGCTTCGGGCCAAAAGCATTTAAGGGATTACTTGAGCAGCTCCACCATCATTGTCTGTTGGCATGAATCATTTTATTCATTATTTTAATCTGAACTTTTATTTAGCCTGAACCTTATGTTTAATGTGGAAAATTCAACCTTTTATGTTAAGTTTGATAAATGCAATGCATTTCAAATAATCACAATGTCAGTGTTGACCAAAATGATAGTGGTTTTGATTATATTTTTTTTTAACCAACACTCAGCAGCCCTATCAAGATTATATGACAACTATTTAAGCAAGAACAGCAATGGAGCATTTATCTGGCCTCCACAGCTACCTAAGCAAAACCCAGATGGAGGTTTGAAATCACTTTGGCTTTAAGTTGAAAGAAAAGCAGCTAACGAATCCAACAACAGGTCAATCAATATGTGTTGGAATGCCATTAAGACTATTGGAAAACCAATCCAAATTCAACCTCATTTATCTGGGTAAGAGAATAAAGAATCAAGAAAGGGTATTTTTCTAATAAATCATCAGAAATCTAAAGTTGAAAAAAAAAAAAATAAATAAAAAAAAATAATATATATATATATATATATATATATATATATATATATATATTATTTTTTTTTATTTATTTATTTATTTATTTTTTTTGCTCCTTTTCGCTAAGTGCATAACTATGTGTTATTGCATACTTCAGATGTCTTTAGTTTTGACTAGACTAGACTGTGGAAACTTAAAACCACAACAAAAGTTGAATAACCTTTGAATTAGTAGATGCACCTACCACTAAGGACCAAGTAGGTCAATGTAAAAAGAAACCACGGGTTATAAATGGTTGGCAAGACAAGAAAAAAGCATTGCGCAATTTCATTAAACATTAATGCACTGATAAAAAACACACACACACACACACACACATACACATTTGGCTTCACCTTCAGGAGGGTCAGTGTGAACCTACAATTGAACAAACTGTTGGCTTCAAAAGAAAAACAAAAGCTTTGCAAGGCCATTACACACACACACACACACACACACATACACACACACAGGATGGGATAAGTCTACGTGTTGACAACAGACATCCTACCTGCATCCAGGTACTTGGAAAGACTGTTTTCCAGTGATGGGACAGGCAGTGGAGGCAGACTGCTTTGGTACTGAAAGGTCTGTTCAGGCCCAGACTCCGACAGATGATTAGTCATTTCTTATCTCTGTAGCAAAAATACCACACACTTGAAGCTGTGGCTGACCTTTTTTAATATCACCAGTCTCGCACCTACTCTAAACCTTGCAGCGTGTCAGGTTAAGCTCCAGGGCTTTTTGACATTTAATATAACCCGTTAATTTATTTGAAACTAAACTAAAACCAGATTATTCATGCTCCGTAATTTTATTTGTCACAATTTTTTTATTGATAATCATGAAACAGTTTACTGTTGTTAACGTAACTTGTTTGTCACTTACGCAGACGACTATGAAATACTATTAGCAAAAACTATTAAATAATTGCTTAATTCATCTGTGCATTATTTATTATGAATAGTTTAAACAAAGATACAGTCAACATAAAGCAGGCTATAACATTACTAACAATGAGCTGTCAAAGTGCATTCACTCCTCCACTCAACCGTTACTGGCTAATGCTAGAACTCTACACCCGAGCTCAGAGCGATGTTTAACTTCACCAGAAAAAAAAAAAAAATTAGATTTATTAGCTTACCTTCGTCGAGATACTTTGTCTTCAGTAAACTATGTCCACGCACGGTGTAAACAATATGGCTTTGGTGTCTTTTGTCAGCTGAGTGGGTGGAGTGACCGCGCGGTGGCTTGTTGCAGCTCCTCACCTTTCACCCACTGAGGCTCTGCACCGCCGCTATTCTGAACACCCAAGTACGCATGCGCCAGTCAATGCCCTAAGTTTTTATCAAGGAAATAACGAGGCTTTGACTGCGGGAGGTGACAGGGGTGATTATGGTATTGTGGCATCAAACAAATGACCAGAACAGAAAAAGGAAAATTAGACCTCAAGTACTGAAATAGCGCAATTATTTTTTTTTTTTTGTATTTAAACCTTAATAGTAGAGCATAAGTAGACAACAGATTGAAGTCAGTGACAAATGGACCTTAAGAATTACTACTCATATAATGAAATGAAAATGAAATGAAATGAAAAATACTTTATTAATTCCAGAAGGCAAATTAAACATTGTAGTAAGGGCTTTTTTTTCAACAATAAATAAATGACAACAATAATAATATTGAATTAATAATAGTAGGATGTGATTTTGTGGAGGCTGATGGCTGCTGGCAGGAATGCTCTTCTGCATCTTTCTGTCTTGCAACGGACCTGAAGAAGCCTCTCACTGAACACACTCTGTTGTTTGATCACTGTGTCATATATACTATAAAATTTATTTTTTAATACCTCAAACTCTGCTTTTATCTAATACCAAGTAGAACTAGACACTGTCATCAACTGTTCATAATGTATTTTGTTCTGTCTGCACCTGCAAATTACTGCAGAAAAATGTTACTTTTGCAGTATTCAGTATTTATGTGTCCATGACTTGATTATATGCATCTGATCCATCATTCTCTACCATCCTGCTGAGGCTAGATGCCACTATATAAAATTATACAGACGTTAATCCATACATTTTACATAAGACTTGACAAGTGTCAAGTTAATAAAAGAACACTTATCCATGTATGGCAAGCAAAATTGGTTTTGTTTACTCTTACCACTTCTTTCTTTTCTGGTATTCCTGGCATGATTTTAATGCAAGTATTTGGAAATTAAATCAAGTCCCTCCATTGTGCAAAAACATAATGACTCTCTTTTAATCAACCATCTTCCAATGTATCATCCTCTGCTGATATGAACAGCTAATTTTACATCACAAGGTTTGTGTCCCACTTTTCCTGCCAAAAGAGCAAATTTGTTTAATCCATAAATGTATTTGCTTAAATTTTAACTGTCATACATCACTTTGTGTGTGACAGTTAAATGGGATTGGTACTGGCATTTGCTTTTATTTAACAAAAAAAAAAAAGAAGAAAACACACACACAAAATACCCCATAACACAAAAATCAGGGCAGAGAAGTTTAATTCACATTAGACAACATTTCATTTCTTGTTCTGATCTAAGATACTTGTTAGTACACTATACTGATTTAGCAAAATTAGGTTTCTACATTTTTAGTTGATGCATAGAAGTTATTAAATTGTAAAAATTCAAAGAATTATAAAAAAAAAAAAAACATCAGGAAAAGGGGAAACAAAGTAAAATGACACATTATTCTGCCTAACTAGGCTCCATCAAGGCAAACATGACCTGTTTTTTTATTGTTATTAATTTGCAGGCTTTTATTCATTTTTGCATTGCACCTGTCTCTACTGTTTATTGCAAGTCTTACATCCCGTACTTGCTGATGATTTCCTTGGCATGTGTAACATAGGCTGACATGGCGTCATCCTTAGACATCCCTGAAAATGTCATAAACACAAAAGATTTGTAATTTAAACACAACATATCAATCTGTTTCTATTTTAGCTGTGTTAGTGTAAAGGTCTTTAGGGATGGAAATGTGAATGGACATTCAAGCTCACTTGAGGACACACAAGTTCCTGTTTTCCTAATAATCAAGTTTTATGCAAAATGTATTATTGTCCAAACCTTTGGAATAGCCTATATGAACAAAATAGGTGAAAAGTATCAGTTGCTGTTTATGAATATCTCAAATCAACATCTGTTAATGTGAATGTATTTGTAGAGTTATTATACACGTTCATCAGCTCATTGTCACTAATAAACAGAATAGAATCTTTTCTCAGTTCAGCGTGAATACATCTTTCCTTTTACTTAAGCAGTAAAACAGTACCTTTCCTGGAGTCCCAGGCATCCCACTTTGCTTTTCCCGTTGCATCCAGAGCTCCTGGCCTATCTACAGATGTAAAACACCACAGAGAAAAGTCTCTGAATTTAAAAATGCTGCATGAAAAGAATTCTGCCTGTATGCATTAAGTCATACCAGTGTTAATGTCACCAACGAGAGCCTGTTTGTAAAGACCATAAAGCGTCAGCAACTCCTCATTTTTGGGTCTCGTTTTCACCTTCTTCACATCCTCTGCCACCGTCTTAAATTCTTCCTGTGGGTTAATAAATGGTCAGTGGAAAAACAGTTATTGCACTTATCACTTATTCATAACATAACAATTACCCTATGTTTACCCAGGAAATGTAAGAGCAATTAAGCCTTCTCCCTTCCCCAGTCAGACAGATGAAGCAATCTAATTTGGTTCAGTAGGAATTACACAACATAAGAATCTGCATATTAATTAGTTTCGAAGAGCAGTGAATCGGAAATTTGAACATAGTAGTCTACCCATGGGGCAACGCCTGGGAAACCAATTGGAGCACAAATTGGAGATAAACAATGGGCTTTTATTCAAGACTCTGGAGCTCTTGTGCTTGCTTGAATAATCTGCTTTACAAAAGATCTGGGACATTGCAGAACATATCATTATAGACCCTTTTAGACTAGATATTAATCAACAAACCCCTTTCCCAGAAGTGCATTTATCATCATGTCCCTGAAATCGTTTATAAAGCCACAAGGATACAACTAACACATTTAAGATTTTTCATGTTTTCATGTCAGTTATAATCAGACCTTTTGATCATGCATTATGACACACACCTTATTCTTAAATGAACTATGACCTCTCCATCAAGACCACAGATACGGAGGATAAATATAGTTTAGGCAAGGTTTTCTCAGAGTTGACACCATTAAAGATAGATCACACTACATTCACGTCAGACAAGCTATCGATTTCATTGCAACGAAGAGACCTGTTTGTTAAATATATCAAATGAAAATGAAGACTGAGATATGGGAGAAAAAAATAAATAACCTCGAGAGACATCTTCGTGGATGCAGGCTTGGGAGCAGGTGAAGGTGTTTGTTCCGGAGGATTTTTCGCAGCTGTAATTGCAGCACAGCTGATCGATGCAATAAATCTGTCCGCCAAGCAGATGACTGGAGGGGAGGGAGCAGAGGGCTGCGGACGAGCTGATTGGCTGCCTGCTACGGTCAATCACTAGGAAACGGACGCAAACCAATTGGAGTTTTATGCAATTTTATTTAATTTCCTACCTTTATTTCACAACATTTCAATGCATTGGGGCCACGGCCCAGATATATTTTGTAAACCCAACACATTTTCTGTATGGATATATCTATGAACTGCAGACTCAACCAAAATTCTTTTTTTTAACATTCATTATTAGATTTTGTGAAGTCATCTTCATGTTTGATACTGTAAATACATTTCCTCCTGGTTTATGTTTTAACAATACGTAACTATGCCAATGAGATTTTCAAATAAGTGTTCTGCACTACGATATTCCTCTCACTTTACTGGATAGTTCTTCTGCCTTTTTCAGTTAACGGTTCTTGGATACATTGTTTATTTCTCAAAGGGAAAAACATAGACTGTCTCTGAAAGTGTTTTTAATAATTAATTGAATGGAGCCGTTAATGTCCTATCGTCCCTTTTAACGCTGGTCGGCGCTGTTGTTCGTGGTTTTTAAATAAAGCTTGTAAAATTCAAACAAAATGGCAGCGACGTGTGGTCCCCGTGTTGTTGTACTGAAAACGTGAAATTAAATTATAGGACAGCAGCTGCGGTTAATAAGGTACATTTCGTTTTATTCCTCTTCTGTTTGTCATTTATGTCGCCAGAGACGCCCAGGGCTTCTTCATATAGTAGCCGCTAAAACATTTTCAGCCGTGTGCATTATAACGACAGTTAAATGTCCCTATTTGATTTACACATACATCAAATCTTATTGTATGTTTAGCGTTTTCTGAACAGTCTCAAACATGCCTTTAGCTTTGTAAGATGAGTTCTTAATTCGATAGAAGATGAACTAATCTCTAAAAGATTGATACATCCTTGTCAACATTTTAAAAATTATTTAATGTAATGACTTTATTTTGTATGATTTTAGCTTGGAGAAATAAAAGGGTGAAAAATTTGGCCATCACAAAAGGCCTGAGCTGCACTGCATGCACTGAAGTCCGTTTCTTGCTGACAGTGTTAGGAGAGAGCAGGTGATGCAAATTTTCAAGCTTTGGAAATAACAATAATGATTCCTCAAACCTGTCTCCAGAATTCTCCAGCTCCTCGGCACTCTGGACATTTAAGATGACTGAATGCTCAGAAGATAGGAGAAGACTAAGAAAATGGCAGTCTCCTCATTTTCTTAATCAAGCTAGGAAATAGCTGTCAGAATGTGGAGGCTGTGAAGTCCAAGAAAATGTTCTAAAAAAAAAACTGATTGTTAAGCAAATCAAAGCTGCTGTTTGATCAAACTTAAGACCTTTAACAAACAATTTGAAGATTCCGTAGTGGCAGTTCTACTGAGCAGTGCCAGTCTGCTTAAATGAACAGTAAGAAAACCATCCTTGGTTCCCCACCTTAAACTTACATGGCAAAAGTTTGCAAAGGAACATCTCAACAAGCCTGATGTGGTTCAGACACAAGTTCAGGTGATGACACCTTTTGACGGGAAGGTGAAACATCATCAAGAACAAAGAAAAAGAAATCCAGTTGCTTTGATTCAAGCTTCTCAGAGTTACAATGACCTGGATGCCTGGGAGTGTACACTGGTGTAATACTTTGTTCCTTAGCACAGAGACAATCGGTCATACTGTGGCCCTGTGCTACTGCCACAGGGAACATGCTGCTGGTTGAGGGAAGGATGAATTTGGTTAATGAGGAGCAAGTTGGTGGCAGTGCATACATTTGGCCCAAGAATCCCTTTTACAAGTCTTTTACAATGTGACAGTATTTTGCAAACAGGAGCTGAAGTAAACATATTTGTCAGGGAAAAGCTGTGATATTTGACAAAGAGAACACTGTCAGTGCAGTGATGCCCAAATTTTGCTTTAGGTCCTTTTTGGTCATTTAACAGCCGTAATAAATTGGAATAAAAGTTATATTTAATCTGTAGCGCATCTTATTTACTCCAGTTTCTCACCTTTTCATTTCAGACAAGGCATGGCAACTCCAGGGAAGAAAGTTAAGAAGGAACAAAAAAGGAACATTTCTGCCAAGACTTCATTCATGTCACCGTTCTCCACTAGATGGAGCCCACTTTCCCAGGACGACACACTTTTCATCCTGAAAACTTTAAAGGACAAAATTATCTCCACAGGTTTGGAGAAGAAAGAGGAGAAAGTGTTTCGCCCGTGGGGGAAAAAGAAGGAAAGAAAACTTGCTTGTACATCAGAACCTCTTCCCCAGGAGAGTCGAGACATGAAAGTGCGCGATCCCACCAAAAACGGCTGGACAGATGTGGCAGCCAGACGACAGCTGGCTATTGGGATCAACGAGGTCACCAAGGCTCTGGAGAGGAATGAGCTCCACCTGCTGCTTGTGTGCAAGTCTTCCAAACCAGCACACATGACAAATCACCTGATAGCTCTGAGCGTGTCAAGAGGTGTGCCGGCCTGCCAGCTGCCTTATCTGAGCCAGAATGTGTCGAAGCCACTTGGACTGAAAAGTGTCCTTGCGGTAGGATTCAGACGATGTTCTTCCAAAGAAGATGAGCTGTTCAGTGAAACGATTGATGCCATTAAACCAAGAGTACCTTCACTGAATGTCATGTGGCTACAAAGTGAAGCACCTAAAGTGACACCTGAACGTCCTACTGACATGGAAGATGGTGGGTTAAGAGGCCAGAAACGGAAATTGGAGAGTGAATCTGATGTCAATGACTCTCCCTCCTCCTCCACGCTACAACCTCTCAAAGTGAAGAGAGTTGTTCCCAACCCTGCAAAAAAAAGAAAAGTGAAGTCTAAGAAACAGCCAGAAAAATAAAAGAAATTCTGGCTCACCCATTCAAGGATCAATCCTATGTTTTAGCCCAGTTGTTTTTTTTGTTTTTTTTTTTTAAAACCACCCCCTCTGGCTTTCTTACATTGTTTGGTGAAGTTGAGGCAAAACCTTGTCACAGCAGCGCCACTGTAGATGTATACATTTATTTCTATTAAATGTCAATTTTGGGGAATGGAGTCTTTTTTTTTTTTTTTAATATACCCTTCTGGTCATCTGAACTGTCCTGATTTGTCTGAAATAAGTCTATTTACATTTAGGAGCAGAGAGTAGAAATGTGTGGAAACCTATAATGGAAGGTGGGGAAAATGTTCGCAAAAGTTTCTGAAAATGTATGCTATGATGGACACCAAATTTGATATCTAAAAATTGAATTATAATATATTCTCAACAAGCACTTTATTGGTGTGATTCAGAACAACCACTCTGCCATGTTGTCAAACATCCACCTTTTCTGGTTTTATTAACATATACAATATGACATGTACTTCTATGTTCAGACCAAAACTACGTAAAACTTACTCTTAATGATCAGTTCACAACCAAAATATCTTAAGATATGAAGAACAAAATACTGTCAAAGGCTGCTTTAACTAGACATTTTCATGTGCCGTAAGGAAGAGCACAATATACTTGACCACCGTTCAATTATTTGTAATTTCTTCAATCTAATAAAAATTCAGGTGTAAAGAAGGCCCGCACTGTAATGCACCTGAGGCAAGACATAAAAGGAGGTTACATCACATTCATGCTCATTTTTCATGTAAGTTTATTCAAATATCCATGCTGGTATAGCTGATGTGTGTTGAAACAGATTATTTGCATGGGGTCATGTCTTAAATGATGCTGGTACAAGTTCTTCAGCTTTTTCACAGCTTACAAGGGTGTTGAATAAAAATACTGTTCTTCGGTTAAGCTGTTTGTCATTTCAAAAGTAAGCCCACCTCATCCCAGCTCCCAATCTTAAGAAAAAAAATTCTTAAAATAAGGCAAGTAAGTCAGGAATAGTTCTCACAATAAGGTTGTGGCTAGTAACGTCAATGCTAAAATGAATGCGGCCGCAGAACCGAGATTCCCCAAGCTGCAGGCAACACATCTGTGACAAGAACATCCAGGAGGCACATCGCTGACTCAATAACCCCTTATAGGAGTTAGATTAATGACAGTAGCATCAGTCTCTTAACTCAATTAACCTTTGACTTTAGAAAAAGAAACAATTCTGAATCCTGAAGCATTGTTTTACCTTAGTCATTTTCTGGGTAATCTAAAGGGTTGTGAAGGAAATTATATTAAATACAAAAACATTAAAACAAAAAACTTAAGCAGCCTTTACTGTATGTCGTAAATTACTCAGAGCCACATGAGCGGAAACATCACACATTACATCAGCAAAAAAGATAATTGGAAAATGTTTAAGTTTTGAGAAAAGCGACATCTCCACCTTAGAACAAGTGGTCTAACAACATTGCTTAGTTAAAGTTCTTCGTTCTGCTCATTCAAGCACAGAAAAATACTAAATGCCCTCAAAAAGTCAGTTTGGAAGCTTATTTAACAGGAAATTTTGTGACAAAGCGACAGAAATGTCTTAAGACATTTTGAAATGTACAATTATAAATATCACAACTCTCAAACATTTAACAGCACACTAAGGAAAAAAAATGAACTGTATTTTTCTGTCACACAACATACAGTACCATGAATAAAAAAATAAATCTAGAGAAGTCAATAAAATGGACCTGGTGGGGAGAGAAAAAAAAAAAAGCAATCAGCATTTAACACCAGCAAAGTTAATAGGATGGATGGCTGGGTGAATGAAGAGTAATACTTCTGACCGATTATTCACCTAACAGGAGCAGCTTTTAGATTTTTTTTTTTCCATCAGTGGCAGATTGATCTGTGAGTGGTAATGACTGAAATGTTTTACAAATAAAATTGGTGTGGTTGCTTGAAAACTTCCTTTTAAACTAAATAAGCTGTTTTATCTATTGAGCTAGAAATGTTTGTTTAAAAAATGCTTTGAAAATTTGTAAGGATAAAAAAAAGGAGTGAACTCAAAACCTTATGATTCTTCGGCTCCTAATCCTTAAATAAGGACCTTTTTGCTGGTTCATCAAACCAGAAAATTGTGCTTTAACAATCACAATACATTCTTAAAGGAAAAAAAAAAAAAAGTAAACTACTTAAACCCACCTTGAACAAACTTTGTGACTTCTACACAGCTCATGAGGCAATACATTGGATCAGCCCTTCCAAAGCCCAAACTTACACTACAGGAATAAATGTGACCTGACTTTAGATGTAGTCAACTCAATGTACCTTTAACAAAAACAAACCTCAATGCACCAAGTAACGTTATAAGATGCCCTTATAACAATAAGATACCTCATTGTTCATGGGTGTCATTTGAAAGTGATTGTGGGGTTTTGTTTATTTAAAAGTCAAGATATTTGTCTCTGGGATGTTGACAAAAAAGGTGTTTACTTGCGTGTCAGAAACACTTCCTGACACATTTCTAATCCTACTGAGGCAAAAGCCAGCAAAGACACTTGACTGAGTACAATGACATGAAAAGGAAGGAACAGCAAAACCACAACTGTTTGGAGAGGTTAAAAATCTTTTTTAAAAAGCGGAAAGACAGCTAAGTATTTCTCGTCTTGTTTTCTTAATGATTATCATTTACATAGTTCCATGAAATCAAATGGCATGCCTGCCTCTTGCGATAGAGTGTCTGTTGTGGACAAAAAAAAAAAAAAAAAAACTAAACAAATTCACAATGTCAAGGCATCCTCTTGAGCATAAAACCGGTGAGTTTTAAAAGTGAGAGCACATGTCAAGAGCGTTGTACAGTATGAACATCTCAGGCATAGCATGACTTCACATTCAGGATGATTAAGAGTTTTCACCTCCAGGTGGACTCAAAGTTCTTGATGACACAAGTGCTGGATGAACCACCATCTGGCCACCAGATTGATTTTACTGTTGTTGTTGTTGTTGTTGTTTTCATGGTCAAGCTTGCTTTCTCATCCATTTAAGGAATACCTGGAGGTCACTGACAACCATGAATCTGTGTAGCAGCTGCGAAGGGAGCTGTTACTGAAGGACGAGGCCAACCTGCAACACAAAGATGAAACTTAATTAATAGTTGTACTCTCACGAAAAAAGGAATTTTCAATTACAAACTTTCATACATATAGGGCCAGTAAATCTTATAGAGATTTACTGATAGAAAAAAAGGCAAATTTTGACTTCTGCTTATGCAAGAACTTCACATCAAAAAGTAAAATATCTGACTTTGTTGACAAATCTGATAATTAAAATACTTAATACTAGATGAAATAATAATAATACAAGGTGAAACCCATTGCGGAATAGGAAAATCACAGCAGTGAACGTGAAGGAAGATACATTCTGATTTTATGCAAGCTATATGACATTGTTAGTATTACGTTCATTGTTTCTAGGTCATTGGCAGGCTTAACAGCGTGTTTATCAGATTGGAACATTCTGGATTTAAAAACATAGGTTAAATCCAATTCTAGGCAAATCATGCAGCTAACCTTATCAGGGTCCATAGAGGGACATTTCCAGTTATAAAGGTAATACTGTAGATTTCCATCTCCTATGCCAAACTTGAGCTTCTCCAGAAACATCTTATTCTCCATTAGGTCCAAGGCATTGAACACATCAAAACCTTTCTGTAAAACACACAGAATGAAGATGAATCAAACAACAATTACAAAATATCTGCTTTAAAATACACGCACCTTCCCATCAGCCTAAATGTGAAGTTAACCGTTGAGAAAAACATACAAGCCCTAATTATTTGTTTTTGGCATGTGTTTTATACTTGGAGATTCATTACCTGTTTGGCCAGGATCAATGCATCATTCATTAAGTCCAGTAGTGGGGTTTGTGTATGAACACTGTAGAAAGAGTAAGCGGCCTTTAGGCTCCTATGGAGAGGGTGATGCATCACAGTCGAGGGCAAAGTGTAGAAACTAGTAAAGTCTGTCAAAACGCCACCTGCACCCTGAGAAAAAGAGATGCACAGCAACTGTTTATATAAGAGTAAGACCATTTTTAATTTGTGGACAGAAAGTGACCTCACATACTTCTACAACATATGTGTCAATTATGTTTTCCTGTGGCAAGAACCAGTGAGCCACTTCCTCCTCTCCCATTGAAGGTGCAAGCTGAAAACGTCTCAAGTACTTCTGTAACAGCTCAGAGACCTGGCGGATGTCCCTCCTCTCCATCAGCCGCAGACCTGGAGTCTTGATGCTCTATAAGCGATGAGGATTGCAAGACGAAAAAAAAAAAAAAGTCTCAGGGGTTTTTTTTTCTGTTAAAAAAAGGATAGTAAAGTGAGATCCTGAACCAATTTGTGCAAGTATTTACATCTGGTAGCCTGTAGAGTTTCATGGTTCTTTGAAGGGTCATGTTTCTGCTCAGATGGGAGAATTTTACTTCCACAAGCTTTCTGGGGTTCAAAGAACGGTGCCAGTATCTGGAGCCAAACAAAGACAAACAGAGAAAAACAAGAACTCAGGAGGAATTCCTTCTTACCAGCTGTCCTGTATGTTGTGTTTAAATATTTTATATCATACCTGCATGTAGACACAGGTTTAGGTAGTACAACTCCAGCAGTGTACACAGCTTGAAATATTCCCTCTAGGTTCACCCTCCGTGTTATCTCTCTGATTAGCACAGGAGCAACACGCTTTGAACGCAGCTTCTTATGAACACACAGGAAATTGATTTCAACCATCCTCTTTATCCTGCAGCAACATAAATAGAAAGTTTCCATTAATTATTTTACTTCCTCACTGGCTTCAAATATATTCACACAGGTAGGCAGGCTCACGTATCATAGATGCGTATGTTTGCTGGGATGGCACTGATGAAGCCAACAAGCTTCTTATTTGAGGATACTCTCACTCCGCAGTGCCACTGCGGTAACCAGCCAGGTGGACGTAGAGCCCTAAGAGGGAACAACAAGAGACATTAAGCAATTAACAAGAAAAAAAAAAGATGCAACATAAGATGAAACAATCCCAATCAGAGCGGCTTACCATTTGAGAAAGCTTGGTGAATAATCAAATCTGAACATGTTATCATCATCCTCCACATAGTTTTCATTTAACAATGTGTACAACTCCTTCAGCTGAGAGCAAGAAACAGTCAATTAGAAATCTAATGACTGATATTTTTATTTTTGAGTATTTTTAGACAAGCATTCCTCTTACCACATCTGCATTACTGAGATCCAAAGTGTCCCACATAAAGCCTTGAGGTAAAGAATATGGCTCTTGTCTGATGTTTTCTTTGTCAGCTTCAATTGGCCCATGACTTGTCACAACTTCGTCTGCAAAAATAGCACAGCTCTCAGAGATTTAAAAAAAAAAAAAAAAACAGCATCACACATACAGTGGGCCAGAAAATGTCCTGGACTAGCACACTGAGTAACTCCACTTTCTTTTCCAGTTATATAAAACCACAAGACAGCTGACAGCATCAATCATCCTTAATAAAAACTGGCCAACCAATGGAAATAGCCCTTTTACAGCCCTCACTGTCTCGCTGTGGAAACAGGTTTATCTTATGATGCTGAGCACATCCAGTTGAAACACAAGACATGCTTTTGGTACACTGGCTTGGAGCAACACAGATTGGTGAATTAAAAGCAGTGTATGGCACTGGTTTGAGAAGGAAGAAATAAATACATAAAATTAAGAAAAAAAACAATTAAGAGATGACCATGTGTTGATGGGAGAGGCAATGTTGTTTACATTACCTTACATTATAAGCCCTTCCTCAGCAAAAGCTTTACTCAAACAGCTTTTTTCAACAGAAATATGACAGCAAAAAAAAAAAAAAAAAGTGAATAACACCCTTACCGATTTTATTTAATTTTCATTTGCACTTACTTAACTTTGGGACAGGCTGGGTGTCCCAAAACTGGTACTTGTGCTTGGCTGCCTCATCGATACTCTTTGCTGGACCCTGGCAGGACAACAATTCCATCGCTCTTTGGATGTCCTGGAGCTTCTGAATGGGCAGACCAGGGTTCTGAGTGCAAAGAAGTGACATGTATACAAATACAGTGAGGATAAAGTGAAGGAACTGCTCTCTGAGTATACATGCAATTTTAACATATACAGCAGATATACATATGGATGTTTTAGATAATAAGTTAAACAAACAGACACAATAAAGAATGTTTAAAAAATATGTATTATGTTCTTCTATTGTTCAGTCCACTAAAATTACAAACTGGTACATTTGAAACACCTTCTCAGCATCACTGTTTTATTTCTTACATCTTATTATTGTCCTATATTTTACTCTGTAATGATGTGAAAGCAAGTGCCCACTCCACACACTGTTAAGAAACTGAAGACACATTACAATTATGATTATCTTTCATCACAGCGTCCATATTCACCATAGTTCTCTATCTTTCTTCTTCTGTAGTGAGTCAATGGCTTCAACTTTTAACCTCAAGTCCCATCCCCTCTCATATACAATTTTTGATGGACATCTAGTTGTTTTCAAATAAAACATAGCAAAGTCAAACACCAAGCTTCCATGCGGACACAACATATTTTTGACCAGCACTGAGCAGTAGTGTATTTTTCCACATTTATGTATTATTAGCAATAAAAATTTCTAATTGATAACTTGATCAGGGGTGTCAAACAATTTCATACCGGGCCAACTCATTATGGTCACCAATCAAGGGGCTGATTATGTCAGATTTGCCACTAATTCCTGGATTCGGTTTGTCATGGTGTTTCTCGGCAAGCTGATGTTAAGAGACCATTTTGGGTCAGGACAAACCTGCTCGTATACATTCAGTATTCACTGATTTCAAAAAACTTGGAAGTTTGGGATTTCTTCAGCCATGATAAGTCTGCTTTTACTGATGTAGCACTTTGACCTGTAATTTTTCCAAGCACATTTACTGGAGAAGGCAGGCTGCCTTCTAATTCTTTAACCTTTTCTTGCTCGTCTTGATAGCTAAACTTAGCTTACTTCGGTCCTACATTTGTGTTATAGCACCAATGTAAGACTCAATTCTTGCTGTCATGGGACAGGAAGCCAATACATTGTGGGGCATGTAGCTGTGTACCATGTAAGCCTTTAAAACCATCATTATAAGTATATTAATCAAGCCTACCAGAAGGCTGCAAAAATGATGCTATTTTCATTGGCCAGGTGGCAGGACCAGTCACAACATTTTATGTCATTTTCTACCTTCAAACAACCATGGTGCACTACTGTGATGCTGTTGAGTATACGTCACATAGCTCCAAAGCAAAGGAGCTACCCATTAGGGTTGCAGCGGTACTTGGTAAAATACGGTACGGTTCGGTATGACCTGCACGGGACAATGCGCTTTTATGTCCGGCGGTATTTATGTTACAATAACTTTGCATTGGACTTGCATGTGAGCGTGCGTGCCTTTTAGGCAACAGGCACTTTTAGGCACTGCATGTCAATGTCCACTCTCCTCCGCTCACTCACAGTGACCAGCCGATCCCACTTTGGCCAGTTGGCTGCAGATCATAGACACAGAAAAAAAAAAAAAAAAAAACAAGTAGGCATGGCCAGCAGTAGCGGAGAAATTGTGAAAAACTTTTTTTAATCATCGGTGTGGGAGCATTTTTGGTTTTGCTGTTGAATACAACTGAAAACAGTTAACAGTTTTCTCCACAGCAGACATCTGAATGAGATCATGCCACAGCTGCACAGACTGACGTGTCTGGCCGTGACTATTCCCACATCCACCACAACTGCTGACCAGACATCCTCTGACCACAAGAGAATAAAAACGTATGCAAGTAATACGGTGATACGTAATCGAGAGGTAGAGCCGTTTGTGCACGTCCACATGTGACCAGGTGGATGCACATTTATTGCCATTTGGACGTGCTCTTTTACGCGCCGACATGCGAGTTCCGCTTTCTGCAAACTCGGTATCTTGTCGATTGTGGGTTTGGGGGTAGCGGGTGGTCTGAAACTGTACCGAATCCGTACCGAAACCGTGACACAAAAACCACGGTACGGACCATACCTGTGAGCCACCTGTACCGTTGCACCCCTTACTATCCATCTAAACTTTCATGGCTGACGTGACGCAGGTAAAGTGGCTGAAAGATTTCTGTGCAGAGAAGATGGAAGGCACTGACTTGAGGGGAAGGACAAAACAGGGAAGGATGTTAACCTGCTGAACCTCACAGGACATTCCAGGCTATGTTCACATCATTTTGACAAGGAAAAGATCAGCAGGGACAGCCACACGAGTGTCTATTTCATCTGAAATAAATGGGAGACGCCACTACCATGCGGAGAACCAGAAAGGCACAGGTCTGCAAAGTCCTCAAGTGAGTGAGTGTGCTGCCACCTTACTGGTTATGTTTCAGTATTCAGGTAATCTCTATTGTATTTGCATGGTCTTGCAGGCAACATTTATTTTGTTGAGTTTGATACATAACGTAGACAATAGCTGTAAGTAAGCAAAAATATAAAAGTGAAATCAGTGTACATCAAGGCTGTTTTGTATGCTGCTACCATCAATATTAGGTTTGCCAAAATAACTCAAGAGCTACTTTAGAGTCGCTTAGTGCTTAGCAGGAATAAGTTTACCATCATATTAACTATAATGGTAAACAAACAGGTGAATCAGGTTATGCCTTAGGCGCACTAATTTTTCTTTTGTCCTTGACCATAAACCTGCTCTACCGTTACCTCGACTCCACCAGTTACTGTCTCCCTGCTCTGGAAGTGAGTGTGCACATTTCACTGGCTCATCACACCTTTATCTCCTGAGAGTCAGAGGCAGAGTCAGACTTTGCTCCCCCCGAGCTCGGCTTCTCTTTCTTCCTCTTCTGTTTCTTCTTCTTCCTCTTAGCCCCAAGATCTCCCCCTGGACTCCTACAGTTGTGAAGGAAAAAAAAAAAAAAGCACAGGACATCACTTGGACAGAGGCTGACTTCGCTGGTCTCGCACACGAAGCTAACGTTAGCTACCATAGCAACGAATGACAGCCGAGCTACCTGACGATAGCTAAATAACGGCTCAGCCTAAAGGATGGATGTCAGGTCTTTCAGTCGGGACGCGCAGCTTTACGGGCACACACAAACTAATTTTTAAGAGCCAAAATGCCATTCATACTACAAATGAACAACCCTAGCTTTAAACAGCATTTTTGTTGTTTTGTTTCATTTTAGTTTGGCTGGGTTTGTGACTGCTAACGTTAGCTGACTCAATGCGCTAGCACACATACACAGACAGGCTGCCTTTAACATCGCTACTGCGTTTCCCAGTCGGGCAGGACAGGCCACCCTCACCCCTGCATATGCTCATTCTCCTCCTCGTTGTCTCCGTCGATCCCGCAAGTATCCTGGTCGTCCAGTTCCAGGCTCTGCTGACTGGCTGCCGATTCACTGTCCTCCGCCATCATAAAGCTGTTTTTTTTTTTTTTTAAACAGCCAGTCAACCTTTAATAGCGCTCACGGGTAGCGGTAGAGATGGAAAAACAAAGAAAATGACGAAGGAAACTGCGCCGCCCACAGGCCGAAGGGAGCAGAGCAAAGCTAAATACCAGTGTTACCCAAAGCCGCTACCCTGTCTTCAGACAGAACTCCTTTAATACTGTTTTTTTTTGTTGTTGTTTTTTTTTTAAAGATTTAAATACAAACAGTAGTGGAGTAGCTACACGGAAAAGAATTGCAATAACTGCTGTACTTTGCAGGGTGCCATAGACTTTATGCATTGTGTCTAACTGAACTCGGGGTATCTAGCCTGAACCCACTTACCAGGAGATGTAAAATGACAAGATACAAAGCAGCTACAAAGAGATGTAAAATAATCAAAGTGTGCAAAAAAGAAAAACAAAAAACAGAGACATGGTGACACAGAACAAGACTGAAAATGATTAAAATGAGTCACATAGTTATCAATATGTTTTGCATCATGTCACACAATAAGTGACAAAACCACAAATCATGTTTGCATATTTAGTGACATTTCTTCAGTCTGTGTCTGTTGCTCTCTCGTTGAACGAGTGGGAACCTGTTAGAAATCTGAGACCAGGGGCATTTTGTTTCTTCAACCATCCATTCACACACTACCGTGTTTAAGTTCGGAATAATTTGATTAAGTGCACAAGATAGCATCTTATAAAAATGTGGAGGCTGTTCTCAAACACTGAGCTTATGAAATCAAATTCAAAAACCTATACTATAAATACATAAATAAGAATACCAAAAGATTGTTGTTTTTTTTTAAATTAGGATTGAGGTAGTTATTCACACAGATGGGGTAAATCTATCGGTTATAATTTGGTTGAAATTATGGTTAAACGTGAACTCAGTGACCTGACATGAAAGTCGCATGCTACTAATTACATTCATCACATCTGATTATGTAGTTTGCACACATAAATGCACACACAAATAAATCATTTGGTTGTTTATTCAGAATAATAGGCTTCAAATATAATGTAAGCAACCAATTTACACGCTCAGGATGCTGTATTGCTACTCCACCCAAGAACAGAAGGCTGCTGAGGAAAAAAAAAAAAAGTCACATCAACTCACGTGTGATTTTGATAAGGCAAAAGTAAGGAAATAACTATACACACTCTGTAATATGATTGCTATGACTACATGAATTTTGATTGGATGTTTGTTCATCGTTTTTCAGATAGGCATTCAAACTCAGCAGCATCACAGATGGACACTACCACCACTACAAACACGTACAAACATTCACCCTCAACAAAGAACAAAAACAGACAGAAAAAAATGCAGTGACATAACCTGCAGTGTAGCTTCACATACAACTGCACTTAGCATTTTTGTTTTCCTGTGCTACACTGGAAAACGTCTGCAACCCCTTAACTGCTTACTGTCTGAGACACCGCTGCCTTGCTAAATGGTGTTGAGGATTTTACGACTGCAGCAGCTGGTAGACATTTTCTGAGATGTCTGCAGTGTAGCCGGTAATATGCTAGTGCTGAAGAAAGTTTACTGCATGCTTTCTTTCACAAGCAGGAGTGAAAGGGAGGGCTGAGGTAGTGGAAGAAAGCTGAAGGCAAAAGAAGGCGAGAAATTAAATAAGGTGATGTTTTCAACAAATTCTTAATAGGATCAGGTTGTTCGAAGGCACTTGGATTGTGGGGGAAAGGTGAAAAGAAGGGTGAAACACAGCAAGCAGCTTTGTTTTCAGAAGAAAAGAAAAAAAAAACATTATGCAGTGTTTGCTTTAGCTCTGACAGAAAGCCAAGTAAGACATAAAAG
The DNA here is from genome assembly GCA_018398805.1 of Hirundichthys speculiger. Classification (NCBI taxonomy): domain Eukaryota; kingdom Metazoa; phylum Chordata; class Actinopteri; order Beloniformes; family Exocoetidae; genus Hirundichthys; species Hirundichthys speculiger. Next base: position 1,038,038 of record JAGFBZ010002294.1, on the reverse strand, counting down.
CCCTTAACATATTAAAAGAAATAGAAATAGCCCATTTTCAGGTAAAATACTTCATATTGGCAATTAAAATCATAGTGATTAAAATTTACAAAAAAAGGCATCTCAAGCAGCCATATAAAAGTGATGCATAGCCTCAAGAGCAAAAATATGTCTGTCAGTGGTTCAATAATTACAAAACCCTTCATATTATAATACCTAACAATTACTCAGAATCAAACTACTCTTTCTTAGTGGTAATGCATTCTTAGCCACCAGAAAAGCGGTGTGTCACATTATCTAATTATGCTAAAGAGCAGGAAGTGGTTTAGGTTCCTCAAACAAAAGCTTCATTCCCTGTGGAGTTCATGTACATAAATACTCACAGAGCCCACTGACAGGCTAGATTAAACTCTAGCAACATAATGAAAACCATTCAACTCACAGGATTAACATGTTTGTGTCAAGGTTGATACTGCTGTAGTGCTCAAACTAGATCTGGAACAGTCTAGGAAATTCTTAAGGACTGTGAAAAGAGCAGCATCTCCTGCCTTGTTGTGCACTAATGCTCCACAACCATAAATATCAGTCACCATGGCCAAAACTGGGTTATCAATCTTGTGTTTCCTGATTTTTCCAGTGGACCTAGGCCAATATGGCTCCAAAAAAAAAAAAAAAAAAGGTTCCTGTAGTTAAGATTTCTGAAAACCACCCATCAACTATTTCTACCACAGTTCACTTATGCTTAAGAGGCTGTTTGTATTCAAAAAAGGCATACAATTTGTGCATAAAATATCCCAATTCCTTGCCTCAAAAGTCTATTTGTCTCCAAACAGGCAATGTGTCATCATCCCTGCGTGTTCATATGTGTCATGAGAATGACAAACAGTGGTCATTTCATAGATTTTCCTAGAAGTTCACAAGGGATCCAAGTTGTTCTTAGTTAGAATGGATCCTAGTGCTGAATTACCTTTTCAGTGCTATATTTAGAACAAATGGCTTCAAAGGAAACTCATATCCATCATGGTATTGTCTGAAAAGTGGAGAAGTAATGGCAAGTGAACAGGTGTACTTAAAAAAAAAAAAAAATATCTACAAACAAACCAACTCTTAATCATGTTTCCTCCTGTCCATACTGGTTGCAAAGAAAATCCCTCTCTAAAGTTAATATTAACGTATTAGATGGGTTGGGCAAAATCAGGTCCTCACTCAGTACAATTCAAGTTTTCAGCAGCTTTGACTTTATGAAGTTAACTGAGTATCCTCAAAATCATTGTCTATTTAAGCATAAAAATCCTTCCCGTATAAGTAGGACTGGATGTTCACATGTAATATTGTGTTTTAAAGCTACTCCAACTAAACCCCACTTGGCCAGCATTAAGGTGAAATTCAGAATATGTTTTTTTTTTTTTTTTGCACAGAATGAGGACTGGGATTGTTTTAATACATTTATGTCACTTTAAAAAGGGATCAATATGGACATAGGAAACGATATCCATAAACCCTTTCAGAGTTGGCATATGAGTTTGTTGTTTTTTTTCTCTTAAAACAAGACTATTAATCTGAACCTTTTACTTAAATGGTCATTTTAGGTTAAAGGCCAGCAGGGGTCGCTCCTCTCTCCTCTGCCAAGGGCTTTTCTTTTCCTCCTCCCCATCCTCGTGTGCTGCATCATCGTCTGGGGAGACGGACAGCAGCGCATGATCAGTCCTGAAAGTCATTCCCTCTGGTGTTGGCAGGGCAGGTGGAGAAGCAGGGGACGTTGGAAACAGTGAGGGAAGTTCATCTTTTATTTGTACTCCTTCAACTGTTTTCCCCTCCCTGTGGCCCTCTCCTTGATCCACTCCGCTACCTTCAGCTTTGCCTGATAAAGTGGATCCTGTTTTGCCATCTTGGGGACTGCACTTCTCATTACTTCCCCCATCCAGATCATCCACATACACCAGCTGAGTGTAGGCCATGGCTGGTGTTGCACCCTTTGTTCTGTCTTTCTCAGTCTCTCTTTCCTCCCGCTCTGTATCTCTCCCCCTGCGCCCCACTCTTGGCTCATTCAGGTCCACACCAGAGTCCAGACTGGCATCATTGCTGTTGCCATATTTCCCACTGTTATTATCTTGCTGTCCTCCTGAACCTGGTGTGTTGCTGTGGCATCCTGCCCGTTGCAGGTCGATGTATGAGTGGCGGATGTGAGCATTGGAGCGTCCATCCAGTGAGACAAACCAAGCTCGTGGGTGAGGCAGAGGTTTCCCTCCTCTTAGCTCCATTAAAGTTTTTTCAGCCAGCAAAGTGTCCTCCTTGTTTATTTCAACAAGAGCAGTTTCCCCCAGTGCTCCTGGAATAGAGTCTGACAAGCCAAGGCCTTCTCCGTCACCGTGGCTGGTGTGAGTTGTGGTGCAGTCAGTGAGGGTTTGCCCCAGAGGCTGCTGAGAGTGTGAGGCGTTGAGCTCAGCTTGGATGGTCTCTAAGTCACTCTGCTGGTCAGTCTGCAGCAGAAGGGCCTGACCAGACAGAGGATGCTCCCCAGGAAGTCGCATATAGTGCGCTGGGATCACCAGCGTGGGACGCACTCTGGAGTATCCTTCTCCTGCACTCAGCAGATCTACAGAGCCACAGCAGAGCAGCTGGCCTGGCCGAGAGAGGGACTGGGGGTTAGGATCGCTCTAGGTGGTCCACAGAGCGGGACAGGAGGTGGTCAGGAGCCCTGCAGTCACCTCCCTCCCCCCTGCAAGGGGAGTGAGGAGGAGAGGAAGGAGAGATGCAATCGATAATCCCAACACTACTCAGCTGTGTAGCAGACACCTGGCAGTGATTGGATGATGACAGTGGCTCGGAAAACTGGTTGCTGGATGAGCAGACTGAGGTGTATGACTGACGGTAGCCTCTTTCTGTCCCAGATGAAAGGGCAGTTTTCAGCTGAAATGTCTCTGCAGACTGCCGGTAATCTCTGCTGCGAGGTGTGAGATTGCCGAGAGATGAGCCATGGTGGCTGTGGTTGCCAAGAGAAGAACGGCTGCGTTTGCTTTGCTGGATAAAACTCTGTTGATGCTGATTGTCTTGGCGCTCATAGGAGGATGGTTTCAACATTGGAGTGGTCATGTCAGGCTCAGTTGCTGTGGAAACGAGCTCCAACTGCACCTACAGACAATAACAAATTTAGAAGTCAGAAACTTTTTAAATCATCCCAGTAAATAGATGCAATAGACACAAACCCAGGAGAGCATGCAATAAATTACAAACAAGTATCATGTACATCTCTGAGAAATTCAGCTGTGCTTTTTGGTCACCACATGCTCACCTTTAATACATAATCTTCCTAGTTGAGGTTAAAAACCTCATGTTTACAATACTCACAACATACAGGAACTCAAGCACCAAAAATTCTATTCATATTCCACTTCACACAGAGACTGTCCAACAAATCTGCAAAAAAAACTCCCTCCATATGCCTCTTTTGCATACCTTTCTCTGCTCACACTAACCTAAGAGACGCAGTGTAACATGTAAGAAGGAATCACGGCCCTTGATCTGAGTAATTTGCAGGCTCAGAAACACAGAAGCCTTAAATGTTTTGTTTGAAAAGGACTACGGATTCATATCCATTATACTACAAGCAACTGTTATACTCTCAGCAGCTTAGACAGACCTCATTGCTGATGAGGTTCAAGTGGGACATAGAAGTGGCTTGATCCCTCTTACTACCGTCCACTCCAGTGGACAGTGTGAGTTTGCGATGAGACCCTCGTGGTTTCAAACAACGGCGTCTGGGAAACACGGAGAGAGAGAAGAGATTATAATTAAAGCAATATGAATTCAAAGTGGCTATTTTAAACGTTAACCTGTAACACAAAACAAGTTTTTCTTTGGACCATGTTTCCTCTACTTATCAGTGCTAAGGCTTAACACTCACTAATCTTGCGCTGTAACCCAGATAGAATATGGGCAGCTAGCTACCTATTGACTTATGCGTTAATGCTACTGTCAGACAACAGTAGCAGAAATGGGGCTTGACTGATTTCAATAAGCGTGGATGATGCAGAAAGTAAAGATATTTAAAACAGGACTCGTTTTTAACATCAAATTCAATGTGTCACACAAGCTTTCATACTTTTTTTTTACACTGAGAACTACTATAGGGACGTAGACTGTCACAATGAAAACTACAGAGCCAAAGTCACAAAGTCACATTTTGACAAAATTGTGTAGCATCAATACTTTCAAGACAGTGCTTTTAATTCTTAATTTGTCTGAAATCTTGTACATAAGACATATTTCAGTTGAAGGGCAGACAGTTTTACACACCTGCAGTAGTATAACAAGAGGCACAACAGGCACAGCAGGATGAGAGCCATGCCTCCGAGTATGGCCAACAGAAACACAGTGTGGTATGTGCTGATGTCCCTCGCAACTACCAGTCCTAATGGAAAGACATGCAATGTAGAAAAAAAAGAGAAACTTCAATAATAGTTAAAATTGTGAAAATATAAGTACTTTTTTTTCTCCTTTTACTATTTGTTAAGACTATGACTGTAAGACTGACTACATAGAGAATGTGCAAGTATGGCCACATCTATGACATCCCAAGAAATGTGCTGCATTTTGCAAGGTATGTAGTAATTTTGCCAGCGTAATTTCTCACCTGAGTGTAGAGGAGACATGGCAGCAACCCAATACCCCAGCTGGGGAGCAAGATAGTTCAGAATAAGCTGGTTACTCTCCCTTTTCACAGTAGCCCAACCGCTCTTTATCCAAGCGCCTGCACACAAACAGACACGCACACACAATCAAAGAGCTTGAAATTAAATTTCCCTAAAATGACTATGTTCTGTGTCAATAACTTTACAGAGTGAGTTAGTGACAAAGTTACAACTGCATGAGCTGCAGCAACTCCCACCTGACTCTCCCTAATTAGCTGTGTACAAAGAGGCACTCTACTTAGTGCTTTCACAATAGGAATATGCTGATGGTGACTTTCTGTCATCCAGGTCACAGTAACTCTCACAGGCTTAAATCAAGGCAACTGGACTTCATTTTTGTTCTTGAAGACATTTCATCTTCCACCTAGAAGGTTTTGTCAGTCCAAAACTGCCTGGTGGGGTGTTTATAAGTTTAAAACTCCCCACCAGTCATGTAAATCATTGATTCCCCCCATCACTACTGTGGGTCATCTATAAGCAGACTGTGTGGGGATGGGCCACATCACGTTCCCCACACAAACCGATAACTGCTGTTTGATTCACATCACGTTCTGGAACACAAACGGTCTGTTATCAGAACTTAACACCACCGGGCTGAGAACATTCCTACTAAGACAGAAGAAAATGAAAAGGGGCACAAGCACACAAAGATAGCACTTCAAACCTGCAGATATCCAAACTGGGCCTTTGTCAAGTCAGCCAAGAAATTTGGGAAAAAAATACCACAACATTAAACAAGGAAAAGAAAGAGAGGCACAAAAATGTCATCACTCCATACAAGTCAGAAGCGTCTGAGAAACTCCAAACACATCATACTGATCCACTTCAAACCTGACACCAGCCTCAGACAAAAACTGGTTCATCCTAAGGACAAGGCACCCAATCAGAAACTTAGTGGCGATTGCACATGCAGTCCAGCGCAGTGAGGGGTGCACGGACCAGTACATTAAAGAAACTAAACACCACCACCACAAACACATAGCACAATACAGTAAAGGTGGCTCATCAGGTCAAGAGTCAGCAGTCCACCTGCATCTAAAGGATAAAGGATACTCCTTTGAGGATAATGATGTACACGTTTTGGAAAGAGAAGACCTGATTGTTTGCAAGAGGAGTAAAAGAAGCCACAGGTCATTTATGTCTGACAGCAGTAAAAAAAAAAAACTGATGAGTCACAGGAGTGATGGGAGGGTCATTTCATTTCCATAAAACTTCAACAGTTTATAAACTCAAAACCTCCTGTGAAGTGACAAAGCCTTCTGGATGAAAGGTGAAATGTCCTCAAGAGCAAAGAAAAATGTCCAGTTGCCTTAATTCAGGCCTTGGAGAGTTCACAGTAAGAAATCAAAATTAGAAAAAGGAGTTGCACAAAAACAGTTGTCTCAGTTGCTTCACTAAAACATCTGATGGTGCAAACTGAAACATTCAACTGGGACAGAACAGTCTTTTGCACCGATGATCCACTGTTGTCTCAGTCACACACATTTCTCTGTATGATGTGAACTTTCAACACATTTTGACAACTTCTTCAGAAAAATGAATTCACTGCTTTAGATTTTTTCATTGGAGGACCTGAAGATACTTTGATATCTGGAAACCCAAACCTCTTGAATCTGAAGGGACAATGTGTTTCAGCAGTACTAAAATCACCCACCAGGAGGCAGCATGCAAACACCAGTGGGAGCCTGTGAAAAGACAAACCCTAAACAGAATGCTAGCTCCTGCACTGTCAGTAGAAAAAAGAAAGAAAAAAAAAACAATAGTACAAAGCCAAGAAAATGATAGATTGGCTACAATAAATCTACTATAAGAGAAAAAAACAAGGAAACGTTCAGTTATGCCTTTGTACATGTGAACCTCTGGGTCTCACGGCTATCAGGGTGAGAGCTACTTTGTTTTTATGTTTATCCACACTTAAACAAGTTTCTCAGGAACTTGCACTGACATTACGAATGGAGGAAACCTAAAGGGACCGGGGCAGATTAAAGAGCAAAAACAAATATGCAAAGCATGGTGAGAGGCATAACATCACAAGCACAGGAAACAACAGGGAACAGACAAGGAGGAATGGAATTAGAGATAAGAGAAGAAGAGAAGCTATGTGATTCAGCACCTCTCTTCCACATACACACAAACATCCACATACATCGATATTAAGCCCAGATTCACCTTGGTCCTGTCTTAACTGTTTCCACAGGGGACTCCTCTAAATGCGTGACTGACCCATTTAATAGCGACATTTAAGGTCTCTGTTCCCACGCTTCTTCACAATACAGTACTGAAAAACCTGCAACTACGATGACTATGCAAACATTCAGAATGTCAACACAGCATATATATGCCATTATTTATCCTCTTTGCTCATTCATGCAAAGTCAACAAAACCAGCTATAGCTAAGAGTCGGCTCATCTGAGGGAGCTGCATTTATTCGCATCAACAGACTCCGATCAGAACGAAGGCGTGTCTGTGGATCACATGCACACATGCAGCAGGTGAACTTGATCTGTTTGTATATGACATCATTTTTGCTCCATGCTTGCTTGACATTCAACAATATGAAAGGCTGTCAGTTCTACATGGGAAACAGGTTTGTGAGCGTGTCTCCATGAGCAAGACGGCCATCTTTGTGAGACCACTTTTAACAGCCTGAAACATTCCTCCAAAAAGGCACCAGCTGGATTTTAAAGTTCTTTCTTTTTGCGAGTTTATTGTCCTCTGTCTACCACATTCACAACCACGCGTATGAATTTCAAAGATTTAACTGTTCCGACTCTCATTAAAAGAGTAAAGACATTCTGTTGTGTTACTTATTTGGTGGGTTGCTTAGGAACAACAGATGCAGCCTGGAGAGGGGTATGGCCTGTTGTGGAAATACTCTGCTACAGGCTGTGCTGAAGACACAAGTGAGTCAGCGCATGCAAGTGTGAGTGTGTGTTCTCTTCAGCTTTTATCAAAGCCGCTTTTATAATCTCTGCATGTTGATACTTTGAAGCACCTTAAATGCAGCTTCAAACGTGTCCCCCTTCCCATTGCAAATCAAAGCTCAAAGCTTACCTCTCCAGGCAGGACATGTGATGTCCTGTGGATTATTTTGAGAGATCCTTCAAAATGCCTCAAAGAAATCGCTAAATATTTACTGGCTTAATACAGTGTTCCTGTTTGAAAACAAACAGGTGGAATATTCTTAAAGATAACTATTCTTAAAAATTGAAATAACCTCATCATGCATATAGCTTGTGTTAAAAAAGTTGACATATCAGACATCTTCGTCACTGTCATTATTCCTGCTATGAAGTCTGACTCAACATGTGGGGAAGCCCTTCATCCTCTGAGCATCTGTGGTTTTATGGTGCGGCTTGTCATTATAGGAGACAAGGAGGAAAACAAAGGAAAGAAAGAAAACATTTGTCAGCAAAGGTTTTTTTTTTTTTTTTGAGGCTGTTTTTTTTTTCTCACATTGGTTGTCAGGAGTTCCTAACAGTGATGAACGCATTAGGAATTATGCTCCAACTCTGGAGTTCCCCTGAGCCCCATGGAGGGTCTGACAGCCTTTCAGGTTATTGCTTTACTGGTTTAGCTTTCAACTTTGCTGCTTTGGCTCACTTTGCTGTAATAACTTTGGGCAGATATTTTCCTCCATAAAAAGAAAAAAAGACATAAAATATATATCTGTATACTACTGGCACAGCGCCAAATGAAAACTACAGTTAAATTAATAACCAAGGAGTTTTTTTTTTCTTTTTTTTGGAACTGAAATTGATGTAGCACAAAAAAAGAGCAAAGAAAGAAACCAAATGATTGAACACAAACATACCGCCAGACAAATGCTTATGATACTTCCTATACAAGAATAATTTAATTAACAATAAAAATAAAACAGATATTTCATTTAGTCATGAAAGATATTCTTTCTGGCAGACTGCCAGTGAGACCAAGTAAGACTAACATACATACAGAGGAATGTCTTACAGACTCATCTAAGTCCACACAAGATCCACTTCCCATCATTCAGAGCAACCTGTCCATGAAGAATTAGCTGTGTCGCATAGTAGAATGTTTGATAATGCAGATTTAAAATTGATGAAAAAATAAAGCAGAGTCAGGAAGGGCTTGAAAGGGCTGTTTTATGAACCAATAACACAGAGCTCTAAGCTGTTACTTATTCCAGTTCAGGATTTAACTGAGCCTTAGGAGATTATTCATTCATAATTCAAGCTTGTGATGTGTCGCAGTACTTTGATTTGCAGATTAATATGGCATTCCAAGTTGGTCATTTAGTGACCAATGAATAATGTCATTCATCAGTCTAATATACAATCACAAATTTGTGACCTGGCTGCACAGTGAGAGTATGCGCGTGGTTAGTATTAATGCTCCAACTGTGATCATTCCATTAACTGAAATCACCTGGAGTTATGGAGTTGTTTGAGTTATGCTCACACATATCCACCTGAACCCTTTTTTTATGAAACTCATAAAAAAGAAATGATCCGTTTCTCTTTGTACATACCTAAACGCGGGTCAAATCTCCATGCAGGGATGTGATCATTTTCCTTAAGGCTGCTGTCAGCTGGAAGAGGTACAGAGATTGTGATTGGCCCATTTACTTGTAGCTCCACTCCATCACTGGCCAATAGGTGAACAGAGATGGCTGCTACAGGAGTCAACTCAAACTTCTTCTCTGTGCCTATAAGAAAAGCAAACACACAAGCGTAAGAGAGACAAATGCTGCAAAAAGGAAAGGGAGCAGGAGTAATGCGCATGGGAGGGGGAGTGGACACAGAAGCAGACAGCAGGGGGTGGGAGTCCCTTGAACCAGCGTAGATAAAGGAGAGTTGTCAGGGGAAAGAGACAGGAAAGAAAACAAGGGAAAGACAGGAAAGAAGGAAGCAGGATGGAGAGTGAAAAAATCCGGAGATTGAGGTTGGAAAGTGTCACAAAGCACAAATACACCTCTTCTATCTGGAGGGAGAGAAAGGGAACTTTGGAGAGGTACTCAAGTCAAAGGAGAAATAAAGAAAACCAAAAATCATACAACACACATCAAGACAAGTATAGGATTGCACTAAAACATGCATGGAGGGGGTTTATGTGAGAAGAGAGAGCACACATAGGGGTTATTGTGTTTCAGGTCAGATAGAGAGGCCTCTTAAGGTGGTGTCTCTCTGATGTACCACCACTTCAAGGCTTCATTCCCCACCCCCTCTCAGTAGCTTTCTCCCCCGTTGTCTGTGCCAACTCTCCTTTCTCTCTTTTGTGTTTTGTTTTTAAACTATTTGCGCTGGATCTAAGGTCCAACCCTCACCTGTGCCATTACTGCCAAGAATCTGCAGATGGGGAAACTGCTGGATGTCTGAGGGGGAGCTTGCCACGGTGAGAAGAGCGGTCAGGTTGGTGAAGGATGTGTTGGAAGGAAGACTAAGGGCCCTGCGCTGGAAATGAACGCCTGGCTGGCCTCTTAAACCTTTGAGAGTGACAGACATCAAGAAGTGACCAACATGCATTTTCATCTTTGCTATTGTAAATTATTATTAATCCAAGTATTCAATGGATTTTGCCATTTCTTCCGTGATATTTGACAGGACATTTTATGATAAGCATCACCCCAGCTGAATTCATCCAACCATTTTTTTCTCTCTTAAAAAAAAAAAATCATTATAATCAATATTGTCTGACCTAGATGGCATAGGCCATGAACCACAATGCCCCAGGTTTAAATCTGACATCATCTCTCTATTGAGCTCTTTGTAATGAAAGACATAAAATGCCCCAAACACATACTATAATGATAATAATAATAATCATAGTTTTTCAGTTATATATACTGGGTACATGAGGAGCCTTGTGTGACACACAGGATGCATGGGAATATAACCCTAGTTCCAAAAAAGTTGTGACACTGTGTAAAATGCATATAAAAACAGAATGCAATGATTTGCAAATCTCATGAACCCACATATTGCATTTGCAATTGAATATAAAGAACAAATCAGATGTTGAAACAGACATTTTGTCTGTGGACAGAGGACAAGGCCGATGGTCAAAACTGGATGCGCATGATCACTGGGCCCTCAGGTGGGCCAGCATTAAAAGCAGACATTATTGGACATCACAGCATGGGCTCAGGAACCCTTCCAAAAATCACTGTCTGTGAACACAATTCACTGTGCAATCCACAAATGCAAGTTAAAGCTGTTTCATGTGAAGAAGAAGCCAGATGTGAACACAATCCAGAAATGGCGCCATCTTCTCTGGACCAAAACTCATCTGAAATGCTCTGAAGCTAGATGGAAAACTGTTCTGCGGTCAGATGAATCAAAATTTGAAATACTTTTTAAAACCATGGACACTGTCCTGTTAAAGAGGAGAGGGACCACCCAGCTTCCTCTCAGCAGACAGTTCAAAAGCCTTCATCTCTGGTGGTATGAGGTTGCATTAGTGTCTATGGTGTGGCCAGTTTACACATCTGGAAACGCACTGTCAATGCTGAAAAGTACATGGAGGTTTTAGAGCAACATATCTAGACATCTCTTTTAGGGAAGACCTTGAATATTTCAGCAAGACAATACTAAACCACACACTGCATCCATCTCAACAGCATGGCTTCACAGGAGAAGAGTCCAGATGCTGAACTGGCCTGCCTGCAGTCCAGACCGTTCACCAACAGAAAACATTTGGTGCATCATAAAACAAAAAAAATATAGCAACGAAGACCCAGGACTGTTGAGCAGCTGGACTCCTGAATCAGACAAGAATGGGACAACATTCCTCTAAAACACCAGGATCTGATTTCCTCACTTCCCAGATGTTTACAGACAGCTATTAAAATATGAGGAGATGCTACACAGTGGTAAACATCACCCTGTTTAAAGCTTTTTGAGATGTGTTGCTGCCATCAAAGTCAAAATGAGCCCGTACTTTCCATGATATCGTAAAATGTCTCAGTTTCAACATCTTATATGTTCTTTTTGTTTTATTGGGAATAAAATATGGGTTTTAGCAAATCATTGCTTTCTCTTTTCTTTTAAATGTACATTTTACAAAGCACCCCAAATTTTTAGGAATTGGTTTTGTAGAATTTTCCAAAACGATTACGCTATTATCTGTCTTGCAAGCGGTTTGTGCATTGTTAAGCCATATTCCATAACGTTAATACCATACCCAGCTTGTGCTTAATCTATTCTAACTGTTAAATAAATGAAAGATAATAAGGAGCTCACCTTTGGAGCTCTCCATCTTTCAGTCCCTAAGAGGAGCTAAAATTTTATAATCATTCATAAAATGGGTCTGAAAGTGAGCCCAGCAGTGTTGTTGCTACTGCTAAAATAATTGTTTGTGTGAACTCTGCCATCCACTTTAATTTGAATAATATTTACAATATAAAGCTGACTTGTAGTTCTTGGTATGGGCAGCCCTTTAAACATAAACTTCTGCTGACACAAAAATAAATACACCAGAAAAAGTGATGTATAAGTATAAAGCCATCACAGACGTTTTTCCAGTTTTCTAGAAAACTTCTTATCTGTTTACATCTAATTATTGCAGCACTTCACACCAAAAATTCAGTGCCAGCTGAAAATTCCTGCACCCTAGCACTAATGGGTCGGAGAGATATCTGGAGACAGAGCACTCTGAAGATTTGTGCCTCGATATATTTAGCCAACGATCCCATGGAGCAAAACAAACCAGGTTACAAAAATTAGAAGCTGAAAGACCCCAAACAACACCAAAGAGAAGTGAGCGCTAGCAACAGCAAAATCCCTTTTGGCCCATGCCTTTGTTTATGAGGGCAACAGTGGTAACCATCAACAAAGCTCAACACATGCCATCAGTGTATCTGAAGTCTGAGGAAGACGGTTGTGCCAGAGGCTGAAACTTTATTTAAACTCCAGGAGCAACTCAATGGGTGACTTCTTTCGTCATTAATATGGACACGAGCACGCGATTATTTTCAGCGAAACGACATACACCATCCTACTGCTGAAAACACCCACTAGCAGACACATTGTGTCCTTATTTGTAGCTGAAAATAGTGTGGAAAAGAATGCACAACTCAGTCCTGTTGAAGCAACATACAGTTCTGTTTTAGAAGTGGACAAGTACAGACATACAGACTAACAACTTGTTTTGGGGTTTGTTGACAATAATTAATATTTCTGTAATGTCTTGCGATACATTCACGTATATGGGGCTTTTCTTGGAGTTCGACTATTTCACACTGAATAAAGTATGTGATTCGCATGCAGGACTAAAAGATGAACAAGATTAAATTCCATTAAAGATTTTTTATTTGAAGAATGGTAAAATAAATAAATGAATGAAAGAATAAATAAAAGCTCAATGCTTTTTTTGTGTAAAAAAAAAAGTCAAATGATCATAAAAAGTTCTGTTAATACAAAAAAAAACCCTCCCTTTTAAATTCAAGAAGAACCCAAATTCCAAAACTCCCATGACATTAGCAGTCCATGTTTCACACGCTAGATTGTTTTAGCACGTTTTACAAGGCAATTCACTTTTTCCTCATCTTCACATAATGCCTGTTATAAATTCAAAGATCAATTAAGGCTTAATGGAGGCAGACTTCAGATCGATACAGTAAACATATAGCCCGCTCAGTTTTTCCTCTGCAATCCTGATGCCCCTCTGATATTCTGCTGCACTAATTATTTGTTTGCTTTTCATTTCACATCATTACTGCCTCTCATTTAGTCTCTCCCCACCATCAACACATTACAGATTAAAATCAATAAAGAAAAAAAAACAAAACAAAACACACATTTAGCTGGACTCAGCAAGGTGATGTCATTGCACGTTGGCTGTGCCGAGTGCACATTCCTGAGTAGTGAGGCAGATCCAGCTGTATACGAGTGTTCGCTGCATTTCTGTTTCTACTAGAGCTCAATATGATCTTGGGGCCTGCAGTATGAGGTAGACTCTCCTATTTAAAGCCTGAAGTTGGTTCTAGAAATTCAGGTGTGAATGTTATTTCCATTCTGTGCCATTGTTTTTGTGAAAGGAAATGACCTTTTTGCTGATCTTGGTGTGTTCCCTTCCTCAACTCTTCTCGTCTCTTTCCTCCACTTCTTTCCCACCTCATCTGTTCCTCCTTCTGTTGGACACTGCTCTGCCCATCCCCCTTTCTCCCATAACCCTTATTCTCTCCGACTGCTCCACCCACTACCCCACCACCCAGCACACTGTATTCTTCCTCTCCTCTTGTTTTTTTCCCCCCTTCTGTTATTATCTTTATTTGTGCCACACGCCAAGGTTTGTCACTCCCCCGGGTGTTCAAGTTCACAAAACATTGTGACAAACAGCGTGTGTCAGACAGGGGACTGGAATACGCTCGGCTCCACTCCGGCACGTGCTACGGACGTTGCTGGGCATTGTGTACTGAATACGTTTATATGTTAATGGAGCCTGCTACATATTTTTGTGAAGGCTTTTTTTCTTTCTTCTCCTTTTGTCTGAAAACACAGCTGACACATTAAATTACTCCTCTGTTGGTCACCAACACATAAAAGAGCCACAGACAAAAGAGACTGAATTAATTTGCCTGAGTAGGACAGCCTTGTCTAATATAATTACACCTGAACAAAGAGGCTAACCAACAAAGACACAATCATGATGATCATTTCTAATGGGAACAAATAATACAGTCTTCTTTCTTTTAATGTCACTTAACAATATAATGTATTTAAAGGGCTCATTTCTTGTTTAAACCTAAAATTTATTGGAAAATGAGTGAAACTCCAATTATAAATGTGTAGTTAAAATATAGAGGCAGAAAAGTAAAAAAAAAAAAAAAAGAAGAAGAAAAAAATGCAATTAGCAGCACAAATGCTCTAGTGACTGACTTACACTTACATACTCATAAAGGTTTTAAGAGGGTGAACAGTCAACAACTAAATGACTAATCATTTTTCTTCAACCCAAAGTGCATAGCTAAAACAGGTCAAACTCTCTCAACTTTTGGGTTCATGCAAACAAAATCTTCAGATGGTCAGATTCAAACTTCCTTCTTACTCTTGAAGATGAAAATAGAAAATCTGACCACAGCTAAGTTAATAGTAGCTGTTCTGGAGCTTTCCATTAGATCTCATAACTTTCCTCAGCTGATCGAGTTGGACCAGTTGCCAGGGTATCATGAACACCAAAATGTCTATTTTCATTAGCACTTCAAACATGCAACTTTTATACTGAAGATTTCCAGTTTCTTTGGCCTGGCAAGCAAGCTTTTATGTGATCAAAATCTCCAGAACAGCTATTTTAGGAAGATTTCAACCACTACTTTTATTACCTGAGTGGATTTTTTTTTTTTAACCTATAAGTTCTTTTTAAAGTGAATACATCTTTTTCTTTGAGCTGCAAACAATATCACATCTTTACCTTGTAAGCTTGATACAATCTCAACAACATCTTCATAAACCATTAAGGTAGCAGCTCTTTCTGGAAGCAGATCCAGGCTGATGGAGGAAAATACTAGAAGAGTAACAAAACAGAGTACACACTGCATTAATTGACAGAATAATTAACTATAAAATTAGAAACACATAAACTACCTTCCCACTTTATTGACCACTGTTGGACATAAGTCATAAAAGCATCCTTCTCCATTTTCAACAGCCATGCTTTCATCCAGTCTGCTATGCAGGACAGAAGTCTGACCCAGCAAACCACACTTCTTTCTTCTTCCTTCCTTCCTTTCACTCCTTCATTGTTCAGAACTGGTAAGCGTGATAATCCAATTGGCCGCCGTTCTGTTGGCTCATAATAACTCTCTCAAAATCCTCCCCACTGCCACACACACACACACGCATACACACACACATACACATACAAAATACCTCCCAAGAGTCTCTAGTCAAGAGTGTGTGTGTGTGTGTGTGTGTGTTAGTGAAAGGAAAGCTTAAGCAGCCCCCTTGCTGGGTTTTGGCATCTAGTGTAATAAATTAGTAATGGAGCACTCCACTCATTAGCTCACACACCTGGCACAAACTTCCACAATTTCTCTTTCATGGATGCACACAAACTGGAAAATCTGATAAAACCTGCATGTATACATTTCAGAAAGACACTTTCCTTCTAGATTTGAGTAATTCACATTTAACCTTATATATTCTAAAATTACACAAGCAAACACACACTGAGGTACACACACCTACCAGGTAATTTAGAGGGAGTCCAGGGGACCGAGTTTGGCACATATCCCTGTTTAATTGCGGTGACAACCAGTGGCGTCCCAAGGTGGTAGGGAAAGTGCAGGTAGGTATTGCCATCAGCTGATGAGGTTTCCGTGGTTACAGAAGTGTGGTTGGCGAAGAGCTGTACAGTGGCTCCAAACAGAGGCTGGTGAGTGCTGGCATCGCTCAGATGAACCTTCAGAGTCACCTCTGTGAACACACAGACAGTTCGGTATTTATGCAGCTTCTGTCAGGGTTGGTGTAAAAAAAAACAAAACACTGCACATAAAGCCTCAGCCACAATGAAAGGGTGTGATAAACAGACACGCAACACAGCAGTGTTATAATAACAGGCATCTAAAATGCAGTCATCTCATTAACTGGGTTTAGTTTTAGTGCCAGGCGCATGGCCTCAAATCCCCATCCCAGGAAAAAAGACGGCCGTCTGGCCATTTCCTGGACTCGTGCCAATGGCACTTCCCATCAAACACAATGGACCATTTCCCTCTCTCACAGAAGCCTTGGACTCTATGGGAAAAACAACTGTACATATAAACACCTACTCTTAGAAACTGAGGAACTGTTGTGACAACACACCGGTACAAACCTTTTTTTCCATTAATAAATAATGTATATCATTAATTGTCAAGCTAAACCATGTCAGAGTATACAATACTAAGTCAGTTACTGTGATGAACATGCCATGAACTTTAGAAATCAATCTCCAACTGCTGCTGGACATCTTGGCATGGAATATATCTGGAGCCATCGGAAGACTCCCCATTCTAGCTCCAGCCAGTTAGAGAGCGAGGAATGGATTGATGTCACCTTGGAGAACAGAATCTCATGGAGCAAGGATGTGTGTCTGTAAACACAATGAGCTACTCCACTATTCAAGTAACTAATTTTTTTCATTCCAAATTATTTTTAATTGTCCCCTGTTCTCTATAGGACAATCTGCTGCCCATGTGTCCAAATCCATACCTTTACCTGTGTTTGTTGTCTTTTCTTTTTCATTTATATTCTTAGCAAATCACAGCAAAAAAAAAAAAAAAAAAAAAAAAAAAAAGCATGCACCGCCGTTTTATCCTTCTGTCCATTTTCAGATAAACAAGTTGTGTTTTGGTTATGGTTATGTTTCATTTGTTGAGACCAGTTGGGTGACAACGTTGCCGTCAGATTGTGTAGTATAATAACAGTGTAATACCAGTCATGTCCCATCACGACCAGCACCCTGTCCCATTATGAAAATAAATCTAAAGCTGTCAAGAAAGGGTCATTACGAAGGAAAATGTTCTTGAGATATGCCTTCCCTATTTGGTCTGGACTGGTTTGGTTTCATCGAGTGCCTTTAAAACCAAATTATTTCTCTAAACCTTTCAGGATGGATGCATATCATGCATCAACCCCTCAGACCTTAAGAAACATTTGCATGGTCTTACGAGCATTGTTGTATCATCACATTTTTTTGTATAAATGTCAACATTTTCACATGAAAAATGCATTTATTTCTTTAACATTAATAAGTGGTAAGTTTGAATTCAATGAACTGGTTTTAGCTTTTCATGAAAAAAAAATCGTCAAAAACTTTTCATATAATGGTTTAATTTTACTTTTTATACATATAAAACTTTTTTTAATTATACTTTAAGTAAAGTGGGTTAAAACTGTAACCTGGTCACACAACGTGGTTATACGTAGAAAAAAAGAGGGAAACACACAGAGTGAGTTTGAGACAAACACGTTGCATATTTTGTAAGCAAGATAATTCTTTATCAGGATTTCCTCAAGTCTTGTCTGAGATGACCAAATATTGTGCAGCATAAGGAATCATCATTTAGAAGCAAAGCCAAGTTCTGATTACAGTTTTCTATGTCATTGAATAAGCTTATTAGGTACATTAAATGATATACCCGTGTTGAGACTGGGAGTTTTGAAATTTTATCGAGTTTACGTGATGTGGATGACTGGCAACAAGGGCTGACACGGTACAGATTTGAACTAAGACGTTAAGATATTTGATTGTCTTAAAGGTGGGGTGGGTGTTGTTTTTTTGCAACACTTTTTACAATATTGCCTGAAAACCTTTTCACATTTCCATTGCACCCACTGAAATAAAATGTTTGCAAAAAAAACTAAACATTTTGGTCCAGTCTAGAGGGTATAATCAGAGAAAAACTCTGACCAATCAAAAAAGTGATCATCACTATTTTGATTGGCTGCCTAATACGTCCATCAAATATCACCCCTCCCTCCCTCCCTCCCTATGGTTCATGCAGTCGTGAATCATGTGAAGGCGTGGTTTCGAGGGGTGAGCTGAAGAGGAGGAGGCGGAGCCTTTGGGAGGAGGGAGGGAGTGTATATTTTCAAAATCTCACTTGAGTTGGAGTGCTGGAACCGTTTTTCAAACAACACCTACTACACCTTTAAGATATTGTAATCTGCCTTGCAAACCATGTCTTTGGAGGGCTCACACATAACCAATGTCAACTGCCCATCGAATAGGGTTAGGAATCGAGAACC
Source organism: Hirundichthys speculiger (assembly GCA_018398805.1). Classification (NCBI taxonomy): domain Eukaryota; kingdom Metazoa; phylum Chordata; class Actinopteri; order Beloniformes; family Exocoetidae; genus Hirundichthys; species Hirundichthys speculiger. The sequence goes on along the minus strand of JAGFBZ010002294.1, from coordinate 1,019,661 downwards.
GGTTCCGTGTGTTTCAATTCCATGGAATTGTTTGGCAGTTTATCTTGCGATTCTCTTATTGATTCCAACCAGCACGAATCTCACGTAATTTACACAAGTTACGCACAGTCAATTCCAGAAAGCACTTACGTGATTAAGTTACGTCGGTTTAGCACGCGCATTGCAGTTGTAAACAACAATGGCGCCCACCAGGTTCAAACGCTCCAAAATTTGGCTTCACTTCACCAAAGAAAGATGGCAACAAGGCAACTTGCAGTCATTACAAAGTGGAGATAACAGCGTCGGGAGGGAACACGACTAACATGCAGAAACATTTGCGCACACAACAATAATGAGTGTCGTGTTTTTGGCGCGCTTCGGACCGATGGATCTCAATCCAGATCCAGCCAAGCTATGATCACCTCTGCGGTTACTACGGAAGGCAACTCTGGTAAGTAGCTATCCCACTGCCTCTGTGCTTCTTTGTAAAACACGCTATAACATTAACGCTGTGCTATTAAACGAATGGCTTCTGCATCACATTTAGAAGATGACCGTGATGAGAGAGAGAGTCTGGCTGGCTCAGAGGCTGGCAGCACTCGCTCCTGCTCACCACCTACTCTAGCTTCTCCTTTCGTTGAGGCAGGTCACGTATCCTTCCTGAAAAAGCAGACATGCATATTTTTCGGCAAAATAATTGTTAATTCTTCATAGTATTTGCAGATTTGCACTATGCACTGTTCCATTGTATTTGATAGAATTTATGTTTCTTTATTATTTTTGAGTGCTTAGTGAGCTCATATATCCTTTTAAAAAGGGAGATTTTTTTTTCATTTCTATTAGGAAAAATCTGTTAGTAAAATGTTACACATTCTTGTGTATTTGCACAGTTACATATTACAACAGTTAACACGTTATCTAGGCTTTGGGCCCTTTTGACCTTGCTGTTGAGTTTGTCAGATAGTGACTTCTAAGTAAAAAAAAATTGATGCTAATAAAACTGTTTGTCATTAGACAAATGACAAGTCATTAGAATCGATAAGAGAATCGATAAAGAATCGAATCGTTAAACAGTATCGATAATGGAATCGGATTCGGTAAAATCTTATCAATTCGCATCCCTACCATCAATGGCCAATTTGTCTCTGATCTGAGGGATCTTTCAGAAACCTTAAGAATGCAGCATGTCAACAATGACAAAAATGAGCTCAAAATCTTGTGGAGTGAACATGTCATAAGAATGTTATTTCTAACTCCACCCTGGTGAGTTGAAAGTTAGGCAATTCATATTTTGTGAGTTCCAGCACATCACACGCTGGAACTAAATAAAAAAAAAAAAAAAAAGACATTTTTTATCTTTTTTTATCTGAAAGGTATGACAAAAACCAACTTGGCAGAAATATACTATATTTTTACAAACACACAAAGCCACACTGGCCCTCTGTCTTTGCACACATGACAATTTGGGCCCTGTTTCATCACCGGCTGCAAGTTGACCCACGGTGACCTTTCAATTACAGCTGAAAGGTTTTCCCACCTTTCTCACTCAAACACCGCCACCTCCCCCACACTCACTGAAACTAAATTTTGTCATAACTCTTCCTTGAAACCTCACCCTCTGTGACACATGTTAGCCCCCCCCCACCACCACCACCACACACACACTTAGGGATCCTTCGGTCAGAGAGAAACCGCTACATTGATCTGAAGAGGAGAGTTCAGCCACAGTGCAGGCCCCACCTAAAAATGGTGCCAAACAAATGTGTGGAAGGTGCCGAGTGCAAGGCGAGATTTGGCAGAGCAGCATGTCAATCTCAAACAGAACACATGATTATCTTCTGGTGTGAAAATCTGCTCCAAGCCTTCCCTTCATTCCATTCTTTTATTATTACATTGCTGTCACAGCAGAGGATTGCAAAACAAGACTGGATCTCCCCTTGACAGAAACTCTTCACTGCCTAAAGATTCATACTATGTTTGTGCATGTGTGTGTGTGTACGTGCGTGCGTTGAAGAGATCGTAACCTCACTTCCCGTCCCACTCCCACTGATAGGCTGCTAGGGGTACCAGCTGTGCTCACTTAAAAAGAAAAACTCTCGTGGGAGACTCAAGGTTGACACACACACAGACAAATTCAACAATCCCCTCCCAGTCCTCATCCAATAAATCAGAACTGCGGTGACATCATCGTTAAACAAGCTGGGAGTCTCTGCTCCAACATACAAGAGAGAGAGGAATCATGGACCAGAGGATTAACCCAAGACCTTGATTCTACTGGTAACCTCCATATCTGCCTCTTACTAACTTATTTCCTATCTGTGTATTGAGCACCATATGGAGAATAAAGGCATCAAAAAACTGCCTGACCAATGCTGCCAACACTGACCAAATAAACCCAGTGACAGCCGCCAAAGCCACAGGGTGCTTGAGTGTTTGGATGCGAGCAGAAAGAAATGCACCTGAAAGCAGAAAACAAGAATGATAGATTGAGTGTGCGCATATTGCCTCCTCTCTATGACTTGAATTAAGTGTCAGAGATGCCAATCATTTCAGCACCAGCTAACTGGAGAGTCATGAACTGGAAATGGATGGAATGGATGGCCTCCAATGGGTGTGTGAAATGATCCGGTTCTTCCAAACAGAAGAGAGGAAGCTGAAGGCCTGTTTGTACACTGAGTGTAACAGTAGCATACACACTAGCATTCACTGGTTAACTATAATCAGTGGTTTGTCACAAATTACCAGTTTAATGTGTCTGTGCAGCTGCAACAACCAAAGGTTTAGCATGTTTCCCTGATATCCATACTTTAAATTGTTTAATCCATTTAAATTATTGTCCTGGAAGACAATGGGTTTGCCATAACAGTTCAATTAGATGATGCCAGGATAATGACTGTAGCCAACAATCATTTTAATTTACAACAAACTAATAATTTTCTCACCTTAAAGACTGTAAGCAGGGCATAAAATTAGAATTTTTACCAAGTAGCCCCTGGCTACCAGGTTTTTGAAGTTGGTAGCCAGCTAGCAATTTTGGTCGCCAGTGTTTTTCGTCGCCCCATACGCCCCCGTAGACTGCTGACATTATGATGGACGCTCCCAGCATGTTAAGCAACTACAGCCAGCTCTTTTGTTTCCTGTGTGCCATTATTGGACAAACTGATCAATCCAGGTGTGTCTGACCATTGCTGTGAGGTCAGACACACCTGGATTAATCAGTTTGTCAATTAATGGCACACAGAAAACACAGCAGCTGGCTGAACTTCAGGAAGTAGCGCAGCTGTGCATTAAGCCACGTTAACATAATGTGAACATTCATTATAGCCTAAATGAAAACACAAAAGGGGTATACATGAAGAGTATTTATTTGAAGGGATTTGCATATTTTTTGTTCATTTAACATTGCTTGTATTTACATTTACATTTGATTTTCATTCTACACATTGTTTTCATTTCATAATGCTCTTTTAGTTTTCATCTCATTTCATGTGACTTTTCTTTACAATTTTTAATGACTTATTGTACTCATTTGTAGCAGACTTTGCATTTTTTTATGACTGTTTTGGAAGGAGTGTATTTGTGGACTGGTCCAGAGTTTATTTTACATGAGAGAGGAGCACAATCCTATTCTCTGTAACAATCTTTTATTGTCCCTCATCGGATCATGTCACACACTAACCTGGCGACATCTACCACCTACAGTACCTGTAGTGGGCTACTGCTGTGGCAGTTATCGCGAGGCAAGTGACAGATCTCAGATTGGGAATGTTTGTTTTTTTTTTTGTTTTTTTTTAACTCCGCCCGATGCGGTATTATTATTTTTTAAATAACGCAGGTTAAAATACAGGAGATTTATGGGAAAAATACTAATATGGGAGGACGACAGGAGAGAGGAGTAAAATACGGCAGAAATCATGTAAAGGAATGGTTTTTTTTTTTTAAGTTGATGGTGGATTTTGTGGCCCTCGCCACTGGCGACAAGGCAGAAAAAAAGGTCGAAATGGTCAAATTTGTCACGATTTTATGCCCTGGGATATATTAAATTTCAAGATAAGTGAAAAAATACCCATTATTACAGATTACAGGGCAGTTTAATGTGAAAGTGGAAACAACTACTCATTCCAGTTAGTGCTGGGTGATATGGAAAAAACGCTGGAAATCACGATATGGACTATTTTATATCACGATAACGATATATATCACGATATACCATGATAAAGTATGTTTTCAGTTATTCTCTGAAAAGTTTGACAAAAATTTCATTGCTTACTTTTCAACTTTATTTTGAAAGGACATTTAGCTGAACTGTCACAAACATACATTTTAGTGCAGCAAAAACAGGTAGGTACAGAGGTACAGTAGCTTTCACATTTTTTTTAAAGTGCACAACAGTTTCTGAGAGGAAAAACACATTTTTGCACTGAAGTTCAGCTATAAAAAAGAAACACAAATTATTTTTCAACTTTCTGAAATCTGTAACCTTGTAGTGCAAAGTTTGCAAACCAATATAAAGTGTCTAAAGTAAACATCAGGGTTGAAGAGAACTCTGTTTAAGGCATTAACCATGAATAAAAGTGCAAACATAAAAGGCTACTTTGTAGAAGTAGATATGTTTCTATCAAATTTATCATTGCAGGTTATTTATTACATATTTGCTGTAATAATTGATAAAATTAGGTTAGAAACGATAGAAGAGAAATGGCACGATATACACTTTTATATTGTCCCCACGATATGTATCGCCATATTGCCCAGCACTAATTCCAGTGTAGAAGAAATAAAAAATCCTAAAAAACAGGATTTGTTTATTCCCATGACACCCTGTACAAGGATGAATGGACAGCTGGAGGTTTGGTTTTTAAAAATAATTCAAAATTACAGCATAGCCAACCTGAAACTCCCGCCAATTATATTCCTTCATTACATTGATAAAATGGCAAAAAAGAAAGAAAGAAAATAAGAAAAGTTGGATGAAGCGCTGACCTAAAATTTTCTGACAAACAAAAGATGAACTTAAAGACAATTACTTTCAAAAATAAAACATTCTAACACCAGGGGTTATATCTGGGGAAAAAAGTTGTCACAATGAATGTTATAATATGTTACAGTATGTTACAATGAATGTAATGACAAATAAGTAACAGATTAGTCTGGTAAACCATTGAAACAGTATAGAACAAAAACGCAACATCAAATGGGGCAATTTCCCCACCTCAAGCAGAAGCACATGGTTAATTACGAAAAGACCCAGAAATCATGTGAGAACATTGGAAGAGAAGAAGACTAAGCAATAAACACATGGAGACTTGTCTGTCATAATGCAGTAATTAAATAATTACTTACAAAACTGTTTTTTTTTTCGTTATTGTTTTTTTTTTAAAACACAAAAAGCATTATGAATACTGTGTCTGTAAAGAGACCCCACTTTTCATTTAAGCAATGCAGAAACAAGGCAATGCTGTTTACCATGAGAGTTACACCATATGTGCCTTTTCAACTTTTAGCGCCAACACTGTTATACTGTTTTAATAACTTGTTCAGCCACAACAAAAAGACTTTTTTCCTCTTATGCCATTCAGATAAACAGCAAACATGTGTGATAGGGCTCTAAAATGATGGGAAATAAAGTGCTTCTTCTACATCTAAAACAAAAATGACTTAAGATTTAGAAGACTTTAGCATAAGAGCCATGTTTTGTTGAACTCAAGTGACACACTGTTGTTTTTAATCATGCTGAATACCAGAGAAGAAGCTCCTCTGTTCTTCTAACTAAGGGACATAAGTGATCCTTCACTCAGGAATCAAGCTATTTCGGGCCTCACAAGCCACAACAGCACTAGTTTGGTTAGTTGGTATGTGTGCACATTGTAAGAGCTGTGTAATGCATTCTGGAAGTGCCATGATGCATTTAGAGAAGCAATTGTGTTGGCAACACATCATTTACAAGACATTATGGTTTGAACTGCTTTATAAAACTGACAAAATATTAAAACGTATTGTTGATCCAAAATAAAAAAACAACTCTGCAACTACATTGATTTTTTTTGTTTATTTCTTGAGAACTGTCTGTTTTCCTTTTGTGTCCAGAGGCAAAAAAAATGTTGTACCATAACATTTTTGTGTTCACTTGCTTTACTAGATATTAAAACGTGTTACAGTGACATGTGATGCAGAACTACTGTGCTGATCTTCCAAGAAAAAATATCCAAAGAAGGGACATACAAATGGTAGAACAGCTCCTTGACATGCCACAGCATGAAATACATGGGGACAAAGGCAAAATATACACAACTTCCTGGTTGAACTAACTGTGCTATTACAAGTAAAGAAACAGACTATGAATAGGCACTAATCCTGCTGTTTTCCCTCATGTGGATTAAACGTAAGACCACACTGTGACGGTGTCAATTCCATTAACTCAGCGGGAGCTAACTGGGTTATATCAACAAGTTGAAGAACAAATTAACTCTCTTCAGATAAAAACAAGTTCTCCTCTCTGGTTAAAACAAGACTGACCTCATCTCATGATCTGATGTGCACTTTCCAAAGTTATGCCGATGTCTGCACTCACATCAGCATCTTGTGATCAGAATCTAACTTGGCTAGCTGGTGACAATATGATTTAATTAGTCCTTTTCCTGGAAGCCCTTGTCCAGCTTCAGCAAAATGTTTGTCTGTTGGAGATGCAACGCCATGCCTATTATGAGCAGCAGTAATGTGAGTGAGATCTATATCTGTGGGTAGATTGTCTGTCTGGCTCCTCTCATCCAAGCTGTTTGCTGGGCAGACCAGGAGAAATCCTCAGTATCGACCTGAACACAACCCCTATGAGACACCCGAAGGTCAATCTGAGACAAAGTGAATGCTGGAAAGGAAGAGAGACAGGAGAAAAAGGCAGGTCACCCAGGACAAGCCTCAAAGTGCCACAACCTTGGTAATTATTGAGGCATCTACACCCCGTTTTTGGAGAGCTTAATGAACATAGCCAGGGACTTACCATAACTTAAAGAAAAACCACTGGCGATACTGCATGTTCCCCTACTTCTGTTTTTGAGTTAGTTATTGCATGTTTACATCCATACTCCCACTATTTACACAACTGTTGAGAGCGGCCCAAATGTAGGGCAGCCATAAATATAAGCAACAGAGATGACTGTGATGTACGAGAGCCTGTGACGATGAATAAAAGTGATGAATAAAGACCAACGCAGCTGCACGTTAGTAGCTACTATGACATGGCAGCTTTGAAGTTTGTGACTGAATGAGATACAAACAGATTTCTGTGATTCATAAAAGCCTTCAAGCTTTGCGTGGGTCTGCTGCCGCAGTGAAAGGTTACACTCAGACAGATCTGTTTTTACTGCTCAAATCTGCCTGAGAGGATAGTAAAACATGCACACTTCACACTCTCTTATGCTGTTGGAGCTGCTGTGACTCTAATCTGCAGATTGAAGATACCTTGCATTATCCTTGAGGGAAAAAAAAAAGAAAAAGAAAAAAAAAGCTTCTTTTTTTCCAATATCTTTTTCTGGTGATGAACATTGAATCACATTTTAAATCATACAAAGAATAATATTACCCGGTAGTCGGTTGGCCCCTATTTCTTGTCAGGTTCAGCACACAGACATTATTCCCCATTTTGTCCTTAGCCTCTCGCTACATCAGTCCCTTCCAAATTAGTGGAAATTTGTATTGTTGTGTTCAAAACTGAAAGTTTTCTTATCTTCCAAAAGCCCCAAATACAGCTGTAACGACAGGTTTTGACTGGAGCTGCTACTTAGTGGATGTAATTTTGGCGCTACCCATAGCCCCTATTGGGAAAATAATTTTAATTTCTCAGTATGAGTTACTGACAACTAACATAAACAAATAAGACTGTGTATATGGTGCATGTACAGCATGAAAAAAATGTCAAACCAGTATTGGCCAGTTTCAGGAACTGATACTGGGAAGAGTTGATCAGGCATTTGGATCACCAGTTGATCAACTGGTGCATCTCTAACTAAAACACACACACTTCAGTTTTTATCACAAGTCATATTTCCACCACAATATTTACCAATGTCACTGCCAGATTTCACTCAAATCATGCATGAATTTTTTTTTCTTTTAAATGACCATCACAAGTGTCTAAATCCCAATGCAATACATTGAAACATCTTAATTTGTCCAAAACACAATTAGAACTCAGAAACATGTTGTTTTTTTGTTTGTCTAATATGACAATTAAAACAATCAAAGTCATGTTACAAATCTTCACACTGAGAAAAACTGGACTTAAATTGGATTTGAAATGAATTGTGATGAGTTGGATTTAATATAACTGGATTGAATTGGAATGTATTTCTTGCACTTAACTTATTACATTTTTATGTAGAGTCCCCTAAGATCATTTTTGCAATTAAACTTTTTTTTCCTTTCACTTGCAAAGTGTAAATCCATTTGTGATGGCGGGTCTGGCGTGCCTTTTATGCTATGTATGATAACTTTCAAGTTACTTATACATACCATAAGCACTTTTGCAGTGCTCCTCACTTTATTTGACCTTCAAATAATGGTGAAAAAAGTTTATAATTAGTTGATTTTTGAGTAGTGGACGAACAAAGGCCTAATCAGCAATGATTTTTTTTAAATTCACTGTTTGTTTAAATAATTATTTAAAGAAAATAGACAATATTTCTTTAGTTTTGGACTCTTAAATATTTGCTATTCAAAAAAACAGCAAACTGATTTGTTGGCCCTGGTTCTCAAAATCTGAATGTGTGCTTTGAATCTGTTGCTGTTTTGAGGCTAATTTGCCATGTTTAAACAAGACAATAATTTGTATATAAATAAACGATAAAAGATACTAAAATACACATTTTAAACAATGATGTTCAACATGAAATTGGTGCTTGTCAAGTGTATTTTTGTTACTGCAGGACTTTGGTTGGTTGCTGGTTGCAGAGGCAGGATTGAACCTCAAGTTTCAAGCGGCACGCTCAGCTCTCTCCCACCAAAACAAATGTCGTGTGCGTTTTGAAACAATTTAAATTAAGCACACCAAAAAAAAAAAAAAAAAATGGTGTGCTAAGATAAAACAGATACAAATACACAGAGAAACGGCGTTTCGTAAAAAAAACACAGCGAAAAGAAAAGACAAAATCACAGCGACTGAACTCGCCACTGAATCATCCTGAGGACGTGTTTTCTCATTAGCAACATATTTTTCAACACAGCACCATGGGACAAAGCGTTCTCAAAATGCCCTTTTAATCAGTGCAACAAACATTATACTGTATTAACACTTGGAAGGCCGTGAAGTTTTTTTGTATCGTTTATTTGTAAGGTTTCTCCAGCTAACTCGCTAAGGCTAGCTGAGTTGAGACCAGCTCAGCAGCATCAGAGCTGGCTAACGGCTCCGTTAGCCTCAAAAGCAGCCAGCTAGCCGTCTCCTCTGACCAGACAAGTGGAGAAACAATGTTAAATGCACTTATTATTATTAATGTTATTTTTACCTTGTGTGACCGCGTCCTCGGGTGATGTTTTGGTGGCCGCTTTGGAAACGAGAAATCCCAGAAGGGAGAGTACAATCGCAGCAGTCCTGCTCCAGTCCACAGCCCTCATCACTGCAGATGTGCGTGTATCAAAGCAAACGATTCAAGAAAGTAAGTAGAAACTATTTTTTTCGCCTTCACAAACTCACTGTAGGTCCACAACAGTGTTCATTCCGCAAAGCTGACGACACCCCATGTTCAGCAGCATCAGCAGTCGTGGTTTTTAGCTTGTAAAGCTGTGTTTCTTCTGCACAGTCGTGCATCCCCAACCCCTTCGCCGCTCGGTTGCCTTTTTTTTTTTTTTTTTTTTTCATCCGACTGGTCAGGGTCAGGGAGGAAGACAGCCCCATTCCTCTGAGCCTCAAGCCCCAGAACAGCACCAACAGGCGGCTTGCTCCGCATGCAACCACCCAACCATATATGGGCCTCTGGTGCCACCTACTGGCCAAATGATGCAAATGTCCATTTTTAAAGAATCTCCTCCTGCAAGCATGGCTCCACATTTTCCACGTTTCTAAATGATGGCCTCACCACTGCGCATGCAAAAAATGTACACAAACCAAAAAGAAAAATAATAATCTGTCAGAATACTAAATACATGTTATAAAGAAACACCATTATAATATATAAATCTTTTATTCTGATTCCTTGCATTTGCGTTCACTGGTCATAGTTTTGTGTCACTAAGAAATGCAGAATCTGTCTTTGCAATCTGTAAACCCAGTTTCCAGAGAAGCTTGGAATTTTTTCTTTTCTTAATGCCACAGATTTAAACAGGTCGTTTGTTATTTCTTTTGATCCTTTGTTCAAGACACCAGTATAAGAGAAAATGATTTTCATTCTTCTTTGACCGTCCCTATTGTATTGAGAAAAATGTAAACAACTTACAACAGCAACCCACTCAAAAAAGTTGAGAAAGAGGTATGATTTTTCCATTTCGCTTCATAAACCTTCCTTTGACGATGCTCTTCAATCATGTGGAACCTCAAGATACAAACTGGTGCAGTTTTGCTAGATGAATCTGTCTCAGTTTTTGCTGAATACAGTATTGCAGCAGCTCAGCAGTCTGTTGATGCTGTCATCTGATCCTTTGTCTTCATTATGTGCTGTACGTTTTCAACAGCAGACAGATCTGGTTCGCAGGCAGATAATTGAAGTCACATTGTTTTAAGTTGTGCAGTCTGACACTGTCCTGCCAAAATATCCACAGGCCTCATTGGAAAAGGCATCCTTCTTGATGCTCACGTAAGTCTCTCCGAAATTCCAATGTATGTGTCTCTGCATTAATGGTGCCCACATATGCAGAATGTACAGTAAGATGCATACATGCTACTGGCACTAATACATCCCATACCATCACAGACACTGGCTTTGTACTTTGCTAAAAACAGATCTTTTTCATCGTTGGCACATAGAATATGTTGTCTATTTTTTTCTAAAAGTAAGCTGAAACATGGATTGCATCTGACCACAAAATTCATGTTCATTGTCTTTTTTATTCATTTTACATTAGCTTGTGACCAGATAACTCACTCTGTTTCTGTGCAGAGTTGACATATAGGTTCCTGCTTGCATAATACTGTTTTCAGTTTACATTTCTGGATGCGGTAGTAAACTGTGTTGAGTGAGAATGGTTTGGTCCTCCTAAGCCAATGTGCCTATTCTGACCATGGTGATATGATGGGTTCTCATACAGAGGACTTGAAGATCTCACACATCCAAAAGTGGTTTCCAGTTTCATCCTTTATGTGCTGACATTTCCTTGGACACCATGAGGAAATTACTGTATGGAAATTCCTTTTCACAAATGCGGAAATTCCTTCTCACAATATTATGAGCTATGCATGCTCAAATAAGTTCATTTTAATTTAATTACTTTTAATGACTTGGCAGTTCCTGGTACATAAAACCTTATAAAGAAGTTGTATCATCACATGACTATAGGCTACACATGGTAACATGCCAGGAAACCCAGCAACGTGACCACAAAGCCAAAGTAGAAGCCTGAAAGCATTAGTACGAACAGTGTAGGTAACAAACTCATAAGGAAAAAAAAAATAATAATTTGCAAATGTTTTATAAAGCTGTAAAAGACTTCAATGGAATTGTCAGAGCTCAAAAGCACACATTGCTTAACTTATTTTGCAAGCAGGAAAACTCCACATTAACCCTTTGACAGACTGCTGGAACTGGCACATTAAAGTGTGTGGGTAAAGAAGTCAGTGGAAAGCCTCATTAGTGTGAGGATGAGTTTCAGTTTCATCAAATAAAAACAACTATTGTAATATAAGATAAGATATATGAAACATAATTTTGAACTATGGGAAAAAGAGAGTAATTTTAAGCTAAATAATTATCCAATTGTTTAAACAAATGACTGCACAGTCAGTGGGAACCAGTTGGATCAGTCAACGCATTTCTTGAACAATAAAAAAGGAAGTGGGAAAATCAGACATTTTATTGGCTTAGAATATTACAGAACAATATGACCTGTGTCATTCTCTCAAATTTCCACTTATGGCGGCAAATTTGCTGTCAAGTTCTCAACGCCAGATGGATCCTGTAAAACAAGTTAGACTGCTGTGCCACCATCATCCACAGAACAAGGAAGGAAGTCTCGGTCAGGCTTTCATTTCTAGAAAATGACAGCGTTTGATATTGAAAGTTTTTGCTTTCGTCCAAACTTACTTGTTCAAAAGTCTTCCACAATGGTGACTGGCTGCTCACAGCCGAAGTGCTCTGCTGTCATCATCCTGATGTTCAACAGCTTCTGTGCCTTCTCACAAGGTAGGATCACCTTTTAAATGTACTCCTTTGTTTTAGTGGGAGCAGAATTTATCATCTTTCATTGGACAGAATCTATAAAGAATTATAAATGTAACTCTTAATCACTACACATTTATACCAATGTATTGACTTTTCTTTTCCAGATCCTCACGAAATTGATTATGTTGTGGGCTGCTTTGACAATGGCCCAACCGAAGTACAACTGGAACTTGATTCTGAGGAACTATTTTATGTGGATTTTAAAAAAGAGACAGTCAAATACACCGGACCTCCGTTTGTGCAGTTTGACCCAAGTGAAATATTTCGCGATTTGCACATATATCGTAATGCAGGGAGAAACAAGAATGCATGTTTAGCATTTACAGCATATGCCACAGCAGAAATAAAAGATCAACCAGAAAAGAGAGGTGAGTGCGGCTAGAGATGCACTGTGGGATCATTCATTTCACACATGCACACACACACAAACTGAACACGTAGAATCAACTGAAAAACTAAGTACACCCTATAAACCTGGAGCCTTGTAAAACCAACTTTAGCCGTAATATCATGAAGTAATTTTTTCTGTATCACATTATCAGTCTTTCACATTGTTGTGGAGGAATTTTGATCTACTCCACTTGACAACATTGCTTCAGTTCGTTTACATTCAGGGTTATTTTTGCACGGGCCTCTAAAGGTCCCACAGCAGTTTGTCAGTCAACTTGAGGTCTGGACTCTCACTGGACCATTGCAACACCTTTGTTTCTTTTATCCCTTAGCCATTCTGTTGACGATTTGTTCGTGTCTCTCACGTCAGTGACCTGGTGTGTGACACATTTGTGACCAAGCTTCAGCTGCTAGACAGATGGCCCTCCGTTTGCCTTACAAATTCTCTGATATGCATTTGTGGACAACTCAGTGACTGCAAGCTACAAAAAAAAAAAAAAAAAAAGCCCAAATCATCACCGCTCCACCACTTTGTTTGACAGTTGCTATGAGCCGTTTTTTGCTGATCTGCTCTCTTTGGGTTTCTCCAAACATGGCTAAACATCTCTACTTTGGTCTTATCTATCCAAAAGACATTGTTCCAGATGTTTTGTGGTCTGTTAAGATTTAACTTTGCAAACCTAAGCTCTGCTGTCATGTTCTGTTTTGGAATAAAAAATTTTATCCTGGCAACTTCTCCAAACAAGTCATACTTGTGCTGTCTTTTTCCAATTGGTACTGTCATGAACATTTACATTTAACACACCAAGAGATGCCTTCAGGAGTTTGGGATGTAACTCTTTGGCTTTTTTTTTTCACTCCACAGTCTGAGTCTGGGCTAAACTTGCTGGGATGATCACTCCTGGCAAATCTGACAGCTGTCTTGAATGCTTTCCACTCCTGAATAAACTTTCTCATTGTAAAATAATAGACTTGGGCAGTCACAATTGCTCAATGACTATATCATTCATCTTTGTCATTGTATTAACCCAATGACACCTGAACGCGTCAGACCAGTAAACTGTCAAAATTCAGAGTTTTATAGAGCTGCTCACACCTGCTGATAACTAAGTAATTATGTGCATTTGATTAGCAGCACCTGGCTGTTTCCTGCCCTCTGAATTTCTACAGAAGCATTAAGAGTGTACTACGCTTTTCACATACTATTTCTGCATTTTGACTTATTTTGTTGAATGAACAATGACACCCCCGTGCCCCTGCAGAGGAATTGAAAGTGTATTAGCAAACGTGATGATGATCATGATTAATTATGTCCTTGTGAAAATGTTTCTCTTGTTTTGTTTTGTTTTGTTTTGACCCAACAAAGACCCTCCTGAGAGTGCCCTCTACACTACAGAAGAAGTTGAGTTGGGAGTGGAAAATACCCTCATCTGCTTTATCAATCATTTCTATCCACCATCCATAAATGTAAGTTGGAGCAAAAATGGCAAGCCGCTGACTGAGGGGGTCTCACTCAGCCGATACTATCCCAATAAAGACCAGACCTTCCACCAGTTCTCGACTCTGACGTTTACTCCAAGCGAGACAGATTTTTACAGCTGCACTGTGGAGCATTCAGCACTGGAGACGCCTAAAACGAGAATCTGGGGTGATTATGCATTTAGGGACTACACACACACACACACACGCACACATACACACACACATCTTAGGATTTGTTGTAAAAAAAAACCCAAAAAACTTGACATTATGATTTTTGCTTTCATATGTTGTTCCACAGAACCTGACTTTGGTCATCAAACCCATGGAGCTCAAGAACTGGACGTCTTCTGTGCAGTGGGCCTGAGTCTGGGTTTGTTGGGTGTTGCAGCTGGAACGTTTTTAATAAGTCAAAGCACTCAACAGAAATTGATTCTTATTCCTTCAGAGATTGCTAAGATAAATATATCTAGAGAGACAATTATTTTAGTCTGCAGCTTGGTTCTGAAAGACCTCGGTACAACAGTTATTACTGTTTTCAGATAATTTAAGAATGCATTAAACATTTACTGTCACAATATTGTTTATTATACTTTGGATTACTTCTGTTATCCGACAGAGATCTTTTCTTTAGTACTTTTAGTACTTTTCCCCTTGTTCGGTCTCCTGCCTGCTACACCCGCCCCACCTGCCTCCAGGTCCCCAGTCATTTGTTTCCACTCTGCTAATACAACCCTCCGTATAATTAACTCCAGATTTTACTGTTTGTACCAAAGCTTTGTAGCTTTGCCCTAGCCCTCTCCCCATTTTCACTTACTTGGCAGAGCCTCCACTTTAACTACCTTAAATCATGCAAAAATTTCCTTTTTGTCATCTGCCATCTGTGACATGCATAAGCATCAGTCTGCGTATACACTTTTGCAAGTAATATAGGGTGGCTGTAGCGCAGTTGGTAGAGCGGGTCATCCAGTCACTGAAAGGTTGGCGGTTTGATCCTGGCTCCAACTGTCCACATGCCAAAGTGTCCTTGGGCAAGACACTGAACCCTAACTTGCCTCCAATGGGTCTGCCAGTGCCTTGCATGGTAGCAGCCGCCCACTGTAAACCAGTTTGATGGTGTGGATAAAGTGCAGTCCATTTACCATTTAGTCTCCTGCCCAGGAATGCTCCGGGGTGGGCAAATCCAGTCCTGGAGGGCCGGTGTCCTGCAAGTCTTAGATGTTTCCTTCCTTCAGCACACCTGATTCAAATGAATGGCTCGTTAACAGACCTTGATGACAAGCTGATGGTGATCCATTCATTTGAATCAGTTGTGCTGAAGGAGGGAAACATCTTGCAGGACACCGGCCCTCCAGGACTGGATTTGCTCACCCTTTAGCACATAATGTTTACCTGCACCAGCTGCAAAATAAGACACCAACTGCATGTAAACTCTTTAAAAATGACAACCCAATGTTTACAGTACAATATGTCACAAGCATGTAAATAGGGTTTTTCCTTTTCATTTTCACATTTTAGAATAAAACAGCATGTTTACTCATTTAAAAGTCCGTGTTTATATCATACTTTGATGTACCTGTTTGAATGCTGATCTCAGTGTAAAATCTGAAAATTGTGTTTTATCTTTATGTAACTGTGTGAATGTAAAGCCATAAGTTTTGATGCTAACACTAATCACAAGAACTATTTTTTTCCCAAGAAAATTGATGTGGAAATTAAAGCTGTGGAGAGTTCTTGTTGCTGTGTGGTCCATTAACTGTCTGTCTTCATTGATCAAACAAAATGTGGAAGCATATAACTCTAGAACGCCACGCCTCCTAAGTGCTACACCTACTTAAAAAATGTAGTTGAGCAGTCTGCTGATTCACTTCCTAATTTGTTAGTCTTTTGGTTTGCCTCTTGGTCTGATTTGATTCTCTTTTTCTAGTTTGTCACCATGCTTGTTTTTCAAGGCCATTTGTCATTATTGTTCCTATTTTTTTCAAGTTCACGTGAGTAGCATTTAAATATAAGTGTGTTGAATCAAAGACGAGTCTTAAAATGTTCAAATTTGAAATAGTGTGGCGTGGGAATACATGGTCAGCAAATATGATTCGTGTTGATTCACGTTGGCTTTACATTGCAGATGCTCTGTACGGCCATGGTGTGCTTCGCTGCCAGTTCACCTCCACCAGTGACCTGGTGTATCTGGAGCAAATCTACTTTAACAAGATTCTTCTGGGCCAGTACAACAGCACGCTGGGAAAGTATGTTGGCTACACAGAGAAAGCAATGGAAATCGCAGAAGAGCTCAACAAAAGCGAAAGGTTACTCGAGCAAGAAAAGAAGAATCAAGCGAAATGCAGAGAACACATCCAATTGCTGTTGAAATATCTTTCAAGACCAGGTAAATTACTCCTGAAACTCTTTTATGTTTCAGATTATAGTAGCCTGCAAATAGCATTTATTATACCTGTGATGTCAGTGCTTCACTGACATCACAAGTCTTTTGTCCTGTTCAGGACAAAAGTAGAATGAAAAAAAAGGAACAAGTTAAGACTGACAAAGGTTTTTGAAAAGGAACTTAGAAATAACATGAACTCAAAGTGGCTTTTTTAAATTACAGTATAAAACAGGCTACTGACATTGATGGGAAAGCAAAGGAGGAACCACTTTAGCAAAAGCTTGATCTGGAGGAAGTAATCACATATTTGATAAAATAGAGGTGACAGAAATACATGTGAACTGTAAAATGGATCAGTGAAAATGGAGAGGAACTGAAAACTAGAGTAATAAATTGGAACGTGATTTCGAGAAATCTAAAAGGTATTTGATGGTTTTATGAAAGCAAAGCTATGTTTTATCACTCACAACACAAAGTTGACAGTCATCATTTCAAACAATGACAAGTAACAAAAAAATGAATAATGGACATGATGAAGCTTGCAAATTAAAAGTGTAAGTAATGAAAAACATATGTTAATTGAAAATCTGAGTGATGAATTAACAGCTGAATTGATGAGCATCACTGACATTTTAACTGTGTTGCTCTTATAATCACCACTCATTATATTTTATCTTTCCAACATCCACCACTTGTGCTATCATTACATCATTTACCACTCATTTTTATTTCATCTTGACAACATCCAACACTCATTTTATTTTATTGCTAAAAACTTCACAAGTCATTTAATTCCCAAACACTCGATAACATCTATTGTGATGCCCTGAGTGTCTCCAAAGGCACATCCATGGTATCAGTTCAGAAGGCTCAGAGACACTGAAGTCATTAGCGACTGTGCAGCTGATATCCACCTTTAAAGCAATAAGCCTGTAATGCTTTCCTTGACATCTGGGGATTTTGTGTTTTGGATGAAGCAGATAGCTGACTAACTTTTGATATTGTGACTAAGAGTTTAACGGTTTAATCTAGAAAAATTAGTGATTAACTTTTTTGGTCGCTTGTTTGTTCTTTTTTCTCAAAATATATTTGGTTTGACGCATGAAAACATGTTTTAATTTAAGCGCATACAGAAACTGCATTGTTTGTACAAAAGTGGAATCATTTTCTGCTCTTCTCTCTCTTTTATTTTGACTAGTCAAGCCCTCTGTCAGAGTGAAGTCAATCGAGATACCAGGCAGTAAAGAAAATGTGCTCCTCTGCAGTGTCTATAGCTTTTATCCCAAGCACATCAAAGTGACATGGCTAAGAGATGGAAAGGAGGTGACAACTGGGGTGACATCCACTGAGGAGCTGTCCAACGGGAACTGGCTCTACCAGATCCACTCTTATCTGGAGTTCACCCAGATACCTGGGGAGAGAATTGCCTGTAAGGTGGATCATGCCAGCTTCAGGGACCCAAAGACTTTCAACTGGGGTAAGAGAGTGGCGCAACATGTAAGGTGCAGCGACATGATGAGTCAGTACCAGACCCTGGCACAACCTGCAACCACGTTACATCACAATGCATCACAAATTGAGCTTACTATTCAGTCTGTTGCCTGACTTCCTCTTGCATCTTTTCTCATCAGCTTCCACTGATCATTTTACACACACATTAAAGCCGATTAACCAAAAGTAGCCCAACAGCCCAGCACAGGAACTGATAGAAACATTCCAGTACATGGCAGAAGCATATGACACAGATGAGAACTGCACTAGTTAAAGCACAACTGTCAACATCAAGGACAAAATAAAAGTTCACCTTACAGTCATCTTAATAAATCCTTCAAATTCAGCTGCTTTCTTTTTGTCTTTCAAATTCCTGTTTTCTTTTTTGTACATCATTGTTGACTTATTTCTTACTATCTGTGTGGGAATTTTACTCCAAAATTGTATAAATTTTGTAATTACCATGAGCTCGTATGGTGTCACTTCAACTAATCCATTAAATTTAATTCAAGCTTTGTTTATAATTGTGAAACATGTATGTATAATACATGGATTGCATACACATATGCAGGGTGTGTGTTATAAATTATGTTCTTGTAAAAATGTATATGACACCATACATATACATATGCCTTCACCAAGCCTTCACTCAAAGATGAGACTGCACATCTTGATAATTAAATGTGTATCAATCAAGACAAATATTTGACCTTGTCTTGGTAAATAGATGAGAACTGTACTGATTTAACTGAATGTCCTCACAAGGTTGTTGATGATCACTTCATTTCACCATGGGTGCTAATGCACGTGCAGTGCTTGTGATAAGATGTGAACTCAGACTTGATTTTACAAAGGAAAAAGTTCATCATTATGACAAAACAATGGAAGAAGATGTTTTGTAAATATGAAATTTTACTGTAAGTAAAATGGATGTTTGCTTCCAGAGCCAATGTCTGAGGCTGAAAGGAACAAGATCGCTGTTGGGACCTCAGGGCTGCTGCTTGGTTTGGTCGTTTTCCTTGCTGGGCTGATTGTCTACAAGAGGAGCACTAATGGTAACAAACCTTCCTAAAACAAAGAAAACCTAATTAAATTTAGGGGGGAAAATATATCTGCTACATCTGGAATCTTTCCACCACCAGCAGCATTGGCAACTACCACTTTTACCACAGTAAGACACTTAAGTCACAGCAGATTTATTTCACTGACCTTTAAATCACAGAGCATCACATTAGTATTCATTACCTTCTCATCCATTCAACAACAAATTACTGTGACTTTAAATCAACAGTCCCTGACTCTTTTTTTTTTCTTTTGTTTGTATCCTAGGCCGCGTGTTGGTGCCAGCAAGTTAAATGCTTGCCACTTTAGCTGATGCATCCATCTGATGGATGAACTGATGGATTCCATCAGTCCATTCATTTTCTATACCTTTTTCATCCCGTTCTGAGGAAAAGTCACTCGCTTGATCGCGTGCTCTCTTATGCAGTGTAACTGAAATCTGTGAAATACTTTTATCAGATCATCCACTCATTTTATTTACCTACAGTGGTTCCCAGCAGGAGGGAAAACATCAGATATTCTGTGCGTTGTGTTGGTATAGATGGTACAGTTTTAAAGTGGTTGAAGTCATGCTGCTCCATGCGGCAAGACTTCGAGACTGCGAGAATGGAACTTACCTGGATAAATGAGAATATCCACAGACGCTCCATGAGGGCTTTTTCTGTACACATCGGTGAAAAGTTCCACTTCTGCTGCTCTCCTCACATGTGGAGTACCTTAAGGCTCTTTTTGGACCACATGCTTTTCCCACTATGCAGTCTTTGGTGTATATTTTCAGGAAATATAATATTTCCTTTCATTGTTTTGCTAAAGACATCTGGGTTTATTTGTGTATTAACTTAGATGGCAGAAATCCACTACAGCCTCTACTGAAATATCTAAGTGACCTTAAAACCTGAATGAAGCTTAACTTTATTAATCTTAAAGAAAACAAAACTAATTTAGTTTTAAAAGTCTACTCTGCTTGGCAGGTTCTGCTCCTATTCTTGGTCCTTTTTTTAGATTTATATTTGATGCAAAGAACAGTGCAGTGGTTAAATATAGCTTTTTCCAACTAATGGTGATTTCTGAGATGAAGATTTATGTCACCCTCAGTGACCTGAATAAAAGTTATTCAATCTCTTAATTAGACTACTGCAATATATCCTGTTTAGATATCCGCTTCTTTGCAATGTTTGCAAATAGTTCTGAATATGGCAGCTCTTTTTTTTTAATTTAATAAGCATGATCACATGATTATATCTATCCATTAGTCTCTTATTTTAATATTTATTTTTGTTGACTTGTTGAAAGTTTTAAATGGATTGGCACTATTTTTTTTTTTTTTTTTGTCAGACTTTGTGTACATCCACAAACCCGTATGAGCACTACAGTCAACCAGCCAGGCTGCATTGTTATGGAGGACTTAGAATCATTCATTTACTGTAGACTGGCAGAAGCTGGGGTAACTGGGGAAAACCCACAAAGACAATGGGAAAAGACCCCCCAGCTGGCAGTTAAACTCTTTCTGTGAGGTGACAGTGTCAATCACCAAACCACCATTCTGTAATGGGTGAAATATTTAGCATCAAACAAAGAAATATAATTATCTGAAGGTGGTTTTGACAAAGCATATGGATTGTGAATAGATGTACACAGCTTGATATGCTGCACATAAATGCTTTGATAATTGTATTGTAAATTGTATTTACTGTATTAATTTATTCAAATTAAACTGGCTGTGAATCCTCTACAAGCCAAACATCTGGAGCTAAGTGCTGGTGCAGACTGACCATCATCCCAGGTACGGTAATCCTGAAAGGTTTGAATAGAAGGGGGCCAGAGGCAGATGGGCTATGTGCGTTGGTGAATTTCACAATGACTAATGTATTTTTAAGAAACAGATACTAGATTAACGGAATAATTAGTACTTTTCTTCTCCAGCCTGGCGGAGTCAATATCATGTCTGTGGTATGTTGTAGACACTGAAGGTATCAAGCCATATGGATGGTTACATTCATTTTTATTTTGATAGTGAAAAACTAAAATAAAGTGATGGTTACTGTATTACCAGGACCCTATGTATTTATTAGCCGACAAACTCCTAAATAAAAATAAATGTATTTTTTCTTCCTCCTTACAGAAAAAAAAAATCTTGTCACGTACTTTCATCTCTGCTCTTCTGCTCTTACACATGATCACAGAAGCCCTCAGCAGTGTCTTTTACTTTTGTTTCTCTTATCACATCACATACAAGAGATACAACAACAGACGATAAAGAATTCCTTGTATGTGTTTATGTACTTTTTCTGATTCTGATTCTTAATGTCATTAAACAGTAGTGCTGGAATGCACTAGTGCTTGTTTATGTCATACATGGCTCGTCTTCTACCATGTGTCACCCAACTTCACATCGACCTGTTTTTGCTGTATGTGGAAGTGGCTACAAAGCACTATGACAGATCTCCAAAGAGGCACATCCTTCAAAAGAAGGGGTGATTGGATATTTATTGTCTTACTCCACTTCCTAAAACCTGCTGCTGTTAATTGAGACAATGAAGACATGCTTGAAATTGGACCTTGTTATTGTATCTATGTGATATTTTTTTTGAACATTTAATTATTACCTCTGAAAATTGTGTCAGCTTGTGAAAAAAAGCTATCCTTGTAGCAAATTCATCCATTTTTAAAAGTAACTGAGGCAGTCACTTTTGGATTTAAAAGTGTCCTGTGAGACAGCGCGCAGGGTTTAATTTTTCCCAAGCTTCTCCTCATGATGCGCCTGCGTCCTGTAAAATGAGCCGCTTTGGATTTTATTTTATTTTTCTCTTTTTATTAGTGAAAAGCCCGAGTCTGATTCTCTTCGTATGTTTCGCCATTTATGTTTACATGCATTATAGGACGCGATGAGAAAGAGAGACGCCTGGTGAAAATATATATGCAGGCAAATTGGTGACATGCATCACGCAGATGTTACCAAAAAAAAAAAAAAAAATCACCGTCTTTTCTTTTCTGCATCCACCCGGTCTGTTTACAAACACGTCACAGCTCTCCTGTCCTTGTCACTGCGGCTGCGAATGGCGTCAGACTGGAGTGATAAACTGTGTGTTCCCGACAGTTACGTTACCGAGCAGAGATAAGAGCCACATGATGCGTGATAAGACACTTTTTATAAGACATGGGATTGACTGAAAACATTGTGCTTTTAAACTGCCGAACCGAGGGTGCAAGGCTGGTAAGATTTCTTCTTTTTTTTATTATTTTTTTCTATGATTTGTTGTGATGCTCCAACAGGTGAAATAACATGAATTGCGTTTAGATATAAAAATTCTTCATTTTCTGCTTGTACTCCTGATATTTGTCGATCTTGATCTTACCCTCCACATCATCTGCTCAACTAATGCAGTTTTGGAAACACACTCAGGTACTGTACACTAAAACAGTCCTGAAGTACAAAAATATTGCACCTTGTGTGATATATATGCAACAGCTGCTTCATAAAATGGGAGTCATGATAACAATGTGTTAACAGCATTATTATTATATAATCTATACATGGAATTTGCTCCATCAGAAATGAACTTCACCTGGGTTTCTAGATGAATATTACCATTATAATAACAACGGTGTAGGCCTTATCGTGTTTGTTCATAATCTATCTGACATGGTTTTGTTCTACTTTTCATCATCTTTGCTAAAAATAAGCTGATTATATATGTGAAATTTAACATGTGTAGCTTATTATTCTTGAACCCATGACCTTTTTCCATAAACAAGTGTTTTGTTCTCTATGTTCTCCCCAGTTACTCTCTCACCAAACGCAACACTGACTCTGCTGTTTGTCCCGATGGGTCTCTTACTGTCTGCTATGCTGAACGGCAGGGCAGCAGACAGCACGCCCTCATCTTCATCAGCTTTTCCCATACTAGCAGTCCAAACCTCTTCACGCCTTGCACTAACGCTAAAGTCGCCCCCGGTTCCCCCAGGAGACAGACGTTCACACTGGAGCTCGGTCCATTGCTCTCCTCACTTCCTGCTGTCGCCCTGCAAACAGGGAGTGACACGCACACCTGCTGAGCTCAGCAGCGATGGGGTGAGAGCAGAGATAGGAGTGAAAAGCGGGCTTCACGTGTGGGAGGTGAAGTGGACCCCCCAACAAAGAGGCAGCCATGCAGTCATGGGAATTTCGAGGCAAGATTGTCCTCTGCAGGCCTCGGGGTACAACGTGCTGGTGGGTGGAGACTCGCAATCTTGGGGATGGGAACTAAAAAGTAATCAGCTCTGGCATGGTGGACAAACGCTGGAGCGTTACCCGAGTAATAAGGAGAGGTGTCGCTCTGAGGCCGTCGAGGATTTCAGGGTCCAAGTCCGCCGCTTGCATCTAACAGAAAGGAGGCAGGAGACCCCTCTCCTCATACCCGAGTGTGTCCTGCTGGTCCTGGATGCTGATGCGGGGACTCTGGGGTTTGTGGTTGATGGGAGCTTCCTTGGCGTAGCTTTTAAGGACCTTCCTCGTGGGGTGGAACTGTTTCCAGCGGTCAGCAGTGTGAGAGGGGGAGCCAGTATACGATTACGCTATCTGAACGGCACCACACGTGGGTTTCACACATTTACATCCATAATGCAATCTAGTGCAAAACACAAGGTAATAATATAGTCTTTTGTTTCTCTTTCATCCTCAGGTACTCCCCCTTCCCTTATGGCTTTATCTGGACTGTCAATTCATCTGTGTTTAGGGCAGCAAAGACTGAGTCAAATGGACAAATTACCTCTCCCACCTGCTCTCCATCACTACTTGCTTTCTTGTTTCTAATTACCACACACAATGGGGGTATTTTTATTTAATGTGTCACAGTGCATCTGTGCTTTCTGGGCCATTTCCTTTGATATAAATGTGATGTAAATACAGAACTATATCTCAAGAGAAGTGTTTTTGTTGTTTAACTTATTTATTATAAATCCACACATACTTGGCAATATTTTTGAAAGTGATCTGTGAACATTGAACTGGACAACTGCAATGTAAAAATAAAGTTCTTCTTGGCTGTATATAATAAACGACTCATACTTGAAATAAAAATCATTGTCATTTATGTTTTACAATGTTGCTATGCTTTCACAAATCTCTAGGACAGTTTAGTATCACTGTGACAGCACCGATGCTTTCTGCTTAGAAAATCTCAAAGCTCATACTCTTGATATGAGTGTTTGGAGATGACACCACCCTTCTCATCGAAATATAATATAAAATTGAAATATAAAAAAACAGGCATTTTTTGTGTTAGATTAAAAAATGGAATAAAAAAGTCACATTTTAATTTTTTTAATTTTTGATTGACAATCAAAAATGGAAAAAAACATGATACACAGATAATTACGGATAGGTAAAGTTACTTAATTTAACGTGGACATTTTCATTTTAAAGTTCTCCCAGATGGAGGATTTGACATAAACAAGGTTATTTGTAACAACTGCCAAGTTGAACTCCCCATTAAAAGTTTCTGCTGTTACCTCAGAAATTGCCTGTTTTAATGTTCTGATTGTGCTGAGCCACAATCATTTTGTTGGATTTTGTTTGACTTTTTTTTTTTTTTTAATAAAAACAGTATGACATTAATGCCCTGGCAGTGGCAATAAGCTTAATTTTATTTTACATTTTTAAGATGAGATTTACACTAAATATGTGTTACTGACAAGTGCTGATGTTAAATGTGTTTGAACAACAAATGTTATGGCACTTTAGGTCATATGGCAGTAGAACATTTCAATAAAAGTGCATTTTACACTACTTTTGAATTCCATTATTTCATTTTGCATATACAATGCGATTAATCGCGATTAAAAAATTTTAATCGTTACCCAGCCCTAATGCCCATCCCTAATATATATATATATATATATATATATATATATATATATATATATATATATATATATATATATCTGTATATGTGTGTGTGTGTGTATATCTATTATATATATATATATATATATATATATATATATATATATATATATATATATTATATATAGTTATTTATCTTGTTTTTATATTTTATTCTATTCTGTATATAATCAAAATCTGTATATAGGACTGCTCCTTTAAATTTTTGCACATTTTTGACTTCTTTGTTTTTCCCTTTTTATTCTGTTTGCACCTGACACCATGACAAATTAGCAGTCCTGTAAAATGTCCTTTACTGCACCTGGCAATAAAGCTTTTCTGAAATAATAATGATAATAAAATAAACTAATGCTATATATAATCAATATTGATTCTTGATTAAACAAAGTCTTTATACTGGTTTCAGAAAAAGAGCTATAACATTTACATTTTTCAGTGACAGCATCCACCGTAAATCAGAAGAGGTTTTAAATGAAGAAAACAAGACCCGAGACAACTGAAACCTTAGTATTAGTGTCAGTGAGACTAATTTCTTGGCAGCACAATTCAGTTTCTCTTGGTAAGGTTCTCGTTCTACCTTTTCCCGTCTCCGTATGTCTCCCTATCTACCAAACTGAATATTTTGTCCAACTTTCAGGCAAATTAAGTCAAAGCTGACCAGGAAAACGTAAAAGGTAACGGCTCCTCACGCGGAGCTTTTCTTCTAACGCATCTTATTGTTACGTTCTTTAATATTTACACACCACCGACATATTTTTTGATATAAGGTGGACTTTAACAAATAGACTAATAGGCTAGCTGATGTTAGCATTAAATAGCCAACAGCTCATATATCCGTTAATTAACGCCGCGTAGAACTACGCTCTATTAGTTTCAAACCTAAATCAACCTAGCTCGTTAACCTTACATTAACTTAGTTAACCACAACAAAAAACGTGAAAAGATGCTATTTGAAATGTTAAGTTGAGATAAACTGAAAGCTTGTAGGGATAGAGGATGTATTTTATTGAATTGTAGCTTGAGTTTGGGGTCGTTTGGGAATACAGACATAAACATAGCTGATTGGACCCGTCCCGCTCTCCGAGTGTCGTTTCCGGTGTGACTCCAAATGTGTGTCACCTACCGGCTTGATTTCTGTGGTCTGCAAAGCGTTGGGATATTTATTCCATTGCTTAAATATTTACTATACTTAAATCATAACATTGTGATAAGTGTAACCAACAAATGTGGTGACATTTTCTAAAGCAAAAAAGCTTGACATATAAATATTTACATATATATCTATAAAGTGACAAAGCAACTCACCTGACAGTGTTTGGGTAAGAATTTGGCTTATCATTTTTATGTTACACAATCAGTCCAGTGTCAACAATTCCACTGCTTGCAAAGATAAATATTTTTCTCCTTGTAAAAATTTGATTGTGTCACCATGTTTGGAAACATTTGTCAGAATGGATGCAGACTAACATTTGCAGTATCTGAGGGCCCTCATCTGCTTGCAGAATCTGAAGAGGTACAGCTTTTGGATTTACACCTTAATGCAAGACGCTGATGTAAAAAAAAATACCCTCTAAATAACACAAACATATGCGTCTATATGTGTGTGTGTGTGTGTGTGTGTGTGTGCACGCTCTGATGTCCAGAACAGATTTCGACACGCTTATCCATGCCTTCATCTCCAGCAGACTTGACTACTGTAATGCTCTTCTGTCTGCTCTTTCCAAAAAGACAGTTAGACAGCTTCAGCTCATTCAGAGTGCTGCTGCCAGAGTTCTAACAACAACCGGGAATACTGAGCTTATCACTCCTGTTCTGAGATCCTTACACTGGCTACCAGTTACCTACCAGATAGACTTCAAAGTGTTGTTAGTTTACAAATCAATCAATAATATGGGGCCAGAATACATTTCAGATCTTCTTCTTCTGTGCTGTACATAGATGGAATAAACCTCCTGTTGACATTAAATGTGCCCCAACTCTAGACACTTTTAAAGTTATATTTAAAACTCTGCTGTTTTCCCGTGCTTTTGTTTAGTCTAATTTTATGGCACTGTTTTTAGTTATCTGATCTAAGCTCTGTTTTAATCCTTTTCTGTCCAAATCTATTTTTGTGATTTTATTATGCATTTTATGTGCTGTTTTTATGATTAGGATTATTATTATTATTTTAAATATGTTTCATCTTTCTTTCATCTTAATGCCATTGTAGACTACTTTGAGTTGCTTCTGTATATGAAATATGCTATACATATAAACCTTACCTTTACAGCTTGCTTGTCAAGCACCTCCTCATTTATGGCGTCGATACCAGTTGATAGCACTGGGTTGATGTCATTTTCTGTCACAAGACCATCCACAACAACCCCGGCTTTGTGGTCACGCTCTCTAACTGCATGAACTATTTTAGTGAGCAAAGAATGAAGATCAACAGCAATGAATGAGATTACTGAAAACTACATATTGAGCACTTTAGAACACAAGATTCAATTCGATTCAGTTCAATAATACTTTATTTATCCCCAAAGGGAAATTATATTTTGCTGAACTCAGCATTTAAGTCTCTTCAAAGAGTAATTATAGATAGTTATAGGTGTGGGCAGGAAGGATCTCCTGTAGCAGTCTGTCTTGCAGCAGGACTGAAGAAGTTTCTGCCTGAAGACACTGATGTTGAATCACTGTGTTGAGAAAAGAATGCTCGGTGTTATCCAATATGTTTTTCATTATATGGAGCATCCTTTTATGCACAATGACCTCTAGATTCTCCAGAGCAATCCCCAGAACAGAGCCAGCCTTCTTTGTCAGTTGTTTTTATAAAGTCAAGATCACTTATCAATATTATCTATATCTGGTCTCTCCTAGGTTGATTGCAAGAGCCATGGAAGTTCTGAGAAGAGGAGGAGATATAGTTTTGGAGACCTCTGGAGGGAATTTCAATGAAGAAGAAGAGGACGACTCATCTTTAGTAAGCACAGCCAGTCACACTCTCCAGTAGAATTATGGACATTTACTGGGATAAAAGTAACACTCTTGTGTTTACATGTTTATTTGTAGATTTTATTGAGTGTTTTGGTTCAACATGGGCAGATGGGCCTTTGCTTCTATGACAGCAAGGACTCCTCTTTGCACTATATGGTAGATACTCCTGATACCCATGATCTCCATCTGCTGGCCAGAGGTAGACAACAATAAAATGCCTGTGTCACCCTAAACTTCTGAAAGCTTAAAAATGTCATTGTGTTTTCTTCTACAAACTGATATTTGTCCTTCCTCACTTTATGAGTATCCTGTATGGTTTCTCTGTTGTTCAGTCATTCAGGAGATCAGTCCCCATGTAATCATTACAAGTGCAAAGATGGAGCTTTCCATGACTCGCTACCTGCAGCAACTCGGTGAGCTTTGCAAGAGAGAAAGCGATCAAACAAACCATGCTAGAGTGTTTTGTTTAGATGTAATGTGGAACAACTTGTTTCTGGGTCAAGGGAATTCAGTGAGATTAGGGATGTTTGACACTGTAACGAGTTCGTGTGATAAGAGGAAGATTGTACAGCTGTTATACACTGCTTTTTTTTCTTTTAAAGGGCATAAGTGTAAAAGTGTTGCTTTTGTCAATATTTTTTTTTTCTAAACTTCTCTCTTTTCCATATCAGCATCCAACCCACACTATACACCGGAGGTGGTTACTTATCCAAATGTTGACTTTGGTAAACAGACACCCACGCAAAAACCTCCAAATCTCTTTGTCACTATTAGCTATTTTGCATGAAAATTCCTTTATTTTTCTGCAAACTGCTACTTAATTATTCATCAACGTTGAATGTTGCAGGTTTGGAGGTTGGTAAGCAGAGGCTTCTCTCTGCCCATATGCCTTTCCTTTCAGCCTGCAGTTCAGAAAGAGACAAAATGTCCTACCTCTCCTCCTGCATTACATTTGACTCGCCCCTGATGGTGAGCCAAATGTCTATATATCATCCAGTCCTTCATAGTTTTGCAGGAGCTGCTCTGCGGTATTCCATCATTTTCCTATATTTGTTTGCACGTGTACATCTGTCGTTTAGCTTAGGGCAGTGGGTGCTCTGCTAAAATGTCTGGACAGGAGGAGAGTGGGAGTGGAGCTAGAGGACATCAGTGTTGGAGTTCCAATCCTGCACTTTCATGCCTACACACTGTGAGACACAAGAATTAAGTCATGCACTTCCACATGCATTCAGAAGTGATATTATGTTTTTCAATGATGAGGGCCTTTAAAGATTTTTTTTAATTAGTTTGATGTGACTTCAGTGCTCCTCACTTAGCAGAGATTATTGGTATGTCAAGTTTGTCTGAATGAAAATATTCCTTTTTTGAGACTATTGTTTCTTCTAAATATAGTAATGGTGTGGTGCATATTGACAGAGATACCTACAGGTAAGTGTTTAATATATAGTTTTTAAAGATTCTGAGGTTCTATAGTAATCATTATGTGCATTCAAGCATGCTTTCAGTTGCCTGCGGCTAACTTTATGGTCACTGAGAACCGTTGGGAATGCAAGAGTTGGAGCGTAAAAACACTGCTGTCAACTCAGATACAATTTACTAATGTGAGTGGCTGATCTTGTGAGAATACCAGCAACACTTTTTGAGCTTCCTTTATCATTTCTTCCCATAGAATCCTATCAGACTAAATTACCAAAAGACTGAAAATAAAGTCAATCAAGTCTAAAAGGATCATTAAAAAAAACAGTCTCAAAAGCCTTCTTTTCCAGCAACAATATAGTCATTCTTGAACTAACTGTTCTGGGAATAGATAATCACAGATGTAGCAGATCTGCAGATCTGACAATAAAACTGTATCTCATGTTAAACATGTCACCAAACCCTAAAACCTGCAGCCCCTGTGTCTGACACAGAGATGCTCTCTGGTGCTGGGCAGAATTTGACAAGATTTGTAACAAGCATGCATTGTTTCGGGTAGCGCACTATGTAGCACAGCATCTAGTCAAACACATTAATCAATTCAGTGGCTCCTAATCTTGATTCCCTATAAGTTTCACATATTTCTCTGCTCCTACACACCTGATTCAACTGAATCAGTTTGCTTTTGAGTTCTTCCTCAGTCTTTGCAAAAGCATGACAATGAAAAATTTGTTTTAGGATAAATTTTTCATTGTCTTCCTTTGGTTTGTTTTGCAATCCACTCTGAAAGCTGTTTTATTTTTATTGTAAATTTAGTTAAATTAAATTATTTAAACATATATGTACATTAGCATATAAATAAACATACAAATACATATTGTATTTGGTCCAGTGTACTGCAGATCTTCAAATCAGATCTGCACCCGTCAGTGTACAAGCTGCATTCAGGTGAAAAGGAAGGACTCAGTCTTTATGGTATGCAGCTCAGATAGCAGCAGTGCAGAATATTAACACACTCTTTTTTTTTTTTTTTTAAGTTGTTTACATGAAGTATTTGTTCTGTTTGTGCATTGCAGGCATACTGAACCGCTGCAGGTGCAAGTTTGGCTCCAGACTTTTACGGTAAGAAATAACCCTGAGTCTGGTTATGCAAAATAAAACCAAACAAGGGGTTTTTGATAAGCTTTATGAAAAAATAAGTTCTTTCAATTCATATAAATATATATGTAATGCAAAACCCCCTCCTTTCTTTCACTTTTTGCATTGAGTTAATGTTCTTTATTTACTTTGAAAGATGTGAAGTGTGTTTTATAGAAGTATAATGAATGTATGTAACACCCTCTCTTCTGTCAGTCAGTGGTTTCTGCGGCCTACACGGGACCTGGCAGTGCTAAACAGGAGACAGGAAGTGATACGTTTTTTTACGTCACCTCGAAATTCAGACGTCCTGAAAACCCTGCAGGCCTCGATACGCAATATGAGAAACATACCAGTAACAAAATCCATATCTGTGGCCATTTACCTCTAACCTTCTCAGACATAATCTGAAAATTGATATATACTATCCATTTAGGCTAGTTTATATGAATATGTCTGTGTCTGTGTGCCTGTTTCCGTGTGGTAGAGTCTTCTTCGCCGTATGTCTCTCTCAAACACAAAAGTGACTGACTGGCAGAACCTCTACAAGGTTGGAACCAGAGTACATTCTTACGGCATCCATTTTGGTTATGCGACAGATTCTGTTAAATGTTGACAAAATTATCTGGTTGTACTTTGTCAGACTGTATACAGTGCAGTGTGTATCAGGGATACAGTTCGTCATCTCCCTCAGTCCATTCAGCTGTTCCATGATATCGGTGTTGGGTTCTCTGATGACCTTCATTACATTGCCTCTCTCATCAGTCAAGTTGTGAGTTTTTCAGTTTATGCTGTACACTTCCACAATTTTCCCGCAAAACATATGACCGTTCAGTGAGATTGTGAGTTTGTGGCAGTGAGTTGTGCTTGTAATGACTTTTACTCTGAATGAGTTTGAGAAAATCTTTGGAAGGTGGATTTCGAAAGCAGCTTAGAGGAGAATCGCTTTACTATCAAAGCGAACGTGGATCCTGCCGTAGATGAGAGTAAGTGCAGTCAAATATTCATACAGTTACGAGTTTTTTGGGCCCTTTATGTGCTGGTTGATGTGAGTTCAGCTCTACTTACACTCTGACTCCCTTTCAGAGAAGAGGAGGATGGTGGGGCTATCCGACTTCCTGACAGATGTGGCCAGAAGAGAGCTTGAACAGCTTGACCCACGAATTCCTTCTTGCTGTGTCATTTACATCCCTCTGGTCAGACCATTACGTCAGCACCACTTCTAACTGATATAGATATTATCCCAAAACTGCATTTTTTTTTTTTTTTTTGTTAGTCACCTGGCATCTCTCCATGTAAACGTCATTATTACTTGGATAAATACTATCAGATAGTGACAATTATTTCTTAGTGCATGTCAGTGTTATGTGTCAGATACATATCTCTTCGCAGATTGGATTCCTGCTCTCTGTGCCTCGGCTACCTAGTATGGTCGAGAGAGAGGATTTTGAGATGGAGGGCCTTGATTTTATGGTGTGTTTGTAATCATGTGTAGATTGTGTGCAGTTAAAAGAATGACAAAACTGCTCATGTGCTTACGTTGTCTGTGCTATCGTTGTGTTTATCTCTGTGTGTGCTAGTTTCTCTCAGAGGACAGACTACACTACCGCAGCCAGAAGACCAGGGAGTTAGATGACCTCCTAGGAGACTTGCATTGTGACATTCGAGGTGTTTATCTTTCTCTCACACAATGATCAGCAGATAGATAGCTATGTTCACAGTCTCTACACAGCTTAACACTTTGCACATTTCAACATACTTTTCATGCTGGAGAACATCTTGTCTTCCAGACATGGAGACAGCAGTAATGACACAGCTGCAGAGCACAATCCTGGAGAGGAACGCCTCCCTCTATCAGGTTGGTTGACGTCACCGAGCTCCTCCAGTTTCCAGTGCATCAAACATGAGCCCCTCACTGTGGGCATTAGAGAGGGGCTCACGATTGTACACATCAGTAGTTCTTTTATGTGTATGGCTGGATTTTATTGTGATTGACTGTTTCCTCTGTTTAGATTGGTTCGTTGTGACTTTGTAACAGGTCCTGATCTTTTGGCAGGTTTTTTTTTTAACAGGTGTGACGTGTAATAGATTATTGTAAATGTTACTATCATGTTACTATCATTTTCAGAATGAACATTAAGGGTCAGCTAATGGATTACTGTGTTAAAACATTTTTTCTTTGGTTCGTGTTTATTATAACTATTCACTATTTTCAAGATTGCAACTTGGCAACTTAATTAAGAGAAAAAAAGCTTTGAGCTTTATTAGGTGTTAAGGTTTTCAAAAATTAAACTTGATGAAAGCAATATGGCCTTCAGAATCTCTATTTTTCCCAACACTCACCCACTCACTGGGTTTTCCTTTTTTAAAAAAAGTAACACATATAGAGAAAGGTCTTAAACCTGAAGTTACCACATCCTGTTCTGCTTTTTTTCAGCCTCCTTAACATCTTTCATATCGAAATAATTTTGCCAAGTATGGTTAACTTGCTTTTCAATCTTAACTCTCAGTGACTGCAAATAAGTAACCATTTGGTTTGATTATAAAGTAGCAGCTGTTTTGTCTCAGTTAAAGAAGCCTCTTTATGTTAATCAGAACATTCATTGTATTTATTTTGGAGGTTCTGGATCTCGTTGCTGAGCTCGACTGTCTGATGGCTTTGAGCACTGCCTCTCAGGAGTACGGCTACACCTCACCCAAGCTTGCCAACCACAGAAAGATAACAGTCTCACAGGGCCGGTAGGCACTCACACACGGGGTCTATAGTAGTATTAGGCAGTGCTATCTTTTTATACTGAATTGTTTTTTCCAGACATCCACTTCTAGAGCTGTGCTCTCCTGTGTTTGTGGCCAACTCCTTCCAGAGCTCTGATTCAGAGGGTAGAGTCAAGATCATTACTGGGCCCAACTCATCTGGCAAGAGCATCTACCTGAAACAGGTAGGAAAATCTGTCCCTGACCGCAGCATACAAATATGACTATATGTGAAATGGTGAACTTATTTGTATCAGTTTGTTGCTGACTCAGTTGTCTTTTTTGCGTGACCCAGTGTGCACATACCTGCATCCGGATTGCTTAAAATTAACCTTTCACCTAAGTTCAGAGCTACATAGATCTTTTTTCTTTGGTCTTCTACCGCTACACCAAGTGATGAGTGGTGGAGCAGATGCGGTAGACAGATGCGAGTATTAAAGTGGGGGATCTAAAATAAATCAGAATTATTGCACATTATTTACCTTACACATTAACTCA
The DNA here is from genome assembly GCA_018398805.1 of Hirundichthys speculiger. NCBI lineage: Eukaryota > Metazoa > Chordata > Actinopteri > Beloniformes > Exocoetidae > Hirundichthys > Hirundichthys speculiger. The sequence goes on along the minus strand of JAGFBZ010002294.1, from coordinate 985,850 downwards.
TAGGCTGTTGCTGTGAATTATATTATCCCTTCTTTTCCAAACAAGTCCACTTAGTTATGAGAAGAATACTTGACCTCATCTAAACATTATTAGAAGTATGATAGGTAAGTGTTTTTTTTTTTGTTTTGTTTTGTTTTTCAGAAAACCTGATGCTCCAGTTACATGATATAACTCACTCATCTCCCCCTGTCAACTTCCCTTTGTTTTGATTTTGCTAGGTGGGTCTAATTGTGTTCATGGCTCTGATTGGCTCAGACGTGCCAGCAAAAGAGGCAGAGATCGGGCTGGTGGATGGGATCTTTACTCGTATGCAGAGCAGAGAGTCTGTGTCTGTGGGCCTCAGCACCTTCATGATAGACCTCAACCAGGTACCACATACAAAGACTTTATATGTACACATGTGTCAAAGTATGTGGGTGTACAAATAGAATATACAAACTTCCAACAGTGCAGTACTCTAGCTCTGCTCACATTATCCAAGTGTTAAGAATGTTTTATAAATGGCAGGTTGTTCTTCTACAACCATCGCCTACACACACAATAAAAGAACAAAATGTAGTATAACAGTTTGTTGTTCTCTTCTCCAGATGGCCCAGGCTCTTAACAGCTGTACTGGCAACTCATTATTACTCATCGATGAATTTGGAAAAGGAACCAACTCAGTAAGAAGGAACTGTTTAAACATTTTGTGAATTAACCACATTAGTATGTGCAGAACAAGGACACACAGGGTCATTAATGTGAAACAGACACTCAGGTCAGCCCAACATGTGTGACCTTAATGCAAGAAAATAACCACAGCTTTTTAGAAGCAGAAGCTCAAAATGTCCCCAATGTATAAGGACAATCCATATCAGGTATATTACTGTCTTTTATCAAGGGTGCCTTATTTTGACTTGAGGCTAGTCTTTCATGTATTCATGCATAGTTAATGTGCTGTTCTCCCTCAAAACTCTGTCCTCACACTCAGAAAACCCCTCTTTGTTTGCAGATATACTCTGATTTGCCCAGAAATTGTGCTTCTACATTCAGGTTGTGTATAAAAATGGTCTGCTCTCCTTTTTAAGCTTCCTCTGTGCGCTTGGAATATTGTTTTTTGTTCTGGGATAACTGTGAGACAAGTATGTCAAAAATACCAGGCACTACTACGCCTACGCCTGCTGAAACTTGAGGTCAAAGACAAGCTAGATCCCCTGCAGTTTGCATTCAGACAACACATTGGAGTGAATGATGCAGCCCTCTAGATGCTCTACCGTGCTCTTTCTTATCTGGAGGAACCTGGTGCTTATGTGAGAATTATGTTCTTTGATTTTTCAAGTGCATTCAACACCATCCAACCCAACATACTCAAAGACAAGTTCCCAGGGATGGAAGTGGACCCTTCCTTTGTTTCCTGGATCACAGATTACCTGACAGAAAGGCCAAAGTTTGTCAGGTAGGGGAACTGTTTTTCTGGGACATTAATGAACAGCATGAGGGCTCCAACAAGGGACTGTTCTGGCTCCATTCCTGTTCACATTGTACACAGCAGACTTTAAATACAACTCTGAGTCCCGCCACATCCAGAAATACTCAGATGACACTGCTATTGTGGCGTGTGTCAGGAATGATCAGGAATCTGAATACAGGGATCTGATAAAAGCCTTCAGTGACTGGAGTCATAATATCTGCCTCATTCTGAACAACTCAAGGATGAAGGAAATGATACTGGATTTCCGCAGGTCCGAGCCCCCACTTCAGCCAGTGAACAATTGCAGGGTGGACATTGAGGTGGTACCAACCTATAAATATCTAGGTGTGCACCTGGATAACAAGCTGGACTGGTCTCTTTACACAGATGCTCTCTACAAAAAGGGGCAAAGCCGCCTCTTCTTCTTAAGGAAGCTCAGATCTCTAAACTTCAGCAATAAGATGCTGCAGATGTTTTATCATTCTGTGGTGGCAAGTGCTTTGTTCTCCGCTGGAGTCTGCTGGGGAGGAAGTTTATGAAAAAAGCAGGCAAGGAGGCTGCCTGTCTGTGATGGGAGGATGGTTTCTCTGGAGGATGTGGTGAATAGATATACTACAAGGACTGTTGAGGCCAATTTAAAGTGTCAATTCAAAGTGTAACAGTATTTTTAATTTAACCATGGTATATTTGAAAACAAAGAGGGACTTTTTAAATGTAAGGGCAGCACTTTGAAAGAGAGCAGTGCAATAATTGAGTGTAAAAACAAACTGTCCTGCTCTCATTAAAAAAAACACTCTTGATTAAAGGTAAATAAATAAACCCTCAGATCCATATTTGCTCAAGTCACAGACATACAAAATCATTTGAAGAATGTGCATACTGCATAATAAACAATTTTGTCATAATTTCAAATAAAAATTGCAAGAACAATGTAATAATGTTACTTAGGGTTACTCGTGGTGATGGACCACCTAAATCTGTAACGTTCATGCTCCAGAGTGTTTTAACAGGTTTCTGCTGCTTGTTTAGTAGTTTGGCTTCATCTTCGTGTGTTCACTGCTCATATAGCAATATGTTCAGCTGCACCAGGTCGGTGTTGTCCTCACACAAACAAGCTACTTCAACTCCTCTGTGCACCAAAAAACAAACCAACAACAAAAAAACCCCAGCTAAATTGCCCTCACATTGGCCCAGGTGTTAGCAGACATCAAAATCAGATCTAACAATGACCAGGAACCAACTAGTATCCAAATAGTTGATAATAATAATAAGCTAATATTAGTTTTGCTTTGCTTTTGATGATGTAGTTTTGCACATGTAGATGTAGTCAGACAAGGAAAACAGACAAAAGTATTATTGTAGAGATGTTTTATTTTTGTGTTAAAAAAAAGATGAGATTTACACCAGTACAGCAAATACAATTGATATTTGAAACAGTTGGTTTTAATATCAACTACTCTTACATAATAATAGCTTGTTTTTAATTTTCAAAGGTGAACTGTGATTAATTTGGATGAGTTGAGGTAATTGTGGTGTAATTAAGATCGGTTGTTTTTTTCTGACATTTGTCTCTCTGTCAAACTGAAAGGAGGGCATCTGACTGTTGGAATTTTTTATCTGCAGATTTATTGGAAGGGAGGTCCTGTTCTGTTTTTTTCATGACACTTTCGTATAGGGTTTAACTTTAATATCACCTGAGGAATCTGGGCAGTAACAACTTCTTACTTGCTCAAAAAGGTGTGATTTTTTTTTTCCTCCTTCAGGTGGATGGACTGTCTTTACTGGCTGCATCAATCTCTTATTGGCTGAGAAAGCCTTCGGTGGATGTTCCTCACATCCTGTTGGCTACTAACTTCCAAAGTCTACTGCAGCTGGGCCTGCTACCACCCAGTAGCCTGCTGTCTTTTCTGGTAGGGTCGGACACCGACACTGGTAGTGTTTCCTGAGGCATAAGGGTTCCATAACATGCTGGAGAACAGTGGTGACAGCAGAAATGTATAAAAGATCAGTTTGATAATGAAAGCCCAGATTTAATGTTGTTTAAGTGTTTGAATGTATGCCTGTTTGTGTGTCTGTGCATGTGATTGTTAGACTCTGGAGACAGTCATGGATGGAGATGAGTTGGTGTTTCTGTACCAGCTGAAGGAAGGAATCTGTCAGTCCAGCTATGCAGCCAATATCGCAACACTGGCAGGCCTGCCAACTTGCCTCGTACACAGAGCAGTGGAGGTAACCACACAGAAATACATGCGCTCTCACACCAAGATCCAATGAGACATGCCCACAGACTTACTAGGCTTTTGTGTTTTTTAAGGTGTCTGACCATTACAGAACAGGAAAGCCCATCAAACGCAGAGATAAGCTGTCTTCAGATGAACAGGCCAAGAGGTTTGTTAAACTTTAAAACTTTAAAAGAACAATTTAAGATTTGTGTGTGTGTAACAATACGGTATGCATCATTGTCAGGTGCAGGTCTGTGGTGGAAAAGTTCCTGAGCCTCGACCTGGAGGACAAAGATTTGGATCTGCAAAGTTTCATGAAAGATGAGTTCCTACCCTCTGCTGGAGAGGTATTGAACAGCAGCTAAACTCTTCTGCCGCTGCAGCAAACATGTTCCTACACCGCAGTGGTCAGTTTGTTCAAACATTTCTTAATATTTTGAGTTGGATTTTAAGTTTACCCAGAAGGACTGACACATCAGGGTAAAGTTATGCAGAATACATGACTTACACTACTATAGTAACACAGAAACATTTATTACTCTACATTTCATTCAAAGGTTTATGATGCAGATGTTGGAAAAAAGGACAAAAAAAACAAAACAGCTCAATTGTTTGTTTATGTGCTGTGTGGACATTTCCAAGTCTTCTGTGACCAATTTATTTATTTAAATTGTCCATGAATTATATAATACACATTTGTTGTGCTATAAATATCTTGTATCTCCTGATTCATTAGTTTGTGCAAACATTTTGTTAAACTGGCAGTTTTTGTTCTTAACCAAATGACTGAGTCCTTTCAGCACCACTTCACAAAGTCTTTTCTAACAAGGAAAACAAATAAATGCCAGTTGATTATGATCCTGTTGAGGCTTCATTGAGGTGCCAGGTAGTTAAGAAAGCAATGAACTGCAAAAGTGTGTAGACTGGAATTTTGTGTGCTGAGTTGCAGAATGGTGTGTCACAACAATGCTTGGTCATGACAAAGATTTTTTTTTTTAAAAAGAGCTCCACTGTGGTCTCCACGTTACACTCCTCTGCTTTTGTGCAGCCCAGCATCTTTATATCCAGAGAATCAGCTGAGGAGAGAAGGTAATGCCATTTATTCAGTACACAATTGAAACCCCTGCCCCTAATTACACTGTTTCTCAGAATGTGGTTAATAGATGCACAAAACACACACCATTTAAATTTTACAGCAATATTCAACACACCTGCCTTCCCACGGCCTGTGTAGCAGACTTCCCCGAGGCTGCAGTTGGTTTCAGTTGTGTAGCAGGCATCCCAGAAGCCCAGGTCACAACGAAAACACTTCATGTTCTCTACTTGTTCTTCTAATCCCTCTAATTCCATGAGCTGCCCCAGTCGCTCTTTTTCACCACCTAAGCCCAAAGAAATGCCACTGATGCCACAATTTCTTATTTTACAAAAAACATAATACTTGAGTACAATGAGAAAAGGCAAAAAAAAAAGCAATGTATTTACTAGGATAACTAAAGGACATGAAAGCTACTGTTACAAGCTATATTTCATCTGGGATGCAGAAAGTTGCATGCGCATTTTATGACATCAAGCCAAACAGACCAAGATTGCAAAACATTCTGTTTAGTACTTCAGCATCTTGGAAATGTTTAGTTTATTCTGTGGTAATCTGGAATTTGTTTCTCTGAGTAGATAACAAGCATTAGTCAGGGAGAGCTGCAAGTCTGGGGGTCCAAAAGCAGTTATTTCTCTTGTGATGTTTTTAATTTCAGAGTCATTAACAGTGTCATTTTACTTCTAAATTACTAAAGACACAGCCTGCTGTTTGGCAACAGCATATGTAGTTTTGGATTTATATTATACTAGTCTTTCAGATGATTTTATCAAAAGCAATTGAGGAACAGATTAGAGAGCAGTGTGGGGTTAATCAAGGACACTAACACAGAAACTTTAAGAGGCAGAATTGAACCAGTAACGTTCTTACTGAAAGGCAACCACGATACAGGTACTGAGCCAAAAAGCAACTCGTGTCACTACGGTTGTCCTTAGTTGCTTTTCAGTGTTTTTTGAAATCCTTATCCCACCTGATCTTGTTAGTGTGGCCTTAGTTGAACGAGGAGACTAATGAGGTGAGTTGGGGTACAATGTGAGAAAAGAGTAATCTGATCTTTGTTTAGCCTTGTAACGTAAATCTCATGC